>OU452219.1:25943210-26663210 GCA_911728455.2 Marthasterias glacialis | reverse complement strand
TCTGTCCCCATTTGAGTTCTGTTGGTACAAAATTCTTTTCTTCCCCCCCCCCTTTTTTCACGGGTAGCTCGCTGTCTGCTAAGTAAGCCAAACATCACTAAAATACAGTCAACAAAAAGTAGGTTTTTATTGTGACTTTCCCCCCCTGGTCATACCCCAACGCAAAGCCTTTCTCTTCGTTCCAAACCCTTTAAAAAAGAAACGTCCATACTTTTCCAGAGTGATAAACTATAGGTTATAAAAAATGACGGTCTGATGGCCACAAACCGCCAATGGGGTGTGAGCTAACTATAAGCACAATTTACAATATTCAGCAATGTAGAACTAGGTCATACTTTTCCTTAGTTAGTATGCCGACCGTCACGCGCCGTTGAAACAACCCCCTCGAGCTATTCCGTTTTCGTGTACAAGAACTATTAACGTATACCAGTCAGTGACATAAATTTATTCTTTAATAGTAGTTTGCCCCCTCTTCTCACAGCTTCATTATCAGTCCAGAAAAGTAATTGAACACGGGTCATTTTGCCGAGAACCTTTTCATGTCATGATCCAATTAAATATGGAACCATTCAATTACCCAGTAAGTAAATAAATAACTGTCGTTTTGAAGAAGAAGAAAAAAAAACCTTTCGTTGATATATGATGATCAACTAAGTTTGTTTACTTAGTTTAAGAAACTTGTAAAGTGGTATTGTTAGCGTGAGCTGATCCTTGTACCGGTTCATGATAAAGTACGTACATGTATATAGGCGAGGCAATCATTATAAAACGTTCTTGTTAAAATTAGGCTGGCACCTGTTTTAACGAAGCCGTTATTCCCCATTGCAAATTTGACTGTTTACTTCATTAGTCATGTGATATGTAAAAGTTGCTGTTAGGTTTATTGACTTTCCTCTGGTGCCACAACTTCTGGTCACTTTTTTTCAGACTTGCCAAACTCAATCGATACGGTACCCAAGCGGTCCCAATCGTAGATGAAGACAGGGGCTATTGTATTGATGGGGACAAGATAAGGTAGACTGATGATTGAACTGACAGAGCATGGAGAAGAGAGGACCTAATCATACAAAAGGTCAGACAGCCACCATCATTTCAAAAAACCTGTTGTTTCCCTTTTCATGTCTAGGAGATGCTGAAAGTGATAAAGCGACCGTCCCAATTTTGTTCATCTTTCTTACATTGTTATGTATCTATCTTTTGCCTACAATACCCCCTCCTGCTATTTCATGCCATATTGAATTAATATTACATTCGCATTTGAAACCACTACCGCAATGATATCGCTTTGGATTTGAAACTTTGCTTGTGCGGAGAAACTCTCTCCCTGTAGTAAGGTTTGCAGTGGCACCGCCTACGTGAAGAAAACAAATCTTTCGACGAGTTGCGGTGGTTCCGAAAAGGAACGGTGGTCGTACGAATCGACGTTTCGATCAGTATGCTCTGACCGTCTTCAGGAGAAAGAACTCTCTCGTTTTTGTATTAGTTATTTAGACCTCTAATGTTTTCAATTGTAAGTGACTATTTGTAATCGTCTGCTATCTGACATAGTTTGAACAGTAAAGTAAGAGAGTATAAGCCTCTGGCTTGCATGCGATTAGAGGGGATGTCAAACTTAAACCGTAGCTAGTTGTACAGACCTGCGTTTCTCTCATCAAAACTTGATGTGCCGTGAATATGAACTTTTTATAACTATGCGCCTTTCTTTTTATAAATAAAACTTTAAACATTATGACAGACGTTGCAATACATTCTCACTTTTTTATGTTATTACTATTATTGAAGGTTTAGATCTTCAGTTTATAAAATAAGAACGAAAGGCTCTGTGGGGTATACGTAATTTATGGCTGAAATGCTCTGCTATTATTTTTTTTAAAGTAAGCACCATCAAAATTATAGTATCTCCGGTTCTGCTATGTTTCAGTTCTTGAAAGAACCGATGGTGCATCATGGACCTGAGGCAAAGTGTTATCTCTTAGCATTTAAGTTTGGACTGAAGATTACGCATGTTGGTGAGTATAAAACTCTACGGGCTGATGTACAGAACTATCTATAAAGTTCTCTTTTTTCTTTATTTGCACTCTGGTCCAAAGACCCCTTTTAAAAATTCGTAATACTGATTACACTTTTCAGGCTGGAACCAAATAATTCCTCTGACCAATTTTTTTTTGAGGTAAGTTTTCTTTGTCACTCAAAGGATAAAAACCTTTGAAATTTTGAACAATTTATGCGAAGATAAACACCAGCCAGTCCCTCTTCTACAGTTCCCCTTCGACCCTTTCCACATACACAAAAAAAAGTAGATTTGCATATAAAGAATTTTCAGCGCTCATGCATTACATGGATTTAGGACTAAGCCTGCAAATGCAAACAAAAATGTTCCAACGCCAGAAAAAACGTGCCGGATTTAAATAAAGTTGAATCCAGCGCAATTTAATTTGAAATGGTATATTAATATTTGGCCATTGCTGCCAACAGTTAAATTGCGGCCAGATTACATAAAACGTTGCATTCCAAAAATGTATCAACATAGAACAAACAGAATTAATATCAACATTAATCAATGACTTTCAGTTGTAACAACGTTAAAAGCGCGATATGTGACAATATCCGTGTGATTAATTTCCGCTTGTCTGTGATCGCAAATATAATCATAAATAAAAAATAAAAAACGGAATATACAAGTTATAATGACAGACAAGTTATAATAACAAGGATAGCGAAAAGTGCAAATTAAACAATGAGGAATATTATTTGACTGCAAAGTGACCACAAGTGCAGCAAGAAGCTAGATTTTCACTAACAGTGACACTCCCAGATCACTGGCTGACAGGCTAAACATTCTAGCAAGTTTTATGAAATACGTTTTACCAAACAATACTCCGAACGAGTCTCGAAAAGGTAGAGAAATACAAATATTGGCAACACAGTTTATATACCTACATAAATTGAAAATGTTTAAAAACTTTCATTTCAAAGAGCTGGAAATGAGCAGGCCTATGGTAGTGAAACAAACAACAAAACCAAGGATGGGTTCTTTGTGCGGACAAATAAAAGGAGTAAATAGCGGAGTTTGAAAAGGGTTGTTATATCTCTTATTTCCAAATTATAATCATGGTACATGTTGTGTAAATAATATCAGTAATTACGAAGTAAATGGATTTCTAACAGTCTAAACTGAAAGTCTGAGTAGAAGAGATTTGTTTGTAGAACATTTCCTTCCTCCATGGTTTGCATGACAACTTTACAGACAAACTTTTTTTAAAATGAGAACGTATTAATTGCACTAATTGTACAAGTTGGTTTGCGTTGTCATAAGTTGTTCATTCGTTGCAGTGTAAAGTTGATACAAACGCATTGCAATTATTTGTCCATCGATTCTTCTGAGTAGAGTTGTTGATTTTTTCCCCCTCAAAGTTTTACTTTCTGTCAGTTATCGTATCTTTGATCCTCTGACAAGAGCCTGTAACTTCTAGTGTTTGAGGCAAAGAAATAATAATGATTTGTTATGAAATCATTTCTCACATTCTTTTTTTAATATTTGCTTTTGGGATTGTATAAAAAAAAACATCCCTGATCCTGAAAATGTCCACGTCTTAACATAATTTCATCTGGGCATATCAACATTTTTTCTTTGATTTTAAAAAAACTGCCGTCGGGGGAAACATAGTTGAACACAACCTACCGGTGTATTCATTTTGTATCAACGGCTAATCTATGAGTTTAATTTTTGTCTGCTTAGATAAAGTTGTTTGAAAAGTGGTGTTGTAAAAATAATTTAATTCATAAGTTCATGCTGTATTATAGGTTTCTGCAATTTCACCTTCACTTCGACAATACTGGTGGGACTTTTTTATTTGCGGTAAACCATGGTAAACAAACCAACCTCGCAATTATTAGTTAATTGTAAGAAAAACAAAAATGGTAAACGCATGTAAACCACGGAGGCAGGAAATTGGATGCAAGTTGACTTGGGTAGGAGTTGACTCGAGTACGAGTTAAACTGGGTTCGAGTTGACCAAAAAGTTCAGCAATCCTATTTTTTTACAATGAGCTGTGGTGCCTAAAAAAAGTTGGATGTAATTGTAAAGCAAATCTTACTATTTTGAGATCAACTTGCGATGGATTATTCGAGGAAACATTCCCTAGAGAACATTAATTCTATAATATGACACAGGTGAAAATTTGCAACTTACTCGGTAGTCGTGGAGGTTTATATCTCGTGCACTGCAACCAAGAAAATCTGGCAAGAGGATTGTCGGATTCATCATCTTCGCCTTTAGGTGAACTTAGGCCTTCAGTTTTCACATGAATCTTAGAGTCATGGCCGTCTACGGGCAAAGCTTCTTGCTCAAAAGACGCGGATTTGGACGGGCTGTCGTGGGCGCAACTCTCGGTGCTATGGGTGTCCTCGTCCCTGCCCAAAATGCCGGCAATTGAGAAGTTTGTAACGCCCTTGCGTTTAACTGAGGGGACGGCCCTGACCGCCGGATGGGTCGTGCTGTGATGCAGAGGAGATTGTTGGTTCACGAGGGTTGGGAAGTCAGAGTCCGGTCTCTGGGAGGATTGGAAGTAAGCTGCCGAGAGGTTAGCCATAGAGAATCCGACGGCAATATGAGGTGGAACCCTCATCATGGATAGGTTAGGGTAGGGCATCTGCCCGGCAGCGGACGGCACGCCGATCGACAACAACCCGCTACATGGGAGTCCACTCTGAAAAGCGGCCGCCGGGTAGCCCGAACTGAGCAGAGCCATGCTCTGCCTCCTCATGGGAACAAAACTGCGTCTGCACGGTATACTGAGGTGACACCGGTACGGTGGAATGTCCCTGACTCGCAAGGAAGACGGGCTAATATGAAAATTGAAATACTTGACAGCGTAGCTACTCGACGATCCAGTGCGACAGAACCTGACATAAGCCGGAACTCTTGAGTCTTGGTGATTTCCAGGATCGGATATGAAGTTGAAAGTCGTCTTGAAATCCAAGGTATTTAAGTAAAGTCCTCAGGTGTAATGAAACAGGAAGACTGCTGCCTGATTACGGGTTGCGTGTATCCCATATCATGGTCATGGTTCAACAACCAACCAACCACTCTCGTCACATTATTGGTGTACAGTGTGCTAGAATTGGCTGGCCTATACGCCCATGCGCAGTGGTGGAGTTGGCGGACTCATCTTTTTTTTTCTCAGTGATTTAACCACACAGAGAAAGCACCACGGTGCATCCCCGGTGGCGTGATTAACTCGATACATGACCAGATATCCGATGCCCGTAACACCATGAAAGCCTGGAGTTTAAACAAGGACAGCGCTTGTTTCATGTAACAAACAAATGGGGATATTAAGCACAGCAATGTTTTCACAAAGCTTGAAGAACCTGTAAACACTAAACAAAGATAGCAGTATACTGTGGATGTGTGGTTAAATGATGCCTGCTAACGTCGTTGTTAATTAGACCTATACTGAGATGTTTTTCCACGAATATTCAATCATCCAAGCTTGATGAAAGTTATGGTATGATCAAGAAGGTAGTCTTTTTATATATTTTACAACATGGTATTGGTAGGATATATACATTATGGATAGATTATTCTGCTAGAACATGGCCAGACGAAGCCTTAAATTTTAAAACGCTACTTGCAGAGTGCCGATTTCCTACCTCCCCATGTAGTACTTAATAAGCAGGACAGTTCTTCTCATTACTATAGTAAGTAGCCCCCCCCCCGAATTCCGAAATCTACTCCATGTTAGTATAGAATCATGGAGGTAGAAATAGAATAAATAGGATAAGTTCCCACAAGAACAATCTACACAGCAAAGCAGATTATACAAAAAAGCAATGGTTCAATATCCACGAAACATCAAAGGTACGGTTTAAGGTGAAAATAAATAGGGTCAACATTATCTGCAAGTTGTAAATGGTTTGATTCCATCCATGATTACGTGTACACAAAATTACAAACGTTTAGACAAATTGCTTATTTCAAAGTCAATTAAATCTAAACATATACATCATAGTTGTATTTGAGACCATCTCTTAAACAAAAAAAAACCAAGTTTGTTTCGACTGTCCCTTATAAAAATGTTACTGAAAGCGGATTTGTTTTCCTAATTCAATTCGAGAAATGCGAACTATACCATCTCCTTAATTCATTATTTCTTTGATTGATCGCAGAGCAAGTTTTGCGCGTATCATGTTCACCAATTCCCCAGCGACTCACTCAAAACAAACGGCCTTACTAGCTCAGGAACTTCCAAATGTGTGTCAATTCAATTCCCACAGTTAAGGGTACTAACCTCACATTGGTGGACACTGTTAAGCTCGTATGTGTTTACTGTACAACTAAGCTCAATGCTAAGCAAGTTTGGTGTCTCACTGAATCTATCAAAACTAAACAAAGACCGGGACGTTGGTTTTGAAGGGTTGGTTGACATAGTCCGGTCTGTTTTGTCCTGCCTATTGAATTTTCTGCGGAATTTTGTTTTCAAATTTGTTCATTATATCATGTTATAGAATATTATTTATGTGGATCGATTTCTATTTGTGTATGGGCTTATATGACTCCCATGGACTAATTGGTGAACTATTCAATTTCACCTATCGATCCAAACGAGATAGAAAAGAAGAATTACAATTTCTTTTAGAAAAACAGGAAAACCTGTTTGGTATTTAGTTTCTTGACTTGATGAATAGTTCCTCAGATGTCAAATGATAAAGCCCTCCAAGCTAATCATTTATGGATCGGGTGATTAGACCTGGTCCGATTTCCAAAATGTCCACAAGTACGAGGCGAAAGATGTCTGTCGCTTACCAGGTAGGCATGTTTTGGCTCCCTCGGTGCACAATACGCCTCTCAAATTTCACCGGGCCTTTTGTCAGACCAGTCCCGTCTTTTGGCTCCGAAATCCCCCCTAGCCGCCCACGAGGTATCCGCTGGCATGTCGTGTCTTTTGTGGGGAAAACAGAATCATTTATCGAGAATGGGACGCAAGAGCAACACCCAAAAAAGTGGTATGAAATTTAACTCCTGAAATAATCAAGCGTTTGGCGACGGTATAGAAATGGGTTGTCTTTTTATGATTTTTTTTTTTGGGGGGGAACAGGGCCGCCAGTGAACCCTTACTTCCAGCACAAGTTGGTAACACGATAGTAACCGACAATGGTTGCACAGGGCGATGTGTTGAGTCATTCAGATAAGCAGTTTGGTTGAAAACAAAAATCCCCAAACCGGCTCCAAAGTCAATTGAATTGTTCTCTTTAAATATATGTTTACCACTACTTCACAATTTGGTGTTTGTCTTTTATAAACTAGAAATATGAACGAGTAAAATATATCCTTCACTAATAGGCCAACAGCTTTGGTCAATTTGTGTTTGAGGGACTAAGCCTAAAAGTGGTAGGTTTAGCCAACAGGCTTACCCAAATTTCAGGTAAAATAACAGATATTGTATACAGTTACCATAGGTAACCAGATTACTGATTGACAAATTGCCTTGTTACCAGTTTACTGTTAAATCACCACTAGGCCGTGCCACTTAAGCTGTTTTAATTTAACATATTATTACAACATGGTTTACATCAGTTTGTTGTTATTCTTAGAGGTAGCCTATTGGTTAAACCCCGTTATGACACTGGATGAAATTATTAAAACATTGCTGCTTGTTTTACTTCTTTCTCCAAGTACGATTTGCCGTGATCTTTTCTGGAGGTTATACATCAGTGCAGATTCTTTGAGAAAAAAACCAAAAAAAAAACGGTGCCCAAATAAGAAATGAAGAAAGATTTATTTTTTGTTTTGAAAGCAAACATAGGTCCCATTGCACGGTGCCTGTGATGAGCATCAACGGCGGGGGGATTTGGAGCTCTCGTCAGTCAAGACGATGGCACACTCCGCACGGTGAAGGTTACCCTTTTCAATTTAGAAAATTGTCCCGTGAGCGATGGTTGATATGACACGGACATCCGACCTCGGAGTTAATTCCTGTATGGCGACGGTGCGAGTGGACCTAATTATTACATGGATGTGTAGCCTATACCCCAAACCCAAGACATAAAAACAAGAGAAAGGAGAAAAAGAAGAAGACGAAGAAGAAGGGGAAAAAATGATCTTGGTTTTAATCAAGGAGCCGAGATCCATATAACAATTATGATGAGCTGAAAGAGAAGTCTTATATACAAAACTCATTTGGTGTTTTCATTATTCTTCATCCCTGAATTATAACCTATGATTGGGAGTCTTTGAGCCGTAGGTTTGATTTCTTTGGCACGTGCAATCATTCCAAGTTATCATCATCTTACAGTTTATGTACAAGGGTTTGATTTGAATCGCGCTGGTTAGCTTGCAATCAGAGGATCTCTCTCTCTCCCTGACTGTATTGATGGCTCAGCAATCGAACCTTATTGTTTGAGAACAGGATTTTGTTGGAGTCACAAATGAGGTTTCGGGAAATTAATGGCGATTCGTTGAGGGAAAAGGAAATGATTGTTTTTGTGTGTGTATGTGTGTGTGTCTGTGGAAGTGGGCAGATTTGAATGTTTTAGAGTAGCCTAACTGAATAATTTCATTGTAAATCCTCATTGCCCGCGTAATAAACTCGAGGGCAAAAACAAAAATCACTGACACTCATTTTATATTTATAATGAATGTCTATCGCAAATATTTAGGTCTATGCTTTGAATGATTTAACTCTTATTATGAGGTATGGTTGAACTATATTTGCTATATGAATGTTTTGTTTGTTTTGCTTGTCCAGCAAAGTATGTTGAGAAATCGTTTCTATTTCGGAAACTTCTAATTTGGCAAAACATTAATACGCCGACTTTACTAAATGTGAAAATGCTCACCAACCTTGTGACCACATTTTACTGATAACACGGGCGTGTTTGATAACGGGCTTAATAAATAAAGGTGAATAAACAAATAAACAAAGGTGTTTACACAAACAAACCATGGTATTAAATACTACCGTACTCATGTAAAAACGGTCAAATCTGTATTGATTGGTTTAAGCTAAGAATAACAAATAATTTTGTCAGGGAGTTTTGTCTGTTTTACATGATCACAATAACTCGTATACAGCACCAAAGATAGCTGCATCGGTTTCGCCAAGTTCAGAAATAATTCCCAAGAGGATAAGCCAAATTATATAGCCATTATAGTCATTATGTTCAAATGTATAAAAGAACCTTCAAAATCCCATGATAAACGTTTACTCTGCGGGCATAGGAGAACAGCCCCTTCATTGTTAAGATTCACGCGAACGCAATGGTCAGTACACAATTCTTGCCTAAACCGTGATAGCTGATGGCGAAATGAAGTATGTATCCTCTTATGATGTTCCCACTCTTTATTATTTGTTTACTTCCATGATGGGCGGTCGCCCCCATGGGTTTAATCAAACCGTTAAGTCATTAACACTAAGACAGAGAGTGTGATAAGCCAACAAGTGTAAACAGTGTGTGGTCAATACCGCAAGCGAGAGAAGGCGTATACATAACATTCAAGTTGTATCACCCGATAAGCTTACAGATCCGCAGAATTTCATTGTGTTTAACCACACAGCCGCATCTTCCAACCAAAACTGTGAATAATCAAGTGATTATTTCAATTAGCGAATGAGGGTTTTTTGTTTTCTTGACTTTTTATTATTGACTGTATAATCAGCCAACAGGCACCAGCATGTCTGTCACAAACACGCTCCAAGAAGCAACGGCATTGTTACTGAACGTAATGTCAGCCTTTTCATTATGTATACGTTATCAATGATAACTTGAGAAACAAAACATGTAAATAAACAAAAGGGCGACTTTAGTTGCCGGGATCGAAGTGATTATTTCATGTGGGGCAAGATTACAAGCTTTGTATTAATGTGCACAAATTGCGCGTAGAGTTTCACAGTGACATTAGGCGGGGGCTAGTTAGTAACACAAACAATATACAAAGGGAATTATGCGCAAACCTTACTACATTACTCTCCGATAAGCTTTTAATAGTTGAGCGCAGAAAGTATGTGTACTGTGCAGTGACCTAAGAGGAATGAACAAAACTAGACTTACTATTTGGTATTTACTGACATAATAAATTTAGGTATCAACATTTTGTGTCATATATACTTGCGTCTATGTTTATGTATTTGTGGTTTTTATACAGATTGTGTGATTGTTTTTGGCTCATTTTCTAATTGGTTTGGCGTTTGTTGTTGATTTTTTTAAATTCTTCGTTTCGTTTCCGCTTCTCCCTTGTAAAGGACTCTTTCGACAATAGTCAAGATCGAAATGATAACATTTGTTTTACTATAGACACACACCACTCGTGGTGGACCAATGTAAAGTTCTGACAAAAAGTGTAGAAGTTGTTGTTACAACCACGGATGTACTAAACTTTATCACCGAACACCGGCTTCAACAAGTGAACAAACTAAGACACTCATGTCTGTTGGTTCCTATCCTGAACCAGCGTCTCACGGCAACAAAATAATGCCAGTGTCTGGAGACTGACACCACGGGAAAGAAAAGGGAGATAATAAGACGCCATGCGTACAAGGACGACTGCTTAAATCCATCCAGCTTGAAAAGGCCCGCAAGTCCCCGGCAGACTTCTCAAGCCCGTCCGCGGAGGAGCCCAAAAGATTGGAAACCTCAAAACACCACTTTAAGCGTCCATGGGACCATTTACAGACAATGCTAGCTCGAGGGGTCCAAGCCACCGCTCATTATCATTTCTAATGAGGCTGTAATAAGATAATTTCACCGGGCTTTTGTTTGGGTTGGGATGATTTGGGGAGCTAATAGGGAAGGAGGAGCAGTGCAAGATTTCGACGGCCCACGTCTTGGCACTCTTGACAAAAGTATATCCGTTATCACCCATGAAAGCAATTATGCATTGGGTCTGCGTATGACCCCCCCCCCCTCCCAAACACATATACTGCAGCATTAAATACATTGGGTACAAATGCCCTAGATGGATTGAAGAATTACACAAGTTAAAGTTAATGACTCAAACAGAAACGCCGAGGATTCGAACAAGTCCGCTCGGGGATGGGGGACCTAAGGGGGGCATAATGGAGCTTTGTGACAGGCAGGGGCCCTGGCAGACAGCGCGGCTGGGGTCTTTTCAGTTTGGCTAAATACGCAGATAATTCGACACAGGACGGCATTATGCAATCCAGGGGCATACAGGATAAAGCCTAACTGCCAGTTCTCTCTACAAATTACGGTATTTAGTTTAACCGTTCATTCTTGGTTAAATCCAAACCAGCGGGGAAAGATGGTGTAGTGGTTTAACAAGGATGTTCACAAGATGAAAAAAAACCCCATAAACCCATCTTTAAAAAAGGTTAAGTTGGTAAAGATTTTCTCAGTGGTCAAATTGTCACCAATGTTTCTTCTCTGGAAATACTGTATCATCAAAATACCCTGACAGGCACTTTCACTGTCACGTTGACGAGACCAAGAGTCCAAAAAACTCGATTCAGCGATTCACCTGGCAAGAAATATTATCTGTAAACTTCTATCCTTTCTGGTTCTGGTTTACTTGTGTATAGGCTGCGCCTATACAACAGATCTCTTGTACATGTTTGGTTGAGATACTGTAGAACCGCTGCTACTCGTGTCTTGAATTCAATTGGGGTTTGTTTGTAAAGATTACAGCAAGACAAGAAGTATGCTTTTCTTCAAGTGTAGGCCTGCCTAACTTCATTCTACGCTTTTCTGTTTCGTATGACTTGGCTCTAGTGTCTTCATTTTCATGGTATCTGTCTTTCCCCTTCGCAATTCGGACAGGAAACCTCTGACATTTTAGCAACACAAACATTTCACGTTTGTATTTCTCGTTACATTATGAGCACTAAAGGCAAATCAATTGGCTGTAAATCATAACTCCATTACTCTATTATCCGACGTGCTTTATTAGGCCGTGGAGCGCTCAGGCCACGGTCAGTTTAGTCGGCATGATGGAGTGGAATACGTACGGGAGACTGTTTGCTGTCCTACCTCATCAAGGCGAGCATCAGAGGGCGTTTAAATCAAGAACAAGTGATGCGGCTACGCGTCTTGCCTTACACAAACAAGTCTCCCTCTCTCTAGGACTTTGTCCGTCAGTGATGCCACGCGGGTCAATCCCCTCAACACAGGAACGTATTATTCCGCGTCACTGTTAACTTAATGACCTCCTCTGTCACAACTGAGACCTCTTTCAAGACTAACAAAATAGCTCTTTCCCTGAGCGTTCACGCATAATTACGCGAAGAAAGCCCGTTTACTTAGCTCCCGAAAGCCCCTTTAGTCCGGCTTGAAAAGAGGAGCAAGACGGGTTCCCCAAGAGGCCCTAAGTGGACATCTGCAGAAATTAGATGGAAGGGAACGGGGAGACTTCACAAAGGGTTTCATGGAGAGAAAATTACCGTAAGTGGCTAATTGGATAACTAGCGGACAAAGGTGTGTTGGTGTTGAAATCGTAATGGAATTAAAACCAAACCTGGGGACGAATTCCGCGATGGCGCCGCCGAGTTATTGGCGGGCATGAGAGTAGAGAGTCCCATGATACTCTCGCCTGGATGGCTGTTCGGCATGCAAGGGCACGGAGCCGTCCACCCAGTAAATGAGGCAGAGAGTTGCGCGGTGACACACCGTCTACATCCCGTCACTAAGCAACCAGGAGATGCCAAATATTGACGCCACAGTATAAGGAAACTTTAAAAAGAAAAAAAAGGCCCGCGGTTAAATAATGGATTACGGAGCTCTCTGCAGACGATCCATCATCATGTAATGTCTTAGCTCAGTAGACCAAACATAACTAGTGTGTTTAGTTGCCTTGAATCTAATTGCTCCATGCCCGATGGTTGTGGCGTCGGCTGTAACCAACGGTTGGGAATCCACACCCTTTGATTTCTCCAATTGACAACTATCCTTTCTTTTCAAAGAACTCTTCGAAACAATGCGCAAAACGCATGAGTCGTGGTTGTTTATGGCGCGAAACCTGACTAGGTTCAAAGGCAATGTATAAAATTCGTAGTTTAGAAGAAAAGAAAAATGGAAGAATCTGAAAGATCACTGATTATAGAGTTAATTAGCCTATACCAACCAGTACCAATCCTCCTTATATGAAATAAACCGTCCTTCTGAACTACTGTCAAAGTTGAGAAAATAGCGTTTGAAGAACCATAAAAATCACCGTTTCTTATTTCGATTGCCGCAATTGAAATGAGAACGTATACAAACTTCAAATCCCTGCTGGGGAAAAAACCCCATAATTTTTCGCCGTTTTCACAATCAACGTGACCCCGATTTTGATGAGATTTTTACAGGCTGGTTGGGTGGTGCGTTCTTAAAATAAACTTTCTTTATTTTCCCAAACCAATGATGCAACAAGTACCTTGAATGAGTTACAAGTGACATCTTTGTAGTAACTCTATGAAGTATTATGGTAGTTTTTTTTATTGAAGGATTATTTAAGTACGATACCATATGTTTTATTTCTTGTATTGATAATTATGATTGTCACATTCTTCCTATAGAGCATCAAATACACTTCGTTGATTTACAACCTTTACCATTGCCTTCAAAGGCAGATGGTTCATATCAACTTTGAATTGCTATTGATTGGAGAAAATTTTGGTTTTCCCCTGAAACCGATGTGTGATAAGCGAAAGACTCCCGGTGCTCTCCGACTGGCTACTCGGGTGGAATTCGAACCCGCGGCCCTTGCGCTACCGAGTGTGCCCGGTGACAACGAGGCCAGTTCCAAGTCCTATGTAATTAGCAACGAGTAATTTAACTGCAAGTAATAACTGCATTGAGGATGACAATTACTATTTGGGTTGTCACCGATGTGAGGCCGAGTTCTGCGGGAAGAGGGCGAGTATATTTCCCAACCCACGTTCCCCACATCTACAGCAGTCTTAACCACTAGACCATCGAGTGTGTGTGGTTTCGACAGGACATCTCGAATCCTGTCCAGACCAAATTCATGATGCAATTATTAAATTAAAGAGACATTAAGCTTGACACATTCTAATAAGTAACACAATAAAAAAGAAGTCTCGTAAACAAAATTTGAGAAAACCCAAATAAAGATATATGTTTCCAAATCTCAAACTATTTCTTTCAAGGGGAAGTTAGTTAGCGTGTGTAAAAAAAAAACACCTCATTAAATTGTTACACTGAGTAAGGTATTTTTGGTGTTGAAATCAATTTGAAACAAAATAATATACTTTATTATTTGATAAAATAAGGATCTTGGGTATAAGTAAACACATCCAGTGTTCAAAATGATAACGATCTAAACACAAAAAAAGGTTTTGATGACAATTGTTACCATGAACTTTCGATTGTTTGGTGAGATGTTGACTTTAGGGGGGGGTGTTTGATATCAATAAAGCTGCACGTGCTGGACTGCTGTGGGTTTAGGCTTTAACTACATGGGTGGGTCTTATATGAAAACCAAATTATACCAAGTCAAGGCCAATACTTCCCCCCACACGTAACGAATCATTGTATTACGCTTAATTGACCCGATCACCTCATACCGGACCAGGACCACCACCCATTTACACCAACAAAACACAAAATGTTTTCATCGCTGGCCCTGCCCCGGCAATCACTGAAATGAAAATTTGGTCAGAATTGTCGCGCCTCGCTTGGTTTTGTGACTATAAACTTCATTTCTTGTTTAAAACAGGACTTATGATACAGTTCTGCTTCACCGGCAGACCATGTCGGTGTCTCTTGTTTCCTTATATTTGCATGGCGTCCCTTTTTCTTTGGCAGTGAGGACAGGGTTGACAACTGAGCAACTGCCTCAGAGAGTTATGGCCCTCCCTTTTTTTTTGGTTGACAATGAAGTTATGGAAAGGAGTTGAGCCCAAACGCAAGGCTCGACGGAGGCCCCAAAGACATCGGATTACCAAGGCGGGTAGAATTGATACATCGGGTACGCCGGCGTCGCGCCACAAATCCGGGACCACAAGTCTGCTGCAAGGGGTTACGGTACATAAAACTATTGTATGTAATGCTGACATATGCTCTTTCTGCAAGAGCAGGCTCTTCTGAGGAACTGAAGCATGAATCTAACACGGAAAAACACACACTCTAACTGTCGCCTCCATCCACAAACGACACATGTTTACAGTCGTCCTGTTCAGTGTCCATATTTTATTCGCTTTGTTCCCCCTAATTTCCAATACAATGACAAGAAGGATGACGAGGGAAAAACATAACTATCCTATTACTATTACATTGAAAAAAAATTGTATTCTGTAGTGAGGTGACTAGAGCGTTATGAATGACTCTCGTTATTTGTTTCTATAGGCACTGGTTTTTAGTGCGATCGCAATGTCTTCTCGCGCAGTAACCTTGAGGAACGGGGGTGTCAGTGTACTTTAGGATTAAAATACTGTGGTGTTTGGCAGATTTTCTCAACATTTAACACTAGCTTTACGAGATGTCCCACCAAACCAATGCTATCTATAGTGATCCAAAACAATGCACCCCAAAGGAGGCTTTCTTAATTTGATGTTGAGGCGGAGGCTGCACGTAAAGCGTCTCAGCGTGTAACAAAACACAACACTGAAACGAAACATCCATCCGACACACAATCCCCTTCTGTCCGAGACGATATAAGGACTTCAGTTCAGGTTATCCTTCAGGTTTATTGTCCAAATCACAGATTTGTTTTAAAATTAAAACCATGAACATCCTGAACGAGATGATAATGGCGACCGTACATCTGCCATGTGGGCAGGATTTTTCACTAGGGGGGTGGGGTGGGCACAGGGGGCATTGCTTTTCGGTGGGGGGGGGGGGGGGCAGGTACTTTTTCAGTGAATTACATGTATGTACATTTTTTTAGGGGGCACTGGAGATTTGTGGGAGCACGTGCCCCCGCCCCCGGCTACGCCGCTGCCGTACATTCATCGAAAGGACAACGAAGTAAACCAAACAAAAACAAAGATTTATCTTCATCAAGCCCAAAGAAGATTAGAAATCCCTCCAGTATTTACAACTTCTACAACACGTTCTCCATTACCTAAAGGCTACATTGTTGTTTGCTACTGATTTATTGGTGTGAAACATGCTAAATGAGGACAAAACTCCTTTGTAAAAAAACAACAACAAAAACATTCTAATGTCGATGGCTCAATATTGTAGGCCTGCTATAAATCAAGATACCAATCCCAGTTTACCGTGCTCAGTCAACATTACACCAAGCCACAGGAAAACCTGGAGCTGAATTGGGCATGGGGGAAAAGGAAACAAAAATATGGAAAACCACCTCTGTGTGAATGCTTCAACCCATTAACCAGAGGGGAGAAAGAAAGTCTGCCAGCCCCCCAAAAACAGAAGGGGCAAACAAAGGGCAATCAGAGCAGAACAGAAAATTAATCAAACAGAGATGAACCCTTGAATTAATCAAAGCAAGAATTATTGCGAAGTACAGAAACGACTGTCTCGTGGGTGTTGAGCAGACGGCATATGAGCAGGACGTGTAAAGTGATATTAAGAATCACAATAAAATATGAACATTTATAAAGCTACCATTTTATCCACCTAGCTAAAAGTATGTGCTAAAGGCGTGACAATATGGAAACAACGGGGGAAAAATAACATAAACGAAAAAACAGACTAAGCAAATTTCATGAAGAGATTTGAGGGAAGTTTTGATGAGACTGATGAGTGAACCAGAGCAAGTGTTGACGGGGAGGATGATAACCAGTCGTGGGGCTGCAATCCGGAATGGTATTACCCCGGGGCCGTTAGGTCTTATATCCAGTCCGAAGATGTCGATTACCAGAGCGAAGACCAACTCTGCTGGGGGATGGGAAGTGATGAGGTCTGAGGCCTATAAGTATCGACGTTGGTGAAGTGCCGTGTATTGAGCGTTGTGGTGTGTCGGGATCAGGAGTTTGTTATTATAATTATATATTTCTGGTAATGAAACCAAGGATGCCTCATAAGTGAACTTAATCACTGTAGCTCTCAAGCCTGAGGAAACCTGTAGATAAGGGTGCTTGCTATGTGAACCAGAAACACCGGGGTAAACCCCTACTCTTCCACGATAAGTGTTCTGGGTTCTTTTTACGTGCATCCTAGTACGCGGCTTAATGTCCCATCCGAAGGACAAAGCAATGATTTGAAATGTTATGAAGTGATGGCATCCATTCAAACCGTATACATTGTAGCAGTTGTTAAGAAATAAAACCACAGAATAATAATTAGTTTTAGAGTATTCATCCCAATCATCATGTTTCAAGAAACACACAATGATAATGCCGGCGTTTTATTCCAGCAAACGTATCTACCAACAAATAGTGATAAGTGTAAGGTTGTAACGCACAGGACTATACGGCTTTACCTATCTATAAAGAGATGATACATCATTTGTTTTGGAGGTAAATTCATTCAAATCCTTTCGTTGTGCTTTGTAATATAAAAGACCAATGCAACCTAAACAATGAAAACGATGGGCCTATTCTGCCAATGCAACCTCACCAATGAAAACGATGGGTCTATTCTACCAATGCAACCTAACCAATGAAAACGATGGGTCTATTCTACCAATGCAACCTAACCAATGAAAACGATGGGCCTATTCTACCAATGCAACCTCACCAATGAAAATGATGGGCCTATTCTACCAATGCAACCTAACCAATGAAAACGATGGGTCTATTCTACCAATGCAACCTAACCAATGAAAACGATGGGTCTATTCTACCAATGCAACCTAAACAATGAAAACGATGGGTCTATTCTACCAATGCAACCTAACCAATGAAAACGATGGGCCTATTCTACCAATGCAACCTAACCAATGAAAACGATGGGTCTATTCTACCAATGCAACCTAACCAATGAAAACGATTCTATTCTATTGCATCCGGCTTGCAGGTTTGGGAGAAAACACGTTTCCTGATGTAGTAAGTTGCTTTCTGATGGTGTAGGCTACCGGTACATACGTTGCAATGCCTAGCAAGGAATCTACGCCGGTAAACTTTCAAAAGATGAGAGTCAAGCAAAACGTTTTCTGAGGAAGACACCATCTGATATTCAGAACAATTTTCCATTAGATTTGATATTAAGACTTGGTTTTCACCACCTAAACATGTAAAACATAAACACACACACATAAATACATGTATTAGTTTTAACTGATTCTTCATTGTATGTTAAGAAAACCATGTACATGTATAAAGTCATGTTCAGAGAAATTTGTAAAACATTAACTGCTTTTAAAAATGTGGTTAAAGATTTTATTATTATTATTTTTTTTCCCAAAAGTTGTATGTTGTTTTGAAAAATATACATACTGTTCTTGTTGGATGAACCGAAAGCCATGCAAGTTGTTGAGATGTAATAATGACTATTCACTTATTATTGGTCTGTCTCGTGTAAACACTTTTGCCAATCGGGCTACAGGATTAGATCCTCTTCAAGAATATTGGACACCGGTACCATTTTACTAGCTGTTCTTAACTTTGAAAAATCATAGCTTTTGTCCACCAAAGAACAAACAAACCCAAAACAACGCCGAATACCACAATACGTGTTACACTCGGTGGGTTTAGTTTTATTTTGAGTGTTTGTTATTGTCTTAGCGGGAATCATTATACCACACACTTCATCATGCAACTCAATAGCGATAATGTCCACGCCATGCTTATTTGTTCGCGATATAGTGTAACAGGCCTCAGTTCGCCAGACAACAAATAAGTTCATTTGTTACAATCCACTGATTTTCTTAACCCCATTTATAGCCCAGAAAATAAGTATTTTCCTTGTTGCTGTTGTCATTTTCTGGATCACAAGAATAAAATATTCCGTTGTAGACCATTGCACATTACGATGAACCAGTTTGAAAGCTTTGCTGGCAACCTTTTCAAAATAATAATTATAATAATGCTAAACCACAAGGTTATTTCAAATAGGTTTTTTTATTATTTGTTCTTTGTTTCTTTTTGGATGTATAGGTTTTATTGCCCTACTTCCCCCGTCTGGGTGATGAAAGTGTATATTTCTTTACCATTGGCCCCCGGTTAACGAATGGGAACATGGATTTATTGGGCCACCTTCTGAGGGTCTTGGTTGGAAATCAGATTTATTACTGTGGGTGGAAAATTGGGTTTTAGAAGTGGCGTTTTTTTAACGCATAGCCAGACAGAAAGAAGGTGCAAATATTTAAACAGTGGAAATGAGTTAATTGGTGATATCTTTCTTTGTTAATGGAATATCATATTCTCTGAACATTGTTATGGTTGGTATATTTTAACGGAAACTGTAGATGTTTAAATCTGTGTGTTTGTAAAATTCCATTAAATGGCCATGAAGCTACATAGATAGCATGATAGGAATGATAGATACACCGGCAAAAAACAACCAAACAAACAAACAACCCAACAAACAAACAAACAAACAAACAAACAAACAAACAAACAAACAAACAAACAAACAAACAAACAAACAAACAAACGAACAAACAACCCAACAAGCAAACAAACAAACAAACAAACAAACAAACAAATAAACAAACAAACAAACAAACAAACAAACAAACAAACAAACAAACAAACAAACAAACAAACAAACAAACAAACAAACAAACAAACAAACAAACAAACAAACAAACAAACTTATTTGGTGGAAATGAATTCACTAAAATCTGCTTTAAGCATTTTCAGAGGGTTAGATGCAATAATGCCAAAAGGCATTCTTAGTGCATGACTATTAAAATGCTGTGCGGTAAAGGAATCAAACCTTTATACACATCAGTTGTTAAGTAGTTCTGTCAGTAATCTATCATCATTTACACCATTAAACCAACACTATCACTCACTCTGACTTCTTTTGGACCAAAGCAATGCTATATATTTTCCAGGGGCTGCGGGGGGGGGGACAATTGGACCAATAATCGATTTGACCGTGGTGGCATCATTTCACACACCATGGAGTTATGAAATCCCTCCCCGTCGACTTGGGGACAATACCCTATAGCTGGGGCTCCGTCCTCGGTGTTCGGCTTGACGGCTAGGTCCCCTGATGACTTCAAGGGATAACAGAAAAGTGGGGGGAAAAAGGGATGAGTTTTGTCACTATTTACGTCTGATTGGGACCACCAAGGCTTCATTAACTTTATCTGCATGAGTAGGCAGGGTCGATTCCGTACTTCGATAGCTGCGGCAGTCGGCGGCGACGAGCTGGCACGTTTTTCATGCCGGCAGCGCAGAGCGCAGTCACCCCCTGAAGTCTGACGGAGTCACAGACTAACAGGTGCGCCTTAGAGGACAACGGTAAAAGAGACGAGAGACAAGGGGGATGAGACGACATTCTGGGATGATTACCCAAAAGCCTCAAGCCAGCAATTACTGTTATTAGTGGAGTGATCGACAGCAAGCCAATCTAGCCTTCTCATGTGATACACAGACCATACAGGAAACGTTTTTGCCTCTCTTGCCAAATATCAAGGCATGATAGCAGTGAAGATAAATATAAAAGAAAATGGCAATCGTTTAAAATTATGCCCCAGAGTGTTTTGATGTCTATGTAATGAATACCCAGGATGGATTACCAAGATGAACTCTTTTCAAATGAATATGTACCTTATTTTAGATTAAGAAAAATGTAATTCATTGATGTGCGTTCAAGCCGGAATAATTGAACTTCCGAAATGAAATTGTTCACCTGATTTCTGATATAATTACATTACAGGAAACTAATGAATAAGTAAACAAAGTTGTCCTTAGGACAATACAAGCAGGGTCTGTTTAGCTGATGTGTAATTGTGTGATGTGGTGCAAACCTGATACGGTTTTAGTGTTACATTTATATACTCTTCGGACTGTGACGTAAACATAGAAGAGATACACCGCGCGTGAAGTATACAGTGCGTAAGCTGTATTGTTGTTGTTGTTGTTGACGTTTTGTTTACAAAAGAAAACAGTGTAACAACAGTTTTGTACTTAGTCTATAATAGATGACAACGCGCACCGTGATAAGCCTGATCGTGGGAAATATTTGACATGCGTTCGCTTTAGAAGAAAAGCAAACTTGTGTGCGGTTATCGTCACAAGTTGGTCCGAATGAACACTCTTCAAAATTGGCGGGTTCGTAACGTTTCGTCTCATTTCACACATTCATCGCCATGGCAACGAATTTAATCTCGTGACTTTCAGCTTTTGAAACACACTCATTTGATGCTTGACATCGAACTTTCAAAAGACCTAATAAACATAAATAAATGAGAAAAAAAATAGTTGTTGCAAACTGCTTACCAACCAAAAGGACCTGTTGTACAAATGAAAAAAAAAGAAAGAAAAAAAAAGAAAAAAAAAAAAGGGTTAATGGCCATTGATTAACAACAAAAAACAAGCAAATAAAGGTTTGGGCATCAGTAGTTGCCTTCTTGTTAAGATGAGAGGAACCCGTGAAAATTAGTTGTCGGCCTATCAATTTACAGTTTTCAAAACTAACAGTCCTAGTTATCATATCCTTTAAAAACAATTTTCAGTCGACACTTTTTAATTTGAAGAGCAATAACCAATGTTGACCCGCCGAAAGCTGTTTACTCGGCGTTAATGATGTAATTTATTATTTACATACAATGCAGCAACCTCTCTTTATGCTGACGACTGTAGATGCACAACAGGGAAATTTAATCAAGTCTTAATTCCAAACATACAAGTTAAGACCATAATCCTCTTCCCGGACCCCCTTTACCCCTCCCCAACAATAGTCCCTAATGACATGAATGCCTGTCTGGTGTACGCCTCTAATGGGCGAACAAAGCCGTGGGTAAATTGGTTCGGCCTACAATATTGTGAAGGGGATCCTGAGCCCCTTTTAAGTCAACTATAATCTGGCGACAACGATTCCGTTAGCTCCGTTAGTGTAGATTTAACAAGCCGTCAAGTCGGGCTTTATACCAATTGAAGCAACTATTTTATATCCTCTTTCCTTTCTCTGCAGATTAAAAAAAAGGCAGAGGTGTAAAATTCACATGGATTAGGGAGGCCTTGTCAAGTGAATCATTTTAATTAGTCAGTTCTGAAATGACGCTTTTGTCACGTGGATTTGTCTATCCGCGTCTCTGGCTTCAAAATCTTGTGAACAGTTTTTTTTTTAAATGTTGTCCTACTTTGCGACTGTTCACAGCCGCATCCACATGGAGACCTAATTGTTAATGTTATCAACTGGAAAGAACTGAACACCTTACGGTCACCCTTCCCTTAAAATAAACAACCAAACTGGAAAGGAACGATTCACACTCAACCGTTTTCCAAATTCTCCAAATATGCCTACGAAACATACAAATGGAAAACCAAATCGGTTATGTACAGTTTTCGTTTGGTTTAGTTTAGTTTAGTATGGTACTATCACATCTCATTTTGAAAATATATTCGCCTAACTAAAAAAGTAGTAACTTAAACTTGAGAAATGTGGTATAATTATCGTTTCCTTTTGGTAAGAATTAGCTTGTAGACCCAAGAGTTAGTCTCTGTTTTCTTGAGGGGTTTTCAGTGAAGCATACATGATACAGCACCCACAGTCCATATTGAACAGCAACCCTTTAAAATAAGCTTGCCTAAACATTACCCGTGCATGTACAACATCGTCTATCACTCAACACTATACAGCCACTGCTATGCAAGTAATATTTCCTTATTGCTTCCGAATAGAGTGTAATTATAGTATCATTTCTAATCTCCAAGGAGAAAAAAAAATCTAACAGGGAAAAAAAAAACTTCCTCCTTCAATCAAGAATCTGTCTTTTATGACATCCCACGAGCCAAGCCACACCGGTAAGTCAGTATATTTGCTAATTGCTCTGCTCGTAGTGATACATTCTCGGCATGGTGGCAATAAGACGATTTTTGCCAGTTTTGTAATCCATACACGTGTGTGTATTTATACCGACTGCACATGTTCTTATCCATCACAAACAGACATGGTTTGCTCTCACCGTAATTAATATACAACATTTCAGAAAAGTTTCCTCACCTCGGTTGTATTAATCTAGCTCTGGTTTATTTAGCTGAGGTCTCTAGTGGTTTAAACAAAGGGGATGTTTATTTTGTTTGTTATGGCCGGGGGATAGCGGCAAATGAGTGTGATGGCAAACAGCTCACACAATTTGCTACCGAAAACTGAGCTTCAATTCTAACAACCAATGATTTCAAAACACGATTAAACTAAATGACATACACACCCATCAGGCAATTTTGTTTTCATACGTATTTGTTCTTCTCGTTTTAATTGTTCTTTTGTTGATACATATCTCAGAGTAATCCAAGATTCAAGTCGATCCAAAGGTTTCCAAAACTTGTAAAATCGACACTGTATCACAAACTGAGAACAACATTATTAAAACAGTTGAATTTGTAGAGGTAGGACGTGGGTCTGTGACCTATGACCCCCATGAACACGTGACTTCTGACGCAAACCAATAATATATGTTTAGATAATGAGAAACATTTACATCATTAACACACACAGATGAACTGTCAAGCCAGCACAAAAATAAATTACCCCATATTGGAACCTCATGTGCATCTCCACACAAAAGGTTTTTTGTCCAATATATAGACTGGGGATTTCTGGGTACACAAAACAGTTACATTGCAACAATAAAATACTCTTTCATAAGTACCTGTAGAAAACTTCATGACAACTTGTGATTGAACAAAATTAAAGAAAAATGACTTATTTAACAATGAACACTAAATTTTAGAAAATGTATATGTTAAAGAGGTATACATTTGAAGAAATAAAGTTTAAGCAAGTAAGATTGGTTAACCGATCAGCATTAGGGAAAAAAGTAGCCCCCCCCCTATTGGATACTGACTGCAAAATACCAATAATAATCGGACCCTCAATTTAAAAATAAATTGAATACGAAGTCATCAGAGAGCTATTTGTTGTTGAACAACGCTGTCTTTTTAAAACCAATCTTGGGTCAAAGATGGGTTGAGGGGAAACACAAATTCAGCTTAGTTGATTCAACTGGTTCAAGCTCTTTTTCTTTTATTGTCTGATTTTCTTGAGCACTCCATTCATTACAAGTCACTGTCCACACTAGCATCACTGTAGCACGATGCTTCTGATATACTCCCTGACCCACGTCCGGCTGATGGTAGGGACAGACTCGCTATGGCTGGGCTCAGTTCAGAGATTGTCTTCTCAATCTCGGAATCATTGGAGGGGTCTGAGTCCACAACGTCGGCAAACACCTCCCACTTCATACTGACTGGCTCTTGCTTTACCTTCCCGTTGATGTAGATACCGGGTACGATCACCTCCTTGACACATTTATCTCTCCTTGCGGGATAGTCTGATGATGGTGGCTTCTCGGAGGAGGAACTCCTAGGTTTGTTGTCCAGGCCATTCTTTATTGGCCTATGCCCATTGGAGAGGACCCTGACTACTTGATACGCATCGTCTGTACCATCAGCACTGTCCGGACTGGCCCATATCGAGGACGAATCATCCTGACTGCTATCATAAGCCATCACCCGCAATGATTTTGACCTTTTAACCGGGACATGGTTGAACCGTCGATGCACCCTCCCGTTCATCGTTGCGCCCGTAACGATCCGATTTTCTAGCTCGGAGATCCGCATCAGGGCACGTTTCAAGTCCAGATCCTTGTTCTTAAGCTTCTTCCATAGTTCATCGCACTGAAACAAGTCAAGAGAAGCCCCATCACAGAGACAGAGGGAGAGAGAAAGAGAGACAGAAGAAAATAATTAGAACGAGTGGCACGGTGGGTAATTATTTTCTCCCTCTATCTCTTTCCCTTCCCGGTCATCAATTCGCACCATGACCCCCCCTCGCATTTATCGCTCGTCCGCGCGCGGCATCTCGTCAGAAGCGAGGTCCTCGGAAAAACAATAACGAAATTGCCGATGCGTCGATGAGTCTTGCAATCTACAGACTGGAAAAAGATGGGCAATCATCCATTAAAGACGGTAACTACAACCTAAGCGTTGCCTCTCCAATTGCGTAGCCGATTACGGGACTATTACGAAAATGGGACGTTGACGCATATTTCCTCGGGAGAGTCATCGCGTAAGGGGGGAATTGAGAGACGTGCTTGCAAGTGAGAGAAAGTAAAATAATGTAAACATCAGTGGTGGATTGTCACTGAGATACAGCAAGCGGGTGATTATTGAAAAACCCCGTCATCCTCGACTTTCAATCAGTGTCTTATGGTTTTTTTTGCGGTGCATGACAGATCTCTTCGGACCTGTTAGCGTGTCTTCTCATAATCTCACATCGCCAAAGGAGCTAACTATATCCCACTCGTCGGATTTTTTTTTCTTCTCTTTTACATTGGAACATAAACAACTCTCATGGTTATGGTCTGTCAATACCACGATCATTGTTCAAGCAGTCTGGGCAATAGATTGGTCTCGTTTCCATTAACAAGCCTCTGTGTGCGTGTGTATGTGTGTGTGTAATGGACAATTCATTGCTCAGTGTCAGACCAAGCTGGATGTATGAATCATAACTTACGATGACTTATAGTTTTCAAGTCACTACATGGGAGCTGTAGCAGATTGAAAATGAGGCGTTGATAGCGGATATCATTTTGGTCTTAATAATCACTACATCTGATGACTGCTAACAAATGAAATAGGTCTTACCTTGTGAGAAAGCTCTTGAATCTTTGTCTTTGTCGACTGAATTAATGAAGGAGAAAATGGTACACGAAAATTACTGACCCAAAATAATGCAATGGGCTTAAAAATTGTTTCTACACCACGGTGAAACTATAGGGTCAAAGGCACTTGACCTAAATAATTTCTTCTCAGATGACAAACAATTATCTACTTAACTACAGATAAGATTTTACATTGGGAGGGGGGGGGGGCGGGCACCTCAAAGGGCACAGGTCAAGTCAAGGGGGAATTCCACCTAAATATGAATCCCCATCCAAATAAACACTGTTAATGGAACAAATATTGACAAATCATTTGATGCATTTAAAAGCAGTCTCAGAATTTGAAACTTCAAGAGATTGTAGACGATTTTTAAAGCATGGGTGGTGTGTAACAATTTGTTATTTTTTTTTTACCTAAAAACAAACCACAATCTAAGCCTGGAGGCATTGAAGGTGTTTTAACACAAAAATGTACATTAGAAGGTTATGGAAAATGAGGCCTGCTCTTAAAAAGATAATTATATGTTTGTATGTTTTGATTGCCCAGTATAGTGCTCTGATCGTCTTCAGAGAAATGATAGTGGGTTTAATTTCATTTGGTCAAAGTTATTCACAAAACAACATAATGTAACACTTGTTTAGCGCAATGTATTCACCTACCAAGTAGGCACCCAAGACGTGACAATAAAGAACAAAAACAGAAAATCAAGACACTTAAATTACCCTGGAAGTATCCGAAATGACCTAAAACTGTCTGCTTAGCACAAGGAAAATCATTCATGAATTGCCACTTTCATCAAACCGTGAGAAATTGTCAAGGAGAGCTTTTGCTTTCAGTGCAATAGGCCTTATTTTGACTCCAAGAGGGCGCCCTTTGGGGGTAGATTGGGGGTCAGACCATAGAAATAGTGTGGTAAACCAGATGCAATTAGACTTCTAATAAAGCAGTTAATATACAACTTTTGAGGTTTGTTTTTATTGACAGTTTTACAATGTAAATCAGTGTAAGATATTTGCTTGGAAAATTTGTATTTTTGAATGTTTTGAAATATTTTTGTACTTTCAAAATGGGACTAGTATTGCGCCCTCTTGCTGTCAAAAATACGGCCTGTTCAGAGGTAACGGATTTGGCTACGGCTGAATCGCCATGTCATCATGCGCTGAATAGGCTATCCTTAGCAACATCCTTAGCAATAGCCACAGCCGCTAATTCGGACACAGACTAATGCGGTACTGAGATCACTTACCATGCTGTCAAAATTCCTCAGTTCATTGATAATGTGTCGTAATTCGCTCATCTCTTTTCCTGTGGGAAGAATATCGCAGTAGTATTTTAATGGTGTTAGATAATAGGACAGCATCAGGAAAATTACAACTTTGTTTACATTTACAAAGCTTGAATAACAGAACTGGTTTTCAACTTTTTCTTTTGGCAATGGCTAGAGCAAACAAGTCGCAATGTTGAGAATAAACCGACATGCTCTAGTCAGAGAGAGAAGAGACACCACCTCTTAAAAAAGAGTGTACACATAATATTAAAACTGCTATCTATCTCAACAATGTAAAGCCTTGTCAAGTTAAGGCGTGTGTCATGGCCCAAGTCTAATGTACCGAATACCAATTCTGGTAGCCAAGTCATCAGGGTGTGGATTTGAATCTCGTTCATGACACTCAACTATAATTGCTTCTCTTCGTACAGGAGTACAATGGGTACCTGTGAGGGCAGAGATGGTTTTTGTGATTGATATAGCTTGGATGTGGTGCACTACTTACTTGGCAGAACAGGTTGTAACTGTATCCTCCCAAGGAAACAGAGATGGTTAAAGGAATGAAATAAATTGCCCAGTGACCGGGGGTAATATTGTTCATGCACCATGAGCACATTGATGCTATATAAATGTCCATTATTATTATTTTTTATTATGTCCCGTATTTCCAACTTTGTGTTTCTTTGGAGCAGCCCAGTAAATCATAAGAAATACTCTCCATTAAAGTATGCTTTTAGTTGTATGCATGTATTAAAGACAATGATAAATAACAAATACATCATCTTCCAGGTAATGCTTTGTTCAACTTACAACAGGCCAAGATAGTTTTGGTATTTCCCTGTTTAACGCTGCATTTACAATAAAGACATGACACGAAATCAATATCAGGAGTCAAAGAATACTTTACCTTTCATGGCAAGTTTAGAGATGAGTTCAATTTGTGTGCGCAGCCCACCCTCTCCCCCAGGCACACTGCCTTCAGTCCTGCCGTTGGTGATAGCCGCTGGTCCAGTGCCGTTTGCCACTAGCTTGTCATCGGAGCTCTTTTGAGGTGATTCTTGGCCAGGTATCTGAAGGGTGGCTTCCGATTTTCGCCGTTGCATCCTTCCGAAAGGAATAATGTTGAGCATTGTGAAAATGAGTCAACTTTCAATTCTCAATAACGAGATAGTGGTCAGGGATATAGGCTTTTTCTAAAGTGCTGAAACTGATTTTGATTATAATGCAAACTTAAAACACTTCTGCCTCAAAATGAAAAATAAGAATTAAATGTAAATATTATACACATATGGTCATCAGTGCACATCGGTGCACCCTGAGGGACTGTGAGTGACCAGAAGAGGGTCCCATACTTCTGGTCACTCACTGGCCCGAGGGAAGATAGACGTGCACTGGTGACCAAATTATGCCATATGTGTCCGTATGTGTTTTATAACACACCTCCGTCTAAAATATTAAATGAAAAAAGAAAACGTTTAGGGTTTTATAACTGAATTGTTTTAGTTCAACAACTAACTCACATAAGCAATTCAACAATCAAAGGAACACTTTTAGTTTCCCCAGATTCAGTTTTTTCAGTTGCTGCTCACTGTTCACATGTGAGGGCGCATGAAATTACGCATTTAGTTCACAATGGTGCAAGTCTCATGCACTGGCCTATAATTATTAACCCACGTGACTGCGTTTCAGCCATCCAGAATACAGGACCAGCAAGAGGTGTATTATACAAAATATATTTCTTCACATAAACAAGTAATTTCAAAAACAGTTATTTCACAGCACTGTCACACATATGAACTATTGCATAAAGTTAACTGCAAGTTGGTGAAATTAAATTCCAGATACAGTTTTACAAGGACACTGGAGTCATTTCTATTTTCCAGGCATATTACAAAACATGACCTGCAATATGTTCACGAGAAAACATCAGGTATTATAACAAAGAAACAACAGTACAGATAGCTGCAGTTACCGAGAAGCCTGTTAGGAAATGTAGGTGGATCAGACAAAATAAAGCATTTATCAGAATAATATAAAAAAAACCCAACCAAACCCAGCCTATTGGGGTGTGCCTTCGTGTATGGCTACAGTCAAAGGTAGCCTTTTTGGGTGTTGTGTCCCATGTGCTGACTATTATATCGAAACAGCTAGCGTGCATATACAGTTGAATCGGATGGGAGACTATCAGGAACACTAGGTGGCAGCAGACTTACCAGATAAATCCATAGATCTCAGAAAAGTGCACATGCTCAGACCTATCTGGGCCCTTTCCAAACCTATGCTTAAAGGCAAAGTATACCTTTGGTTTTTGGAACCGTACATTTGCCTTAATGCTATATAATTGTAGATATATGCCATACAACTAACCTGTGTAAATTTCAGTACAAAAGGTGGCAGCGTTTTTGAGATATCACCAAAAATCTGGAGCGGTTGTGTTCACGCAGAAGGAGTATCTGTCATTGGAATACACATTCTGAGAAGCGTTACGGCCATAACGCTTCTCAGATTCAAATTTTGGTGGGATAAAAAGTGATGTATTTTTCCATAACTGCAGTACTTCAAAGTGAAACGTTTCTCAAAATGCATTATACTATCCAAAGCTGCTGTACTTCTTACCAAGTGAGTTATTATTGCCATAAATTTTCAGAGTCATTACCAAATGTATACAAACCCTTTAAGGTCCTGTCCAATTTGGCAGCAACGGCTGCGGCTAGGGCTAGGGCTGGATCGCGGCCGCGCACGTCATCATGCGTTGAAGTATAGGATGCCGTTAGCAACACCCTTAGCATCAGCCATAGCCGTAGCCGTAGCAGTAGCTGTAGCCGCCAATTCAGTTACAGCCTCAGTCTCCATCTCCGGCTTGGGCTCCATCATCAATTTTTCAGCAGTGTGTATTCTGTGCAGTGCTTCAACATCAAGCAGAGACCATGAGCCGAGATTCGGAAAAAAGCCATTTGTAAACAATGGAAATTCACCCTGTAAGTCTGCTGCCACCTAGTGTTCCGAAGACTCCAATTGAACGAAATAACTTTCTCCTCTTACCTTGCCGCTTCTCTATTTTTCTCCATCCTGTCTCGGCCGTGTTTCTCTAAAACCTTTTTAGCATCAGGATATTCCACCAGGGCCTGCACAAGAGACGGAAGTAACCCAAATAACTTTAGAGATGTCTAAAAAAAATTTTGGTATGAATTTGAGTTCCAGACTATTGGTATTGTGGTTTGAGTTCTATATTATATGTTATGGTGATAATTTCAAATCAAGTCTTTGTCTTAATCCAAAGTTATCTACGGGAAAAGGAGGAAAAGATTGAAAGAAATGATAATCCTGGGTAGTACCTAACAATGTATTTTTTGTGTTTTCCTTTAATGGGGTTGATGTACAGTGCTTGAAGCATTTCAGAGTCCATCTTAAATTGTTTATGGTTACTTTGAAATGGGTATTACTTTTAATCCATTTAATTGTTGTTTTCATTCATGGTGAAAAAAAGTTAGAGACCTAACCAAGTTTGCAGAAGGAAAAACCATGGAAGTGTTGCCTTTTTTTTTTACGTATTGATATACATTGGGTTTATTTTACCATGCAAACCATTGTAATCTTGAATAGTAAATAGGCAATAATTGATATCTTTGAAAGATATTTGCAAATAGTTGAGATGCTTGGGGTTTGCAAACTCTGAGGCTCATCAGGGCATATGTTAAGCTGCATAGAGCTGGTTGCAGGCCTTTAGTCGCCACTAATACCAAATGATCACATAAAAGGTTGGATGTAGTAATAAATATCAAATGGAATTCTTAATAGTCATACTAATTCGTGAATCACAGATCTTGAATTTCTCATTTTCTTAAAATGTTTCTTTTGTCCCTTGCCTGCATCAAGTCTTTCTTGGAGAGACAGAGAAGCTCCGAGTATCCGAGAGAAACCACGTCAGCAGTACGTCTGTTCTGACCCTCATCCAGCTTCAGTAAGCTGATCTCGCCAAAATAATTGCCCTCGGTCAGCGTGGCGACGACCATACTTTGTTGGGTCTCGGCGTCTTGTACAACTACCTGAAAGAAAGTCAGGAGGAAAAAAAACAAAAAAAAACGCTCATGGAATGAATGAGATCTAGTTGATGTAACAAGAGTTTGGAATTAGTTCTTAATGGATTGTTTCAATGAGGGGGGGAGTATGTTTGATTGGTTCTACGTGCTGGATTGAATGTGTCCTACACGCTGGTAAAGTCTGGCTGGTCAAGGGAACGACGCCACGCGCCGGCATGGGTTGGCATTATGGGGAACAGTCGGTATACTGTTAGTAATTGCGTGGAATTCTGTTTCGTCAATTGTTATCTAATAACATACTTAAACAAGAGAAAAGTGAAGCATCTGTTATACTGTTAGTAATTGCATGAAATTCTGAGTCGTCAATGGTGATCTAAAAACATACTTAAACAAGAGAAAAGTGAAGCTCAAGAAAGCATCTTTTCCTCTGTCCCCCTTTTTAATTAGGTTCTCTTAAAGGAATAACTTTAAAATGTGTTACTCTTTTTATTCTACTCTGTTCCTATCATTCATGCCCTTGTCCATGAGGTCTTCATCTTGTAATAACAACCAAGTGTTAATCTGTTATTCCTGTTCATTTCCCAATTTTTTTTAGTTGGGGGAGGGGGGTGGTGGAACATAACATACTAAAATTAAGTACTTTTATGTAGGATTTGAGGGTGTGCATGGTAGCAAGATAGATGTTTGCTAATTTATTTTGGGTACACAATGTAATAGTGATGGCCCAACGGTCTAGCGCATTGGCCTTATTAAGTTCTGGTGACTGAGTTATCCGAGTGCTGGGTCATGACACTTGTGTCCTTGAGCAAGACACTTGATTGTGATTTTGCCTCTCATCACCCAAGAGTTCATGGTTGCCTGCGATGGTAGAGATTGTTGATATGAATGAATAGCAGCCTGTGCGCCCATTTGGCTGCCGGTGCTGCATACTCGTAAGGAGTTGAGATGGTTTCAGGAATGCTTAGGGCTATATGAAGACAGCCTACGGCACTTTGAGAGGCCTACTTGGCTTGAAAAAACCACACATAGGCCTAATAAATGCATAAAATCATTTTTTATAAGTAATCTCTTCTGGACTAAGTGGTGGCTCTGAAAAGAGCCAGCTGGTTTGTTGTTAAAGTTTCAACAACCAGCAGTTGTCAAGCAGATTTTCAACTGCAAAAAATGAAACCGAATTTGTACATAAAGAAAGTGTATTTCAAGAACAAGGAATCTGCAAAGCACATTAGGATTCGACAAGTGCATGAGTGTCTTGAATTCTAACTCTTTGATTGACTGGAAATGTGTGTGCAGATGGAAAAGGATCAAAGCTTCATTCCAATCACTGAATTCTCAACTGTATCCATATTATCCACCGATTTTAATTGAACCCTTGATCAGCGACCATTCAGCTCTGTACAGTCATCACCATATCATCACCATTTTCATGAAGTGCAAATTGAGCCAATGCAGCCACACTTACATGTTTGGAGAAAAAAAAGCATTTGATGTTAAACCTTTTTTTTGAAAGCGTTGTTTCGGAGACTGTTTGCCTATTAAACTTTGACATTTTACCAACCAGGAAAGTGGAGATCTTAAATCATTCAAATCTGTTGTTATTTTTTATCATGGTAAGTTTAAACTAATGAGTGATTAACTGTTGAATACAAATGTCTCTTAATGAAAACTGCACGAATGAGGTATGAGTACAGCGCGTCATGTACAAACAATGTGTAAATGGCAATTTGCTGTTCGTGAAAACTCAATCTTATCGAGGTCATACAATTGTCTCTATGTTAAAACGCATAAAGGTCAAAGCACTCATTTTTGGCACCGTGCCAGCCGCTATGTACTTCAATGTAAAAATATAATGGCAAATGGACGATATGCGGTTTGTGAAAACTCAAAACTGTAATTCTGGTGACATTATCCTTAAGCTAATTAGTATAATTATGAAACTATTACGTTTCATGAGAAAATGTTGATATCAATACCAACATTCAAATTGGGTAAAAACACCAATTTGCCAAAATGCAAGATTTTTTCATGAATTTTGCACTTTGCATGAAAACGGTGACTTTGCCAGGACAAGATTGCTTTTATTGATTTTTTGACGAAACTTTTTTTTCTTAAAAAATTTCTGGACAAAATATTATGAGACAGACATTCGTTGTTTGTCTTTTCGAAATGTAGATACTATGTTAACATCGGAAACACCAGAAATAGTCAATTGAGGTAATGCCGACCTTTATTTGGCACTTATGGTTGTAGAAGTAGAAGTTGGGCCAGATCTTGTGGCCGTTTGCGGCCGGCACTAAAGGCATTTTGGTACAAGCTGCAGTTGCTATGGTCTCTATTACGTGTTAAGCCCTTTTTGGGGATTTTGCTAAAATCTTTCGAGTACACCATGTGATAGTCGGGGGGGGGGGGGGTGTATTAATGTAATTTGGGGTGGATATTTTATGACTAACAGCCGAAATACATCATATCAGTTTAGGTAACAAATAAATGGGCATTGAGATTCATTTCCAATGGGAAATGAAGTCAATTTTGATAACAGCTTCATGTCTCGGTTCCAGGTAGATGTTTTTCTAAAAACATCAACCGCTTTGAGGTTGTTTTGGAAATGTGATCTTTAGCTCACAATTGATGGGGTAATGGTAATTGCAAACTCACGCATTGGGATTGACTGCGTTAGAGGAAGAGATTCAGTAACATAACAAATCAAGTTTGGAATTTAGAATGTGGGTTTTGGGTTTCTTACCATGTACCTAACAGTAATTACCTCTTTATAATGACTAATTTCTCACCATGCAGATTAAATTGAGTAGGTTTTGCTTTGAAATGACAACATGAAAGTCATGCATGCTGTAAAGGTTGAATAGCGTAAAGAGGGGCGCTTGGGTCAAATTCAGAGACTGAAATTGTGATCAAAGTTAGAGACTTGTAAATTTGGTTTCCCCTTTTACAAAGACTCTTATCTATTGGAAACTGAAGTTGACCTCAAAGCCCCATGTAATCGGCCTACATCATTGGTTTTTGGAGAGCACATTCATTCCCGTCCTCTATTTTCTAATAAACATATCATACAACCAACCTGAGAAACTTTCATCAATGTTGAGCAGTAAAAAAACAAAAACAAATAAACACTAAAGTTTATGTTTTAATTATTTCTTTAAAAACTGAGTTTAGGGAGACAATTTCCCACAGGAATAAATCCATACCTTTTTAAAAGTATATTCCCACATTGGAAATTGTGAAATTGAACAAATGGATGAAGAAACTAAAAGTAGGCCTACAACTCCTAAAAGATAAACAAAAAGTGATGATAAGTTTGCTAGAGTACGGTACTCTGTAGGTGAGGTGTGTGCATCTGCTGCATGTGCAAGGCTACTTCTGGCACAAAAACTGGCATATTTTTGCGTATAATTTTTACAAAAGTTCACTAAATACTTCAATGTTCAAGTCATTTCTTACAACAGAAACTGATCATTCTGAGAAGCCCTTGAAACTTTGCATGACAAGGCAACTCCAAAGCTAAAAAACTAGCTCCATGTATTTCCTGCTATGAGGCTTTGTGGCCATTATGGCAATTTAGCGCTTTATAAATACCTTTTTATTATTATTATTATTATTTCATGTGAAGTGAGCATGGCTCACAGTGGCAGAGGTGTAGCAAGGAGATTTCCCTTTGGAAAAAGTACAGGAAGACAACACCCAAACTGATTGACTCTGATTATGGTGGTGTGCCCGATTCCATGTAAAGCATGATGAGTTTACTGGTGCAGTCCTCAGTCCAACAGAATCAAACAAAACTGGCTGTTGGAGCTTGATGGGTTAGATAAATGTGCTTAACAGGAAAACAGTCATTTTTAGTTGGCAAAATGACCGTGTTTTAATCTGGATGTCCTTGTTCTACTTGATTTGGTGCCGCATTTGCCGGCTGAAGCTTAAAATACTCCCTGAGAAAAAAACTATTGGAGGGGGTGTGACACCCCTATAACTCCTACACCACCTTGGTCATTACACCCGTGGATGGAAGTACGTCACACTTATAGAGTTTGTGAATGGCATTGAGTGCATTGTCTCAGAATATAATCATGAGGTTAAATCTGGACTATTCCATTTTATGAGGCGTGGCCGAGTGAAATTGAAGAGCCAGATTTCATCGAGTGATTGTATTCTGCAACAATGCACGAACTAAATGCATCCAATATTAGCTTTATATAACTCACACACGGATCCTAGTCATTTGAATTTTTTTTCACAATAAACACAATATAGACACGGGAACTCGTCCACCCCAAACTCTGAAAATTCAAAAAAACAAATACATCTTCTAAACAACATGGACATCTCCATGTAGACACCAACCTTGTCCACAGTGGACCCGACCTTGCCTCGTTTGGACAAATGGGGCAGGGAACAATTATTTTAGAAATGACACAGCAAAGTGTCCAATAATTATCCATAATGGACGGGCACCTGTCCACTATTACATTTTGGAGCGTTGGGCAGTAAATGCATGGCAACATAATGGATGACACGTACATGACACAGGTTCCACCAATAAAATGACAAGAATCTGTCTTGAGTCCCTTACCTGTACTATTCCATGATTTATGATGTACATCTCTCGTCCTATTTCTCCTCTCCTGCATATAAAGTCACCAGGGGAGAATATTTGTGATCGTAGTTTCAGCACCAACTCACACAGGAGACCCTGCTCACAGTCCTCAAAGATTTTGACCTAAAGTGGTGGATGAGAAAACCCCAAATGCATCACTGGGGTTACTTTCATTTACAGACGAATCCATCATGTGCGGCCATGTGCCCAGTGTTAATGGGAAACTTTGGAACGATAGGCCGCAGTAGACTTGCATGCGCACATTTCCCAGAACAATGGATATACCTGGTAGTCTGCTGCCATCTGGTGTCCTTAAAAGCCTCTCATTTGTTTATGAAACACAGGCATCTTCAACCAATGATGTTGGCGTAACTATACAAAGTGCCTGCGTGGTTTGTGGTGACACCTGCCCACGATGCGTAAACGAGCATCATGTGACCGGGGCACAATTTCACAGAGCTGCTTAAGCACAAAAACTAGGTAAGCACAACAATATTATGCTTACCAGAATAGGGTTACCAGCCAAAATACCATGTCACATGTGCCATCTGTGACTGGTATCCTGCTTATTTTTGTTTCACAGAAAAATGTTCGGCTCCATGAACTGGGCCCAGTAATGGCGAAAACACAGTTATGCGCATGACCAAAAATCGATTGGTATAAATACCTTCAGAAATATTGAAACCAATATTTAAGGATTAAAGTTGATGAATAGTTAGCACATTTTATCACTGTCAAAACACCTTGATTCCTATTAATAAAGTTCTCGGTTTCAATGGCTAGACACCCCCACATACACAAGAAAATGTTTATCAGTGTCTCCCTGGACTTTGGGAAAGCTTCAGACAAGTACAAAGCTTGCCACAAACCTCATGTAATGGTGCATTGTTACAAAATTCAGTCCTTAAAAGTGCTTTGAAATTGGAACTGCAATCAAGAGCCTATGGTGCCTTTGGAACACTGGTGCCTAGGGGCTATGGAACACTGGTGGCTAGAGGCTATGGAACACTGGTGCCTAGGGCCTTTGGAACACTGGTGCCTAGGGGCTATGAAACACTGGTGCATGGGGCCTATGGAACACTGGTGACTAGGGCCTTTGAACACTGGTGCCTAGGGTCTACAAAAACACTAGTGCCTATGGAACACTGGTGCCTAGGGGCTATGAAACACGTGTGCCTAGGGGCTATGGAACACTGGTGCCTAGAGGCTATGGAACACTGGTGCCTAGGGGCTATGAAACACTGGTGCATAGGGCCTATGGAACACTGGTGACTAGGGCCTTTGAACACTGGTGCCTAGGGCCTTTGGAACACTGGTGCCTAGGGGCTATGGAACACTGGTGCCTAGAGGCTATGGAACACTGGTGCCTAGGGGCTATGAAACACTGGTGCATAGGGGCTATGAAACACTGGTGCATAGGGCTTATGAAACACTGGTGCATAGGGCCTATGGAACACTGGTGACTAGGGCCTTTGAACACTGGTGCCTAGGGCCTTTGGAACACTGGTGCCTAGGGGCTATGGAACACTGGTGCCTAGGGGCTATGGAACACTGGTGCCTAGAGGCTATGGAACACTGGTGCCTAGGGCCTTTGAACACTGGTGCCTAGGGCCTTTGGAACACTGGTGCCTAGGGGCTATGGAACACTGGTGCCTAGAGGCTATGGAACACTGGTGCCTTAGGGCCTACGGAACACTGGTGCCTAGGGCTTACGGAACACTGGTGCCTAAGGCCTATGGAGCACTGGTGCCTAGGGCCTTTGGAACACTGGTGCCTTAGGGCCTATGGAACACTGGTGCCTAGGGCATACGGAACACTGGTGCCTAGGGGCTATGGAACACTGATGCCTAGGGCCTTTGGAACACTGGTGCCTTAGGGCCTACAGAACACTGGTGCCTAGGGCCTACGGAACACTGGTGCCTAGGGGCTATCGAACACTTGTGCCTAGAGGCTATGGAACACTGGTGCCTAGGGGCTACGGAACACTGGTGCCTAGGGCCTATGGAACACTTGTGCCTAGAGGCTATGGAACAGTGGTGCCTATGGCCTTTGGAACACTGGTGCCTAGGGGCTATGAAACACTGGTGCCTAGAGTCTATGGAACACTAGTGCCTAGGGCCTATGGAACACTGGTGCCTGGGGTCTACAAAAACACTAGTGCCTATGGAACACTGTTGCCTAGGGCCTACGGAACACTGGTGCCTAGGGGCTATGAAACACTGGGGCCTACGAATATCTGGGGCGTAGCTAGGGCCTACGGCCTACGAAACACAACACAACACTGTAGCTAGGGTCTACAGAACATTTGGGCCTTAGCCCTATGAAACATTAGTACCTCTAGGGCCTATGGAACACTGGCGCCTGTTGCTTCTGAAACACTAGGGCCCATGGACCAGTAGGGCCTAGGTCCTATGGAACATTGTTGCCTAGGGCCTAAAGCCTAGGGAATAATGGTGCCTATAGTCTATGGAACACTGGGGCCTAGGGCCTACGGGAAAAACACTTTTAAAATCCAGCCCTGCGTGGAACACAGGTTGCTGCTGAATTTCACTCACAAGATTGTGACAGTAGAGGGCGCAATATGCTTGAGCCAAAAAACACAAATAATTATGACAATGATAAAAGCTGAACACAGATGCCTACCTCTAAGCCAAAAAGGTCATGATATTAGGTCAAATTTCAATTATCAGTCATTCTCCAATTAACAAAAAACACTGCTTATTCTTTTGATTCTTTCCTTTCTTTTTAATTTCTTTCTTTTTTTGGGGGGGGGGGTGAATCATATTTTCACTGCTCAAAACCAGCAGAATTTGCCATAAAAAAGTTGTCAGTTTTCAATTTCCATTCATTGAATGGCCATCGGGTAGCATTTGCTTTAGCAACAAATACAATCATGAATATGTAATAGTCAAGTTATGAGTTATACAGAAGGACTTCATTAGACAAAGAGTTAATAATCATAATTAGTAGATTACTATGATTTGAAATTATGTCAAATGGGAAATAAAAAAAGTAAAAGGGGTGGAGATGAAAAACAAAGATATGAGCTGAGAAAAACAGCCGTCTTACCTTTTTGAGTGTTTCTAAATGTACATGAATGGCAATCTCTGCCCTCAGTCTTGGTGGGAGAATTTCTAAGAATGTTTGGTCATCTAAAGCTTGAGTCCTAGATGGGAAAACAGCAAGAACCATTCAACAGTTCAGGAAATTGTGTAGAAATCCTTACTTAGTGATGAAATTGTCAATTCATATACAAGACGGGTGTATGAATAATATGCAACAATGAAAATAAAAACACTTTTGCGAACCACAAACAAATTTACAACTTGTGGTATATTTAAAAAACACCACACATGGTTCTAGCATCGCAGATACCCACTTCGCAATAAAAACCACAACTGTAAAAGAATTTGTATGGGAGATTGAAATGGACACTGGGTATTTGCTTCTTACAAATACTATGAATGATCTACAAAAAAGGTCACTCATCCTTTTCATCTCCTAGTAATTTTTGGGGGTACTAAAAATATTGATACAAAATGTTGATATGAAAGGTTGAATTGTAGGTAGGTAAGGTAGGCCAACCAAAACAACATCAGCAAAAATGTGATTGTTTTCGAAACTTGTTTGTAATATTTTTTGCTGTGTAAAGCACACAAAACAGACTGTTATTATTATCTGCTCTCTTCCCTCAGTTTTCATTCATCACTTCAGGATGATGGACAACTGAGTGAATGTTACAGATGATGCCAATAGAGGGCGCACTCATGTCACTCCATTTGGATCTCTTTTTACTTCCAAGATTTATATGCCTGTTTGTCATTTCATTCCATTTAGTAATTTCAAAGGATTCAAACATAAACAAAAAACATAACAAGCTTAGATCATGTTAAAAAACTGCACAAATAACGTACTGAAAAAGTGGGAAAAAAAGAAGGAAAAAAAAAAACAACATGAGCAGGTGAAAACAATTAGAGAAAATTGAAATACATGAGGACTTTCCACACCAACCTACTTATGTAAATGCAGTGTTGTATGACTTGTGACTCAGGCCTTGACTTGAGTCTAACTTGAGTCAAATTTCTGATGACTCATGACTCGGTCTTGACCCAAATAACTCAAGACTTTGACTCCAACTCGACACCAAGAAGTCAGACTTTGACTTTAGGCTTAAGAACTGTCTACATGTAATGCTATACTTTAAGAGGTTGGAGGAGCCTTTAAAAACACTATAAACATTCTTATTTATTTCAAACATTTCTGTACTCTCTTGCACCTTTAACTCTTTCACTACAGAACGCCGCTCACAGTGTCTCGGTGATTTACTTCATACGCAGGAAAACCACTGCCAGCAACTCAAAATAAACAAAATATTAAACTGTTCCGTCACAGCTGTAGGTTATATTCCATAGTGAAAGAGTTCAAAGAAATAACCACTCTTTATTTATCCAATGACATCTATCCATGTTGTAACTGCAAATTTCCTGAAATAGTTCCATGCCCCCAAAACCATCTACCTGTTCCATTAATAGACCAGTCGTTTAATTATCATTTGGAAAGACAAAACAAAGACTAAGAATGTGTCATTTCTGCTTGAAATATCACCGTTTGTTTCAGTGTCTTACCTTGACCAGGCATAATCAGACCATTTCTTGACTCGACTCTGCAGAACGTCCGGCACTTTTCGGTGATTCATGAAGAACTTAATTGCATCCATTCTGAAATTTTCACACAGAAATAATCATTTAGTAAGAAAACGGCATGATCCGAAACTCTTGAGGATTGTAGCTTGGGAATAAACTGTGTTTTCTGAGATGTGCACTGGTAGATAAAAAAAACCACCTCAGTTCTACAAGCTTTTATTACAATTTCTCCTCATTATCTTAGATGTCTTCCTATGGTCTCATGAAGCCCGCCCTCTTTTCCAGCCCTCTTTTTGAGTCTGAAATATTGCTTTGGTCTGGTGCATGTTGTTTCCCTTCATTCAACCCAATTCAAAAACATTTATTCCATGTCAACATGTACTAACCTTGACATTGACATAGATTATTAACAGCTTTCAACAATGCAAGCTATTTTTTTTAATACAGATGTAAAAATCCCAACAACTTTGAATAATAATTAATAAACTTTGCATTGAGAAAATTAATTCTGTACTTGCTTGTCGTGGGCGAGTGTTCTAGTGCATTGGACTTAGGTTCTGATGGCTAGGTCATCAGGGTGTGGGCAGTGGCATCACCAGGGGTGGAGCCCCCCCCCCCCCCCCCCGTGCCCTCCCCCTTGAGCCCCTAAAATGAGATTTTAAAAATGCACAAATGAATTGTTCGATACATTAAAAAGCCCCCCAAATTATTTGGCCTTTCTTGCTTGCCCCCCCCCCCCCATGAAATTGTCTGGTTTTGCCACTGGGTGTGGGTTCGAATCCAAGTCATGACAATTCTATCCTTGAGCAACATGACACTTAACTATAATTGCTTCTCAGGGGTAAATGGGCGACCTGTGAGGGGGCAAAAAGATGATTCATGCTGATTGATTCAGCTTGGTGTGCTACTTGGCAGCACAGGCTGTTCATTCCCCAGGGGGCTTAGCAGAACTAAGGAATAATGAAATAAATGGTCCAGTGACTGGGGTAGTAATGCTCATGAACCATATGAGCACCAACTACATGACGGAATTGAGTGCTGTGTAAAAAGCCAGTACTATTTATTTATTATTAGCTAGTATGTTTCAAGAGGGGTGTAAATGAATATTTCAGCTTTCCTGAGCCATCTCTTTTCTTTTTCTTTTGATGTAGCCCTAACCTTGTGTTGCTCTTATCCTTGTTCAGGGTCCATTTGCGTAAAATTAAAAACAAAGGCAAGAAAACATTTTCGCGATTTAATATAACACCCAGTTCAGACTGGTACTCCAGAGTCGCGCCGAACCAAATAGAATAGGAGGGTCCAGAGTCGTTCTGACCGACTGCAACAGTCGATCTTTCGACTTCCAGCACATCCAGTCGCTCCTAACTGTTTCAGATGTTGACTTTTTCAATAATTTGGTTCGATGTGACTCTGGAGCGCCAGTCTGAACTGTCTGTAATTTTTTTTTATAGGACCGACTTACTTAGTTTGAAACTCTTGTCTAGCTGCATTCATGTTACTGATGACGTCACCAACATTCCCAACAACTGCCGCAAATAGAAACACGCCGACGAGAAATGTCAATCCAGTAAATACGTACTCCTATGAAACAGAGAATCAGCGAACAGTTTTAGAAGAGTGTTTGAATTTGAAGAGTCGATGCGTTCAAGAGTGGCTATTAGTAAGTGGTGAAGTTGAAATCCGCAACGACTGAAGAAGACACAGTATCAATTAGAAGAAATGTGCCCTTCTTATTGAAACATTTATAAGTCACCATTTTTTATTGAGAAAAACAACTTCTTGCTCTGGGCTTATTATCATCTCTAAAAATGAAATAAAATCACTCAAATTCATTGTAAAGAGCTAATAAGTTTGAGTTATAAAGAAAAATATTTTTGAATGTGCCTCTTAACTCATACCTGACTAGTCATAGTACACCCCTAAACACTGTTCCTGCCTAAACACATATTGACCCAATTCACCTGACATCATTATCACAATAATCTTGGTTGCACCATTTTGGAAGTCAATGTCACTGCCCATTTCAGGTGACACAGACTTTACAGTACACACTCATATAAGCAGCGGTCGTTTATAGTGTCTTACACCAACCGCAGTATGGCTGCCGCACGATACGGCACGATACGACATATGTACAAATCGGCATGGAGGAATCACAGAGCACGTGCGTCGACGCGCGCGTGCGGCTGCCATAGCTGAGGGGGTGTGAATGCCCATGAACGAGCTGCTCGGATTAGTCTATACCTATTGACTTCCAAAATAATTAGGTGGCACAGTCGCCGTGAGTGACGTGTGTGCAAGGGGTCAATAGCACTTATTGCTGCGTATTTGTTATTTAGTGCCTTGCAAATAAACTGTATACTGATTGAAAGAACAATGTGATATACATTTTGCCTTGTTTTCCATTGGATATCACTAGTACCAAAAGACACCGCCTCATTGTCTGTTCATCTGTGGGTTTTCCCAGCATACCTTAAGGTAGGCATTTACAGTGTTTGTGTGTTCAACGAGAAATCACTGATGGGTTAATGCAGTCAATTAAGATACCCACTGAATGGCTTATTCCTTACATGAATTAAGCCACTAGGAATGGACTTTTATCGTGGTTGGGTTATGCCTGGTCCCATGTAAAGCATGATCAACTTGCTACAGTAAATTCCCTCAGTCCAACAGACTCAAACAAAACATAGTGAAACAACCAGCTGAATAAAAACTGGCCCTGCTGGCTACTATGTGATAGAAAATTTTGCATCACTGGTTTATATACAGCTACAAAATATTTTATTTTTTTATTTATTTTTTCTGGGGGGGGGGTCTTCATATGCTACTTTCTTGAACTTTATAATCAGTGAGCTTTCAGATTGAATCTATAATCAGTTGTATTTTCCATCATTCCAGTCCTATTCTTTGTGTTTAAGGGCACACCCCAATGGTGACAAACAGTACACCACAACCATTTCTCGAAATGAATACTACACTTCATGCTAATAAGCAATGAGTAAAAAAGTTCTTTGAAATAGAAAAAAAAAAAAAAAGGAAATCAAAATCACAACTATTATTTAAAGCATGCGGCCATCATTGGTAACTGTCAAAGACCAGTAACTGCACTTAATGTGGCCCAACATTATTTACATGAAATAACAAACCTGTGAAAGTTTAAGATCAGTCGGTCATTGGAGTCACAAGAAAACAGTGAAGAAAAAAAAGCATCACTGTTTTTCGCACATCACATTTTGGTCTCGCGAGACCAGAACTACTTGTTTTGCTTATTTCTCAATGAGCATTTTAAAGGTTTGGTGAATTACTTCGTATTGATGATTTTATTTTACACCTTACAGTTAATATACAATAATTCTGTTGAGAAAAATCATTTTGTGCCTTCCTGTATAATTTTACTTGATTTATTTTCTTTAAAAATAGTAGTCTTCAGGAACGTCCACAAAAATAGGTCACTTGCTGACATGGCTGGATTCCTTCTGCGACATCACATGCATTACATAATATATATTCATGAGTGAATTTTTGAAAAGAAAGAACACATATTTGTCATTCCTTTTTTGGCAGACCCTGTCCAGAAATGATTGTCCTCTGGAATAGCTCATGAATAAATTTTGTAATGATGATGTCACGGAAGGAATCCAGCCATGTCAGTAAGTGACCTACTTTTGTGGGCGTTCCTGAAGATCATTACTTTTAAAGAAAATAAATCATGTAAAAATAAACTGGAAGGCACACACACAAAAAAATCCAACTGAATCATTGTATGATAATTATTAGGTGTAAAGAAAAAAAATCAATACTTAGTAATTCACCAAAGCTTTAAGTAACAAAAATATTTCAAGGGAAGTTTTCCACCATGACTATCTTTATATACCATTGTGCAAATCTGTGAACATTTATATTTTCAACTACCAATGCTGTGCGCACCCTTTAAATTGTTTTATGATAATGTACAGTTCATTTTGGACACTCATAGGGATATAGGATAGGGTTAGGGGGGATACAGGACAGAGTGGGTCAAGGGGGAGTTCCAGCTTATTTCAGGCTCATGCGGCATCAGGATTTTCAACGGCGTACTTACAATATTTGAAACTGGGCCTGCTGTACCTCCTATGGTAGTCAGAGTCACAGTTGACCAGTACATTATCCGTATGTATTTACTGAATAGTACAGGAGAAATAATAGCAGAGAGATGTAGCTACATACATAGAGGAAGGCATTCCGAATGACGCGAAGTAGGTGGTCCAACTCTGAACGCTGAGGGCGCTGTGCATGACATGTATAGCGTGAACTGATGAGTGCAACAGTGGTTGGGTACTTTTGCGACTGCATGAATAGCAATTTAGGCAGTTCTGATTTTTCTGAAAACTAGGTAGATATGAGATTGGTACAATGAGATTCCCCAGACACTTGAAGTAGATTGCATCAAATATAAGAAAAGAAGAGACAAAACTTGTCTCTTTTTTCCAGATAAAAAAACACTAACTGTGAAACTGCTCGTAGTATGATATTTTTCTGTTGATTATCCTCAAAAACAGTATGACAACTTGTCATCTTAAAGGGGCCGTGTCATCATGATTATAGGCAGGCCGGGCTGTGCATGGAAAGAAGAACTCTCACCAAGATACTGCACACGTGTGCACTTGCGGTAATTAATCACAAAGGGTGCCGTCTTTGTCAAACTGTGATGTGACCGCCGGCGCGTGCATGCACGTAGTAGCTGGGTTATTCCATTTACTGCTATAATCACGATGACACAGTCCCTTTAATATTCACACAGTATACAAACAATATTTTCTATAACTTGGGTCTTGAGAATTGTGGAGTTCACTATCCTGTGCCCAAACCTTATATTTGAATGTGATTTTATTTCCATTCTACTTGTAAATTAATAGTGTATGCAACTGCCAACAATGTCTTTATTTTGCAAATGTTTGTTTCAATAAAATTTTCACAACCCAGTTATACATCCAAGTTATTTTATTTGAACTTTTATGTGCACTTCCCAAACCGTTTGTAGCATCCCATTTAAAAAAGCCACAAGTTACGATCCTTTACTAATCACAGCGCCCTCTCTCGTCTGGTTCGACCACATAGCTCGTGCCATTTTTGACATTAAGACAGACTTACAATATCGTTGTGCGGGGAATCCGTCTCGCCTATAGTAGTGAGAGTCATCATAGACCAATAGATGCACAGGATATATTTTCTGTAAAAATGCAGAAACACTCAATTTTTGGGGAAAAAATGTTTTGAGTTTCTTGTAGAGAAAGCAACGTTTAATGCACTAAGGTGTGTTGGTCTGATCTGTTTTTTACTAAATAAAGTCTAGCTGTTTTGGGGTTTTACTCTATGCCAAAGTGAGATAAGTACTGCGTTCTTAGTGCTCCGAGTCCAGCTGGAAAAAAATCCCCCCCCACTCAAAAAAACCCCCTACAGAAACCTTGGGTGAGATTCGAACAAAGGACCTCCCACATTGTAGACCAGATGTCTTAACTACTAGACAATATTAAGCTTGCTTGTCAAACAGAGGATCAGTTTCAGTGGCATAACCATCAGGGGGTGGGGGGGGGGGGGAGCCCCCAGAAAACTTGTCCCCCTCTTGACTTCCCAAGTGAGATCAAATAAATGCTCAAAAGAATGGTTCAATACATTCAAAGCCCCCCCCCCCCCCCCGCCCTATATCATATTTGTTAGCGCCCCTTTTCAAGTGTTTCATTTAAGAGTTGTCATAGTATTAGATTCATGAGTTTAATGAAATTGGCAACATCTAGGGGTTAGTTAGGGAAACATGAAATCCACTTGTGGTTTATTTGGCTTAACCTGGGAAAACAGCCAAGACTAGTTATTGATGTAGTAAATCATATTAATTTGTTAGTGCTCCTTGTCAATTATTTACACAGTCACTGATTTTTCCGCAATGGGAATTGCCGTCCAAAACTTCGCCTCGATGTCATTTTTTGTGCATAACTAAAAAGAGCAGCAACGCTTTGGCTTCTTACTAAGAGTATAAGGAAGACAATATACACTGGAAAAAATATTCATTTTGTTACTAAACAAAAAAGCCCGCACTTTTTAGGATTTATATTGTTGTTTAAGCAGAACTGTTCACCATTTTGTGTGTGAAATCACTGTTTTCAGTAACCCGAGTGTCTTCAACTCACCATAAAAAAACAAAGAGCGCCACCTTGTGACCTTCTTAAAAAAAAGTTATGTCAAAGCCCCAGCTCAACATTGGTAAACTGACTGTAAATGCTTCCATTCTTTGCACAAATCAAGATATTTGTAATTAAACCAACCTGTGAAAATGACAGCTCGTTTTGTTGCTTCACTTGCGAGAAAGCGGTGAAAATTCATTTTTGTTAGCATTTCTATAGGCAGAGTTTTCGTCTCATTGAGACGAAAAGTAATTTAGGATCTTATTCATTTAATATTTAAAAACGATAACACTTCAGGCAGAATCATTTCAAGGAAAGCTTTCTGCCATCATTATCTTTATACCATGTAAGGTGTATGTAAATCTGTGAACATTAATGTTTTTCTTCTATCAATGTTAAGAAAGGTTCTGGTCCAACTAATTATTTAAAACTCTTTTCTGATTGGACCTTGTTAAGGCTCGTACTTTTAAAATTGAAAAACAGGGTCGGCAATTATAATCCCGCTTACATACTTCAGGAGCATTCAAGTTATGGGTAGTCATAATAAATGATGATAAATTCCGCTAAAACAACAATATAAATCCTAAAAAGTACGGCCTTTTTCTCTAAAATAAATATTTTACACCAATGTTGTCTTCCTTGTCCTCTTTTAAGAGGTCGAAGCTTTGCTCCTCTTTTTCGTTATGCACAAAAAGTGACATCGAGGTGCAGTTTTTGACAGCAATTCCCATGGCGGAAAAATCAGAGACTGTGTGAATGGTTGAAAAGAAGCACTAACCAATGAATATGATTTACTACATTGATAATTAGTCTTGGCTGTTTTCCCAGATTAAGCCAAAGAAACCTTAAGTGGATTTCATTTTCCCCTAATTAACCCCTTATAAGCTCTTGAATGAAACCAGCAAATTGCCACGAGTAACTAGTATGAGCTTTCAACAAAATAAAGGAGTCATACATCACAGAGTAATTATTTGTTGTGTGAATACAATCAATCTTTGGAAAAATATTTACAGAAACGTGAACGTTTGTAATTCAAGGGACAAGTTGCATTGGGATTGGGTGCTTTTGGGCTATAAAAAGCATTTTTGAAATTAATGTGGTTGGAAAGATATCTTAAAAGGAGAGTATAATGATTCACCTAAATATCCCTTGAAATTGTGTGGTTTTTGTTTAATTTCGTGACAGTGACAGAACAGTCCCAAATTTGGAGAACCAAATTTTTGACTCCACAAAATGGTGGATCGTATGTTTCTATGTAGAGTATGGTTCCGCTGGTTGTATTTCCTAGAGGCAAATGTATGTTTTTGTGAATCACTAATTACAACACACTGTAGGTGTTTTATTGTATGACCAGTTGTTAAAAAGAATAAGGAGCAATTCCAAACAGCAAAATTTAAGAGGTTTCAGGCAATGTCTCCCTTAAAAGGACAGTGGATGTCCATTAAAATAAATTTCTTTTTATTGTGTGCTTTTGTTACATAAAAAGTGAGTAAAAGTTTGTTTTTTTTTGTTTGAAGTCAGGAGTTTTTATCTGTTGAGAAACTAAATACGTGGCGGTCTTCATGGCGTAAGGTCAGGGAAAAAAGGCCTAATAGTGTGGTCTTTTGATTTTGCTAATTATAACTTCGCTGCGTTAACACTTCCCAATCGACTCAAAATACACACAAGACGTCAGGGCGGCAGCAGGGTCAGGCTATGCACAGGCAACAGAAGCTCCCAACCTTACATCTCAACTTTACTTATATTCATGCAAATTAATGCTCCCACTGGAGGGGTGAGGTCGGTACTTGAAATTCTTCAAAATTAATTTTAAAATATTTACACAAAACATTTTTTAGGAAAAAGGGTGCATTTACACTAAAAAAAAATACATCATTTCACACGTCATTTAACTGATGATAACACAAACAAATTATTCCAGTTGACACTCTGATGCATATTCATGAAGCTCTTAGGTCGGTGATAATTAATTTAAACAGGTGTACATTGACTTGTCACAAATGCAAATGTTTCAGTTTGCAGCTTAAACCACTAACACTCTGAAATATTTTTGTTGATCGAAAGGAAGCTAACCTTAACAGACCACGTGAGGGCTCTTCTACTGGATAAACCCAGTCGTTGCTTCCAAAACCTTCCATCTGTTAGAATTGGAAGAAAAAAAATGAAAAGAGGATTGAAGAAAATCACTTCTTAGTTGACAAACACAAAGTAAACTTGTGTATTGTTTATGTGCACACAGCCCCAAACAGGGGGTGGACACTTCTAGGGTGTCCCAGTCAAATGAGCCGGGTCATCATGATTATAGCAGTACATGGAATCACCCAGTTACTAGGCCCGATGTGCGCGCCGACGGTCACATCACAGTATAACAAAGAGGGCACCCATTGTAAATTGACAGCGAGTGTGCACGTGTGCAATATCTAGGTGAGAGTTCATCTTTCCATGCACAGCCACAGACCTGCTATAATCATGACAACTCAGCCCCTTTAAGAACAATGGATCAAAATTAATTTAAAAATATTTACACAAAACATTTTTTAGGAAAAAAGGTGCATTTACACTAAAAAGATACATCATTTCACATGTCATTTAACTGATGATAACACAAACAAATTATTCCAGTTGACACTCTGATGCATATTCATGAAGCCCTTAGTTCGGTGATAAAAAAATCATTTATCAACCAATCATCTGATGCTTAATTGTTAATGGAGAACAAAAAGAAGTTTTGTTTTTCAAACACAAGCTCTGCAAGGAGTACTGTTTATCTTCCAGTACGGGCTACTAATCCTCCAATCAGATTGCTCAATGGGAGTGTAACAATAAAATCATATCATACTCCCAGTGGTCTATAAAACGTTTTAAACTTTGCGTGTTGGACGTGCTGCTCATTATGAAATAATGCTTAAAATTGTACTTCCTCTAGTTTGTTGGAAGATAAATTCTGCGGCCCCGTGGGATATGGGACGCAGAAGCACTAGATTTTTATATATTCCACTCGCTCTTGTATAATAACTGATAATATGTACAGTGGGTTTTGCTAATGGTGTCTGTGTAACCATGTTGGTGGGATACAGACAGTGTATTGAGATTGTGGCTGTGTGCACCTGTGTGAAATATTATCATGTGTGACGGTGTTAGTCCCAAGTATTATTTTCAATTAAATTTGCATCATCTTTGGAATATGAAGTACGATTCCAAACTTACTGCTATTTGCTTGCTGGCATTTATACAAATTATTTCAATGAAGTTCATTTGGAAACAACAACTACCTTCAAAACTTGATGCCTGAAATGTATGTATTCTTTGCAAAATGTGTTTACTCTTCTTCAAGTTTATGTTGTGTGAGGAAACTATTGACATTGGAAACAAATAAGCCATCATCAAGAAGGGGTTTGTATGTCTGAAGTGTTCACCTTTGAACAAGGTGTGTTAGCTTAGGCGATGTGCTTGTTTCATATGAAAGAGTGCTCCTCAAGGTTCCATGCTTGGACCAGTGGTAATATTTCACAGAGCAGTATCCATGACCTCTCCAGTAAGTGGGATCAGTGAACCATAAGGCCAATGTACTTACATCAGAGAGCATGTAGTAAAAACAGCCAATCCAGTGGATGATAACTCCAAGGTACATGATGAGTTTAAAAGCCCTCACTCGATTCGGGTTACTCGTTCGTCTAATTGAAATCAAACGGTAACTTATACTTTAAAAATAAGCATCAGACTATATGACTAAAGGCTGGGGCAAAGTTACCTTAATAGACAATTTAAATTGGCCAGACTAGCAAACCGATTACGAATTTGTTTTGAAATATAGAGGTCTATTTCTAGTGCAAAGAGGTTGTTGAAGACAGCTACAGCTATATCAAGTTTCGACCTGAGCTTTCAGTTGATCAAGAGCATTGATGATGTAACTACCCTCAGGGTCAAAGGTTAGGGACGACAAATTTTTGTCCATTTCTGCTGACATATTTTCTCAAATTATCACTGTTTGAATACATCAAGCATGGTCAGTAGCAAAAATAATACAATAAAATGACAAAGGAACAGAATTACACATCACAAAGAGTATACATTACACAAATATAGGATGTGCATGAGTGCATTGTCGCAGAGTATAAACACGAGGTGAAAAGGAAATGCCAGATTTTACCAAGTGGTTATATTCTGCGACAATGCACACAAATGCATCCAATGTTTGTTTTATGCTACTCACACCCTTGTCATTTGAATTCTTTTCACAATAAACACAAAATAGACACGGTTCTTTGTCCGCCACACACTCTGAAAATTCTTTGAAAAAAATATATAACAAAGTTGGCAACTCCATGTTGTCTAGTCACCAACCTTGTCTGCCTTTATACCTCATTTGGACGAATGGTGGGGAACAATTATTTTTGGAAACGAAAAATCCATATTTGCCATCCTATAATTATCTATATACGACAGTCCAATGTTGCTGCAGTAAATCCATGGCAAAATAAAGCAAGACACACGTTGCGTGTTCTACCAATCAAATGACAAGGATATGTGTGTGGTATACAAAATGGATTGCTGTATACCACGAAAATCATTGAGACATTGACTGAAACAACTAAAATTAATTACTTACGTATCGCACATAGAAGTAAATGTTTCCATGGTGTGCCACTTGAGAAGGCGTGGCAGTCGCAAAACAGGAATTAACACATGGTCTGTATGAAATAACAATAACAGTGACTAAATCAATCATTTCAATCCTCCTACTCTTGGGTAACGTTTTCGGGCGATTGAGCCGACCAAACCATTTGAAACCAATCCACTGCACAAAGTTGTGTATGGTAGCACAACTGTGAATCAGAACTTACTGTGTAGGCTCCACATGTGTGTTACTGTGTAGGTTAACTTTAGGGGGGGCAAACAAAAGATTTAAGTGTAATTTTGTACTGCTGAAAAACAGTCAAACTCAATTTAGGGCATAGGCAAAAAATTGAGGCGGGAACTGGGGGGGGGGCAAAAAAAATAACCGGGCGCCATTTGCCTCCCCTTGCCCCCCCCGTAGCGCCGCCGATGCAGGCGTATAGGCAGTGGCTTAACCAGATATTTTCATTTGTGGGGGAGGTTTTTTGATTTTTCATTCTCATTTGGGGGGAGCAAGGGTTCGGGGGGGGGGGGGGGGGGGGTCCAGCCGCCTTGCGGTTACACCATTGGGTATAGGAGGGTTACTTAACAAAGACAATGCAGAAGGCATCAATAAGATTAATGAATGTTTTTCAAACTGGCAATTATCTATTAGCAATAACAATAAGGATATTCATTAATTTCACAATGGATCGAATTTCACCATGGATCAAAGACGCAATGCATAGGTTGGGCTTTCAGTCCCTACCTGATTGCACTACCTGATTGCACAACCATCACCTTGAACTATAGCATAACTAATCAACCGGTCTCTCATAAGACTTGAGAACTACAGATTCTTTTAGAATCACCCATACCCGTAACTGAAGATTGCCCGAAATTGAGGCATGAAAGCATGTTATTGCTAAAGAAGAGGATCTGAAAAACCATCCTCACAGTCTCATTCTACGATATCTACTCTATTGACGCAATCGTCAGAATGATTCATTCGGTCACCTTTTATATATTCGCCAAACAAACCCCATTCAAAATGACAACATTGCGAATACAATAAAAAGACATGGACCCCACCCATAAGCCATGGACAAATACTTTTACATTTTTACGTATATCAAGTCAAGTCATAAAGTGTTACTGAATTGGACAGCGCCATCATTTATATGCCTCCATGATAAGTATCTCATTGCGTTTATTTTTCTTCAAGGATGATGGGTTAATTCTCATGAAAGGAGCTCGGTTCAATTACAAGATGCACACTCAATAATGGAGACAAAAAAGAATTTGTTTCTTTTTGTTTTACTCCTCGATTAAATCAAGTCCTACTGATTTAAAAATGATGATCAAGAAAATATTTTAAAAAAGCAGGAGTCAAGGTCTTGTCTTAACTGGAGGCTGCAGCTTTTGCTAAGGGTGTTCCTATAAGCTTGCTATGCTTTAACGTATGTTAATGTGGCCATCATCTAGCCCCAGCCACTAATTCGGAAACAGCCTAATTAGAGTTATGGGCTGTCTTTTTGACAGCAAGAGGGTGCAATACTAATTCCACTTTAAAATTAAGCACACAAATATTTCAAAACATTAAAAATACGAATTTTGTTTTTGTACAATTCCTCTCTGGCATGAGATTTTTTCTGAAGCTTCAGAAACTGTGACCTGAAGCTTCAGAAACAACTCAAGAAGCCATAAATGCTAAACCAATTGTTATTTTTGTCAATGAACATCCTGTTTTCATACATCAAGGAAAAGCTACAAATGCGCTTTGTTGTTGAGCAGTGTCAATCGCTCTGTGAGTTGAAGAAATTCCCCAAATAAATCTGACTTTTTTGAAAGGAAGTAAAACTCACCACTGTCCACGTCAAAATGAATGTGAAAAACATCTTTATCACCCAACTCTGAAATACAATCAACAAAGAACAAAAATTCTTATTTCAGTTGATTCAATTTCTCAAATCACCTGTGGGGGGTGAAGTTAAGAGAAAATGACGTTCAGCAAAGAAGGTGGGTCCAACAGTCTAACAGAGAGAAGGGGGGAGGTACTTTAAGATTGAACAATTTTGTATTTTAAAAAATTTTTCTCGCTTGACAGTGGTTTACATGCCATTTTATTTTTGTAGGGACAATAATTAACTGAGGTAAAGGAAAAGTGTTCACAAAAGGATTATTTCAGGCATTACCCCTAAAAACTGCTGTTCTGTATTATTGTTTTATTTTACTTTTAATAAGAGGGCCCCCACCTTCATTTGACAAACATCATCAAAGATATTTACGCCACTGCACCTTGCCCATTTACAATTAGTCTGGTTCCCAGACCCCCAAATCTGACTATTCTCTGTCGATTTTAGGGTCAGGTATCACCCAAAATATTTTCGGAAAAGGAGAAATTCCTCCTTTTCCGAAAATATCCGAAATACTCCGAACTCGTTGTCGTCAACATTCGGACAGTGTCGTTGATGGTCGGACATTTTTTTATTGATAAAAATTCAAACAATTTGCAGACACATCCCATTATCGTTTTTCTTTTCTCCCCCCCCCCCCAACAAATTCAACACTATATTTGAATATATTTGTAAAATTTTTACAAACCGATTATCCCAGGCATATTGAAAGTAAACAAGGCCCGTCATCAGCACTCCGTTTTTTATCCAATGACATCGTCCACCGTTGGTGACAAGTAATGAATATTTATATATGTTGCATCATAATCTATATTTAGCTTTGGATGATGCCTGACCTAAGATTTTTAACACTAGAGCCATCAGGGAATCTTTGGTCAGGGAACCAGACTAATTTACAATGAGTATATCAATACCACTCCTCACTATGAGCAACATAGGTCTGTATAAAAACATTTCCCTTTTTAAGTTTCGTAACAAAATGTGTATATTCTAACTGTCATGAAACTTCAAAGAAAATGCTCAATTTACAAAAACAATAGTGGGCTGATTATAAAATAGAATACTTTAAAAGTTGCAATACATGTTTTCATACAACTGACATACAAATCCTTGTCATTTGATTGGTGGAGCTTACATCACGTGACATTCATTATGACTCCCATCCGCATCGGCGATCTAAAAGTCCTATTCGCACATGGGAGTAGTATTTCCCATTCAACAGTTAGGATTATCCTCGGTCCCAATATTTTTTAGCGATAGAGCGTCGCTGCTAAAGGAAAGGAGCACCTGTGCAAAAGGTTGTAATATTATTGCACCCACCAGCATAGTGCGCTGTTCTACCTCCGCGTCTTAAGCTGCGCGTCAAGTTTGCTTGAAGATAAATCATTATCCCGTGCGCGTGGAGTACAGAAAAATATAGCCCATCTGTGTCAAAAGGTTTGGTGACTACTTGAAGTCGTCCACATTCTTCAGATAGAAGGGGTTTTAGAATTATCAGAGTGTTGGGTGCACGAGGAACCATGTCTATTTTGATTTTGTGTTTATTGTGACAAAAATTCAAATGACAAGGATCTATATGTCAGTTATGTAAAACAAATATTGAGTGGCTTTAGTTCAGGAAAAGGGAGTAATATGATCGCTCGGTAAAATTTGGACTGTTCCATTTCACTCGACTTCGCCTCATGAAATGGAACAGTCCAAATTTGACCTTGCAATAACATTCCTCCCATTGCACTCTGACCGGTGACCCACTCAACATTTGTGTATTATTCATCTATTGTTTTGTATGAAGTTTCCTACCTCCAACAAGAAGAGCCATCGTCCCCAGTGGTATCATTGCAAGAATATCCAACTTAAATTTGACAGTCTTCCTGTAGTTTCTACTGAGTTTAGACGGATCTTTTACCTGAAAAACACAGACAGAACACAAAGTTCACCAAAAATGAGAGCAGACTACAACTCACAAGGAATGAGGTTCAAATATCTCATCAGAAAAAGGACAATTTCCAAACAATGTATACAAAATGTATTGACCCAATTCACCCGACGTAATTACCCCATGATAAACCTTGGTTGCATCAAATTGGGAATCAGATTCCCTGTGTTACTGTGCAGTGCATGTCTTAATTAACCGCATTCGCATTGGATAAAATATTTAACCGAGACCATGGGTAACTTCCAATGGGTAAATCTTACCAGTGTCTGCACTTGGACAATTTGACATGGGTAAACTAACCGAGACGATGGTGGATTAAACCAACTGAAGCGTCAGCGTCGACTGTAAACCGCGTCACACGTTGATTTTACCATTGCGCTGCTGACTGTAAACCAGCCTTTGCGCGCGCGAAGAAGAGGATGTGGAAATTTACTGATCGGTTTTACCGGGACGCTGTGTCCACACTGGACTTATGGCTCGGTTAGTTTGACCAGGTTAGCTTACTCGGGCAGAAAGTGGCCGGTTAAACTCCCCATTGGACCCGGTTATTTTACCTGGGTGAAATTTTCTGGGGCTGTTTGCTGTGGACTCAAAATGGTCAAGTTACCCATTTGCTCAGTTAGTTTACTCAAAAAAAAGTCCAATGCGAACACGGCTTTTGACGATGAGTACGCGGTTACATGTGCACCACATCTTTACATGAAATTTGACTCCCAAAATGGCAAGACCATAAACAGACAACTGTCTCCCCTGCCCATTCAAACGTGAGGCAGCCCACTTCACTGCTTGAAGTGAACACCTCACTCATTTTTTCTTCCAACATCACCACCTCACTGTGAAGATTTCCCACAAAGGAAATACTAATCATTTTTTTTTTCATTTTGTTTCATTTATGAGCATACTCCTTGACCTCTGTATCAAGACATCACAATTTGGATGTGCTGATGGAATAATCCCCCCCCCCCCCCCCCCCCGTTTGTGTGAGCGCTGCATTCTTGCAGGCTGCACAAATTTGGCTTCAATTATCATTTTGAGTTAAGACCTCACTCGCTTCATCAGCCAGGGGGAAACACTGAAGCAGACGGTAGCCGAGCACGACTTCAGTACAAGGGGTCTATACTGACAGACGCAACATGGCAGTCAGGATAAATTGAAAAGAAGCCAGGCAAATGGAGCAGGATTGAGAGTACCTGTATGTCAATATGCAGAGCACACTGTTTGAAATGTTGAGAGTCGACTACATGACATTTACATCTCAACCAGGTTTCTTCTCAGAACCAACGCTTTTCCCCATCAAAGAGATTCAATTTCACTTAGCTGTTACCCATAACCCTATATGCGTTTAGTTCTCACTTCTTATACACTATGCAAAGCTTCAAATCTCAATCAAAGCACCAGCTCAACATTGGTAAACTGACTGTAAATACTTCCATTCTTTGCATACATCAAGATGTTTGTAATAAAACCAACCCGTAAAAATGTCAGCTGATTTCGTTGTTTCAGTTGCCAGAAAACGGTAAAAATGCATTCCGCATTTTTGTACGCATTCCTATAGGCAGAGTTTTGTCTCACTGAGACAAAAACTAATTTTGGATCTTATTTAATTTAGTGTTCAAAGACGATAACATTTCAGGCAGAAATATTTCAAGGAAAGTTTTCTACCAACATTATCTTTATACCATGTAATGTATATGTAAATCTGTAATGTATAAACATTCATGTTTTTCTTCTTAGCAATGTTGAGCTGGGGCTTTAAAAAGATATCAAGTTTGTATAAATTCAATAAACAATGAACCTGGATTCGATTTCACACAGTATTAAGATTCAATTTCAAAGATGATATTAAATGTATTGCCAAGTCGATTTGCTATATTTTGCTTAGGAGTCATACTTAGATTGGTTTATCGAACGACTCTTCTCGAATTTCAGTGCTTTTTTTGAAATCCAGTCCGGATCAGCTGCAGGAGACAAACAGTTTGAGGGAGAAGATAGCTTATGTGTCAGGAGATACCAAGCTGACAGGTGAGGTTGAGACAGTTTAATTTCATGAAAGGAGTCACTTTGCAGGAAAGATCGGCCACATAAAAGGGTGTACTATCAGTGAATCCTAAGCCTTACCAAAAGTCCTTGTTCAAGGAATGCTATTCTGAAGTTCACAAGGATATCTATGAAGAAGACTACATCACTGGCAAAGTCAACTGTTCCAAACACTCGACGGTTCACAATCTATTTTTTGTATAGTAGTGATAAAAAGTGAAACAGATTTAAACAACATTTTAGCAAAGTACTAGCAATATTGTTATTTTGTATAGTGAGAATTACAATCTTCCTTTGTGAAGATCTAAGTAGAGTCACTGTTGTAAAACCTGATACAATATTGCACCAGAGCTGATACTTCATTTCTGTATAAGGGCGAGGCATTTTTCCCTAAGTACTGGGCACCTCTATGAGGGAAATTTAACCTATACTGGAGCAGGGGCACCAAGGCAATAACCAGAGGCATGGAGGCCATTGCCTCCAGTGCCTCCATGAAGTATCAGGCCTGCATGAGGGGCAATGACCCGTATTTTCAAATTATCACAATTTTTCATTTCTTCTTCTCCTTCATCTTTCTCTTGGTGTTTTCTTAAAGATATTAAAATGACGGAATAAAGTGATTTATGCAATGATAGCATGTCGTGGCCGAGCGCTTTAGTGCACCGGACTCAAGTTCTGGTGGTTCAGTCATCAGGGTGTGGGTTCGAATCCCGGTCATGACACTTGGTGTCCTTCAGCAAGATGCTTTACCATAATTGCTTCTCTTCTCCCAGGGGTATAAATGGGTACCTGCGAGGGTGGAGGTTGATATTGTGTTTGAAAAAGCCTCCGGAGCGCCACGGCAGCTCGGGGCTGTATACTCCCCAGGGAGCTGAGAAAGATTACAGGAATGTTATTGGCCCAATGAACAGGGCACTAATGTAAAGCGCATTGAGACGTTATTGTGAAATGCGCTATATAAGAACTGGTTATGGACAATTCGAAAACACCCAGTGCTCTTGATGCATAGTGTAAAACTAACCACCTAACAGTCCTTATTCAATCAATAGCCACCGAGGCCCATTTCTATTTCCTCTGTAAGTTTGCTTTGAGTTGTTATATCGACCCTTGGTGTCCGTTTTCGTGCCTACGGCTGGAATATTTGGAGTGTTTCACTAGTTGGAAAGGCCATCTGTTTTTAGACTTGGTGTTAACCAAATTGGTAAAGGATGCTCAGAGTTCAAAATCTAAATAAAAATTGGTTATAGAACAATACTTTTGCACTAAATTGTAATATTGTTTTTAAAGGTAGAATGCAAGGTTGGTATTCATCAAACATTTTTTTTATTAGTATCAGTCTGAAACTCACTGATTATGAAGTTCATACCAGTACCAATCTTCCATAGAAATATTTCTGTCTGAAATACTGCCAAAGTCCAGAAAAATAATTTAAAGATCCGGATTGTTGTAGTAATTGAAATAAAGGACAATGCATGTAATTACATGCTGAAAAGTGAGCATGTTTTTTTCACTTTTGTCTCCTGACTCGGACGACGGATTGAGCCCAAATTTTCACAGGTTTGTTTTTTCATGTTTGTATTGAATCAGACATGGTAAGAACACTGCACTATCAGTTTTACCAAATCCTATATTTTACCTTTAAAGTAAACAAAATATATAACCAAAGGTTTAAGTTTTGTAACAAAACTGACAAACATTTTTGAAAAGTTGAATATAAGCACATTCATCGGATATTGTGGATTACATTAACCCTAACTCAATTGACTGATTTACTAGGATCCTTCCCCACTCTAACAAATTCCAACACCATATGGGTAACTCAACACCCAAACTGTGGTACTCTGATTATGGTAGTATGCCTGAACCCATGTAAAGCATGATCAGTTTACTCATGCTGTCCCCAGTCCAACAAAATCTGCTGTTAGATTTTGATGGAATAGGGACTGGTAGGGTTAAAGGTAGTGCACTGCACACAGAGTTTATTTATGGGAAGCTCCCGAAAAACACTAGGCCTCCAGGAATAATCTCATGAGGACTGTGAATTGTCGGTCAACCCCCATCTTAAATTACACTTGATTACACTTTCCCTTCTTTGCCTTTCATTTCCAGTGTTCAAAATTAAGGACATCATTGGCAGGCATGGCACTGGGGGAGTGCCAGATATCTTCATATCTACTATTCAAATAGACAGATATCTACAGTTTTGTTCACCTAAATAAAAAGCAAAAAAAAAAAAAAAAAAAAAAACATGAAACAGAAATCTAGTTCCCTACCTCCTCACGCATTTCCTGGAACGCTATCCTTAGTATAATCATCCACACATTGTAGAGAACTGCAAAAGTCACCAGACCCTGTAGGCAAGACATAAACATTGACCTGTTAAATCAAAGTCAATAAGAGATTGGATTCAGTAGGTTCTCCGAGGAAAGTGAGCAAGGAGCTACGTGCTGAGCATACTAACTAATAATTTGCTTGCATTTTTGTTCAACTGTCGACCCAAGCATAAACTGGAGGAGATCTAGACATTTATCAACAAGAAAAAGTGCATGTCGGAACAGTTCACGGGCTTCGGTGGTCTTAGCAAGATTCGGAGGCCTGATACTTCACAGAGGCACTGGAGGCAATTATCTTCATGCCCGTGATCGCTGCCTTAGTGCCCCTTGAAATGTCCCAGTAGAAGTTCACTTTTCCCTCATAGAGATGGCCCTTATTAAGGCAAAACTGTGTTGCCCTTACAAGAACATGCATTCTTTTGAACACCTAGTGGTGGGGACTCCCTGTTGTTGTTCTATTATTCCCTTTTCTATCAAATTACCTTGTGGGGACAGGGTTTGACAAAGAAAAACGTTGTGTAAAACATTGTATAAAATGTCCCCACAACGGTGTGTGTGCCTACCCGATGCATCAGGTCTGAGATTGTCTGTCTGTGACGTACAATCTTGCTGCTTTATTTTGATACATAACAGCACTAGACTGTTTGCTTTTTGCAGCCGGCTATTGATTAAGGCCAATGAAAATTGATCGTTAGGCCGCGTCAGTGACTTCAGCCACAGCTTTGGCTGTTGGTTTCAGCAACAACGTTGAAGAATGGGCCTTTTCATTGATCCAACCATACACATCTTTTGACGACAAATTTCCTGGGCAGCCCCTGTTCATTTTTTATTCATTTTTATTCATTGTAGTGTATGGGTTGAGATTTAAAATAATAAAGAAATAAATAAATAAAGCAAATTTAGGTGAGCCATTTCGACAGACACCCTGTCCATTATTTGTGATTTATAGCAATTTGGGCAATAAATATAGACATGTACTTAATTTCAAAAAATTGTGACAATATTTCCCTGGTGCCCCAATCATCCAATTAATTCCTGAGTAATGGCACTTTTAACACCACTACATCTTGTACCAAGAGCTTTTAATTTCAAATCGTCTTCAAAACTATTTCGGGGACAGGCCTCAGGGGCATGGCTTCTGACATCTGATGTCTGAGGAACTTACTGCATGTTTTGAAATTTCGCAATGGGCCAGTGGCTCCACTTCCCAAAATTGAATTTCCTTAGATTAGTACAATTTTTTCAAAAAATTTTTTCCTTAGATTTTCCAAAATTTCATTAGATGTTTCTTGGAATTTCCTTAGAACTTCCTTAAATAATTGTAGTCAAAAATACAAATCACACTGCCATACAGCAACTACAACTTTATGAAGTTATGAACACATCTATATGTCAGATCTAAGCTTAGCGAACACTGTCAATGAAACCAGACTAATCAGACAGCCGCCGGGAGTAACCTTCTGTTCCGAAGATGCCCCGAAATAGCCACACTTTTCATTTAGACACAAATTTACTGTATTTTTACTTGACTTTCTTGATTTTTATTTTATTTTCAACATTTCTTTAAAATGTAATTGTAGATTTTGGAATTTCCTTCAATTTTTCACTTCCTTAGAAACTGCAACGTTAAAATTTTGTTATGGATGTTGGGCTTTATTTCCCTTTTTCAAATATTCCTCTCCAGGAATTAGTAGCTAAAATGCTAATTAGCTTACTGACATTTTTTTAATTCATGCTAAAATGAACTAAAATGGCGTTTAGCGAGTAGCATTCCCAAGCCCAACATAGACGTGAATATGGCTTATTTTTCATGACTTTGACACTTTGTAATCATTCAGAGGCATTTTTTACCCTGGCACCAAAGCAAAATCACTGGGCACCACGATTGTTGTGTGCCGCTGGTTAATAAGGACCAGCAGAGGAGAACATAAATGAGGCCTTAGATATAGTTGTAATTACAGTCATCGTTCGATCAAAGAAAAACTTACCTTGGTTCTGTTAATCATTACTTGTATTTGTAAAAAAAGAAAACAATGCAGTGCCTGTGCGCCACCAAGAGTTGTCAATACTCATAGCCCCACATGCACGAAATGTTAATCAATAATTTTAATGCACGTACACAACTTTTAGTTTTGAGTTTGGCGCTGAGAAAAACGGCCAGAAACCTCGTTTTTTTGTCTTACAAACAACTATAATTTCAACCCACAGATACAGGCAAGAATGCTACTCCAAGTCGTCAAACTTTCTTACTCAATTTAGCTTATAAAGTCAGTTATTCTCACCACATCCTTCCTCCATGTTCTTGTAATTACCTTCACAGAAAAATAGGCGCGAAACTTCCAAGAAAAGTGTACTTCTTGCAAACTCTTGGTGGCGCACTGCAAAGTGAACTGCCCGCTGAATTTTGACACTTTTTGAAGAAATAACTATGACAGTTTTGTACACCACACCACCATTTTACAAGCATTTTCCGTTGGATTCAAGTTTGTCGTTGGAAAGCCGTTGTTCTACAGCCGTGACAGATGGTATTTGTGTTTTTATTTTTCATTTAACAAGGTACAGCGAGTCTGAGACGGATTGTTGTTAGATACCCAACAAAATAGGCCTACACTCCGAGTGTACCAAACAATACCATTGGAATGCTGCCGTGTATCAATTATCTGTACTACTGTGACAAGACCTTACCATCCAAACGTATATCTTATCGCCTTCTGGGTCGATGACGAACTCGGCACCCGCCAGCCTGCTCTGCAATGACAAAGGATTAAGAGAAGAAACTTTATTCAAGGATTATTGTAATGTAAGTACAAAAATAACATTTTTTATTGTAATAATGTTTCCAATGAAATATAGGCCTGTGGGCTTACAATATTGAGTGGCTCAGAGTGCAATCCAATGGGAGGAATATTGTCGCAAGGTAAAATTTTGATTATTCCATTTCATGAGGCGAAGCCGAGAGAAATGGAACCGTCCAAATTTTACAGAGCGATAACATTCCTCCCATTTCAAGAATTAAAGCCACTCAATATTTGATTTATAACTGACGTATAAATCTTTGTCATTTGAATTTTTTTCACAATAAACACAAAATCAAAATAGACACCGTTCATCGTCCACCCTACACTCTGAAAATTCTCAAACACTTTCTATCTAAAGAACATAGACGACTCCATGTAGACACCAACCTTGTGACACAGACACGATATATTTTTCAGCAATCCCCACGCGCGTGATAACGGATTTATTTTCAAGCAAACTTGACGCGAAGCTTAGATTAGCACAATACGCGGAGGTAGAACAGTGCAATACGCTAGGTGTGATAATATTGTGACCTCCTTCACAGGTACTCTTTTGTTTTAGCAGCTGTGCTATACTGCTCAAAACATTGGGAACAAGGGTGATCCTAACTGTTGAATGGGAAATACTGTTCCCCATGGGTGACTAGGACTTTTCGATCGTAGATTTGGATGGGAGTAATAGGGAGTGTCACGTGATGTTCTACCAATCAAATTACATGGATCTGTTTGTCAGTTATATAATATCAATTATAACACCTCTTCCTTTGATTCTATCTGTTGATTGGCCGAACGTGCGTCACGTGGTGTTGTGTATTTTTACTATCACACTGCACACCGACCAAAAGAACTATTAATTGGTACTATCCAACGACAACCTCGAACCCGGTGAAACGATCAAATAATACGTACATTTGAAATACGATATGAGAACGAAGGCAGTGTGGTACCCCCTCTTTCTTTTTGTCAAGATTTACTGTCAGATTTTATACAGTTGTTTGAAGACTGATATACGCACAGTTGTTTGACGAATATTACCACAAAATGGATGAAATTGAGGTGTTGTAAAACAAATATTGACTGCTTTATCTTGTGGCGTAGTAAAACTAGTCACTCTCGGTGATCCCCGGAGCCGCCTATCTTCCCTCGGCTTCGCCTCGCGAAGATAGGCTGCTCCGGGGATCACCTGGAGTGACTAGTTTTACTACGCCACTCGAAGCAGTCAATATTTGTATACTATCGCTCTGTATATTGTTGTGATTAAACTTGTTTGAGTCCCACTGTGAAAAAAAACAAACATAATGAGAATTGTTTTATTTCTTGTAGTGGTTCCAAATAGACATTAAAAAAAAAATACATCCACCTCCATGCCCAAATACTAACCAAACCAGCAGGCTTGCAAAGTTTCAGCTCATCGGCTGATTTCTTGTTTCTTAGTTTGCTCAGCTGTGCCATCAATGAGAATAGAAAAAACACACAGTGCAAAGTCTTGCTCTGCCTGGCACTTTCCTCTTTTTCGACCAAACTGCTGTAACATATCTGAACAAACTGTGGTGGTGTTGCCCAATAGATGTTTTGCCAACTGTATTTCGGGTTCAGGTTCAAATCAATGATATTAAATAAAAAAGAGTTGTCCACTAAATTCAGTTCAGTACAGTTAAACTGATTCAATTAAAGGGAAATTACATAAATTCGGGTTTTTTTAACAGTACAAATAGTTTCCATCCTCGAGCACTAAAACAAAATTTAAATAAAAAGAAATTACAACAAAAATCCCAACAGTTCAATGGACGTATTTTGGCTATGCCTTGTCAATGAGTTTTTGCATCATATCGGGGTCGTTTCAATTGCTGAAAATCAAAACAATAGGCCTACAGTCAAGAGCTTCTCAAGATCATACAAATTCTCATTGCTTTTTCAATTGCCAAAATCGAAATAAGCAACATGATTTATAATTATGGGGTCTTCAAATGCTATAATTGCAATTGCGAGGACTTATACAACAGTAATTCAGTTAAAAATATTTGTCTGGAGGATTGATACTGGCATGAGCTTTATAATCAGTTTGAAACTGATCATTTCATTTTTGTATAAATATTTACACACAGCCTGTGTTCTGCCTTTAAAAAATGTCTTCAACCAATTTAACTCAACTCATTGAACTGTGTGGAATTTATTTTGAGTACAATTGTATAATTTTTTTTAACAGCGACCTTTGAGTAGATAATCTTACGATTTGTAAATGTTGGTGATAGAGGGCGTTTCAGTGAGAATCAGAGTAAAACAAATGAAACATGAATAATCAGATGGGGGTTTGCTCAATTAAATTGCCATGAATAATCATTCATATTTTTCAACTACATTTTGTTTACTTTTTATGAATAAAATAATGCATATATTTTAATATTCGGATGGCCACTTCCAAGAAATCATCGTAAAAAAATACATTAAATACAAAACCTTATCGGTTTATACACAAATTCTCATTGCTTGTCTACACTCTAATCAAATCCAGTTTGTCCAAGATCCTACGGAAGCGTATAAGACGGAACCCCGGGACACTTAACATTAGCTAGTAGTAACAATGCACAGAAAACCACGTGATCGATTGGCCGGTACCTTCTTTGATTTCTGAATCTAATATCCTAGCCCGGAGATTCGATTGTTTGTAGCGGGAATTGAACGCACGACGTACTTGACCTTTTGAGGTTTTCTGTTCCAACAGTGTTCATCTTTTACACAATGTGGTGACACAGATCTACTATTCGAATGGTCGTGGCGATTACGGGTGGGGGGGGGGGGGGTGTTTGTGGGGGGGGGGGGGGTAATGTTTTGTGGTGAAAAACATATCACTTCTTTCTTCTAGAAAAGTAGTCATAAATAGCTTAAAGCAATATCCCTTCCTTTGCAAGTTAGCTATAGAATATTATTGCAAACATTCGCAAATGGTTTTAAGTTGTTCACCTTTTAGATTCTCAATGTAAAAAACTAAAATCACTATCGACAAAACTGTGTGAATTTAACAATTCTGTCAAGTAGTCTAATATAATTTAAACCAAAATGAAATCACTACCTGACGTACAATTCGAGTCTGGGTGCAAGTAAACTTCGATAAGGTATAAACAAAGGAGTAATAGGTCTACAAAGCTCAGGATGGAAAATCGAAATTTACTGTTGTCTTGTTTGAATTGAGTGACTCAGTGTTTAATTTATATATAAAGATGTGACATTATTATGAAGCAATTTAACTTCATATGGCTATCTATAGATATAATAGTGAGATCGAAAAATATGCCAATAATTCATCAGTGATAGTTCATGAGAGTTATTATATCAATAGTGCAACCTGAAAACAAACTGTAAGCCTACTAATAATCTTGCCTAAACCATCTTCTTGTGTATGCAAGGGCAAAATGAAATGAGGCCATTCGCAAGAGCTATAGAATAAGGACAAGTGGGTCATTTGTAATAGAACTGCAGGCACTATTTATATTGGGAACATAGCCACTTATACTGCGCAGAAAAGAACACATCTAGATGATGCCCGTGAGATTTCTGTAAATTGATCCGAAAATTGACGACAGGGAAAAAATCCACTCTCTTGCCTTGTCGCGACTAATGCGTTTTCTTTCTAAATCACATTCTTGACATTGTGCTGTAAACATGTATGGGTTTTCTCATACAGTCATTGTGTATTACGTCAATAACTCAAGAATATCAACCCATACAAACTTAATTTTGTCTTTAATTGTTGTTTATTTTGAACCTTTATAAAAGAAAATGGTATATATAAAGAAAATGAGATATTAATATGAAACGTTTACTCGGTCAACAACGTCGGCAAGTTTTTGTGCACATGACGCGTGCACTATAGAGAAGCGCGGTGATTGGCCAGAGTGCGCGTCCTGATATCCAACAGGCGAGACGTTATTATTGGCACATGGTTATTTCTTAACCAATCACAAGCGTCGTAACATTTGTAAACGCCTACGTGATTAACTCTTAACCAAACAGAGTCGTCGAATCAGTTTATGAGACAAACACAAACAATGAGAAATGCTTAATGGTGGGTTCAACTTTCACAAAGATTCCATAGCTGACATTACACTAACTATTGTCTCATTTTTTTGTGGGGACGAAAAGCAATCACAATATGTTGTTACTAATGAGAACGGAAAAACACACGTTTCATCAACTCACCTCAAAATACTCTCGTACGCGGTGTTTCCATGCTTGAAAATATGTCTGTCAAAGAAAGAAATGTCAACTTAAACGCAGCCATACATTCAACTAAAGCTCCTGGCTGTTTCTCATACACATGCATGCAGGTACGGTTGATTTAATTCCAGTGCATTCAGATCATTGGATGATGTTTTGGTGGATACGTCTACACATCACTGGGCATTGATTCTGAGCAAAGACATGTTGAGCAATTCAGCCTTGATATTTTCAAACATTAATCAAGACACTCTGATGTTAAAAGCCGCCACAATATTAAAGGGAAATCAGCTGTTGTTTAATTACGCGAAAATTACTTGGACCTTGCTTGACATCACTCAAAATATTCATGTAGTAAAAATGGCAGAGAATCCAATGTTAACGACTGTCATTAACAGAAAACAAATCTCAAAATTGAATTTTGATCTGCATTAAGTACGCGTAAATACATCCGAAGGTAACCGCTAACGACGGTGAATCCATGCGAACTCAAATGTGCATGACAAGTCAAGAACGAAAACTGCTCACAGGTGAAAAATTTAAGTCTAAAACAAAAACAGGACATATTTTAGAGACCCTCTTTGTGTGTTTACACAGTGCGATTTCTATTTTGGCGGTCTTTTGTAAAAACTTCAAAAGACGAGCTGCCAATATTTGAAGATTGATGTATGAAAACATTCTGTCAATTTCTTTTAATCGATTTTTTACGCGCTTGAGGCTATTTTGTTTACTGTAAACTGAATCAGGTTTATGCCAGAATTGGTACTAGGATGTCCAAAATTGACGTAAATTTATAATAAAATCACAGGCGTACTTTCGTGTTTAAAAGTTGTGGGGGTAGTGATTTTGAAACTTCTGTACATTACCAATGTGATATGAATTTATTTATGTCGTGCGCACGAGATATGTCGTGCGCACGAGATATGTCGTGCGCACGACATAGTAAGTCCAGCGCACGAGATAATATGTCGTGCGCACGAGATAATATGTCGTGCGCACGAGATAATTTTTAATTTTTTATTTTTTTAAATGTCCCTTCAGGGGCTCCGTACATATTCCTTACTTTGCAACTTTTATAACACTTTTTTCCTGTGAGTGATTGAGTAGTCTTTCAAAAATGGATTTGAGCTTGTAACACCCAATCCTAAAATACGCTTTTAAGAACTCGTTGAATTATTTTGAATTGAGTTATTGGCAATGCTGTGTCGTAGCGAAAAAAAAGGTTTTATACTGTAAATTCACGTAACTATTTGATATTCTGACCTGATTTTGTACGCCGTCTGTTCCCCCGTTGTCTGTTCCGTCTTGCTCTTGGGAGTCCGTTGGGTCTTGAGGGAAAGTCACCTGTCGATCTGGTGTTCGGCTTGCCATCGTGCCTCCAATTTTCAAATCTACAAACCAGGGACCAGCTTGAAATTAATAGTGTTAGTTAAAGCCCTAGCTAAAACTACCGGTGACTTTTGGTTCTGCAAAGAAGCCTGTGTATGGTGCGAAAACTCCGTCACTATATTATACACCCCGGTTCTTAACAATGTTCTACTACAAATCTATTATAATGGAAAACAATTATATTCTATGATAACTGGCTGTCAACGTGCATACCCTATAATGTGCTTAATTAGCAAGATTGTGATTTTTATCACCAATTGGCTTATACCTTCAATGAAATAAAAGTCTTTAAAATGGCCTTGTATTTTACGGGAATCATTTCAGTAATTTGAGCGCACTACACAATTGATATACTCTGGCAATATTATTACTGGATGCGAGTCCTCAAAGCTGTTGGGATTCCAGATGAGTTTGCCGGTGAACTCTACTCTCTAAACAGCCAAGCAAAACGTGAATAACAAATCAAAGTGACAGGAGTGAAAACTTAACGATGCATCTTAGTACTTTGTCAAATCCGGCCTCGGTAGCGTGAGTCCCGTATTTTGGGGTTTGCACAAGATAGATTTGGCAAAATAATCGATTCCAGTCCATCGATTCTCGCACTTCGGTTATTTGCTTTAAGCACCTTATGCACTTTGAGCGCAGATGTTGACTGGTGTTGACTAATGCTACATAACCCCGTCCCAATCTTCCCCTGAAGCCCAAAGTCTGATGCCCAAAGCTATTCTGGATTATAACATAATTAAGACTTACCGAATTTCATTTATCAAAACCATTGTCTGATATAATACAAGCGCGAGAATTGTATATTTGTAATTTAATTAAAACCGTGGATTTCGTTGTCAAAATTCTTTATTGTATGTACTTATATGTTATTGGGATGACAACGGAAACGTGAAACCGCAAATAATGTCCTGTAACATTAAGAAACATAATTAGCATCGAGTAACCTTTGAAGTTCGGTGCGCTAAGAACTTTTAACCAAGGACGTACTGTTTACATCTTATAGTGAATTCACTTCTGCTTCGGTTACACTTAGTGCTTATTCACTTAACGTATATAATGTGTACTCTCTTAAAATCGGGCTGTCGGTTTTTTTCTCTCCCATTTTTTATTTCTGCACATAAAATTGATAGTTACACATGAGCTTATTGTCAATTTGCCATACAAATGCTACTTCCAGTATAGCTATTGGAGTGTAATGTTCATGTATAAATAATAACTAAAAAATAAGTAAAATAAAATGTACAAATTGAAATTTATTTTGTCTCAGTATGCGGCAATTTCCAAAACAATTGAACTATTCTTCACGTAACTGGGAATTGCCATTGGATTGTAGCTGTTTATCTTTTGATTCTTGAACATGTGACATTTTAACATCTTATGCATGATTAATCAGCCCTTTCAAACTGTGCCCGCCCCCACTCTCATCTCTTTCCGACTTGTGCTCTTGGCAAGCTTCTAGTCTGTAATGGTGTTCGTCCATCTGTTGATATGTCTTCTGGCGAGGTGTCCAGTCCAGCTCCATTTTCAAGTTTTGATTTCTCTTGCAGTGAACTTTGTCTCCTGATTAGGTTCAAAATCGATCCTACGGTCTCATCTTGTAACACTTGTCCATGGCTCTCTCCGTGGCCACCTTAGTCACAAGAAGAGTACATCCGGGAACCTTCAAAACAAGTTGCTATTTTGTTCATTTCTCTTACAGTAATTTACACTTTAAACTAAGTATTGTGTTTAAAAAAACTGATAATAATAATAACTTTTGAGACGTGCCGCTTTTCTTTGCCCTAATACTTTGAAGAAGAAAAATAGTACACGTCCATGTTTTAAAAAAGGATTTCGTTTTTCATCCATAGGCCTATATCTCTTGTGCGTCATCGCTTTAGAAACAGACAAGACGTGTGTGCCTTACATACCCGAACCTTTTGTTCAACTGATTCAGGAAGAAAGACAAAATCTTCAAAGAAAATCATGAAAATTACATAACCAAACTTCATGATTACGAAGTAAATATTAGTCATACACAGTTGTTGCCAGGGCCAATAAACCTGTTAATTCTTTGTGAGAGAATTCCCTACGTGGCCAGTATGTAAATGACCTTCCAAGTAGAATACAGGAAACAGATCGTGTGTGTAAGAAAATGTACATTCCTTATCCGCACAATAGATTATCTAGATTGTCGGGCAAAATTACTACAAAATCGTAAAACCAAGCGCAAAAAACCCAAACCAGCAAAACAAACTGCCCCATTTTTTTTTTTTTTTTTTTTGTTACTTCATTAACCATTCTACCCCCTATCACATAAAAGTTTGTCTTAAAAAACACCTTTAGAATCGACCTAAGTGGATTATAATAAAGAAATCTCCGATGGAGTTTGAACAAGAACTGTGCTTGTCAAGACAGATCATCTTTGCGAAATAAAGGTAACTTTAATGACAATAGAGATCGCATTAGCTGCTAGTTGCCGCGTGCTGGTGGTCAATACAATGTTATCACTCAGTCAGGCAGAAAACTACCCAGCAAAATTGATGCAGAAGAGAGCCCCTTATACTTTCGTAAACATCCGTCCAGAGCTTTTGAATTTATGGCAAAACAAGACGTTTTAGACTTTCAGTGGTGTGTTCCTGTCTTTCGTTTCTTGCGTATATACAAAAACGAGCGATTTGCTGTTGATCGAAAACATTGCTTCCACATTATTTATAATATATAAGATAACATAAACAAACTAACAGACCTCAGTTTAATTTAAAAAAAATAATTTTAGAACATAAAACGCAAAAACATACAGTATTTATAGTATTAATATTATTTGTATTTTAAAGAGAAAAAATCAGAAAATTTTACTTTACTTAAGTTTACATTAAAAAAATAAATATATATATATATAATATATATATCAGTGATGCGAAATACAACCATTGACAGTTGTAGGCCTGCCCATTGTAGTCAATAATATATGAAATGCATTTAGGTTTTGTATACATTGAACAAGGGAAGGAAGTTAACATCTCTGTGATCATAATAGTTTAAGTGGTCATAAATGAGTGGCACGCGCAATGCATTTTCAGTTGTCATCTTGTTTCGAAAGTTGTTTCAGGAGAAACGCAGTAACATAAAAACAAGCAAGTGCAATTGCAATTTAGATTGCAACAGTGCTTGACACTTACCATTAGGATGGTGGACACTGGATCTGTTTCTCCTCCTTGTGTAAGCCCAGACTGTCGTCACCAAAGTAGCTTTAGCCATGGTCAAATTCAACCAAGACAACTCAATCAATGTAAAATGAAACCCCAAAAATGGCAGGCAGAGTTGCACACTCGAGGAGCTTCCGGCGGCTAGTGACCTCCGTCGACCGAATTGAAAATCTCAGTGAAACATTGGATGACCTCTCTCGTCCCCCACATTATAAAGTTTCTTATCTTCCGTAAGTTGGCGACCTCGTTCCCACCACTTTGACAAGACGATCAGAAAACAAGCTCGAGTCTAAACTAATGTGCTGTGTCAGTGAATGTAGGTAAAGATGGCTTTGTGGGAATACACTCTTGTCATGGTCGTAAATAACTCAAGTGATTGTTTGTAATAATTGTGTAAAAATGTACGGCTGTTTATAAGTTACACAGTTGGTTGAACTGAAAAGGCTGAAAAGTTGATTGATGTGATTCTTGTAATGGGAAAACGAGAAATTGATTTGACTGTCGGCTTTTCTTAGTGTAGCTTATTACTGTGTACTCTGTGATTTTCAAAATCTGCCTCGGGAAAAGGGAGTCCGCCGGCGACTCATGTTTGGAACATCAAATCGTCGAAATTTCCATTCTTTACCCTGACGGGATGGAAATCTAAGACGCGGTAAAAGCCCTAGGCAAGGTGCAGCATCGATAAAGTTTTAGAAGACGAAACCAAGAATCACTCATCACCTTTTCCTAAATAGCCGAACGGGTGAAACGAGAGTGCAGTGTTCAACTCTAGACATTCAGTGCTCCCCATTCACTGCCTCGGTACGAGTGAGAGATTTCGCATTCATACAGTCGCTAAATTCAAACGTGTTTTCGAGGGTGCTTGTGAGAGTGGCATTTCACTGAAAGAAATGTGATTTGCATTGGGGAGCATTCTTGAACACAGGCATAATAAGAAAGCCTATCTATACATTCAAGAAAGACATACTCAAGTTACAATATTATTAGAAATTGCCCGGTAAAGTCAATTTGACATTTGAAGGATTATAAAGCCATCTATTGGTGGGGACTTCAATGGTTACTCGTTCCAATTGACACGGGGTGACAGTAACAACTTTTCCACCTAAAGGGAAAATAGCCACTTCAGATCTTTTTACAAATCTGCCCTAAATTCCCGAAATGTGTGATTTTCCAAGACCTGTGTACAGCGTCTTTGACGCTCTATGTCGTAGATATCGCGTGTTTTAGAGTTGGGCCCCTTGAGCAAACGGCAGTGTAGCATTACGCCTTCTGGTATTGATCGTGAATAACATTTAGGGCACATGTTGGCTATCTCCTGTAGATAGCACTGGGTATCTAGAACCAGGTGGTAAAGTAAAGATGCTACTGATGTGTGTTTGCCAGATATATCCCTGTGGGATTGGGACAGGCTAGATGATGGTTGCTAGTCCTATAAAAAAAATACCTCCACCCGGCCAGTTGTAAATAAAAGCTTCTTGGAAGTTTACCTAAGGAGTGCACGATCATAGGTCGACCTATATAGCGGCTATGGATGCACCAAGTGTTATATTGGATATTTTTGTTGAACAGTTTTATGAAATTAAGTATAGGCTTATGTCTACACCGTATTTCATCTCCAGTGACTTTCGTATCATCATGGGATTTAAATCAATAAACACACTCAAAACTCGAATCTCTGAATAGGTGAGTTGTCACCTGTGTACCATCATAACCATTTCTGTTTATAACCAAATTAAGATGCTATTATAACGTGTCTTGGTTTATATTTTGGGGAATATTTGCAGATGGGATGCCGAAGACACACTGGCTTGAACTTTACATCATCGAATACAATGCCATGTTTACCCACTTTCAAACACGAGCATTCTATCCATACACAGCCACGCGTTTTACTCTCTATAGACACCCATGACGTGGACAAAATGAACACTCGCGAAAATATTTTGATAGTAAATATTGCTCTACTCCCTTCCGCCTGATATTTCAAGCAGTTCATTTTAGGAACCCCTTTTTCAGGACGACGTGTAAGGTCTTTTCTGTCTCAGAAGGGGTGGGGGAGGAGGGGGGATAAATTAGATGATGAAATTAAGGGGGATGGGTCTAATTTCAAGTTGATAGCTTGCAATTATGAGCTTTAATAACGCATTCTTTTCAAGTTAATGCACAGAAGGGGGAAAACAGTCAAATCAATATAGAAGGTATCATTATATTCACGTCGTGTCACTGGCCCGAGTTGACTGTGCTCAGTTTACCGAGTCTATATATATGGACCCCACTCTCCATTATCGGCTGTGTAATGAATACTGCATGTTATTGTTCAGGTTATCTATGATTATAGACTACCATTGACGTCACAGAGGAAGTAACGAGAATGAAATCTTACACCCCCCCCATTTTTATCTTTCTTTATCTTCTATAATTATGCGTCTTGCTTTTAAGTTTTGAAGGAAATATCATAAATCCAAGAGGATGTAATGGGAAACGATAGCATCAATACGGTGTTCGGTTGAGACAAAACTTATCAATCTGTTTTACCGAACTATGTTAGGATCGTTGACATGGTATATCAATTCAAACTGAGGCTTAATCTTGACCACCAACACAGTCTCCTTGCTAACCTTTACTGAAATGTATTTTTAAAATAATTATGAAGAAACTGGACAGTGGAGTAGTGACGGACAGAACCAGGACAGTTAGCAAAATGACTGCAGCTATAACTAATGAATCATTTGACATTGAAGTGTTGACTGTTAATTACACAGCTTGAAATCTGGTTTCATTATATGGAAGTCAAATCCCAGGCTGTAGGGTTGTAGTACGCTACGATACGGGTAGATCACATAGGATGATAATTTAAAATTTGGCTAGTGATATTTTTTCAAGTAAATAACAACGTTTTGAAAACTGTATAAAGGCATTCGATGAGGGCATTATATCAATGTGTTTTGTAGGAATTACTAAACACTGAACCTGTTTTTGACGTTCAGTTGCGACACCCCCCCCCCCCTTTACACAATTTGTAATGAGAATTTACGCACCTTGGTTACACTGTACTGCAGGAGATTATGTATCTCCCGTCTAATTTTTGTTTTGTTTTATTTATAATCAAATTATATCCGTGTATATATAATAAAACGACGATGGAGGGGGCGGGGGACACAGAGAGTCAGCCAGAATTGTAATTCCACTCCATGTGATTGATGAGGACAAGATATTCACTCTGTCAGGTCATCGCACTTGTATGTTATTCCTTGATGGGTTGCTGTGTAGTTCATATAATTCGCCATTTTTATGTATTTATTTTTTTACAAACAACCGAAGTTCACCACTTCACTCTTTGGCAACTGTAGGCCTTGGCGTTTTTGTTCATTCATATAAATCTTCCGGGTAATGTGATAATAGAAAAGACGACAGAATTGACCTATGACGCTCTAGAAACTCCCAGGTCAGAATTGACCCGTAATCCGGGTCCCAGGTAGTCTGACCCATTTCCAGGTCAGGCTGACCCAGATAACTCGGATTCTACTTCAGTTTGTCCCATTTCTGGGTCATTTCGACACGAATGACTCGTCATTCTGACGACAGAAGTGACCTATAACACTCTAAATACTCCCAGGTCAGAATTGACCCGTAATCCAGGTCCCAGGGAGTCTGACCCATTTCCGGGTCAGGCTGACCCAGAAATGGATTAGAAAAAATGGAATTTAACTCGGATTCTACTTCAGTTTGTCCCATTTCTGGGTCATTTCGACACGAATGACTCGTCATTCTGACGACAGAAGTGACCTATAACACTCTAAATACTCCCAGGTCAGTCTGACCCAGGGGAGTCTGACCCATTTCCGGGTCAGGCTGACCCAGAAATGGATTAGAGAAAATGGAATATAACTCGGATTCTACTTCACTTTGACCCATTTCTGGGTCATGTTGACACGGATGACGAGTCATAATCTGTTTTATTCCTCCATGGTCATACTGATCCAAAATGGGTCAGGCCCCCCTGCGGGACCCAGAATCTGGGTCAATTCTGACCTGGGAGTTTTTAGAGTATAATTCGGGACTCCATGGGGCCCAAGTTACTCAGAAACACGTTTCCCATAGTATGTTTGTTAACCAGGATTTCTGGTTAGTTTGTGTCGAAAAGTATTGGCTGTTCCCATAGGCCCCGGGCATTGGTCAATATTTCTGACCCGGTGTGTTCATTTAAGCCTGGAATATTTATTTAGTGTGACGGCCATATCACGCGAGTCACTTTAATAAAAACAGTTTGAGGCAACCTTTAAAAAGAAAACAAGTCACATTTTAATTTCCACATCATTTTCATGGAGATAGTAAAGCACTAGCATAGCAGGGAAATGCGCTGCTGAAGAGTTTCTTTTTCATGCAGCATGGTTTCGAAAGATGTTAATTTTGCATATTAGAATATTATTTGTGTTTTGCCCATACACCGATGTGTGTTAAGCACCGTATACTCAGTACTTTCCCGAGATCTGTGGAAAAAAAACCTCACAGGCATATTCCGCGGGTGGGATTCGAACCCACGACCCCCGCCATTCTAGAGCAGATGGTTTTCTCAAATTTGCCTGTAAAAGGTGTATGGTGTGAAAACTATTGCTTTTAAAAGTGGATTTTTTTTGTTTTTTTAATCGACAGGCCTGTCTATACGTTTGTCATTTCGGTAGTAACACAAAAATATCATGAAAAGTGACTATAGCAATGTAACCCGTATTTACTATAGACCGATGGTGAATTGCCAACAGTAAAAGAAGAACATTGAACAATATTGCAAACCACAATTTACAATAAATTTTGGTTTTTTATCTCCATATAAACGGTTGGCAAAATCTCACCACTTGTTTTTTTTTTAGCCGAAAGAGCATTTCATCTGATGGTAACATCCGTATGCATTTATGCCCATGCCGCCTGAAAGTACTTGATCTATATTGTGGGGATTTCTCAACGCCCAATTAAGCAATGTCAAAGTGACTTCAGATAAGACGTCCGTACATTATCTAATATATCTGGCTGAAGCCTTGAGGCTTTGGATTCTTAACTGTGTTAATGCCCCATCATGCGCGCAACCCAATAAATATTGCTTCCGTTTATGCATTCCAACTCACAAATGCAACTCTAGCATCCAACATATCAGCACAAAATGTCCAGATCTAAAAATAGCTTGCGACTAAGTGCAAATATTACAATGCCCTCACATTAATTCACATTTTTTTGAGGTTATAATGATGTTTTATTTGGTTGGAAATGCCTCTTTAATATTCCAGACAATCGCGCATTAACGCCCGGGCGGTGTGGAGGTCAACCACAGAAGCTCTGTGGTTCGCCTGCTCGTACGCTATACCAATAAGCTCAATTAAAGCAATAACGTCAAACTGACATTTTGCTGAGTAGTTTGTTCTTGCCTATATTAAATCCTTGCTCAAAATTATAATGTATGCAAAAACATGTCTGATCATAATTTGTCAGCTGTTTTTATTAATGATAATGACGTCCAAGCTAACATAAGCCTGCTGGGTCATTTTAATTGCTCAGAGGCTTACCCACAGCCTCCTATAGGATTGATTGACAACATAATAATAGGAGGGGGCGATGGTGCGGTATTTGTTTTTGCCCGTGCCTGGTAACTAGCAGGGATGACGTGAACTATTATAACCACGCCGCTGAGCCGTAATGAGTGTCCATTATCTACATTCCAACCGATCAATATTGTGAGAGAGAGAGCAAGATGATTTCTCGTGTTTTACACCTTGTCTCAGCATTACATGATTGAAATCAAGGTGGAATCTGCCCCCCCCCCTTAAATACTACAGCATATAACTTAGGATAAGAAGCAGCGCTCTCCATTAATTGTAGAACATTCTGGAACTGTAATATTTTAAAGTATTCTGAATGATTGTGCTTGTTTGTTTTATTATTGACGTTAGAGTGGGTATATCAGTCATTAGTCTATCCCCATTCAAGATAATAAGCTGGTTGGTTATTATTATTATCATTATTTTGTCAGTATGTTGCTCTTTACATCCACAAAGGAACCAACGTTTGTTTCACACAACAAGTTGACTTGAAAAGAAAAGGTAATTATGAGATTCAGTTCGTGCTGTCTCATTAACCATGCAAAAAAAAGTGCATGTGGTGTATGTGTTAATAACACATAACTGTTATGACGTCATCTGTTGGTCATGCATTCTTATATGCAAATTGCAAAGATGATACAAACATCGATCGATTTTTCAAAAATGAGCAGATCGAAAATACAACGAGTTTGCTTACTAGACTTAGAACTAATGGCGAGATCACATTCAAGTTAACATTAACACAATTGGTGACAAACGTGGAACACAGGCAGTGGTGTATATTTTTAAGATGGCAGTGTTTTGTTCGTTCCAGTCAACTATACGCGTTACTGTGGTGACATTTTCGCATTGTACTCTTGTGGTATAATTATGAGATGTTTTTTTTAAGTCGAGCGCGAGCGCTTTACATTGCCTATCGGTACCCATTTCAAATTGCTGGATACCAGTATAGTTTTTAACACACGCCCTATTAATACGTATTCATGCTTCAGGTTCTTATAGAGTTTTGGTATTTCCCATGTAGGCGACTCACGTATTACGTATGGACGCTGTTTATGAAGCGTTCATGATAAAGGCCAGCTATTTCGCTAAGTAGTGACTGAATAAATAATATTTATGCTAATGAGATGGATCCAACCAGATAGAACTTACCGCATGGATGACTCCCTGGTCAGATCATAGTCCTTGGACGTGGCGTATGATTCCGTATCGATAGCAACAACCTGTTGCTACTACCAGTCACACAGCTATGGTGATGGTGCGCCTTAACTCATGCATGCTCTCTCAACATCGTCTGAGGAGGAGAGAAGTATGCGGCAGCATCCGCATCAGCGTGAAATAACAGAGCCTATAGGACTGTCGTCATATCAACAACTTGACTGTTTTCCCTGCGTTTTGGGGGTGTTTCGGGTTGTCCGTGTTTGCCGGCAAGCAAGGTTGATCTATCTCTGGGTTGGTCACGGCGGTAGATCTTCCTCTCCTCACCCTCGCATTTTGCGTGTAGCTCTAGCACTTCCGTACTCGCCGACTGTAACGCAAGAGCGTCAAACCACTCCGGTTGCCTTGGCAACGCATTGCAACCAGTTTATTAATCCCTCATTTTTTCCCCCCTCTCTGTCTCTTTCACTGCGGCAGATAGCAGTCGTAGGGTACTTTGTGAACGAGGTTCATGGCTCATGGAGTAAAACGAGCAGGGGCTATAAATTTCGTTGATTAGTCGATCGACTTGCTGTCTAGCGTGTGTAACTATATTAATACAACGTTGAGACAACATGCCTAATCGTCTTGTTGTACGTATCCCGATGAACGCACCACTACAATTTAATTTGTCCCTTGAAAATTGCCTTGTCTTAATATATACTACATCGTAGTACACCATCATCGAGTGGACAACCTATGTTCACAGCCGATTTACAATATAAAAGGACATTTATAATAATTTTCCATTTATATTGCGCAAATTCCATATTAATATGATCAAATGCGCATTACAATGTGTATAATCTATGCTCCAAACATGCTCAGAGGTGGCGCATTAAGCAGCCAAACCAGAAACACCGGGGCAAGCCCCTTCTCTTTTTACGATAAGTGTTCTGGGTGTTTTATGTGCATTACACAACGCACAGGACCTACAGTTTTACGTCCCATCCGAAAGACGTGAGCTCGATGTTACAAAGCCCTATCATGTCCCAGACAAGCCACCAACCATGACAGTACATGGAGTGGTCTCCCATCCATTTACTAACCACAGTCAATGGTGCTTAACTTGGCAATACTACCAGTGGCTCTCCCGTTGAGCTAACTGTCTGGGACAAAAACTTACATTTCAAATTAAAGTACAACGATTATTCATAAGAGTCCGTACCATGAACATTATGATCTGCTTCCATTGACTATCTTTCTAGCGGCTGAAAATGTGTAAGTTTTCTTCAGTAAGCCGTGTTTGAGTTTGTAATTGTATTTTTTTTATAGATAGAATACATATTAAATTTGCATGCGTTGGAGCGAGTTAATGACACTGATCAAAGCACTGAATTTGCAACAAAAGGAAAATTATGGCATTACAATTCACGATCAAAACTAAACTTTATATCCTATTTAGAAAGACGAGGATTTTATCCCAGAAAATAACCTAACAAGTATGGGATTTAATTACCGAGTCTTGATTTACGCCCGTAATTAGGTAAATTTGATTCCCTTTCTTTGTCTGTAGGCCTATTGTTTTAATGAGTCACTAGGTTAACTCTGTGACAGCACCCTTCCTGCCTGGTGGCCATCGGCTCTCTACCTTGCCGCCAACAGTAAACAGTTTGTCAAAACAACACAATGAAATGAGCCGCAGAACGTAATGATAAACCACTCTATACCAACAACCAGTCTGGGCAATCAGTATTATTGTACAGACCTTCATTTGAACGCAAGACAAAGGTTAATGAGTTATCGCTGATGATAAAGTCCAAAAGTACTCATCGAGAACAGAGCAAATACTTCATATGGCAGCGGTGCCTCCTCCCTTATTTTTAATCATCTAAAATACTATAATTTATTACCAATGGGTCTGATTGGCGTGTACTGAGATCATAAAAGAAGGGGATGGCTTCACGACGTACCGGTAGTTGCAGTTCACCAATATACCTTGCAAGTCTCGTGTGTTTTCAAACATTTTGAGAACCTTGGGTACACTGCATTGATGTGTGAATGAGACACAAGTTGCAGACTTTCGAATACACGCGGGACTTGCACAGTCTAATGCTTAGCGACCGACTTCTATGTGAATACTGCTGTTTCAGACAAGATCTGCCATGCGGTATTGCGCCCTCTACTGTCTACTTGTTTCTATGTTTCAGGATTAAACCGGTTTACTATAATTATACCATAGAGATATATTAACCCATGACAATGTGATGCTAGTAATAAGCAATCAAAATAACATAGATGCTGTTATCGGACGTTCTTTATCACGCCGCCGCCATCCTTTGCTATATTGAGTGTGTTCGATTTCGTAAAGGCTAGACGAAAATATTATCCATAGAAATATTGAAACGGACTTTTTCCCCTCCTTGTTTCAGTTCAAGGTTGACATGTTTTGATTGGGAGAACAGTAAGACTGCCAGAAAAAGATCAATATTTGAATAAGTTCATCATTGTTTGAAAAGGATCACAAAGGAGTTCTTTTAATGTCAAGCTCAAATTGTGGCCTACTGGCCGCTTGCATCAACGTGACGCGGCATTTTTGGGAGTGGATTGCACGTAGCGTGTGTGTAAACGCTTGTCACACTACACTGTGACTCCCAAAATGGCGCAAACCAAGATTATTGTGGTGGTTGATGTAAGGTGAATTGGGTCAATAATTATACTTCACGTATGATGACAAGCGTTAGATGTTCCGCCATACCGCCATACTGTTTTTGTCCCACTGTGACTTGCAACGGTTGTAAAAAGCTAGAAATGAAATGTTAACTGACGTGTTCAATGACACGCTCATTACTTGAGGAACACTTCTAAGAAACCACTCGTTAATAATTGGGCTCCAATTTCTATATGAAGGGACAGTTCTCTGCCTTGTATCTTTTTATGGAAGAATTTCGGGAAATTTCACATAATCGTGTATGTCATAATTGTAACAGTTCACGGTGGCATGTTTTGCTGTTTTACGTGAAGGCATAATAATATAGAGAGGTTTCGCGTGACGTCACCCGAGACCTTTTTCTAATGCTGCGGGCACAAACAGACCCTGGAAATCATTCAGCAGACGCCGCGTCAGCCATTGAGTTTGTTCATGGCTGGACCCAGCATGGCTGCAAACTGAACTTTTCCCCGGAACACGCAACCTCTCTTTTATTACCACATCGCAGGAATCCTGTACGACTGTCTAAAATTTAAATAGCGCCCTCTACCTACTCATTTGCAGATTTCTTATCAGCCGCAACGTTGCCTCTTTTTCCCTTTTTCCTTCTTTTTTTCTTCTTCTTTTTCCCTTTTATGACACCGGAGTATGGGCCTATTCCAGAGAGGAACCCATAATATGGGTTCTAACAAATACTAGCCTATATCTTTGAAAGAACGAAGTACGGTGTATACGTACTAAACGTCGGGCCGATCAGGCCCACTATCTCACCCACCAGTTCGACCACATAATGTTCGGTCACATAATGTTTCCAAAACACGAGAGGCCAACATGATAATCCAAGTTCATTTATGTTTTATTTATTTATTTATATTTTTTATATATGTACTTTTTTCTCGCTTTCATTCTTTTGGGCGAAAGTTTTACCATAATCAAGAGTTGGAAATATTAATTCATAATGATATTTTGTATATTGTTTTTCAGTTAACATTGTAATTGTATTCTTTTCTGTTGTGGGTGGGCGTGTCTACCCGTTGAAACCGAGGACTTTCACAAAAGGGATCCGGATTTTTTGGCTGAAATTCTCTTTCTCAGTATGATTTTGTCAATTTGACGTCACTGAAGAAAAAAACGTTCAGACAATCGGAGAACAAAGAGAAGTCCTCGGTTTACGGGGTCGACAAACGTGTGTGTGTGTGTGGGGGGGGGGGAGGGGGTTGGGGTAACATGGCGAGGAGTGCATCCGAATCGATTCGAATATAAACACACACCCAACATTTCAAACTAAACCGTTTTATGAAACACCGTACCAAATGAAACACAAACTCATAGTATTTGATTCTCTTTTTTCCCCCAGATTTATTTACAATTAATCTCAACACAACTGATAGACATGTTGTTACACACATAAAACAATATTATAATCAATTTCCCTTCCTCAACCCTATACACAAACATTCCAAGTATTTCTATATCTTGCTCTAAATTGGTTGAATCCATATGTACTCAGGTTGGTGTATTTGACTACGATCATTCTTCAAGGTTTGTTTTTCAAAGTTCATAACATTATATAACATTTTCTATTTTAGTTTAGTTCCAATGCTTCAAACTGACTGTACATTTATAGCAATATGGTCACACTGTTCCTTGTTAAACTGCATGAAGAAAATGCCAACATATCCCTTGAATAAACTATTTCCTAAACTACTTTGGTTAATCTCGAGATGATGCCCCTCCCGTAAAGTTATCAAAGGTACATTTTACACGGCGTATTGATTATCAGTTTACATTGGAGGTCAGTTCCCCTGCTAAGAATCGATCCAGTTCAATCCAACTGGTAGTGTCAACATCAATCTGATGATGTCATCACTCATTAGCATAATTTATTCATAGATGAATATGTTAACCACTCGTCAAGTACTACATTAACACATTGCATTAAACCAACATCGCAACTTGAGCTTGGTGTCCGACAAGTACAATGACGTATTCGTTTGTTTATTTGCTACGATCTGCACGCATTGAGATTGTCACACCAAAAACACAGTTGCTTGTCAAACGAACAAAAAACAAAACAAAACAATGTAAAAGCAATGTTTTAGCCAACATTGATTGTTTATTATCTACATTCAAAAACAATATTACAAAACACCAAAGAAGATCTTTGCCATTTGATTGGAGGATTGTTGGTCACGCGGCGTTCATTATTCAAACCATTACATGGCCTACGTCATAATAGTGTGCATTTTTTAACTATTCACTGTGCATTTTCTTCCTACCTCCCCTTCTTTTTCTTTTTTTCTTTTTCTATTTTTGTTTTGTTTTACTATTGCATGCTGGACCACTCGCGTGCACGCATTATACACAGCTGTACAAAACGTCCTCGCAGTGGACGCCAGAACCCCAATGTTGTATATTTTGTTGATAGGGTTTTACAAATGACAAAGATCTACTTGGTTGTTGTAGTAGAAAATGAATGTTCATGAGTGCACTGGAGAGAATATTGTTATTCGTTGAAAGATGGCACGTTCCATTCAAAGAGGCTAAGCCGAGTTGAATGGTACATTCTATCATTCAACGCATGATAATATTCTCACCATTGCACCCGTAAACATTCATTGTTTGTGTACTATCTGATGCTCTCTATGACACTGGTCACGTGTGTTTTTTTGGAACTTGTGTAGTTACACTAAGTAAAATGATGAATCTAACAGACATAATGCAAGACAGAAAAATCAACATTCTTTAACTATGATATCTGTACAGATTCAATTGAAATCAGTTCCTTTAAAAGCTATTTGAAGTTCATCGTTTCAATCTTTCTTACAATAATTTATTCGATTATCCCTCAATAACAATCGAAGTTCTAAACATTGAGGACATTTTATACAAACGCAAATCTATCATCATATCGCAAAGAAACAAATAATATTTCAGTTTAAATACTCCTTTGATTCAATCACCCAAATTTACAAATTGTGGACTAACTGAAAACTCTTAATTAATCTCGCTGAGTTTCGAGAAACAAGAGCAACACGGAAAAGTATGTATGATTTAATATTGTTATCATTATCATTTTTTTTACACATAGTTATTTCTTTTCTTTTTTTAGCTCAGAATGTAAGATGAAAAAGATGGAAAAAGCACTTTTAAAACTTTTTGGTGATTGGTCAGTGTCGCTTTAAAAAAAACTTAACCAGTTGCTGTTAACCAGTTACCAGAAAACCGTTAAACTGTTAGTTAATTTCCTTTGCTACATCATAATATGCACCTATGTAGCAAATCTCTGTCTAAATTTGCAGAGAAATATAGTTGTAATCAGCAACATGTTTGTATCTTTTAACACATGCACCCAGTTTCATAAAGCTGTTAAAGTTAGATACAGGATTGGTATTCATCAAAAAATTGTTTTAATTAATATCAAGCTGTAAGCTTAATGATTATGAAGTTCATACCAGTACTAATCTTCTATAGAAATATCTCTGTCTAAAATACTGTCAAAGTCGAGAACATAAAATGTGTAGACCCCGAGTTTAGTTTCGGTTGTATCAATCGAAATTAAGGATAATGTGGTTACATGCTGAAAAGTGTGCACGGTTTTTCACTATTTTCTCCTGACTCGGACGACAGATTGAGCCCAAATTTTCACAGGTGTGTTTGTTCATGTATATATTGAATTACACAAAGTAAGAACACTGCAGAATCTGCATTACCAATCCTATTACTTTTAAGCAAAAAAAATCGTTTTCTACATAGGCACACAAAATTGATTAGCCGATGTGACCATTCAACAAACACGGTGTAATTGACGCTGCTCGTGAATGCTTCCCTGCTCATCTTTGCCTGGCAGAGAACATTTTTCTCTTTCTAACCAGCTTTACAAAGTTGGACCCTGCTTTTCATTTCTTGAACATTAAGAAATGCTAGATTCCCAATCCAAAATCATAATCGTCTGGTAAAATTTAAAAACGGAAACCATCCATTTTCTAGTTCTATGTTACTTTACATATAATCATATTTAGCATAAATTATTCATTCCGTTGGTTGAATACTGAATATCCTCGTGGTTCCCGTTGGTTGAAACGGAATAAACTACTCATGAATAATCAACAAAGTTATTTACATATGTTTCAGACCAGTGATTGCGCCATGCACGTCATTGATATGAATTTTGTTTTTAAATTATTTCCCCAACTTTCATTCTTTATAAATATTAACCACCCCTCGTTCGATCATTATTCACAATTCTTCTATCCGCTATATTTGCATATTGACATACATTTGGAGAATGTGTTTCGTCTAGTCAAATAATTCAGATTCGATGTTTAAAAAAAAAAACAACAACGCCAACTCAATTCAATTTTTGACAACAAACCAGTAAAAATTAATTCATTTTTTTGAGACAAATTTCGCATACCAAACAAACTGTCCGAACGTGCGCATCTGGTTATAAAACTGCAAAAAAATTTTTTTAAGGACATCTTCGTATTAAACTGTGGTAAATCATAATATTTGCCTTTGTTAGCCTAGGCTTGGAGATGGCAACTCATTGTTTACAGACAAGCAAAACAAATAAAAAGCAAACAAAGCTGATTTCCATGGCAATGTTGTAGGGGAATTGCTTTTGATACTGATCGTATAACATTTCAACTCTAACCGTGTCTCAGTTATAAAAAAACAAAACCGATTGCATGCTCTTTTAAAAATTAATCACACAACTAGTTGTGTTGATTTTGACAAGGCTTGACCTCTGATTATGATTGAAAGTCATTATTTAAATCATTGTGATATTGCCTGTACTTTAAAAAACAATTGATGCTCAAAGCCCCAGCTCAACATTGGTAAGATGAAAAACATAAATGTTCACAGATTTACATGTATAAAGAAAATGATGGTAGAAAACTTTCCTTGAAATATTTCTGCCTGAAGTGTTATTGTTTCTAAAGAATACATGAAATAAGATCCAAAATTAGTTTTCGTCTCACAGTGAGACGAAAACTCTGCCTATAGGAATGCGTACAAAAATGCTGAATGCATTTTTACTGTTTTCTCGCAAATGAAAAAAATATCTTGATTTGTGCAAAGAATGGAAGCATTTACAGTCAGTTTACCATTGTTGAGCTGGTGCTTCAAACGTCTGCTAAATATAAAAATGATTCTTTCTTTTTTTAATCTTTTAGTTTTCCGGTAAATGAAATCTCTGAAATGATTGATATCTTTTTTTTGTTCTTTTGAAGAGTGCATTAATTTTCCCGTCTCAAGTTTCAAGAAACATGTCGGTACATCATTGATTTTGGAAGAGAGTATACTTTCCAGCCCTTCATTTCAACTTTACGATCAGTCGATGTAAAACAAACAGCGAGAAGAATTAAAACTTTACAAAACTATTATAAGAATAAATTTATGTTGATGGACTTTTGCCACAAAGCTCATAGCTTTTCTATAATCAATGTAGACTGCATTACACATTACTTTTACGTCTAACCGTGCAGTCTGTTTACATGTCCTAACTGACAACAATCACCAAAAATTGTCGAGAAAACAAAATCAAGTTAAATGGCAATAATTATTTTTGTACAATAACTGTTTCATTGATATTCAGTTCTAAAGTTAACATGACGTCACAAGATGAGCACATCGTGAGAGGCTGTAGTCCGCATCGATGTCAGTCAATGTCTGCAGTTCTTTTTGCCAGTTGGTTTCAGTTGTCTTTCCGTACATTATAGTGCTCGCCGGGCTTGCAGCTGGAATCCCATGTGGAATGTTCACCAATAGAGGGCGCTAACGCAGTCTGCCGTATGTCACTACAAAGCATCGCTCATGCCTGTCGATGGGTAACCATACCCCCTCTGTATTTAAATCACTGTCGGTAATACTCGAGTTTCTTGTGAGTTGCACCCCGGTCATTATACATAGTTCATGTTTGTACAATCCTCATCGCTCCAACTGGAGAGCTTGGATGTTTCACTGAGTCAGAAACTGCTGGATGCAAATGATGCGAACAAGAGAAAAATAGGTTTAAATATCATTAATCAAAAGCTTCCATTATGTCACTCGGTGGTGACCCGGGGGTCAGTGTGTCTATAAATGCCCCCATAGACGACCGGCTGGTTATTGACGTAAGACGAATTGGTTTATATCTTTGTCAGACAGGACATCTACCCTCATTTTCCCCCATTTCTCTTTGGTATATGAATGTAAACATTTGCCCTGCAACGCATGAGTCGTGTTATGGGTCAGAAAGGCTGCAATAACTCTTGTAAAGAGACTAGATGGAACCATATCAATTACGCGTCATATCAGTCACTGTATGAGACGCGCAGTGCAGTCCATTGTACCATGATTGTAATAGTCGAAGGGGATTAAATACCCACTCGAAGATGACCCTTGTCACGTGTCATCTGTTAGGATAACATCAACCTCGCACAACCCCATGACCTAATGACCTAGCATGCCTCTCCGACATAGGTCAGTAAACCATCTTCTAGTTTCCCCCAGAATTCCTGTCAGGTCGTCCGGGTCGACCTTTGATTTACTTCCGTGTCATTAAACGCATCACACAGGGTGAGTGACTGAGAGTTGCGTCTAAACGCGGTCGTTGGCTTACCATTGGGACGCCCTCTGTTGTGTCAAAGGTGTTAAAGTTTGGCTTTCTGGGTCCTATATTGAAACAGCGGCGAGCCTGACGAGTGATCAACCCGTCAGGTTCATCAACTACTCGGGCTCTGATTACAAGTGAGAAGGTAGTGATCTTATAATCTGCCCTGGATCAAGTAGTACACATACTCTACGAAGAAATTTACAAACTACACTTTGCGGGTGGATAGTTTGTCGCGTTTGGTTCGCTTCAATTCTACTGACAGCATGAAGTAACCCTCAGCATGGCGGATCATATAGATCGTTGGCTGACTTTCAAAGGGTGTTGATGGATAACGAAAATTCGTTTATTCTAGAAGGAATTATTCGCCCTTTGGCCGCTTAAGTAATAAATAAAGTGACTTTGTGTTGTGCAATGAAGAATTACATACAAAGAGATTCAGAAAAAGCATTATTGTCTGAGTTGTGTTTTGGTGACATTTTACGTGTTCTGTTTGTATACTTGTCTGCAATGAACATGAACTTTATTGTATGCATTTTTGACGATGGTTTATAAATGCCGCTAATTCGTGCATTAACTTGACAGAAACAATGTTACCAATGAGACGGCTTTATTCACTAAAATTAAAGCACCAATGAAGTATTTGTTTGGTTCTTTGCTGTAAAATGAGTTGGTCGACTGGTGAGTTGTTTTTAGGGAAACTGTAAAGTCAGTGCAATTCTGCTCTTGTCTGACACCCCTTTCTCCATCTCATTTTTTGCTATTTATTTCAATCGACCAGTCTTCAGGAATCCTATGCCATTGTCTTCGAACACAGTCGTCATTAATTAGTGACTCAAGCAACAAAAACCAGTGAATGCCTTCTCAGTGCACGGTCATTTTGGGCTTAATTTGATTGCGGCAATTGAAATTAACAACAGTATAGGGGGTTCTTCAAAAATACTATTTCCCCGACTTTGAGGCAGTGTTTCAGGCATTCAGGTTGGCTTAGTGGTTTCTTCCCTGCCGGTTTACCTCTGGACTCCGGGTTGAGTTTCCAACCTGAGCAATGCGTGTGGATTTGGTTTTCAGTCTCTACCTGATTGGGTGGGTTTTCCCTCCCCAAGGTCTCCTCCCCGTCTAAAACTGACATTTCCTCATCATCTTCTCTACACGGGTAGCTTCAGGCCGAGGTCAAAGTGCTATTCACTTTTGAGGGTCCCTTGGTTTCATTACCAGAAATATTATAACAATAATAACGGATGTACTTTATTTTATACATGATGACTTTAACCAATCAATTGGTTACCAATCTTGTATGTCTTTAACATGAGTTAGTACGGTACTCACCAGTACTGGAATTGCATGAAGTACCCGATAATACGGACTTGTAAGCCAGCGGTGATGGCCGTAGCACATTACTGCTCTCCAGTGCTGTCGCAGCATCCCCAGCGCAGTTCATCGCTCCGTTGGGCGGCCATATCGGATGGGAGAGGCTGCTTGGCATGGCCGTAGTGCCGTAGGCCGGTACGTAGGCAGACGCCGCGTGATGTGGGTATGCTGTTAAGGATGGAGGCGAGGCGACCATGAAGTTACTCACCGAGGCTGTAGTGCCGTCTTGCAAGGACTGATGGCAGAAAATTATTGACCAAGAGTTGTGGTATTGGTGACAACTTAATTATTACTAATGATTATTATGAATTTAAAACTTTGGAGGGCGCTAATATGGACTCAAACGATGACGTCAACAAAGTTGGTCTCTGACAGAAAAGTGAACAACATAAAACATAATCGTGCTTTTGTCAAAATACTTCCCTTTATAGCGTGTGGTTTCACACTATAATATTCCAAATAGTTAAACTTAGAAAAAATATAGTTTTAGTACCTTTTTGGGAAAATTTAGAAGCACATAACAAACTGAGATGTGCAATGTGTTGTCTTTTATAACAGATTGTTTAAAACTATACAAATACAGTACAATTAGAAAGGCAGAGATTGCATGTGTGATTATCTTTAATGGGAGATTAACGGTGGATTTAGGAGTCTTGGAGTATAAAATATAATTTGTTTTATTTGGTTAACCTTATTCAAATGTTTGTTTTAGAGTTTAGTAACGTTTTACTGCGAAAAGAAGTGCAGCAGCATCCTGTTAAATGTAGTATAGTGTTACATGCCCAAAGTTGCCAGGTTTGTTGCCGTGTTTGCTATGACCAAACTGTCAAAACCATCAACTGCAGTGTATTTACAGAAACTTGTGGGTTTTACTCAACACAAATGTTTGGACCGTGCACAGTAGTACCCTGCAATGGATTATGAAGGATTTGGGGGGGGGGGGTTTACGGTTTGAAAGTAGATTATAAGTATGGTGTACATGATTGGAAAAGACCGTTGACCGTCGATAAACCAAATCGCTACCTTCTTCATCATTCTATTGGCCTTTTTGAGGTATTTATGAGTGCACTGTTTGGTTTGGGTGTATACAGACAGATTTAACCCAAACCAAGTAGTGTCAGAGTAATGTGTCCACCATACCTCAAAATGGCTAATGAAGACATACAGACTATCGTTATGTAGCTGTCGCCCTTAAACTATTTCACCGCTCCTTCGTATAGGTAAACTATACACAATGTGTCCCTTGTTTAACGTTAGACAATCCACCAGAAATCAGCAAAACTAGATTTACGAGTATGTTCGACCCAGAAAAAAAACCTGTCCCAATTTGAGGTCATAAGAAGAGGGGATATGCAATATTTGATTTAGAAACGACTCCATAAGATGACAGAGGCGGCTTAAGCTGGCTTTTCCATTCCATTTCTACTCTGTGAATTTTTTTTAACTGCAAATATTTCTGAAATCTAAACATAATTCCCGTTGTTAAACTCAACTCGTTGACAGATGACCCGTATAAATATGTGAACATGATACGATGCTACACAGCCGGGGAGGAATGTACATACACAACTCTGAACATAGTGAGGTAAGCTCAAACTCAATACTCTATTAATTCACTCCCATGTCACTTGCGCAGTTTATATCCGAATAATGAATCGCTTTAAGAGTCCCATTTCAACTGGTAGAGAATTCATACATTCAACTCAATAGTGCATTGGTTCTGAGTTGGTTTGGGGGTTCTAGGGGGAATCAGGTGTTACAGTGGTAGTAACACTTCGAAGGCCGCCTGGGAATTGTGCCATCGGCGGGGAGGGAAAAGTTGCAAAGTGCACCGAGTGTGACGTTTGCTTACACGAATTCGCCATTCTTGAGATGACAATTGTCGTAATGGTGTCGGTGTTTGAGGCTTAGAACGAGAGAGGTTGCCTCTCTCGCTCTCTCTCTGTCCATTTAAATACAGGAAGACTTTAATTAATCCCGAAAGGGGAGACCCCGGTATAGTGGAGGAATGTAAACAATTGTGCAATTTAAATATTTACAGACATCCGAAATGTCAGAATTTATTTTCTCGAGTGTTTTCAGACATCTCGTGATAGGCCTTTGAGTGGGTTCTATTTCAGTGAGAAGTAAGGCCTTTTTCTGTATCTGTTTATTAACTTCGGTCTGTATATGAGGGCAATGCAAAATTGTTTCCCTTTATGGGCGGAGCCTAGTATAAATGGGGGCCCCAACTCACCATTCGCTTGCCATCTAATCGATGTTGGTGAAGGTTCCCGGATGAAGTGGCTGACATGACATCCTTCAGCCCACAACTCCCCTGCATGCTTTGCCTGGTGAAGTCTGCAAGGGACACTGAGTGCGCATGCGCCAGGGCTGTGTTCTCAGTGGCTGATGTGGCGTAGAGTCCCGTCGGAAACGGCCCTGTTGGAGGGAAGAATCAAATATGAAAAAGAAAACCGTTCAAATTATTACATTCCATTCCCATTCCACTTAAAGGCAATTACACACATGCGCAGCGCCCTCTTGAGGTTGATCGGCTCTCACGTTGACCATTAGACATCAAGCATACACTAAAAGTATAAGTTGGAAGTAGAAACAAGATGAAAAGTAAAGTAAAATAAAATAAATAAAACAAAATAAACAATGTTATAACATTGTTTATTTTTGTTTTATTTTACTTTATTTTCGATTTTTTAAGACATTACATTGTCTGAACGGAGGCCGTCTAGGGCAAAAGTAAATAAAAAATACTGTCGTTTAAAAGAATTAAGATTTCATCAAAATGGGTGAAACCGTCACGCAATAGTTATATGCTTCATCAAAGTACATAAACCTTGACCAAACTGAAGCTGTATCGCTTAACTAACTCACATACACAATAATCATCAATTTGAAGAGTTTATTTTAATGAGACAATAAGTGAGAGTAACTCTTTGAGTAAGGTACATTGAGTATCTGTAGATCGTGACTTCAGTAATTTCATTGTGTTATGATTGTGAGTATAAACATGGGTTGAGCCAACTCTGACAAATTGTTAATAGCAACTTCTCCCTTCTCAAACGTCTAATCCTATTAACTGTCAAGCCCAGCTAAAAGCCGTCCCCGTATCACTCGCTCTCGCTGCCCCTCAATGAAAACAGCACGAGGTGGCCCAAACGAACTAAAAGGAAAAACTTCTGCACGGTTTGGCGACGTGTTTATTTGCAAATCGTTGTCAAAATCCACACAGCTGTGACGAGCGGCCGTTGAGGTGACGAACCAAGAATTGATTGTCAGTTTGAGGTAAACGTTTCCATCCAACGATACCTCGAGAGGCGCTTACCGCACCGTTTGCTCACGGAGGCTATAGTTTTTCCTCGTAGGCGTCGAGCTTCTTTCCCCTTAAACTTTAAAAGTTCTGACACCATTGTGTAATTATTTTACGAATCGAAGTTGGGCATATTAATGTCCAAAAGCTTAATTGGATGTGAAACACTTGAAAATGCAAAGTTCGACATTGAGCAAAAGCGAGATTTTTGTAGAAACTGATAGCGATAGTTTGCCGTTCGTTCATGTCAATATTACAAAGGGATCTGCGCTTGATTGTAAACTGCTTGGATGTGATTGCATTTGCCGGCATCGATAACCAACGGTGCACCGCACCTTTAAACTGACTGGGAAAGTTGTCTCTTTTCTCAAGTGACTTGAGATTTATTTATTTGTTCATGAATTGCTATACTACAACCGTCAAAAATGCCTGCCTGGCCAGGGCAGGTCCGTCGCCGAGCTGGCCGAGCGCGTTGATGGACGTCGGCAGGGCGGACATGGCAAGTTTGTTCACCCAGAGCCGTATGTAATGGACGTGAACCAAGCAAACGGATCATCACTAGGAAAACATGTTTTTATTAAATAACACATTTTTAGGAGAAAATTAATGATATAGATAAGCTATAGAGACAGGTGTGGCAGGCAGGGGTTTCAGGGTAAGGACGTGGAGCAGTGGGAAGTTTGTTGAGTTACAAGTCAAATCGATCATCATTGTATGTTTCTGAGAGCAGCTCGTCAGCCATTTTTTTTGTCTCATTGTAGATAACAATGTATTTATCAGACTGACACATAATGAAAAATAATTGTGAAAATGGAAGTTCAACGTTGATTTGACAGAGTGCCTTTAAAATTCAACATTACGGGGTAAAATTATTTGCCGTTGCCCCGTGTAAGCCCATCGTTTGTCGCAATTCTATACAAGCGAGCGTACAGAGATGCTGCCACCATTGTTGGCGTGTACCCTGTGTGTATCAGTCACAATGAATACTGATTGTCATCGCAGGCAAAGGGTCCAGACTATTTTGCCCTTTGAGCCTCGGTTTTAGTCACACTCATTTGAATGACAGAGAGAAAATTCTGTTCAAAGTGATAAAGGTCTTCTTGTTCCCTGATATCTTTTTTTATTTCTATTTTTAGAAAGGGACAGAAAAACATCTTTTCCTTCCAAGATATTGACACATTTTTTTATATGTTTTGCCGTTGTCACCTTACAACGTATTTTTCTAAGGACTGTTTAAGAATGACGAATGACAAATGGCTTTCTAACACTTGTTTTAATCTGCTATACGGCGGGGCACTCGCGCGCGCCATTCGAGACACGAACTCCCCACTCAGAATGTGGAAATATTTCGCCAACACGATCTGCGATTCAGCATGTCTAAAAGTCGACACGGACGACAAGTGTTCAACGGCTGGGAGGCTCTGGGTGTAAACATCCAAATTGCCCGAATGCTTTTTCCACTGGCCCCATTTCATTCAACCAGAATATTATCCGACTTGGAAGGCCCCGTTGAAAGAGCGATTTCCAACTGAGGCTGGTTTTATCTGCCAAGGCGTGTGGTTCTCATGCTGTGTTTTCCTTCTTTCTTACCCCCATCTGAAAAACGATCCACGTAGAGTATCGATACACTTAACATTCTTAAAAAAAGAAACATGTCTGACAGAGATATATAAACAAGCCAGACTGTCTGGCTCTTACGACTTACGTGCTAAATCGGAAACGATAAGTAAGTTCAAATGTTGAGTTGTCGCTCCACATTTATTGAAAGACACACACACAGTCCATATACAGTGTGTGTGGTGTGGAAACTTGAGCAAAAGTACTCGTTCGTGTATCAATGTTTTCTCGGTTTGCAACTGATCCCTTAAAATCAATAAGATAACTAAATGTTTCCTAAAGTGTCACCCGGTGACACTGGACTGTGATTAATGTACACCGGTCATATTTAGTCACCAGACCCATGGAAGGATCATTCCCAACGTCCCGTGGGTTGGTTGGTACTGACTCAGTATTTACACTTCAGCGAGGGCCTCAGCGAAAGCAAACTGTAGCACCAACGGGCAACAGAAATAAACATGGACGTGTTTCAAGAATAATTGATCATCGCTGGCTTATTTGTTCTTGTCTTAGTTGGACATCCAATACATGATATAATTGGTATTTCTGGGGGAGTTGACGATCACCCATGGCGAATTTTGTACCTCGTTGGGTAATGGGGACGCAGGGCCTTCAAATACGGGATTTGTGCCCATATGCTCGCGCTGCAAATCACTGCACAGCAGTCATCCCACGATGGTTTCCAATTCTATTGGACATTGTCCGGTTAGTTTGCAGTATGCTTCTTCAATAGCCTACTTATGTAGAAAAATGGTTCAACTTTCAGTTAGAGCACTTGAATACCAGTACAGCAGTGTGTGACGATTGCATGACGAAGCGCCGAGGCACACTATAACGGCGAAGGGTGTCAAACACGGCTCGTGACGCCGCATATGTTTTTCGCATGCCCCGGTACAAGCGAGTGGCATACACGCACACACACGCACGTGTAAATCGAAATTTATTACCCGTAATTATCGGTTAGTGTAAATATTGATCAATGTAAAGACCAATTTGTGAGCTCAAAGTAAAGCTGTCCCGTGCTTGTTGGGCGTCATTATTACGCCATCAGGCCACGTGTCTTACAGCCTGGCCAGACGATGGGATAACTGCAAGGGGATATCTGGTGTAGGAAGCGAGGCAAAAGCTTGTTTACCCAGTTCACTTTCTACACATATCAATGACCGTAGCAAGGGATACCAAACATCAGTGAGCTCAGAGCTTTTGAATTGGAATGACAGTAAAGTGATCTGACAAGAAAAAATACAGAACGAGTGAGAAAGTGGGTTTGTGGGGGGGGGGGGGGGAGGGGAGAAGGGGCGAGGAAAGATGGGTGTTTGGAAAGAGAGTTATGGGAGGAAATAACGCAACAAAGGAAGAATGGGAACAAATATCCTTGGAACTTGAATTTGAATTATGACAAAATGACATAATTAAAGAGAAAAATTGAACTTTGTGATATTTTCAAATACAAAATCAATTACAGAAACCACTCATTTTGCGTGTAGGTTTTTGCTTGTATTTTTCATGAAAAAAATATCCGACTCAAAAAAGGCTGTAGCGGTGTTTATGGAGCTTTAAAAGTTGGCAACGTTTTTATGCTAAATAAATGAAAATTATTTCCCAATTTTGTATTGTTTTAAGTTCGTTTGTATAAAAGCTGATATTTAGAGTTTGTCAACTGTCGTTGTAAAGTTGTCTTTGTATAATGATCAAATTATAACGAAGAAATTATTACATTGACAATGTTTTCACGAAAGGTGATTATGGGCGGATCCAGAATATTTTTTAGGGGGGCTGAGAATCAAGAGTGATTTTTCAGTGTTACGAAGCGCGAGGGGTAAAACCATTACGGCGTGGGGTCCGTGGCCCGCTTAAGGGCCCCGCAAGTGTTTTGATTCTTGATGCTCTTTGGTGGAATTTGGGACGATTTCCGGCCACTTTCCCCTCGATTTGGAGCAAAATTTCGTAAGGAGTAAAATGAGAATTCCATTTGATTGGTTTACTCAATTGCGGTCTCGTAGACTCCGTTATGTGCTCACATTTTTATCTCAAACATAAAGGGGAGCAATCTAGGCATTTTCCGCAGGACATGGTCGGTTGATTCTGGCATGAACATCTTCTAACAAAGACCATTTCATTCATTTGTAACTTTAGGGAATTCGTGACTGTGAGAGGGAATGAGGGGAAACATGGGAGAGGAATAACAGAATCAGATACAAACGGTAACGTACCCCCCCCCCCCTCTCTCTCTCTCTCTCTCTCTTTCACTTTTTGTATTTTGTATGGTTTTAGGGGGCTCTAGCATTTCTCAGGCTTTTTTCAGTTGATTGAGTGCACCCCACTATTTTTTTATTTAATAAAAGACAAAACAAAACGAAAACATTTTGTACGCTTTCGATATGCCGTATAGCATGGTGGGAATTCAAGAGCCTCCGTTTGTGGGCTCTGGCGGCCAACCGTTTCACATTTGTCATCAAAGACGGGGAATCCCTGTGATTATTACCCGGGTAAATAACAATCCGATAGGGCGTGAAACGAGGCGCAGTACCAGCATGTCAGGCAGTCAGTGGTTTACCTCAATCAGCAAAACTCATCATACCATTTGGTTTGGGACGAATTGTTTCCTCATTTTGGCATGCCCCTTCATTTTGCATAAATCCCGGCGACATTCTGATAATTACTGGCAACGTGAGGGACAAATTAAAATCAAATTTGAATTTAACGCGACTTATTTCTTGAAAATATTATTATTACTGGTAAGTGCCAGGACGGTATACTAACGCCGACTTTTTTTAAACGTGAATTTATGTTTTGTCTTGAACGTGCCTTGTTAAAGGGTGTGGACGACATGGGTAAGATTGAAAATGTAAATGTTCACAGATTTACACATGACTTACATGGTGTAAAGACAGTCATGGTGGGAAAACTTCCCTTGAAAAATTGTTGCCTGAAATGCCATGGTTTTTGAGAAAGAGAGAGACAAAAACAGAGAGAGAGAGACAAAAACAGCCGAGGTTTGAAAACAGTGAAAACATAACAGTTTTTTCTCTCTCACTATTTTCTGTTGACTCCGATGACCGATTGAGCTTAAACTTTCACAGGTTTAGTATTTCATGTATAATGTTGGGTCACGTAAAGGGCGGATACTGGTCTTTGACAATAGCTAATGATTTTGCTCTTGTGTTTTATTGATGACTGAGTGAGCAAACTTCAGAAGTTGGAAGTGTATAACAAATTTACCTCGCCTTCATCACATCCTTAAACGATTCCTTTGCAGTTGCTTGACAGCAAAACTCGGATAATTTATACATAGTTTCCTGAGAATTCCCTTTTTTACATTCTAAATTAGGAGGAGAAGTTTCAGCGCGTGTTGAGGCTGATTGACAAAAAAGCGCCCGAAACACTGATAGGTTCCGGGTTGAATTAAAACTGACAGCCTAGTTCAATGTTAGATGGTGCTCAGCCTTACACCCGGCGACTGCACAAAAGCTTTATGGTATTATATGCATCACGGGCCACCACTCACACGCCCACCCTTTTAAAGGTGATCCAAACCACCCCCCCCCCCCTCCATTGTGGCGTGGATTTTTTTCATGATGGACCTTTTGGAAGACACCCCAGGCCATGGTGAGAGAAGGGAAACGATCAGCGGACACAGCACGGCATACTGTGACTGGATGGCTCTCCACTGCTCTAGCCCAGAACGGGCCCGCTCGCAAGGCCCCGGGCGAAGCCATCATGTTGAAGAGCCAAGCCTGCCGTAACTACAAGCCCGGACTCATTAAAGACCATTTCTCCCCGTAAATAATAGACTTTAAACTCTAGCTGCAATGTTTTAACCTACACGAATTACTTTAAACTAAAAAAAAACACATACATAAGTATTCCACAGTGAATCGCCCAACCATACTGTGGTGTTTTCTTAGGCGAGAAGTAAGTGCATTTTCTTGGGCGAGTATTATACATTTTTTGCATTCTGTCGTCAAATTGACGAGTCCAGCCTTATTCATAAAATCATGCTGCCGTGTAATTGAGAGATTCATATATAATATGTATTTCTGGTTTGACGATAAGTTCGATGACTCATGTAATAGGTTTATTCACGGGTCTTATAATAATTTTGTCGAAGCTTTGACGTTAACTATTTATGTTCTAGGTTTTTTTTTAACCTTCACGCGTCCATCCAAAATAGCATGTCTAAATGAAGTTATGAATTACATACACTGATGAATAATTCCGGCATTTTGGTTCTTGACATCATGAAGGGCTTTACGGCCACAAAAGTTTGACATTCACTAATTCCACGGGAATTGATTATTTGGGAAGATATTATATTGAAGGGATTGTATCATTTACGAAAAAAGGTCCACAACTTCTGTTTCTAAAAGCATGTCTTTGGTAAGTTACTACGTCTACAATGGGAACTCATATACAACTAGGACGACTCACTGACTTTGCAATCCTAATAAAAAAAAAAGCCAGGCATTCTTTCCTAATGCATAATTTGAAATAACCAGACATGCTTCTAGTCCTACCCTGGAAGTAAGTGTATTTATAACTTTAGTCGATCCAAAGAAATTACAACAAGTCGTATTCGGTTGTTTATTGCATATTTAAGCTACAAATACATTGACGACAGTCAAACTAAAGTTATCTCCAATCCTATGTTAAGTTTTTACCCCTTTTAAGGAATAGATGCAATTTATTTTGTATCGCCATTATTTTATCTTGTTTCCCTGTTATATGTCTATGTTCTTTTTATTGTTTATTTCTCTGTAATTGGTAATACTTTAGTGTAATTGTAAGCATATTTTTACCCTCTGCGAATTCCACATATTTCAGCGATGTGCTGCCAGTTGGATAGTTAACAAATATGAAATGAAATGATTTTTGTTTTCAACAAGGAAAACAAGCGCACGATTCGATCGACAGTTCACAGTAAAAAAGCAGTGATTTTTCTAAGGAGACAATGTTACAAACAAACCGAATTCTACGTCAATTCACAAACTCTGGAAATTTGAATCTACATTTGAATTCAAGATTAATTTGATGATTTTGCATGATGTTTTTACATAAAGTCACTTAATTCGTTAACTGACGCTGCGCGAGTAAACATTGTCATCTGTGTGTGGATGGCGAACACATGGTTTTCTTCTGGTGTCTGGTTATACAAACAAACAAACGTATCAAGGAAAAAAACTCCACAACAGACGTTTCGGGTATGTAAATTGATATACAACGAGGGCAGAATTACTTCCCCGCAGAGGAAAAATTAAAAATTAATATCATATTTGGGTCATCCTAAAAAGCTGCAATATGCCACCAAGATGCCGTGGTCGACGTCTTTGGTTGGCACTCCTCAGCTTTTGGCAAGGGGTTTTTTATGGCAAAATAAATATGTGATCTTGACAGTTGTGAGTGGAGGGATGGAGTACCCACGCGTGGGTCTTTTGTTACGGGGACTAGACCTGTACTTTCCCTCCTCGTATAGTTTGTCCCTATTAAAGGAAGGGGAGAAATGGAACAGAGAAAGAGAGAAAGGCAGGGGAGCTATGTGACCAGACACGATTGGTTATTAACAACCCATTAGTGAGGCTCAAACGAGGGGCTAAGATCAAGTGGTCCACGAGACAACGAATAGAGCTACTCCCTACGCTGAAATGTTGACCGAAGACTCAAATTTCGGAGGTGCTTGCCGCGGCCGCCATGGCGTTGGGGCGGGCACAGGTCAGGCGAGCCCGGCCGGGATGCGCCGTGAAATTTGAACGTCTTTGTGATCCCCTCTTAGAGCAATCTGTCGCAAGTGTTTTTTTTTTCCTTCTCTCTCTTCTTCTCTGGTCTACCACAATCTGCTTCTCTCACCCGACCATATGCACACCACCACCTCCCTAGCACTCAACCAGATTTTTTCCCTTCTTATTGTGGATGGGAGTAATGAATATCTAATGAAAGCCTGTGTACAACAATGGTGCGGTGGAATCACTTAGCCAACCCGTCCCATCACCCACTCTACAAACACAGCCACTATACCTTATGAATAAAACCTCCAAATGAATATTGAGGCATCACTGCAGGTTTATCATAGCAAGAAATTTAGAAAGTCCATTATTATTTTGGGCAATGATTGTAGACGCCAAACTAATAGGTGGTGTAATTGCATATCGCGAGAGTGACTTTTAATGGTCGTTGGAAGAGTACAATTATTCCAACCAGCATCCTGTTTAAAGAAACATCATAAAAGAACAACGCTACATCATGTTTTTGTTTGTTTGGGGTATGTTTGTTTGTTTGGGGTATGTTTGTTTGTTTGTTTGTTTGTTTGTTTGTTTGTTTGTTTGTTTGTTTGTTTGTTTGTTTGTTTGTTTGTTTGTTTGTTTGTTTGTTTGTTTGTTTGTTTGTTTGTTTGTTTGTTTGTTTGTTTGTTTGTTTGTTTGTTTGTTTGTTTGTTTGTTTGTTTGTTTGTTTGTTTGTTTGTTTGTTTGTTTGTTTGTTTGTTTGTTTGTTTGTTTGTTTGTTTGTTTGTTTGTTTGTTTGTTTGTTTGTTTGTTTGCTTGTTTGCTTGTTTGTTTGTTTGTTTGTTTGTTTGTTTGTTTGTTTGTTTGTTGTATGTTTGTTTGTTTGTTTGTTTGTTTGTTTGTTTGTTTGTTTGTTTGTTTGTTTGTTTGTTTGTTTGGTTTGTTTGTTTGTTTGTTTGTTTGTTTGTTTGTTTGTTTGTTTGTTTGTTTGTTTGTTTGTTTGTTTGTTTGTTTGTTTGTTTGTTTGTTTGTTTGTTTGTTTGTTTGTTTGTTTGTTTGTTTGTTTGTTTGTTTGTTTGTTTGTTTGTTTGTTTGTTTGTTTGTTTGTGGGGGTTTTTTTTTGGGGGGGGGAGGAAAAACATACACATTCCAATCATGCTCTTCAAGAAACATGACATTCTGTTTGCCATCTATTTAAAAAAAACATCGTAACGGGGTGGTGCATCATTTGTTTTTAGATGAGTATTACATTCATTCAAATGTTCTACCTGTCAAGAATCTATGATACACTGACTGTACGTCATTTGGTTTTCGGATGAGTACATTTACCCTACACTGCAAAAACTGCGGTGTTAAATTGATTCTTTTGGTATCTATATGTGACAACACCGACATGGTGTTAATTTGACAACGATAAAGCAATGGGGATAACTAACACCATGTCGGTGTTGTCAGCTATAAATACCAAGAGAATCAATTTAACACCCCAGTTTTTGACAGTGTAGAGCTCTTAGTTACAGCAAGAAAAATACTCAACAATTAAATCAAGTGTGTATCTTTTGATATTATTAAAGAGAAAGTTCACCATTGTTTTTTGAAACAGCCTGCAAACGTATACAAACAGCCTGAAGAAAAAATAATCAACTTCGATGTTCACGGGGGGGGGGGGGGGGGGCAGGGGGAAATGTTTTACACTTGTACACGTTTTTGTCGATCCTATATCGAATGTTGTAATCGAATAACCCTATGGTTTGTAGGGTCTTCGCTATCTCATGGACTTCGACAGTATTGTAGGTGGGCATTTGCCCAGAGGATTTCTACTACATGTATTATGAATTTTATAATCAGTGAGCGTTCAGATTGGAACCATTTGTACTTCTCTCGATAATTTACCAATCCCGCACATTGTCTGTAAGTGCTTTTAAAATATACCCCGAGCCGACGTTTATAATGTTTGTATTGAACTCACCGTTTTCTCAAAAGATAATGGGGTTTATGAGAGTGACTGGTGTAACTGACATTAAATTGCCGTTCCAAAGACTTATGTCTTTGATGAGTGCTTTCAGGGGTTTCACAAATCCACCGTTTCCAGTTTTCCGAACGTCTGTACAAAACTGATCCACATGCAAAACAGCATCACGAATTTATTCGAGGGTTTGAACTTGAAATCTTTACGTGAGGATGGTGTTTTAATTTGAAGCTGTTTTGATAGTTGGTAATATTTATGACGAATGATCCCCTGAGGGGAACATGACTTGTATCTTCTACTAAAGACTGAGTTGTACCTGATTTTATAAGGCCATTAAAGTCGGGTTCCTGACCCCTAAATCGGCAGCCCTTTGTCTCTGTGTACAGTAGCCGAAACTCCTGAATACCGCAAGACCCTATTTGAAACTCTTTGCTCGACATCCTATACAATTTTCGTTGCTCTACATGTCTTCTTATAAACTCAAAGCAAACTGGGAAGGTTGAGTTTGAAGTTTTACTTTGGAAACTAACTAATGTAAATGGACAATTTGTACTGTATTTCCCCTTTAAGGATTTTGGCGACGTTCCGAATGACATTTTTGTTAATATTGGCCCACTTTCCTAATCAACAAGAACTCGTCAAGAGGAAAACTAGATATCCCTGCATCCCATCTCCTGCTGGTAGAAATCACGAGATTGAGATTTCTGGTTTTCCATCAACATGGCGCCTGGAATTAATATAGGCCGTGGTTGAAGGGTCCCATGAGGTGGCTGTCTAGGTGGTTAATATTGGTAATAGACTAGAATAGAAGCTAATCGTGGATCTCGATCTTTCTCTTTCTGTTGATTAGAAATGGGCATCGAGAGATAAATTACATGTCAGTATTGTTATGATACCAGAGTCGTCTGCCCAACGGTCCCTGGTGGGGTCGGGGCAAACATGACGTGCCCCCCCCCTTCCTCATCACCACCTTATATCACCTTCCATAACGATCGATAGACGGGTTCAAATTTGATAAATAGCCATCTTTCGGATGGATGAAAAGAATACGGGGAAACAAGAATCACATATCTAAACTGTTTCATCGAAGCGGCTGCCCAATGCTCTATAATGATCTAAGAGGGTACTATGGTGAAACTGTTAACCCCCCCCCCCCCTCTTCCCGCTATCGTTCACATCAATCGATCCAACCGATGAATGATCTCTTAAGGTTTGTAGAAATCGCCGGAGAGGAGGAGGAGGAGGAGGAGGGGTGGTTGTTAGAGAACTCTGGATGAGAGAAGAGTATAAAAAAGGGCGTCAGTAATCTATCGCCGGGGCCAATCCATCAGGTTCAACGGAGCAGAAAATGGCGGGGTTGTGCTAAGTGTCCAACGATCCCCCTCCGCAATCGAACCCAACGCTCCGTGCGTGATGTTGCCATGATTTCAACCAGGGATGTCATCAATGCTGCGGCCGGGTTTCCCGTGTCTACGCTTCGCCATCCGATGCCGCTCTGTATTTTTGTCGCAGTCACGGGAAGAAGACACACACACACACACACACACACACACACACAAACAGAGACAAATCGTACAGGATACTTTGTTTGTCTCTTTCCCTTTCTCTACCTTTAATGCAAGTCGTCAAGCGAGTGACGAGCAGGGTAAAGAATAAACACGTCAAGGGCTTGGCTGGATTGTTCCGTCAGCCACGAACACTCGAACGTGTACTTCGGTACGGTGAACGCACCGTAACGAAATGCTCGTGGGTCTCACCGAGAGGGAATGGGGGGCATCCTTGTGAAGGAAACTGCACAAGATTGTAAAGATGGGTAAAATCAAAGAGGTGACAAAAATACAACACATGCGTTGTCGCCTACTCTGCCTTTCTCTGTATGAGAGCGAACCGTGGGCCCAGAGGATAGTCTGGTTCCTTATGTACATCAACAGTCAGGAAAATCGGTTCACGTGAAATAAAGATGAGGACACTTTCTTTTACCGTTCAGACTCAATTTGATTACATTGATCTTTATGGAAGATAAACAAGACAGCTTTAACATGATAAAAGTACAGCCCTGTTTGGTACAAAACCCACTGCGGTTTTGGAATTATTTATAAATAAGCTTTTTTTAAATAAACTTTCAGACAACAAAAGAGGAACGTTGTTAGTGATACATTTCTCGTGATTGTCGTAAGTTCTGAATCATGTTTTAATAAGTATTAAAATTGTTGTCGTTGCTGCTGCTGCTGTCGTCGTCGTCGTCGTCGTTGTTGTTGTCGTTGTCGTTGTCGTCGTCGTTGTCGTCGTCGTCGTCGTCGTCGTTGTTGTTGTTGTTGTTGTTGAGCTCCTGCATGACGATGCCACTAAGCACGTCCTAAGGAACCACAGACCACATCGAGTTTATCCTTCAACCAATGAGGGTGGTCGACGGTTAGACTGGATACCAGTCGACACTCGTGTTTTGTTCTAAAAGTTCAGCGTGTGTCTTGGGTTGGGGTATACAATGTAAATTGTTCCCTACCCATCTTAACTGTTTTAGCTTGGATCAGTTACATATTCCGCTCACTAGAACATCAACTGTTGTTAAATTGGTATACAAATCAAATGATCAAAACAACATCTAACCGGCACACCTTACCAACGTATACAGCAAAACGCACACTTTTTGTTTTTAAGAACTGAAACTATTGCTTTAAGTTTTCAGACAGCTCTTCATTTTTCATCACTCGTTTTACCTTACTCGGGTTTTCTTGTTGCTGTATGATTCGAAACAGGGTAGGCCGTGGTTACGCGGACTCCGTAGCCTTCGGATTGAGCCGGCGATGAGTGCCGTGCACACGGTAGACTGGCTCGGTGCTTTGTTCCACTTCTCGTCGTATCGAGCCTGAGTGACTTATCGTCAAATGTACACCTATATCTGTCCTCACCCCAAGTCCTATGGGTCCAACATGGAGCCTAGAATGTAGGTTTGCTCCAGCGGCAATGGCGAGCGGTGAATGTGTAGAAATCAAAGAGGTATTGTCTCTATTTTATGTGGACATTTTTGTGAATTTATGGGGTCGGCCAGCGGTACAATCAGCACAATGTGTCTGCAGTAGATACAGTATGCAACGGATGACATGTTTGTGTGTTTTATTCCTTTGAGATTATTGATAGCTTTATTCCTTTCACATTTTTTTCTGACGGTATTTATAACTTTGTAAATAATCAAATTACTACTCAAAGACCAACTTGGTGTTATGAGAATAGTCCAGTTGACATTGCTTTCATCTTTGAGTTTACCAAACAAGTTGACTAGTCCTTTAAAATAGCAACATGCTTGAAGAAAATGTATTTTTCCCAAATATTGTGAGCTTACAGGCGTATTGAGACTAAAATGTACGTGCTATTGTTTGATTTTATGGAATACTAGGACCTGTTTAATCAATGAAATAGTGGGTGTGTGTGTAAGTCCTGAAGTTAAGTTAAATTGCGAAACTGTCTTTCCCTGCATTGTTGTCGACGATGGGACTGCACTTTTGAACATGCACTTCTCTATAGTGATGGATGTTTTTCCGTTGAGTATGCCATGCGCTTGTAACAACACGAAGCCGGGGCCAGCGCTACATCCGGAATCGCTCAGTTGTCACACAGTGGACTCATGGGCGTCCCCCCCCCCCTCCACCTCACGCCGCCTAGCCGCGCCGATTCACCGCGGCCCATCTTCGCCCCGTGTCACGGTGTCTGAGAAGAAAGCGTCCGGACACGCCTAACTGCATCTCAGCAAACACGGTTAAGCGTATGCGCACCAGTCGCAGCCCACGTGTAGGCGCTTAAGTAGGGGTTAAATAGCGGTAAAACCAACAACAACTGTTCCCATCCTAGCGTCATTAATCACATCTGCTCCAGTGTTTTTTTTTTTTGTTTTTTGTTTTTTTTCTCGTTTAATTTTGTTTTTGAGACCAAGACAACTTTCATGTTCTAGGTAATATCAATGTCAACGTTAGTGTTTTCGTTTTTGTTTCAACCATAAACATAACGTATATACGGGGGACAACAATCTTGGTCAGAAACAAGTTTGGTGAGGTTCTGTGTTTTTACTGAGACTTGTTAAAGTCAACCAGTGTTCTACTTGTATCAAATGATATAAACTGTTTTCCTGTTGCGTATCCCGTTGTTTTAGAGCAATAAACATATTACAATTAAACTAATGATCATGTTGTCGTTTTAAGTTTAGTAGATCTCAATAGTATCCACCGTCGTTTTTAGCCGAGGTGGTTAATTTCTTTACTTTGCTGTCAGGAACTTGATATTTAATTGCACTTTCTATAATTGTCTTCGTTTCTTGATGTTTTAAAAAGGCTAACTCTGTTCCCTTCCATGTTGTTGTGAACGTGTCGGTTACAGTGTGGGTTCGAATCCCAGTCGTGACACTTGCAGGCTCAGTGAGCAAGACATTTCACTATAATTGCTTCTCATCACCCAGGAGTAAATGGGTACCTGCGATGGTAGAGATTGTTGATGTGAATTATTAGCAACCTGTGGGCTGATTTGGCTGCCGGTGGTGCGTACTCCAAAGGAGTTGAGATGGTTTTAGGAATACCTAGGACCCGATGAACAAGGGGTAATAATAATGTAAGGTGCTTTGAAGAGGCCCGGCTTGATTGACAAAGTGCATACAAAATACTCGTTGTTATTATTATTACAGTGAGACTAAGTATCGTTATCTGTCAAAAGATGATTAACATTTGATTTGTTTTTGCCAAATTGGCTCGTCATAAAAACAAACGCGGAGTTGGTTTACAGAAATCTAGTGTCTTTTCATGAAGCGGGGTCCTCCCTGAAGGACCCGGTTTTTCAACGCTTATTTCCTCACCACCTTTCTTGTGTGTATTCAGGAACGAAAATCGTGAGTTCATGTTATACTTTCCTCTGTGTTCTGTCGACACCATGGTGGCATCGAAGCTGTCACAGGAGGAACCCGTCGCACTAAAAAGGGAGATGGGATCAACGCGTTGGATTTCGGCAATTACACTAATGCTACAATCCCGGTGATTAAAGCAGAGCGCACTGTCCTGTCACCCGTCCTATACAATGATGATTTGGAGGCGGTGGTGGGAGTAGGTCGAAGGGACGGGGAGAATATATAGGCCTAGTGAAGATAGCAGAATGACATGAGATGGAATGATAAGTTTGGCCACGACGCAGACACCCTCGTCAATTTACTGTACCATCTATTTATCACAACCTATCCGGTTTCTCATTCAAGTCAAGTGGACCTAAAATATGTGTAGTTGCAGTTTCCAAACACAAACCCTGCCTACCCGTGGCTGTTTCTACAAGAGCTACTGGTTTTCAATCGTAAATTTCAGAATTCAGCTCTTTTATACCACATTCTTTTATTGAAGTTTTGTTTGGTTTTTGTCTGCAAATGTTTGACTGACAGTTACTGTCAGGTGCCGTCTACTGAACTAAGAACAATTCTCAGGAATATTTCGTGTAATATTAGTTTCCACTGATGCTGATCTTTTTTGGGATATCCTGCAAAATGAACACTTTAAAGGATTTCGAAAATTAATTAAAGGTATACTGCATCATTGGTTTGGGGGAAAGTAAATCACTTCCTATTTCTTGTTGTCAATAAAGTTATCATCCAACCAACCTGTGAAAATTTCATCAAATTAAGGAATCGGGTCCTTTGCTGTAAAAAACCCCAGCGAAAAACAGTTTACTTCTATGACGTGTCAGGATTTATTTTTGAACAACACTTGCATAAATAGGCCTACTGGCTTAATTCAAGTTGGCCGGGCAATCGATTTAAGTACCGTTGATTTAGGGGTCTTCAAAATACTATTTGACCAGCTTGATACCGGTAGTACTTCAGGTAGAAATATTTCTCTGGAGGATTGGTGCTGGGATGAACTTTAAAATCAGCGAGCTTTTATATATCGAAACTAATCGTTCGACAATTTACAAAATTTGATGTGCCTTTAAATATAAGTCAGTGTTGTTATTTCGATGACACGATTGAAGTAGCCTAATTGTTTTTGACCCAGTTGACGCACTTGGTGAATGGTGACTTTAATTTGATGGCCGTGATTACACGAGTCTTATGGTAGGGACCCCACAAACCCAGGTCAGATTTAGATAATTTTGGCAACACATAAAACTGCACACTGTTGTTCCCGTCACAGCACAGCATTCCTGGAAATTACACTAGCAGGACTGCCCGGCGACACGTTTTAATCACACATTCTCTTTCTCTGTAAATCCTATAATTTCTGAGTCCTGATTGCTCTGAGCTTTTGGCAGGTGCAAACAGAAGCAGTGAACTTGTCCGCCGGTCGGAGGAAGAGTCCCTAGCGACTGGTTTTGGTTCACCTTGGGTTTTGTAACATACAGCTTGGCCTGAGGGACGCATCAAACGCTACGTTACGATGCCGGTACGACTGTGGCAGTCCGCAGCGGTTCACTGCATTGGCTGGGGCCTGGTCTCTCCGGCATGTCACGGCAGTAAATCCTGCTCTTTCTTCGGCGGTATAGCATCACCGCAACAGTTACCAGTCATCCCTCTGACATCCCGATTTTAAAGACCTTGACCCCCCTCAGGACAATGTACCCAAATTTATCCGAATCCTCGCCACCTGTACGGACGGCAAACATAATAAAAAAACAACAACAACGAATGGTAGCTCATTACTTCATCTTGCTGAAATCATTCAATTCCAGTCGTACGCCGAGTCTCCGTATAGACCACCGTACTCGTCTAGCCTACGGCAGACGGCACAGCTAATCTCCCAAATGACCCCTGTAATTAAATTTGATGGCGCACTACTTTCTCGGCTGCTCGTCGTGGAAGATGACGGTTGTAAATCAGAGAGAGCAAGAGAGGGAGAGAAAGAAATCCACCGGTTTGACCTTGTCTCACGTCACTCTGCCAGGGACTAAGGCTTAGGAACGAGTGGACATTGAACTCCTGGCGAATAACTACAACTGCATGAATTTCTACATCTGTGGGTTTGGCTCCGTTCGCGAGTATTGTTTATTTCTTTAACAATTTTCTGCCCATATAGTTCACGAAACAAAGTCGAACAAAATAAAAGCGTCAAGTATAACATTAAAATGAGTGCTTGGTTCAAGACTAACTCACACGATCGCGCATTTCTTTAATTGCACGAACAGTTGTTTTCTGGCCGTATAGTTCATGTTGACTTTTACTATTTATAATAACATCCCATAAAATACACGATCGATCTAAGGAGCATGTAGTGCTACCAGCATGCCGCCATATTGTCTCTATCTATTTCGCTGCCACAAAACTGAGCCTTGTGGAATAAGAAGTCTGGCCCCTTACATGTGTTTCATTGCTTTACTCGCTCTCATACAAAGGGTGCACGACAAAGATGGCAAACTCTAATTGGGGCGACTTAATTGTACCAATCTGTTTTCCTGAGATTTGTTTTGTGTCTGAAACTATCACACTTTCGAGAAACTTGTACTTGAAGTTAACTTTACATGATACGTGAAAAAGGCAACATAAAATATCAAATCAGTTAATTTCAGTAGGGCCCCGTCGTATGAAATAACCAGCCCAAATAACTTCAACTAGTTTATTAAACGTTTGCATGTAATAGTTTAATGAGTTTTCATTTTGTGAGGTTTTAAAAATGCAATGCATGCGTGGTTTCGTTTCGAGACATAACTACCACACGACTTAACCAGGTAGACCTTCACCTTAAAAACCACACCAAAAACTTGACCGCATTTTTCCGTGTGGTTACTCTTCGGGAACAAATGAGAAGTCGCTGGATAAGTTTATTTTTCCTGACCTGTTTTTTTTTTTTTTTTTTTTTTTTTTTTTGAGACAATGGTGTATTAACCAGGACAAAGTCTTCTATGGACGGGATAATAGAGAATGTGTTTGACTTTAGTTCAAAATTATGAAGAAATTATCTTCTGTTTTTGAACTTTTTTTCTTGGGGGAGGGGGAATCTCAAGCGCCTCGCGGGAAAAAATTTCATTCTCAAATTGATATCACGATCTCAGGGCACTCTTTTTATGGTGCAGCCACCCCCCCCCCCCAAAAAAATAAATAAAAAAAAAGCAATAAATAAATAAATAAATAAATAAAAAGTAGACCAGTGTAAGGAACCTGAGGCTGTGGGGAATATCTGCCAGGTCTCTTTTTATCAAATTAATTTTAGAACTATATTTGCATTGTGCAAGCAGGGCACCGTAAAAAGATGACAAAATATCTTGCATTCACTGGATAACCGTTAGTAAACATTTGATTTCTTTTTATTTTAAAACCGCAGCTGCATGGATTGGTGTATTTAATTAGAGATGATTTTTTATACAAACATACATGTACGTAAACAATGTTTACATTTTAGAGACCTAATCATGGAAGTGTCTATTCGGATTATTCGACTCGTCTGACAATGTCGGTTATTCGTCGGCGTCACTAACAGAGATCGGGCTCGTATTTTACCCAGTGTTTGTTTTGCCGATTCTTGCTCTCTCGAGACCAAATCGGTTAATTTCAGTGGTCAGTCCCAATCAACATGGACAACGCCAGACATGTGCGTGGTGGACATTAAACGTGAAAGCTCCCTCAAAGTGCTGTTATCAGAATCGTGGTTTATGCCGTAGCCGAGCGATGCTTCTGATTCCCGAATTATTCGGTTGGAGGTGTATCCCGTGGGGAGAAAAAAGGTCGCAAGCCGAACTTTCATCACCCTCCAAGTGGTCTGACTACCGGGCCAGCCGGAACGCAGATCGGGGGGCACTGTCCGCGAGTAGACCCATCGCAACACGTGTAGGGCTCGTCAGGTCGCGGACTCCGCGGTATTTTCGAAAATGGTCCCAGTAGAGGCTAGTTAAACATGAGTTTGATCGGAGCGTTTGTGCATCCCCGCCTCTCACTTAGTTACAGGGGCACTATACGGTGTACTGTTTCATATTTAAACATCTACCCGCTCTCTCCTATGTTACAGAGGGCTAATATGACGAGGCATTAACGACAAATCCACGGTACAATGTCACTCCACACATGGGTTGTCGTTACCCTTTGATCCACCATGCCCATTTTTGAAACCGGTGCTAATATTTTGTTCGATATTCTCTCATAGAAAAAAATAAAAAATAATTGTCTAGTTCATATACAATGCCAGTCACCATCACAAGACAACATCAACGACCAGCAACTAGACTTTGAGTATTTAAATTAAAAATAAACCCCTCAAAAAGCTGATAATCTGTTTGCAAGGAAACAAATTAAAGAGCCTACAAAACCAGGCGAAAATATGAAAAAGGGCACATGAGTAACCACTCGTCATTTATAGACTGAATATTGACACAATAATTTCTACCAAAGCATACGATGAACACACTCATATAATCAGTGTGACATTCTTAACTTTGCTAGTTTTAAGTAGGGTTTTTGATAATTTTCGTTCCAAGTTCGCGTTAAGTGCAAAAACCATTAGATATACTATATACAAAGACAAGTAAACAAACGCCTTAATTCTTTTCAAGAATGGTACGCTCATTTTTTAAATATTGAAATATTGATCTTTCCTTTCTCTAGAGTTTTCACCAGACAGGTTTTGCCTGGAGGCCACTCGCCTGTGCGATTGGCACGTCCCGACCTCCCGCATCTCCCAAGGCGCTCGCATTCCTCAATATACCGCGAAGATGACAAAAGTCTACAGTATGAAACAAAAGGTAACATTTATAAGTTCCGTTTATAATGCTCCGAGCGCTCCGCTCGGCCGGGCCAGCCCCGAAAATGAAAGGGGGCAAGGGCCGGGGCTGGCCCACCCGGGATCCCCCGAGCAAGGTTCCCCATTTTTTGACGAACCGTCTGGGAGCAGGGTCATCTAAGGTGACGGCGAGAGACTCAATTTACACTTACGGATCACTTGGTGTATTGTTATCGCCCGCTCGGCGAGCCGTGCCGCCCCCGAAACGCTTCAATCGTCGCTGGTACTTTACGAGTGCGATTGGGCGATGCACGTGTGTGGAAGCCAACTTAAAAAAAAAAAGGAAAAAAAGCCAAACTAAATGTGGTAGTCGTTTGTCGAGGTCAATGACTTTCTATTTGTGGAGCCATACGATGATCATGACGTCATGGCATCGTCCATGTTTAGATGCTGTAATTCCCGTATTCCATAAATAAAAACTTAGTACCTCATCTTTAAAGTTGGCATATATAGCATATATTAATGGGGCATTCATCCTCACTTGGGTAACGTGGTTTATAGCCATTGGTAAGAAATTTGGCTGGGACAAAGTAAATGATTGTATTACATTCGCATAATTTCTTCCCATCAAAAATACTTGCTTTGAGAAAGAGGCAAATTTCTCCCTTAAAAGGGTATTAAGGCCTATCTCTTTTAAAAAATAATCCTGTTTAAATGACATGCTTAAAGGATAGGTTGTTATTAGCAGTTTGAATGTTCTTGTTGTCATTCCCCATTTAAACACACCATCAGAATGCGTTTTCTGTTTCCTCTCGTTCAAAATAAATAAGAAAATACTTAATTAGCTAATTGCATTCTATGAAGTCAACAGAGTTCTTACTAGTAGGTAAAGGGTTGTGAAATAAGCCATTATTGCTGGTCTGTAGAAGTTTTTCAAGAGAAGCGACCCCTTCCAGTAGACCCCCATCAACTGGTCATCACACAGGGACCTTATAATACACGCCTCGGTGGGTGTTGACAAGCACCTCCAGTATACCCAACTGGGTACATAGGGGTACATGACTTCTAGAATGCTTCCGTATATAAACCGCGGTCGTCGACTTCTGGGTGACCCTTCGTACCAATATCCGATATAAAAAAAAAATCACCCTATAAATATGGCATTTCCATTACGGATATGGGACAGCAATAAAAAATATGTCACATTTCAATAGGAATCTTAGTGCTATCTCTCTAAGGTTTGTGCAATGCATTTGAACTGGAATAGGGACTTTAGTGGCAATGTCATCGATATTACTAGTGTTGTAAGCACATGTCGATTCATAAAATTGAGAGAATTTGTACCAGCTGGTTTGCCATCATAACCGCCCTATGCTGATTTTTAAAAATGCCAGAAGCACATTTTGTGCACCATCGCAATCCCATCATTGTAACTTCTATCGATTCATAGACGGTACGCGAAGAAATAGCTTCAGGTTTGTCAGCATTATCAATGCTGTACACTATCTTGATTCATAGCAGCACTTTTGTAAACATTTACCAGCTTTGTACCTTATCTTGATTCAAAGAGTGTAATAAGCATACAGTGGAAAGAAATTCACCTACTTACTTGACAAACGCCCATAACCTTACACTTGAATGTGATTATGATACCTCGCGTTTTCCGATTTACCCTTTTGTTTTAAAATAACTTATTTTTTATTTTCATTGGTATTGTTTTGTATGTATTTATTTTATTATTTATTTATTTATTTATTTATTTATTATTACTTTTTTAGGGGAGGTAAATGCTTAGACATTTGTTTATAGGTTCTATGAATAGAGAGTGGCTTTGTTGTTGAGAGTTTCAAGGATGGATATGTTAACGAAAACTATTCAGCTGTAGACAAATCGAAGTTTGTTGCGAAGTCAAACGAGAAGAAACCATATTATGTCCAGACCCAAAGGAACCGAGTTTATGAGTCTCATTCTCAGTTGGGCAATTCGCAGTCCGTCATTTATGACAATGAGGATTGAGGACAATCACTACATAGCCTTTACTGAAGTACTTGTATGTGTTACATATCGGCGCAAGGGTGTCAAAAAACAGAGAGATGTATCTCGCTTAGATTCTGTCTAGGAAATGCGATGGTTCATAAACGTTCCTTCCTCCTCCTCCAATAGACCTACGTGTACACAAAGCCATGTGTTCAAATGCCCACCCCAACTTTATTTTCCCAGATTTCGTTCGCGGCAAACTAATGGCCCACAAAACTTACACCTTATACAGTTGGGAGCTGTCTGCTAGTCCAAGGCCAACATTGACAGGGATCGCAAGACTTTAGTCACTTATGGATAAAGCACTGTTGAACAGATGACCGTGTATAAACAACTCTTACTTTAAAATGTGCCTCAAGGTTTTACCGGCCCCCAAAAAACCAAAGTTTCATTTTAAAGGAGAGGTCTTCTGTACATGTTGGTTACATTCCATGGTATTTGTGGGTCAATGGTGTATTCTGAGTAAAGTTACTGATTCAAGGAAATCAATTGCTGCAGATGAGTTTTAATGGTACATTTCTTTTATGGGGATGAACTCAACTTGATTTCTTGATCTCTTGAGCTCGGTGACGTAACGGGTGATGTATAGCTGCTACTGAATGCGGATGGCCGTGGCTTTGAACCCAGACTTCAATCTTACTTTTTATAATGTTGATACCATAACCAGTTGTCTTGAGAAAATGTCCCGTCTGTGAATGAAGTACCCGACAGTCGATGTCCTATTTGCACACCCCCCCCCCCCTTTCAAGCAAAAAGCCACTAGTCGCCGTGACAATCTTATTTGCTCACATTTTCACCTCGTATTGGTTGTTAATTTCGATACTGACAAATAAAGAATTGGAATGATATTGCTGACTTTAAAAACAAATGATGCATTGTCACTTAAGCTTGGGAGGATTGTGTCCATTAGGTTTGATTCAGTTTCTAATAACTCGGTGTTTCATTCTCCCCTCCTCCATCATCCACTACTACCCGGGTCCCTCCTTCACTTTCCAACCCACATTATCTGATTTATCCCTCTGTTTATATCACACTCGAGCCCTGCCTCGTTGTTGGGTAATGGAGTATGTATTTTCGGATGGATGGATAGTGCGTCAGTGACAGTCAATGACACTGTATTATGAGATCATGATTAATTGTGAACGGCCCCGTGCAACGCTTAAACCAACTGTCTAAAATGATTGAATTTAATTGTCATGGAGTAACTTGATGGTCAACCAAACAAAAAGGTCAGATTTGATGAATGGCCGGACGGTTTAATATCGAAAAAAAAAAGAGAGAAAAAAACTTTAAGAAAACAAATTTCAAATCAGAGCGACAGATCTTAGGTCGGTCGTTCACCGAAAATATCCAGTCTCCATGTTTTCGAAATAAAATGGACTTGTAATCTTCGGTTAGCTTGTGTTCTGAACGCAAAGCACTCGTTGTCTCTGAGCATGTCATCAATCTACGGGGTTGGGACTGGACAGGGGACAATCCCCGCTCCATTCTGCCGGCAGATGTCGCTGTTCAAACAGACACATTTTAAAAACTCGTAAAAAGGCAATTTCCTCTCGACCCACAGCCAAGTATTTTCGTTAAGTTTGCTGGACACTTAAGAATGATTTGGAGTGTTCGGTTTTTTTTTCTTCTTCAACTACAGCAATGCATCAAAAAGGACAACTCAATGGTTGTGATTTTTTCCCCCGTCTTACTCTAAGTTTCGGACGCTTCGATCCTTCACCCTAGCATCCTGGTCTGCTCAAACCACAATTGCTGGGTAAACTTAATTCAGCTAAAAACAATGTCTCGTTTGACAACAGGCGAAAGAAAATATGCATAAAGCTCTGTAAAATCAGCAGCAGTCTTGCAATTTGTGATCGTCAAGTGTATTACTTCAACGCGAAATGAGTTTGTCTCTGAGAGCCATTTCTTGGATAGTTCGGTCACCGAAAGGGTATAGAAGTCTACCTCCATTGACTCGTCGCATGACCGGGTTGAAATGGCCAGTTGATAGCCCGTCAACGAATTCATATTATTCAACTCAGCTTCGAGAGCCCCAATAATTAACATCTTCGAATGCCTGTCGCTCCTGGTTCACGAGCGTTTATATGCAGCATTTTCCCCAATTGTCTAAACCCGGTGCCATCAATTCACAAGACTCGATGACTTTCTAATATGCGTGCCGATGCAAAAACAGCCCCGCTCTGAGCACTTTGACATTCGTTTGCGAATCGATTCACTCGGTACCAAGTGAGACCGATCAGCACTGAGTATTTCCCCTCTGTCGATATGATAGGCTCCCGTACATCGTCCTGGAAGCTTGCACTATTTTTTATCTACCCTTGTTTTCCAGCACCCTGTGAAGTATTACACCATGCTATGAATTTCACACCTCATTTCAACCGTTTTTTTCCCTCTCTCTCTCTCCCTCTACCTCTCTCAGCATGATATGAGATGCCACGTCAGATCGTTCTTAAAAGCCCGAGTCTTTTTTTCTTTCTGAGCAGCGAATTGAACGGACACACAGCGTGTGAATACGAGGCGCGCGACGGTATTACACGAGAATGGTAATTACTGTGACGAGAACCAACGATTTATCGATTGATTTTGGGTGTGTGCGGGGGATATCGGTTACCAGTTTGATCGCGTACTTTTCGACGAGGCTTCTTTGAACGTTCACCCGGGTGAAGATTTACTATTTTTCCCCGCTGAAATTTCTGGTTTTTCGTTTCAGTGCGGAAGTGAAGTAAGACCGTTGTTGCCAAGTGCACCACGTGAAAACCGATACCTCATGGTTATCGTAAGGCAATCCTCATGAAAGACTGTTACGATAAGGTACCATTTTAAATTGATCTTTCAAATGAGGTGATTTTCTTCTTCTATTGAAGAAACACTTGGTCTTGGCAGGCTTTGAAGTTGTTTTTAATGAAGTTTTAATCATATCCATTTCACTACTATACACTGACTGGCTCTCTCTCTCTCTCTCTCTCTTAAAGTATAATCTTAAGACATGTTTAGCGTTGCTCCAATCTTGTGGTGCGGAAGTGTTCGCAAACAATGCTAAAACTTGACGCTTTGTGTTTATATTTACAATATCACGAGAGACGTTTGTCGTACGCGGTCAAAGGGAGGTTGCTAAACGGGAAAGATTGGCGAGGAAAGAGGGGAAGGTGAACATGTGCTCTCTAACTGTAGTTTGTATAAAATCTGAAATGTTCGTGTATTAGAACCAGTAGTAGACTGTACACGTTTCGCGCATCCTCTTCTACCGATTAAACAATGCCGGTGAGAACCCAAGGTTACACAAAACGTGTATTGTTAGGCCCATTTAGGAAACCACGGCTTCAATGGCTTCGTCAGTCATTTTGAAAACATGTACTTTCCGCGCGGGGCTTTTTAATGGCGAATTGAGCCCACGCCGGAGCCCAAGCCAAAAGCCAAAAGCCAATGCTGTTGTATTCAAAAGGGGCTATCCGTTGAACTTTAAGGTATAAGTGAAGTTTGATTTTTCTGAGAAGTGAGCTCAACGAATGTGAAAATGAAACTTGTTCATAAACATTCATGTAATTATCATTGATGAAGACTATCAGACTATGATCGAAACGTCTAGTAATTACGTAGTGAGTACATGATCTCTTCAGACGCAACACGGTTTCCAACTCATGCACTCTAAAAGTTAACTTAGTCAAAACAGCGTTAATTAGTAATTTTAGACCACATTTTGACTAAAATTAGTCCAAAATGGTCTAAAATTACTTATTAAGGCTGTTTTGACTAACTTTAGTTTTAGAGTGATGTGGGAAGGTTTAAAACTTCAGACATAACTGATTAAAATGTGGAGTCCTAATGAGTGGCAGTAAATGTTTGTAATCAAAATCATAACTTGAGACACGACCCAGACGAAAGAGTATCTTTGACGTATTTACAGAATATTTCTCAATGCTTTCTGGATCATGCCCAAAAGGAGTTAGTGCAAGAAACCACTTGCTTCGCTGACAGCCAAAACATGGAGCACGTACCAAACTCAGCAACGCAATGCCCCTCTCCCTATCAAACTTTATGACGCGTGAAATGCGCTACTGAATAAAACAGGGAAGGCGCTCCGGAGCAAAACTGAAACGGTTCCCTAATCCATACACCTTGGATGGTGAAGTGTTCTTCGTGTGGCCAGATGTCTTAAATGAATGTAACATCATATCACTGTCAGTGTGATGAGGATAATTTATCCAGGCATAAATCATATCTCATGTGTCAAATTTATAGATGGAAAGAGCACGGACACGTTTGGAGTGTGGTATGGGGAATACTTCCCCTGAAAATAACAACTATAATAAATAGAGAAGATGCTTGGTCATCAAGAAGTGAACAATTCTCTGGAGTATGTATAGACTACCAGAAATAGCTGATATGAAACATTAATGCTAAATATGTGATTTTATCATGAACAACTCAAACGTTATGAGTAGAGTGTTTTTAAGCTGGGCCGCTTCAGTTTGGTTTCTGGTGTCATGCAGTTTTTAGTTTAATCGTCGGTCCATTCTTCACAGTTGGAACTCAGTGAGATTCTACAATTTTTTTTTACTAACGTTTACGTTGTTTTAAAGCACAGATAAGAAAGGGGGAATATATATATAAATATATATATATATATTTAATTTGTGCCCTTTTTATCATGTTTATGCAATATGTTATTCGATACGTTGTTCGAAGGTGGGAAAGGACAAAGTTGCGTTGAAAAGTTTACAATGAATCACGTATTAGCGATTGGCGCCATTTTGAATTCGCTTCGAGTTTGCGTGGTTTCGTTTACGTCATTGTTATGCATGACTGCGTATGTTTTAACAGCAAGGCATGCGTGTCACGCGCACCTATTACATTATCATTGTATTGTTCAAGTTCATCTCTTTTTAAGGTATATCAAATCACTGATACATGATTAAAAAGGATTACTCGTGGGTGAAGACAAACCAAATTGGCCTGGGGACATTAGCGGGCAGACAATCCAAAGGTAGCTGATCCACCATTTAACATGGCTGCTGTATTTCACGGATCCTTTGGCGCATGTTACCCTAGTTTGCTGGTAGTATTCGTCCACGCATGCATTGCAGGGCAGACCCCCATGGCCCAATACGAAGCCGAGTGGCAAGTTGCCTGTCATCACCAGCCCTGCGGCGAAGCTTCATCTCAACCCCACCGAACCCGCCCAGATGTGACGCCGTGTCATTGACCCAGCGTTGGCCTAATTTCTCAACCGGCAATGACAGAGAAACAACTTAAATTAATAAAATTGTCGGTGGAGTTTCCGTCGGGGATGGTGGTGTAATCTGGTTTCCTCGTCTTTCTCAGGGATTCCTCCCTCTATCTGGTCCAATATTGGGAGACGCCCTCAGCGTCTCATCTCCGCAACACCAGACAGAGCATCTAGACTGGAGCCACAAGACACCCGCGAGGTTTCATATATCGAACTTAAAAAAAACTTGAGGTATTGGGAAGAACATACTAAAATACACACGTGAAACTACACACTGTTACAAATTGGTGAAATCCTCAACGGATTCAACCAGAGGTTCATCCGCGGTCATTTCACCACTGCGCATGTCTGAATCTGGGGGGCAAAAATCTCCGCTCTGACGGCCGCCATGCTTTCTAGCTGTATTTAATTTAGGGCAACCTGTTTCGTTAGCACGATGAGTCCATCATTACAGCTAACGTCCTGGGAAACCAGGTTAAATTAGTCTGTTAGAAATCATGCAAAACTTAATTTCAAGATCCCGCCTTGCTTCGCTTAAGCGTGCAACTGTCAAACACGCTTGACTAAAGAGCAGTATATACTACTGTTACCATGCAAAACATGTCCTAGTTAACTCCATCGAAGGCGAACGAGAAAAATGCAAACTACTCCTCGAATCTTAATGACTATTAGAACCTGCTGTAGGTTTAATTACTCGCGAATTTTGTTGGACAGGTGTAGTGGAGTGGCACAGAGCATCCACAAATCTGGCTCATTTAGCAGGCCCTTTGCAAACTTCTGAATGAAGTTAGCAAAAACGGGAAAGAATGGTTGACCAAACGGAACCGAGCCTGACAGGTTCGCGACGGCGTATCAACGACCAGGCCGTAGAATGCATATTAATCACTTGCCCGTCGGAGTATGTAATGTGAACATGATGGGCCTATTCTAATAGGGCAATATGTCAAACAACTGATGTTCTGATTAGCCGTGAAAGACCGCGTAGTATCTGGCCAGACAGCCAGAGCCCATGTTAAAACGTCTTACCCATGTGCGGATGGTATCTCACGTGAATCTGCGAGAGTTGTGGCCGTGAGTCATCGAGACTTGAAAACCACTTCATTTTATATTCTCATCAAACGAATAGTCATTGTTGCATACACACAATGGCAACACTATTTTTATATTTTAAAACAGATACAAAATTACCATAACCTACAAAATTAGTGAACCAAATCTGACTGTTTATAAAGTATGTACAAGTACATTAAGGAAACGTTAATCAGATTTATTTGTTCAAAATCAACATTTTAAGTTCAAAATTGTCACCGTATGTCGTCTTTGAACAACAACCTTTTTCTTATTTTAGTTTTGTCAGTTTCTGAATCAGCATCATTACTCTTGATTTTATGTATTTTTTATTTCAATGTTAAATCTTCATAGATGTAAAAAAGAAAAAAATCCCGGTGATAAACAAACGTGTTCGAGTATGCCCCCACCCATCTTTTTTAAATTAATTAATCCGGCTCTTGTTCATATCACACAAACAAATAAACTTAATCGATCGCATATTGAAGTTATATGCATCTTACTAAATAAACAATAACATGACAACTACTATCGGTCACAATACAGAAATACCATGTGAAAGGCATATTTCCTGATAATTTCCGGGGATGCTATATGTGAGCGCCCTGGACGGGGAAACTATGCCGGGATTTATTGGTTTCCTCAACGGGGGTAAAACTCGGTCAATCAAGTTCAATTAGATCGCACCAGACATTGAGCACAATTAGTCTCAAGTAAAAGTCAAACTTGAAACTACATTCATGGTGGGAATAGATAATGAAGATGAACTTGCGGTAACACTGTGTGGTTATACGATCTCCCTTTTTCAGTAATGTTGCGTGTCGTGGCCGAGCGGATAAGAAAAACCCGGACTCAAGCTCTGGTGTTTCTGATCAGCAGAGTGTGGGTTCGAGTCTCGGCCATGACACCTTGTGTCATTAAGCAAGACACTTAACCGTCATTGCTGTGTCCTTCAGATGGGACGTAAAGCCGTAGGTCCCGTGTGTTGTGTACTACACGTAAAAGAACCCATTGCCTTTTTTTTGCAAAGAGAAGGGGTTCGCCCCGGTGTTCCTGGTTTGATTGGCTGCAGATTGCGCCATAGCACCTTGTAAACCGTTACACGGTGCTATGTAAGGGAACAGGTATCATACTTCAAAACGTAACTCCGCATACCTTGAAGGAAAAATACTGAGCGCTTTGAGACAAAGCGGGTGTGATAAAGCGCTACATAAGAACTGCGTATTATTAATCAGAAGAGCCGAATTTTACTCGACGTTTCGACCAGTGTGCTGTGGTGGTCTCATTATTACTCGAAATGTCGAGTACAAACTGGCACTTCTCAGAGCTATACAATTATAGTAAAGAAAAAAATAGTAATAATTTATGCCACATTTTGTCGGGGGGCACGCCCCCATTTGATGACCGTGTCCCCATTTAAAATCGGGACGTTTGGAATTAAAAGCTACCAGAATAAAATGTGACATATTCTAAGCTTTTCTGTAGTATTTTGTAATTTCTACACACGCAGACAATGCATTGGTTTTTACCTCTACGTCAGATTGTCTTATAAAAAAATAGTAAATGTCATAAAAAGAGCGCCTGTTTAAGAAAAATGCAAAAACGGAAACTACGGTTTGAATTGGCCAAAACCTACAAAAGAAATTGTGCACCACCCCTACACTTTTTCCTCGTTTCGTCGCTGCTGCAACTTGAGCTTTATCATAACATGTATCTCCATAATTCTCTCTTAAATAGTTAGATTGAAAATCAGTCTAATTAGATTGAAAATCACTCTTTTTGATTTGAAGCCATGGACAAATCTTCTGCAGTTTGTCCCTATATGTCTCAACCGAATAGAGTGAATTTCAATTGAACATTTTAAGAGTGAAACATTTATTGACAGAGCATAGAGCTCTGGAAATGTACACTCTCTGCATATACTCCGGATCTGAATTGAATTGATCTGAATTGTTGCTGTCTGAGCCAGTGAGACACTAGTATTATAAAAAGTGGATGTATTATTTGTTTTGATGTTGAGTGCATCCGGGTATTGTGATTGCACTGTGCTCCTACTGACACGTCTGTGGGCCACGGTTCCAATCCCAGTCGGCACCGGAGCTTGGCATGGGTACTGGGTTTTCGATTTCTTCAAGAAGAAAAAAAGTGTCAGGGGTTTTCTGATTCTAAACATTATCTTCCCTCCTTAATTTATTCTAGTTTACGATGACGTGGCACACTGACATGGCACACTTGAAGATTCCGTGATTTCATTTTCCAGATAGTTCGACTAACACTAGTTTAATCGGTTTTGTAGGGAATCGATTCCTTGCGTTTTTAAAGGTAGACCAATTTTAAGCTATTCTTATGAACTTCTCAGCTCAGGTGTGTTCCTGCAATCGTAAAGACTAAGATTTTGACATGAGCTCGGGTAGAAATACAGTTCGCATTCAATAATCTTGTTTACACGCAAATAATACAAAACTATTTAAGTCAGGCGCAGGATCAGCGAACAGAGCGACTACATTTAGAATTCGAAATACTGGAAAACCTTATTTCAAAATTCTTAGAATTGACTGTCGATAAAGGTGACTTTAATGAGAGCAGCTGTACAAATAAATACATGGGAAGATTGTGTGAGGATCCCGAGACGCCAAAATGCCCGTGTTGAAGCGCTCGGATGAAACGCGGACGGGCACGCAAGAAGAAAAACAGGAAAGCGGGTTAGGACATGAAACGGACGAACAGATTTCAAGGGTTGTTTGATTTCACGGTCAATTTGCGACGAAAAGAGTCACCGTAAAACAATAAGGCGATTTAAACGACAACCTGATTTGACTCCTGTTTGTGCAGTGTGCTTGTGTAACTAGTCTGTTTTCTGCATCAGTTGATGAACATGTTTGTTGATCGTAAACCATCTTCATAATTTCAAGGCTTCATTCTGTTTTTGTTTTTTTATAATCAAATAAAAGGAGTCATTAGCGATTTATGAAAAAGGGAAAACGTAAGGAGTATTTTTTTTTTTAAATTAACGTTGTACTGCATCAAACCGAAATTATTGAGGTCAAGTAGATACCGGTACCAACTTGAAACTTTCAATCCTTTTTAGTGTGTGGACCGACAAAATATGGAGATGAAGCCGTAGTCGAACTGTGCAATAATATAAGGGGCTCAGAGATAGGGTAAATGGGATGCATATATCGCAATGGACAAGTCAGTTTGTAACAAAAGGCGGCCACACAACGTGCGAGAGGACGCAACCCTCGTAATGGAATATCTACTCCAATTTGGACAGTAATGTATTTGCCTTGCACTTGACTTCTCGCCAGGGAATACCTGTAAGAACAGTGGGTAACAGCAGTCAGTTGTACATGGAAGTAGGGAAAAAGTGTCAGGACCTGGTTCTAAAATACTGGCTGGCACCGAATGACTGTCTCGAAAGCCAGTCCCTCCGCTTTTTCTGATCTAAAAAACTTAATCGACCTGAACTAAACAAGCAAATAAATCGCGAGTGCCGGCACTCAACTGACCCAACCAGTGGTTACCGCGTCGGGGCAGAGAGCGTGAGCGGGCATGCCGCGGAATATTACCGGTACGTTGCTCCTTCGGAGACGGGGGTTAGCCCCAAGGCGTGGATCGAAGCGCACGGTACAACCAAACTACCTCAGAAATAATTACGCCAGAAAACATGGGCTGCGGCTATTATCACAGAAACAAGACAGTAAGAGTGCATGATGGTCGACATTGACATTTATTTGTTTTTGTTTCGAGGGGATTGATCTTGTTGTCCAACCAAACCATAAGATGAAGAAAAAAAATATGGGCGAATCTGGGTCAGGCGTATCGACCAGGGATGGCTACTTACAGATGAGGGTGTTGGATTCAACAACAACCCTAGGCGTATTGGACTGGGTCGCTGCTTTGCTCCCAAACCATGTAAAAGTCTGCCGTCTGACGATACTGTTTTAGAAGCCTGTGTTTTCTTGAGGTGATAACGTTCTTTATTGATCGGTCTTAAATTGCAAGCATTAGCGGAATATTGTGCCTCACAGAAGTCATAATGACTGTTATAGCTTGTTGTGGGATGGCATACTCGCCATATCAAGTAATTGACCACGGTCTTAACCTAAAATTAATTCACGTCTTGTGTAGTTCAAGGTGGATGTTGACTGCTTGTCCTTTTAGTGCTGATTAGGGTAATTGTCTTTGTTGTTGTTTACGGAAATACCTTTAACATTACATGTACATGATTCAGGGCCCATTACATAATTGTTTTCAAAACTGTATGGAAGACTGGCACTGGTACGAACTTCATAATCAGTAAGCTTTCAGACTGATACTAATATATAAAAAAATGTATTCTACCATTAAATCATTTGATCCCATTAAGAATAAAAAACAAAGAGAAACTGTGCGCGTTCGTATAATATATGCTCATTCGGATTGGCGCCAATCCAAACAAGCAGTGGCGATTTTCGAGTGATTTTTTTTTTTTTTTTTTTTTGACGGTTACAAATCCCATACTTCGTCATTGAATGACTGTGTAAATATTTGTACTTATACAAGAATTGTTCAACATAACTAACTTATTCAGAACTGTCTGTAGATTTTCACCTGACTTCATGCATGAGTTTCGGGAGAAACCATTGAACATTTTACATGATGGGTGTTAAGATTGATTCAGACGAGCGAATGGCTTGCCAATCGTGGATGCGTGTCATACGTCCGCGTGTTCTAACAAAAAGAAATGTGGTTAAATCGAATGTTGTAAAGAAAACTTCTAATCAAAGACTGCTCAATTATTCTTTTATGCTCACGTTAGAGCTACCGATGTAATACGTCCCATCCAGACAACTGTCCGTGTTTTTAATTTTGCCAGGCCACGCAATCACGGAAAGCCCAAGCAAACCCACCGTTCCCAGTCACTATACTGCTACTAATTTGCCCGCATTTCCTGGTCCGCCACGCATAGGGCCCACCATATCATTGCTTTTTCATGATTTAATTCGTTGACTTTTCTAATTGAGTCGACCTCTTTTTTTTGTTTGCGCAACAGTAACGGCACGTGTTATGTTACCTACTTCACGACCCGGTCTATGTGACTTTCGGCTGGGCATGGCCGGCTCTCGGGGCTCTTCAAACCAGCCAGAATTGCCGATGAAACGAGGCAAAATAAGAATCTGAATTTGCACCACAATGGTGACGCGTCGACCGGCATAGTATTCATTGGACGTTTCAAGAGATATTACTTTCCTTTTATTTGGGGGGAAAATAACGCCTTTTTTAGAATGGAAAGTTGATAGTTGGATTGAAGATTGAGGTAGCTTTGTCGAATAGACATTGTTCGGGGACACATGTCCGAGCAAGGGCCAATATAATATGCATATGTCACTAAGACTCCACGGGGGGGGGGGGGTCTGACTAGGCTGATGTCACCACGCCTACTTAAAAAAAAGAAAATAAATAAACACACATCAAACGAATACCTGGCAGGTTTTTTTTCTGGTGTTCGGACTTGACATTTCAGTTGTTCATGATTAAATACAAAGAACATACTTTTCATAAAGGTTGTTCATGAGTTGTTTTTTGCCATGGAAAACTTCATCAAACGACAACACACGTTAAGCCTGTCATTAAGAAGGATTCAAAAGGAGTGGCAATCGGTTTGAAGTCATAGGTCAAAATAGCATCCCGTGGTAACGTTGACTTTAAAGCGACGGCATGTTCTACCATTTTGAGTGAGTGCAAACGATCTGTTGGCTATTTCCTCATCGTCACAAGCAAATTATAATTGTTACTGTTTCTCTCGTTCAAGTTGTTGACTTCGTATGCCATTTATGTGTACTCTTATTTTGATGTTTTCATTTTTCTTGCAATATAAAGTCCTGTGTTCTGTGTATGTTATGCTTGTTATATACTGTCAATCTATCTACAACTATCTATCTATGTATCTGCTTCTAATGAAATATTTTTGTTTTAATTTTGATGTCATTTCCTTTGCACCAAGCTACGTAATTTACCGATCTATCTATCTATCTATCTATCTATCTATCTATCTATCTATCTATCTATCTATCTATCTATCTATCTATCTATCTATCTATCTATCTATCTATCTATCTATCTATCTATCTATCTATCTATCTATCTATCTATCTATCTATCTATCTATCTATCTATCTATCTATCTATCTATCTATCTATCTATCTATCTATCTATCTATCTATCTATCTATCTATCTATCTATCTATCTATCTATCTATCTATCTATCTATCTATCTATCTATCTATCTATCTATCTATCTATCTAGCTAGCTAGCTATCTAGCTATCTAGCTATCTAGCTATCTAGCTAGCTAGCTAGCTAGCTAGCTAGCTAGCTAGCTAGCTAGCTAACTAGCTAGCTAGCTAGATATCTATCTAGCTAGATATCTATCTATCTATCTATCTATCTATCTATCTATCTATCTATCTATCTATCTATCTATCTATCTATCTATCTATCTATCTATCTGTCTATCTATTTATCTGTCTATCTATCTATCTATCTATCTATCTATCTATCTATCTATCTATCTATCTATCTATCTATCTATCTATCTATCTATCTATCGATCGATCGATCGATCGATCGATCGATCTGTCTCTTTATGTGACGTTTAAAAATATTGCGGGGTTAGTGTTTAAGGTATATAACTTTCTATAATTCATTTTGTTTTGTTGTAACTAAAAACGAAAATACAGGGTCGGTAACTATCAGTAAAAGTGATTAGTTTCAATCTGAAAGCTCACCGACTATAAGAGTTTATATCAGTAACAATCCGCCTGCATTTGAAGACACCCGAAATCACCATTGCTGACTACGTTTACCGGTAACGCGCGCACAGTCCTTTGCGAAGCATCAGTGTTTTTCGTTGTTTCATTAAAAGGGATGACATGTTCACAGATTGATTGGATGGTGTGTTAATTGACAATGATATGATGAACATTGATTTACTCCTACAAAAAACAATGATGTTAAGATACTTTTAAGAAATTTGTAGACCTTACAAAATTAGTATCGACTGAAACAAAGACCCGCCCAACACCGGGTTTTAGAAGTATAATATGGTTGAAGTTTAATTACACGGACAAACACTATTAAATTTTTCTTTTGTAGATATTTCATCCACAATAATTTTCCTAAAAATGATTAATTCCACTGGTCAATCCTTTGATATGGAAAATAGTTTTTCTTAATACTCGATCAGAAATCGTTTTAAATATAGCCCATACTGTACATCTAGTAATTTCAAAACTTGTTTCCATTTTTCTATAAGAAAAATACAAACATGATTAAAATCTTGCACTTTCTTTTTCTAAGGATAAAAGGGTGATATAATATGTTTGTTTTTATATATTGTCCTAACCTCTGTTTCATGGGGAGCATGTGCATTTAATAAAGAAGTTAAACGTGGGATATTATTTTTGATCATTCAATACGAAACACTTTTTAAAAATTTCCAACGGCTTCACACACGCACAAAATTCAATTTTCAGATTTATTTGAGGGTTATTCGTATTAAAACGTTAATTTATGAAATTATTCAAAGTATGCAAATGCACATCATCCATTAAGTCATATTCATTGACATAAATGAGTTAAACCCCAGTAAAAAATGACTTATTTTGTTTTACACTCTGTAATCTGTTTGGATGAGTTCGCAGTCGCAAGCTCGCTTGATTCAATCTGATTGTTTTTTGAGTTTATTTGAGAGTCCTAAACGATGCACTACAAAGAGACTTATTGCCTTTAAGTTGAGTTTGAGTTGGTGGTGAACAAGAGTGATTATGAATACAAAGTCTCGTCCGAACATACAACCTGCAAAATGTTAAGTCAAACATGAGTTCCGAGCGAAAATAGCGAAACGACAACAACAAAACTGTCCTTGGTTTTAATGAGAACTTTCCTTGGCAGCGCCAGTGTTTTTTTGTTTTTTTCGTTTGAATTAATTAATGGAAATGATATTTTGTTTTACTGCATGAGTCACACAGGTTTCCCCCCTCTCAAATTTGGAGGACCTGCAACGCGATCCTAATACAAAAACGCTTAGCATGCAGGCGGCACGGCAACCCCCCAGCCTCGCCTGTTTGTTTTGTCTCAGTGAGTGCTTCGAAGACAAACAGCCCTATATTGTGATAAGACCAATGAAGCAGTCAGCTTCAATGACGCAAGACTATGTTGATCAAAGGGGGTCCCTGCCCACGACCTGATCAGAACAAGATGTCCTCCAACAATTTCTCAAACTCTTTCTGAGAACCAAGGAGGTCTTCTTCTTTTTGGGGGGATCCCACTGAGTTCAAGAGGGTTTTTCTTTTCTTAAATAATCAAAACGATTGGCGAACTTCGTGGGAGGTATGACATAATACACTTTGATGTATTGTTTTAAGATGTGGAAATCCCACTCTGTTCACTTCAACTTTCTTGGCATGCAAATTACAGTCAAATGTCAAATGTTTTATGTCAAATGTTCTTATCTCAACTGTTTTAGTTTAATTTACATAACTCTTAATTATTAAGAATGAATAAATTGTGCTTCTGTAAGGGTTTTTCACTTTTAAGTCTAAATGCAAAAGCTCCATTTGCAAAAAAGATCTTGATATATTTTTCCTGTAAATATCGACTGTAACTACGTGCGTTTCCTTTTTGTTTTATCAATTATTTAAAATATGTATATGTATATATTATGCTAGTCTTTCCTCGAAACAATGTTCACTGGTCTGCGAAGAGTAAAACAGTGATTTGAATTGCTTTATTATGAAGGTTTTATGGTCGTCTTGTTTTTTGGTGGTTTTTTTTGTGTTTTTTTTTGTTACAGGCTAAATTGTCTCTTGTTTTTAAGTATCTGTGGTTGTAAACAAAGTGATGTTCAGTGAGGCAAGAGTCACAGAAAAAAGGTGAATAGCTAAAACACTAAACATCAAAGTTATATTATGATCTTGCGATATATATTTTTTTTCTGTCGTATGTTTTTGGCGTTTATTTTTTGGTTCACTGATAGTTAAACTGAAAGATTGTCTAAAGAAAATGTTAACTCATAGAAAGTCAAGAAAATTGAATAATTCTGTTAATGGGGAAAATACCAATAAATCACACCATTGTTTCATTTTTATATTTTGAAGAGAGAATTTGAAATTCTTACCTGATGCGTGTGGATCACTAGTACCGGGGTACCTGAAGCCCAAAATGTCGTTGACTGTGTGGGAGGAGGGCCAGTGACAATGTCTCATGGGACCACAAGGCCCTGCCGCTGCAGCTGCTACCATAGCTGCCTTGGAGTTTGCTGGAGATGGGCATGGGTAAGAATAGATAGGGCTATACAGGGACCGGTGGGAGTCCTTGGTAGGATCATATACATGTTGAAGATGAGCTAGGGTACTGTTGCCGATCTTATTGCGGAGAATCCTGCTGATTGAGCTGACGGACGGGACGTTGTACTTATCGCACACGCCCTCCGCCAGCAGCTTGTCCCGTATCTCCCAGGCGAAAATACCGGGGTCTCGCTGCTTGTAGTCGCGGATCTTCTTGACGACGTTGGGGGTGGTCACCCTGGGCTTGCTGCCCCCGATGGCACCTGGCAGGATAGACCCGGTCTCGTTGTAGCGTGCTAGGATCTTGCTGACGCACCCGTGCGAGACCCGAAGCTGCCGGCTGATGTCGCACGGTCTGATCCCGAGTTGGGCTAGTTCCACGATCCGCAGCCGGGTCGTGTTGGGCAGTGGTCGGCCGTTTACAAACACTCCGCCGAGCTGGTTCACCTCACCATATGTTTGCTCTGCAGGGAACATCCCGTAAAAAGCCATTACTTTCGTATTAGTATTGTTAGCGTGGAGGGGGAAAAGAGAGAGCTAAGTCAAGCTGGGGGAGCGTTTGCCAAAGCAACTGGCGTTGCGACGCTCGAGCGCCTGCTTTTGCTGCGGGCGCGTTGAGTGAACCATTAGAGTGACAGCGGTATGTTTGATCAACGTGAATTACATTTCCGATTCGCTCAAACACTAGCGGCGATCCAAAACTGCCATTGATTTTAGCTGGCTGCGGGTCGAAACTCAAGCCATGTTCGCTCGTCGGAGATGCGAGGGCGCTTGATGGGGGGCTAGGGGAGGCAAGCTCAATAACAAGGAAATGAACGGGGTGTGCAGTGATATCGCTTGTGCAAACTCCCAGCGCCAACTCGGTCCTGACGAGATGGCGAGAGAGCCTCGTGAACAATACAACCCACAGCACTCAGCGTGAAACAAGGCTAGCATTGCCAGGCTCCATTCTCGCCAACATATTATGCAGTTTCATCTAACTGACGTCGGCTGTACTTTCAAGTGTGCATATAGCGCAGGATGAGGGCGGCAATATGGTGTCGGTAATATCACTCATGAAAATGCATGCTAAGAAAAAAATGCCCTCCCCCCCACTCCTACTCAGAACCTTTTCAAAACCAAAATGCATGGCACGGCGGCTAAAATATCAATTGTTCCCACAAAAACCACTTATTTGTAATTCATTATGATGGTCTCCCCACCCTAAAGTTTGCAGGGTTTTTTTTTCTCTCTCCAAGCCGAATGAATAATAATAACACCCCAATTAAATATTCCACGGGTATCTAGTCAATGCTACCCGTTAAGTGGAGAAAAATACCTCCTTTCCCCGCGGCCTCAGCACCAATAGAAGGACAGGGAGTCGTGGAATATTTAGCTATTAACTTGGGCAAAACAAGGCAACGGACTGGTGTTTGTGTCTGGCCTACGGGAATGCCTCGGCTAAGGAGGGTAAGAGAGAGAGGGTTGTGCACCCCGGAGCAAAGCTCCTATCGACAGGTTGTTTTGCTCGGCAATCTATGGCTTGCCATAGCGTGTCGGCCACGCCATGCTATCAAGATGTTTTTCTTCGCCACCGTCCTCTTGGTTTTTCTCTAACCCTCAGTACGATCACCGCACCGGCAAGTATGACATCAGCCTTGGGGTAAGTGGCTAACTTGTTCAAGAGAGGGTGTTTTAAGGATGTTGGGGGGGGGGGGGGGGGAAGGACCGGCAAGATTAGCCAATAATCTGTGCCGGCGATTGCAATTAACGCAACGGTCTCAGTTCCTACGATCTATACGTTTAACTGGTGTGCATGTTTCGCGCCGGAGGAAAGTCTAGTCGACTACGGCTACATGAAACAGAAAAGCAGACGTAAGAACATGTTTTCGGCTCCACGTCTCCCTCCCTCCCTCCCTCTCGCACGGGGGAAAAAAACCGTCCGTCGTTGGGTGACGAGAAACGGTTATGGATTCACGGCACACTAGATGACCAGTCACGGCTACCAGGCTTTTCACATGCATCGAAATATTGGACATGTAGTGAGGATCGGCGTGAGGCGAATTAAACTAACCCCTGACCCCCCCCCCCCAACCACCACCACCATCGAACAGAGAGTGTTTTTATCTTCTTCAATTCTTCTGATTCGGTTATAAGGTACTTGAGCGAGACCCGATTCGGCCCATTGGGGTCAAGGAGAACGAGGTTTTATTGAGACTAAGATCTGCATGATTGGTGCGTATAGTGAATGCATGAAGGCGAGGTTAGGGGCAGGAGAGAACCTACGTGTTCAGAATCGTGAAAATACTCTTGGAAATGATATTGAGAAATGCTTGCCTGGAAACTACGAATCAAACCGGTTGAATATAGTTGACCATTTTGTTATTGAGTGATAAAAATGACTCGTAAAACAAAACTTCAAAGCATCATCATTTTTGATAGACTATACAATTTAAAGTAAGAGATGACGCATAACATTATGTGTACATACTAACTAACTATAAAGTGATCAAGAAAAAAATCCATCAAAGAAATAAACGCATCAGAGCAGAACAAACCAACAAGTACTCATTACCTTCGACTATTACACTTGCAACAACCAAACGAAAGAGACAATAGAATATTCTTCATTTCTATAATATATTTTTCAAAATGTTATTCCCTCAACAAAGTTCCAAACTTTGCTGACGTAATATTATTTCCAACTTGGAAATACAGAAAAATATAATCTGGTCACTGTTTAATTTTCCTCATAACTAATTTTATAATTAATTTACACAAAGAAATTGCCACCAAATAAAGAAATGATTTGTTTGCTTTTAGTGACTGACGTCAGTAAATTGGCAACGATTGACCTTCTGAGGTGCACAAAGCCTACACCATCAAATCAAAACGACAGTGACAACTTCCCCGGACTCATTGGACATGGCCCAGATAAACACTATCATCCCGGGCAGTCCACGTTCACTGCAGTGTAAACACATTGAAACCCCCCCCCCCCCCCCCCGTGTTGCTCTTTCACACTTGGACATAGTGTTATTTCCAGTCAAACAAATTGCCCCGCCTTATTTTCGTTTGAACTCAAATTGTACATTTTAAGACTATAGTTGACCAATTCCCGCAATTGATAGCTGGCTTTCTGCTTAAAATGAATGCATAATGTTACTATGTTTAGCCAAAATAAAGTTGTACGTTCAGTTATATTATCAAAAATACCATTTTCGATTTCCATAATGTCTTTGTGGTACATCTTGTGGCCAGGAAAAATAAGAAACAACAGTGTTTTTTCCAATAATTATTTCAATTCTTCTATAGCCTTATGTTCAAAGCAACATGGTGTAAAACTGCCATTTCTCTTTTGTTAAGGTTTGCTTATAGTTTCTCTGTTTTAATAAGTGTCTTTTGTTTTGACAAACTGTCCCCTTATGATTTCTGGCACAACATAGTCAAAATGTTGTGAACAGACCAACCAGGTCTTTTCGGGGACACCACTTCTTTGCTAGATCAACACGCGGTGTACCCGACAGAATTATATAATAGATTGAATCTCCACCGTGTGAAACCTAAAGTTCTACATTATGATAATGTCGGCAGCACATGGATGAGTTCCTTCATTCCAATTCCTTAACCAGATTTACATGGCCTACATGCAAAATGCAAACCCAAATATCGGATAGTGTCATCGCAACTTCTCTTCACCTCACCCTATCTACGCGTAGCGCCATGACTTAACCAAGTAGACATATTAAAACAATTATTAAAGCAAAACATGACATCTTAGATTTGACAATTTACTGGCCTATTCCGTTTCTATTATCTCTTTTCCAGTGAGCTGTTTCTAATGACCGACGAGTAATTAGAACTGTTCATTTTGGTCAAGATATATAAAATGTCAATCCGCACTCGTAGGTTAACACGGGGCTGTCATTAACCACAGCAAGATACCACTGAATGTACTGAATCATAACAACACAGGGTAAAGCAGAGTCTTCAGTTTGATTTGAACTTAGACTGTGAATGTACTCTGAAACGTTGGTCTACCTGGGCTTATACATTGATCTTCTAATCTGTTTTGGGTGAAGGGCAAATTTATATTTTAGTTTTCTAGAAAGAACACTTAACATGTACTATGTTTTTTGTTTTTATTTATTAGAAATACAGGATATAAAATGTTTGAGGAAGAGCGTGCATAGTTACGAAACTGTCATGCTTCCGATCCTGTCATCAGGTGAACATTCGCAAAAACGAATGCTACACACAGTGCCTTTTCCCCTTCAATGCAAGCATTTCAGACGGATCGATTTGTACTACTGGTCGTGGTTCAAACTTTGTGCCAGCGAAGTTTCGGATTACAAGTCAATCATTTCTTCCAATGTTAATAACTCATGAAATCGACAGCGTCTTTACGCCAAGCTCTGATTTCAACTTCTCAGTGTTAGTAAATAGAATGTGGCCTATACCGTATTCAATTGACATGATATTTTCTCCTGAAACTTTCAGAGATGGATGTAATGAGCGTACCTGCAGCAGTCTTGTCCAAGCTAACTGAAACTGTACCATATCTTGATTCAATTGAACCATTCTAGCTGCGTCCTTTTGCAAAAACCAACAACCTTTTTTACCTTATCTTGATTCAAAGAGAGTCATGTTGCCAACATTACCATTGCTGTACCTTATTCTTGATCCAACAAGAGTGGTCAGCCGATTTGCTCTTGATTTACTTTCACTGATTCACAGAGTCAACGAATAGCACACGTTGTTGTACCTTGTATTGAATCATAGAGGATAAGCGTATCGGAGAAACTGTGCATACTTGAACAAGACAATTTCGAAAATCAACTTTAAAGTTTGGATTATTGCCACTTAGTGTTGTCCAATCAATTCAGGTCAAAATGGATTCAATTTTTCTCTCTCCTAAATCAGTAGATATGTTTGAGTAATGTTGATAAGCAATTTTATATTGCTTAATTAGACACATCGAGGGGGGGGGGGGGTGAAAGATGCACCGTTGTTCGGATAGCATGATAGTTTGGCCAACATTACTAAGCGTAGACTTGGCCTATCTGGATGCAATGAGAGTCAACACTACAGTGTCGCACCATGTACATTATACATGTACATGTACAATGTACATGTAGCCACTGCTGTACAACGTCTCGGCCTTGAGCCTTCATTGTAATTTAAGCAGACCGATTGCGAGTGTTTTGTGGTTGGAGGGGAGGGTTGTGTAGAAGGGAAAGACATTTATCCTCAAGAGTTCAACTGCTTCCTTTGCTTGTCAAAATCCATTTAGATGAAGCACTAACTACGGATGCCTCATCGGCAATGAACAGACTTGCACTCCGCACCTACACTGTGCTTAACGCACTTGTGTTAACGTGTACGGGTATTGCAACCGAGTTGAGCTGACTTAAGATTCAGAACCCTTGTACACGCTAAAAACTGGAGTGTTGAATCCAACACTTAAATGAGTGCGGTCAATGACTACACTTTGAAAGTGTTGAATCCAACACTGTAAATGTTAAATCCAGCATTTTAAAATATCAAATCCAACACCACAGAGTTGAATCCAAACATGCAAGTGTTAATTCAACATTTTCACATTTCTTTTCATTGAAATTGTTGAATCAGCGCTTTAAATGTTGAATTAACAGTTTAAAGGCAAGATTAAATGTTTTACCTAAAAAAAATGTGAAATTTAAAATGTTGGATTCAACACTTTCAAAGTGTAGTCACTGACCGCACACATGTAAGTGTTGGATTCAACTCATCAGTTTTAAGCGTGATACATCCCGTGATTTGACATAGTTCGTACTAATTCTAACATTCAAAAAGTATGACTGTCCTGTGTAATAGCCTTTTACGTTAACTTCCTTGTTTTTTTGTTTTGTGCATCAATCGGAGTAAGAACTGAAATGAAATTCCACTTTGTGATGAACAAATATTGTGGTTTTATCCCGTTATATCTTGAAGCTAACGTAACGTTTCAATTTAACACTTCAGTCTGTATCCCGGTGATATGAAATTCCACATAGATTCACTTGGTGTCTTGAAGCTATGAATTATGGCAATTGGCCTGCGTTTCAATTATGTGTGAACGATGTATGTTGTGGTATACAGAAATACTACACCCGCAGGAAAAAAAATCAAACTTGTCATATATATATATATACAAATATAAAAAAAATAGAAGAAAACAAAACAGGCGTTTTGAGTACCTTTTTCCAACCAGGTAATTGTCATTTTGCAAAGAACTTTTGCAAAGAAAAAAAATGATATTCGAGAGTTTCGAGAGGTTCCCCTCCGAATTTCCACCGACGGAAATACAATGGTCTACTTTAACGAACTGGTACTGTGTAATAGCATCACAGCAATGAGCCGAGAGTATATTTGTTTAGTATATCATTGTTAAGCTATTTGTACTGGCTTCAATTAATTGCAAGACGGTATTAATAACCTCATATTTTGAGATATTACTATTTTGGACGAAGGTTATGTCTAAACATGTTAACTTCAGAGTATGGTTAGGATCCAAAGTAACTGATCCAATGTTTAAACAACAAACTGACTTGTTTTCCCCACCGAAAAGCGGCTCAGTGGAATCACCAATAATGTTTACATGTTAGTTGAACTTCCCTTGGCCTGCTTTCTTTTTAAGTTGAATTAGATGAACTGTCAGGACAACTGGCCTCCCTTCTTTTCGAGTTGAATTGGATGAACTGTCAATAAGACTGGCCTTCCTTCTTTTCGAGTTGAATTGGATGAACTGTCGTGCATAACTGACCGCAGGTTTGCACAATCCAGAAAGTATAACCCCTACTTTCTCTTGCGGGTTGTATCGGCTACACTACGGAAATGACTAGACACGAACCTAAGGTGTTTTACGTCTGAAGTTGTTGTATAAGGTAAATTTTCAAAATGTTTTTTTTTTCCAGACACAACAAGTGCATGTGTTTGATTGAATTCATGCACTAAGTACTATATGGACTTATGTCTGCAATATTGTTGAGCTTCACATACAATTGTATTGGGAAGAATGATATGAAAAACTTCATGAATGAACATCAGAAAAATACAGTAAGAAGTAGATTTGCAAGGCACACTGATTTGAACACAGCAGACATAGAGTTAAAGGCTAACGCCGCAGTTGTGATTGCAATAGTTGAGATAAACAATGTATATATGAGCTCATGTCTTCCTCTAAATTGTGTAATTAGGAAATTTCTTTGTCATAATCAGATTTGGTGTAATTCTATTTTTAACCGTCTATCAACACGTGAACTCTGAACTGAATTGAAAATCTGAGTCTTTCAACTGTAAATCGAAGCGGAGTCGAAGGGGACCCGGCGACAATGTATGCATAATGTTAACTAAGTACACACACACTTCCTTTATTAAGTTTGTCAACTATATTCACCTCTACGCAGATGAAATACGTCATTAAACAAATCCTTCAATATTCTTGGAACTAACAAGTACACATAATTATATGATTTACATTAGATTATTCGATGGGGAAACGTGTAACTGGCCGTACAATAACGCTAATAAAATCTAAAATTTTGACATTCAAACACAAAGATGTATTTTCCTTTTCTATCGATCTTATAATGACATTCAACCTATAAAAGGGAAGCAGATTATTCGTAAAACAAGACATCTTTGAGTAAACACTGGATTGGAAATGCCCCTATGCGCGTTTGTCTCCATGTCAGTAGCGGAAAAACTCAGATTGATTATCGATCGATAAAGCGTTTTAGCCGAGGCTTGTGGGGCGCAAGGCACTTGTAAGTCCCCGCTAAGAGGGGCTAACGAACGTGAAATTGAACCTGTGATACCCTTAAACTACCATGATTTTAAGAAGGGGGGGTCAGGGGACATGATTATATTGAGAAAGAGTCCAGAAATGGAGTCATGGCCCTTGTATCCACAGCACTTTAGTATAGGATGCCTGGAATAACAGAGTCTCGCGGGCCTAAACCGTCTTCGCATTCTGAAGTGCCTTGAAATGAATGAGCTTCATTGCGAGTGTACAGATTCGCCACCGATCCTTCGCTTTACGGAGTCCGACCGTCTGAGATGAAATACGTGCGTCTGTACGGTGTATTGACCGGTTAGAACGACGGACGGTTAGAGTCTTGTTTTACTTTTCTTTACGCTTTTTTTTTTTACGCTTCCAAGAGAAGATGATGCGCAATCCTGGAATGAGCACGCCGTGTCAGCGGACCATTGAGCAGGGTGGGTATTCAGGGCACGCACGCCTGTCGTTAGCAGCACACGGCCCCTACCTTCTAAGCAAACACCATGTCGTTGGCTACTTTACTTACCGGAACACATAATGAGCGACTGCTCGACTTCACAGCTTCGGTTAATATCACCGGTAGATAACCTTAGATCTAGGCCGCTTTGCTGAGCCAGGGATCGCCCGGTGAATTGGCCTAGGTCAACCATTCGTCAACCCTCTCCCCTCCTTCGCCTGGTACACACACACACACAACACACACAAACTGCTCGGATGCAACTGAAGCCTGACTGCACACTGTGTATACGCCACCACACGTTTTCTCGCCTTGAGGTCTTGTCACTAAACAAAAAAAGAGGTTCCGAGACAACACTTATGCTTAATCCACGGGATCCGAGTGGTCAGAAGTGACTGGCAACTGACAAGTTGAAACTTTTTAAACCGCGGTATGATTTCATCTCTCGGCCGTGTCAGTGCAAACCATCAAAGCGGTTTTTTTGTTTCCCTCTGTCTTTTTTTTCCCCTTTCCTTGTTTCTTTCCGTCTTCGGCCTGGTTAGTGGGATGTTGCTCTGCGTCGGTGGCTACTCAGGCATTAGTGCGCAGCCAACAGCGTGCTCTGATTGGTTCAGCTCCGGAGCAGGAAAAGCATTTCGTTTCGTCACCTCAGGTACAACAATTTCCATCCAGCGGACCCCATCATTATTCAAACCGTACCCGTTACAGTTTATCAGTGACTGAACCGTATACCGTTATGGTTTTCTTATATATATAAATATATTATATTTATGATTTTTTGGACGTGGGTTGATTTGTGCTTGGATGTGGAGCGTGCTTGAGGTGTGTCATAAATAACAGTAACAATTCCAGTGAGTGAATGTCGCCACGCTGAAATCACATCATGAAAATAAATTGACTTATTTTCTCAAATAAGATTAACATTCAGTTGCTTTGTGCTCAATTATAGCTCTGTAGTTGAAAATTACACAATGATCATAATTCAATGTTTCGCAATGTATCATTGGAATCCGAAGACTTACTTTCGTGTAAACCATACCATAACATGTCTAAATCACTAGAGAGGAAGTTAATAAATCTCGACACTACTTAAAGGAAGGCTTTTCGAATCCTTGATAAAACAAAATATTATTGAAATGATTATTTGAAAATTATAGTTTCACTTAACGATTATGGCTTAATGACGGTTGAACAATAACATACAGTTTTTTTTCTCCAGAAGTATTTGTCTCAGCTTTGTAAAATATTTATATTATTATTATTACTATAATTTTTTATTTATTTTAGGTATCTAGGTGTCAGACAACTTTTGCCGGCCAATTCCAATTCTTGTGCCGGATCGGTGATTGTTTGTATACGATATACACAGAGCTCTGCACAATCAGCGTATCACTTGCAAACAACTCCTGACATTATGTTTACATGATTTTCCTTTTTAGAAGAAAATCCACAAAGTATGTTTTATTAAAGATAAACTCTGGTACTTTTGTGTACAACTGGGTCAAGTAATTATCTATCCAGGTTGAACGGAATGTTGAAGTCTTAATCCTACAATTTGATTCTTACGTGGGAGCCTACGGCTTTACGTGTCAAACATTTTTGAAAGCCCGAAAATACACGAGACTTCAGAATGGCTAATGTCACTGAATCCTGCGATATAACGCTGTATTCTTAAACATGGATGAAATATCCAATGAGAAACTAATTTTGGGGTAGAATAAAGAACATACAATACCCGATTGGGAATCCCACCCGTTTGCGGATAACCGACAAGGGGTGCCACGAATGCTGCGCCAGCATAACACACCCACTCCCCACAATGTCATAGTTCCTGATTCGGTGCCCTGCTGCATCTAATGAGCTATTAATCACACTGCTATCCTGAATATTCTCAATGTTTAACGACCCCCCCCCCCCTCCACACCAACATTCAGCCTCTGCCAAACGATTTATCTTGACGATATACGTTGACAAGCAGTTATGATAGATGACCACAGTGAAAACAAGGCCTCTCGAATTCCAAGCGGAATAAAAATATCTTTCTCAGAAAGAAAATAAAAGCTTTTTTTTCCCTAGTCTGATGGCCCGTTGTAATTGAATATCCATGAAACATAGTCAAGCAGATTGTACCCGTCTTGTAAAAAAAAACCACACACACACAAACACGGCTTTATGGAAAATACTCCATTATTACAACATCATAAATTCGTATTAACGCATCACAAGCGCATTGAAAAAGGCGGGAAGACTACATTACACTCCGGTCAGACGTGGTTGGGCTGACATTAATAAATAAGGCTGGGGTCAACTTGCGATTCCAGGTCAACAAAAGAGCCATTTTTCAGCCTCGTCCGGAAGTTCATAACTAAAATAACTCCTCCTCGCGGTCAGTCACCCCTTCTGGCTGGTCGACACCTTTAAAGGTATACTATCCCCAACGCTTACGTCTAATAGAACTGAATTAAAGTACAGGATGGGTAGTCATCTGAAAAAAAGGAGAAACTTGATTAGTTTTAGTGTGAAAGCTCACTGTTTATAAAGTTCATACCGGTACAAACTCTCCAGAGAAACACTTCAGGATCAAATACTGTCAAAGCCGAGAAAATAGCATTTAAAAAAAAACTGAATCACCATTGCTTATTTCGATATTTTATGAGTAATACGCAAAATCCATAAAAAAAACACCACATTTTTGGGAGACCCAACTTGATGAAAGTTCTTTTTTTCTTCAGGTTTTTCGGATGGTGTGTTTGATCTGAAACTTAAAAGAGATTGAAATAGTTATATATATTATAAAAACTACCTTTAACTACAGGATATACAATTATTTTGTTATAAGATTACATATCAATTAATCGATCAATAAGTCATCGAAATGAGCAGGTTGAATTATCAATACGCATTCACATTGTTTTCTTCTTTAATTAGAATCGATGCACACCAATACCGGTGACCTTTCTAACTTGATAACTTTGCCCGTTCCTTGTGTGAGAATGTTTATTTTATATTATACCCTAACCATTTTCATGATTCTAGCAGTGTAGCCCTCCAAACTGTTGTTGGGTTGGTATCTTTACATTCATTTAATAGTTCACCCCGACTGGGGAAATCCCATGGAATCAGTTAGGGACTGAAAACAAATCCACATGCAAGGCTCCGATCCCAGGCGGGATTCGAACCGGAGGTCCAGAGAAGTAAAAGGCAGGGCTAGATGCCATTATTTCAACCTGGTCCATTTAATTAGGTGTAGAATAAGTACACTTTTTAACAATCTGTACTGTCCCTTTATGATATGATTTAGTTTGCAACTAGAGTGAATTCTTTGCAACAATAGTATTCTTTACTTATAGCCAGTTAAGACAATGCCGCTCTTTGTGATGCTTCTTAAACTTGAGACTGAAAACGTTAATTAGTGCAACGTGTCCCGCAACGTGTCGGCAAACGTATCAAGTGAGCCAAAATGTATCTTTTATATCCACAGATAAAAGTAAATTAATGAATGCTCACGATATTGCACTAATTGTGTAGTTTTCTTTTTATTTCTGAATACACTGTCGATATAATTGTATGCCTACTGAGTCCATGCACCGTGGGATTATACGGCGACTTCCGCTAGAGGGCGTAACAGATACAGGACCTCATAATAGTAATAATTATTCGCAATATTGATGGTGATTAAAGGGGTAAATTAGAAGACATTGTCTTTATTTCTAATATGTCTTTAATGTGACCGACTTAGTTTGGTTTTGCCCAAATTCTGATTTCCTTTGTATCGTCCCGTTTTAATTAAGAACTGATAATTCCTTGAAAATTGTCATAACATTATCTCGTTATTCCAAATAGTAGTTGGACGGGAAAGTTAGAAACATTATGTGGAACATTTTTTGTATGATTTGTGAAAAGAAAATTGATCAAGTTAAAAGTTCAGTTCATATGCAGACTGTACAAGAATTGATCACAAGTATGCACAATATTAGGTCATGAGTTTGGAGAAGATGCTGTCTTAATTAATTAGCAAGTGCGTCCGGACAACTTTGTACACATTTCAGAAACATTAACCACATTATAAATTAAATTGTCATCTGGTAGTTTTGTATATCAATTCTTGTTGTGTTTTTGGTTATATCTAAATTAGTAACGGAGTTTATGTACTCAAAAGAAAGAAAGATAGAAGATACAATTTTTTTTGTAACCATTCTTGACGTACAAGTTATGATGTTGTTAACTACCGGTATCGTATAAAAAGTTTCTTTGTTGATTTTTTCTTTTCTTTATAAAACGTACTTTGTATCGTTGGTATTGGTGCATCCGTCTGTTTGTTTGTTGGGCTGATTGTTTGTTTGTTGGGTTGTTTGTTTGAATGCGTGTTTGTTTGATTGTTTGATTGCGTGTTTGTTTGTTTGTTTTGTTTATTTGTTTGTTTGTTTGTTTGTTTTTGTTTTTTGGGGGTTGGGTGAGGGAACCAAATTTTATTTCAGTTTCGTGACAGGTCATTGCAAATGCACAAATAAAAAAAACCACTTAACATAAACACAAAACCATGAAGTAAGCTTTTAAAACGGCAGAAAACAACGAAAATTCAACTCTTTTGCAAAAATCATTAATATTATAACATTATATAACTTATGTGTTGTGAAGGGCTCCAAAATATTGTCGTCTTCTTTTTGAAAAAAAGTAACCTCGTTACTCATTAGACGAAAATATTGACAGAGACAAAACAATCTGATGATAATCAAATTTACAGGCGGTGACATCTCATGTAGACAGAGTTTTATTCAAATGTTTCCGAATATTCATCAAGTTGTCTAGAAGCTTTTTCTTATTCGCCTTCTTCTTTAACAGCACACGGACAACATCAGCTATTGTCAAAGACCAGCATCCGCCCTTTACGTGACCCAACATATACATGAAATACTAAACCTGTGAAAGTTTAAGCTCAATCGGTCATCGGAGTCAACAGAGAATAGTGGAAAAACCTTTTCACTGTTTTCAAACATAGAGTTTTGGATTCGCAAGATCCAAGCTTATTGTTTTAATCATTTTTCTATGTAATAGCTTCTCAAGCAAAAATAATGGGAACTAATGGGGAGGGTTCCCCCCCCCCCCATGACCATCCTTACATCATGTAAAACATTTCTGGTTTCACTCTGACTAATGTTGTACACACCCTCAGAAGCTCATACTTCAAACTGATATTATGCCACGTCTACCGCTGATTAATTCGCCTGCAATCTGCATATCAATTGGACTTTCAACGTGATCAAATCTTTAAACAAATCACACCAAAAACTCCCAAAAATTCCCTGTTCAGCGACTGTAGATAATTTTATAACAATTTCTAGGAATTTCCAAAGAAAATCTATTTTTTTTTTTTTTTTTTATTTTTTTGGGGGGAACAAAACTATTAAAAAAACGGTCATTAAAAACACAGACCTTTATACAATGTCAAATGTTGTACTATTTGTATCATGGATTCTGCGCACGCAAATATTGGGAATCAAACTAAGCAACATTTACGGTGGTCTTTAAAATGCTCTTTCCCCCCACTGTGACAGTATCTCCTGCGGAAATCCTTCCTTGTAATGATAAGCCTTCAGATTAAAAACCAATCAATTTTTTTCTGTTCGATAATTACCAATTCTGTCCTTTAAAAACAGAACAACCTACAAATCAAGATACGCATGACTTTTTTTTATATACAGCAACATTTGGACAACATTGAAGCACTTATTCTTTCGTCGTAATCGCCCCACATTTGTAACATGCGATCGCTGCTGGGATGGGGCGACAGTTCAATCACACTATTAAACAGCCCCAATAGGCAGTAGTTTACTACAAGTACTCCTCGTGCGTTTCCATATTGTTATAATTGTCTCAGCTAGTCGTTGACTTACGAATCCAGCTAAATTCTAATTTCACTCAATTATTAGCAGTTGATTAAAGCAAACCAAAACAAAGCCATAATAATACCTTAACCACCGCTACTCCCATAGACCCCTTCAAGATATTCACATCTGGTCACCCAGTTCCAGATTTCCCCGGGGTGTCATTTCTGAAGTTCAAATTATTACAAGGTTTTGAATTTCTGGATTGACCAGAAAATATTGGGTCCCTCCATATTGGATGGGTCTTGCAGCGTGTGTAGTATAAATGTCAATGACAGACACATCAATTAAACTCGTAGGTAATTGTAAAATTGTAAGATTATACCTAGTGTGAGATGGCATAGATGGTAATTTATTGATTTAGGATTAAACTTTGTGTTATATTCACTGAGAACTGTGCTTGTTTAGGATCCGTCTGAAAGTGGATCCAATCCAAGTTGTAAAGTATGAATAAACCTCTATCATGATGCAAACATCTTTGTTTCATTAATCATAATAAATGATTATATTTTTGATACACAAAGGGATTGATTTTGTCTCTTTCCAGACCCAGTTTTTTTTTCATATCACTGTCAAATGGAGTTTTCCATGGTATGGTTGAGTATAGAGTTTGTCTGTTTGTTTTTTTGTTTTGTTTTTTATTTGTTTGTTTATTGGGTTGTTTGTTTGTTTGTCTTTTCTTTCACGGTGGCTTATTGGATTGCTGCCGGTGTTGGTTGGATATAGAGACTATACTTTATTGTGGCGTTTGCTTTTGATATTGACTGGTTGTTCGTAAACTGGCCGGTTTGCTCCGTGGTTGACCAAATCAGCATGTAACTAAAACTACTCAAAGGTAAAGCCTGCGTGCTGGTCAGCAACCTAGTTGGCGGCTTGTAAGGTAAAGAGCTTTGTTGCTTGTTTGGTGGCGTGTTTGAAGTTGGCTGAGGAAATGTTTAGCAGATCGCTGGTTGGTTTGCGTTGGATTCGGTTGGCTTATTCTATTGACAGCTCGATTGCACCGGTGCTAGTTCCTAATCATAGCTAATTGCAAGCAGTCAATGGAACATCCTTCTTGCGTATGACGGGGTCGCAGCCATCGTATCAAGCAAGTACATGAACGTGCACAAAAATCCACGTTGTTTCCTCGAAAAAGTGATTACCGAATTAGATTAACATTTCACGGGTTGATTGTTTGATATCCATGAGTATCAGACGTTGGGAAGTTATTTTTGTCTTTCAATATGTTGCCTTAAAAGCTTGACAAGATCCAGAAAGTTTCAAAATCATCGACTGATCTGCTATTCAGGACAACATGTGAGAAAAACAAACGCGAGTCACACTATCGCGTGATTAGTGTTGTCTGTGTCTGGACTCCCCTCCCCCGAAAAATATTGATATATAAATAAATTCATACAAATATTAAAAATAAGTAAATAAAGAGTAAATTAATAGCCATATAAAAATAAGTAGATAAATAAATAAACAAATAACAACAATGTGACCAAATAGTTTGTACTATAAATAATACAAGTAAGTCAAGTAACGTCTTATACGTAAACGTTAATTATGATTTTATGATTACAATTCAAATGTACTGACCAAAGAATTTTAGACCATGTCACCCTGTTTACAAGAAGAGGAACTTCATTTATTCCAAGACATTGTGGCAGGCAAGATTACTGCACTCCTGGGTCGTAGGAGAAATGTTACACTCAATGTCATACTTTCTACATCAATTCAAGTATTGTACAAGATTGATAATAATAACTAGTCGGGAGATTTTCTGGAAAAAGTTGCTAGAAATTGAAAATAATGTAATCTCCATGAAGTGTCAGATTAGTAATGTTTTCTTCCATTGAGCTGGTGTAGAATCTGTGTCTGCAGGAAGTCTATGCTCTGCGGCGCTTTAGGATCATTGTGATGTCGTATAAGTTGCATTTATTTCTTGCCAAGCACAAAATGTAACCTGACACGGCCGTTCGGTGCGAATCAAGTTTAAGATGTCCACAGTTTATTTACGATTTGGTTTGAAGATTGAGGGAGACCCGATATCCCATGCTTCGCGCACAATTGACGGTACGTTATGACGCCATCGTCCGGTACAAATCAGTTCACATCAGACTGCTTTCTCACCACATTATGTAAAGTCGACTCGAGCCAATCTGGAAGAGAAATCATATTGAAGAGACGACACTGATCATATGCTAACAGAGCTCATGCTACTGATACGCTTACTGTCTTTGAATAAAGAGAAGGTACGGTTCGTCATGCAATCATGCCTCTGTTGTATGCTTAACTGTATTTAAATCAAAATAGGGTACTAGTTAAATTGTAATAATATTGTCAGCACTCATGCCAATCAAGAAAGGAGACATCGTGCAGTAATGGAACTATTAGTAATACTTACTCTCTTTGAATCAAGATAAGGTACAAACTCGATTGTGATATAATGGCTTTGCCCGTGTTACCGGTGTGTTTACTCTCTTTGAAACAAAATGGGGTACACCTTGGGTACTATAATCTAGGGGATTTGCTGCAAGTGGTATACTCTCTTTGAATCAAGATAATGTATATCATTAGTATATGTTGCAAAACTGCTGCAACTGATGCGGTTACTTTATGAATCAATCACTGGTTACTGTCGTTGAATCAAGATAATGTACAATGTCAGTGCTATTTTGTAACTTAAGCTTCTTGACAAAGTGCACTGTTCGGTTTACCAAAATGTTTTGCTTCAATTGTCAAGCGAACCATTTAGGCATATTAAACATCACAATACACGTCAAACACAAGAATAGTGGCGTGTCGTGGCCGAGTGGTTAGTGCGTTGGACTCAAGTTCTGGTGGCTGAGTCATCGGAGTGTGGGTTCGAGTCTCGGTCATGACACTTGTGTCCTTGAGCAAGGCACTTATCCATAATTGCTCCGTAAAAGTTGGGGAGGTAGAGCCTTCTGCTCTACCAGCCAGGCTTCTGATAGATGATACCTAAGCCTACATCCTTACGGACTGTAAAGGGGGTATACCCTGTTTCAGCCCTAGGAGTAGGTGGCAACGGCCCCCTGGATAAAACAGTTGATTTGTAGCCCACACGTCGAGAGAGGCTTACTGGCCATGTGTGTCTGGGGACTTCCATTAAAAAAAAAATTAAAAAAAAATATAAAAAAACAAGTTCAGCACCATGTTATTTGAACAAATATAAAAATGGCGATTTCTTTTTACTGCAATATAGCAACATTATTAGACTATCAACCGAACTCTGTAGCTTTATGGCATGTCTATAACAGAAATTGCTGGTTTCAAACAAACTCGAAATCTTCTAGATTTTGAGCTATGGAAAAAAAGAGTACTACTGTACTCTGAACAAAAACAATGATTTGAAGCTTCTTTATTTGTGCAAGTCACGCCATTGCATAGATTATTATGGATGGATTCCGAACTCCTGGATTTGTACTCGGTATTTATATACGCATTCAGTGTGCTGTTGACTAAGCTCTCTGCTGAGTCGGACAGACAACATCAATGTTAGGACAAGTCTCATCGCCAGCGTGCTAAGGACTCACCGGCCCCGGGTCAAGTCCACTTCTTCTCCCCACGTTCAGTTCTCACTGAGCCCCGCTGAGTCTACACCCCATTACTCGGTCCATGTTATCATTCGCTCCATCGTTCAGCACCATTCTCTTCTCTGGCCGATTCGTCTGCGCAAATAGATTCTATGCAAATAGAAAGACATGGGTTTGTCAGCAGAAGACACTATTAAATTTCACTTCTACATTGGTCAAGTCATCACATCGATTGTTTTATCTTGCTCTTCATTTTTTCTCTCTCGATTTTTTATTCCCGCTCGCCTCTCTTTATTTCTAAGAAATGGTACAGTTTTGGTGCTTTTGGATCAGTCAAACTTTGTTTTATTTTTGTATTCTGCAAGTTTATTTTGTGAAATTGAAATGACGATGATTTCTTTTAGAAAATCCCCATAAAAAGCATTTATCTTCAAGATCAAATTGCGTGGGTCTTTCATCTTTTCTCTTAGCTAATTAAAAGCCAAACACATTTACTCCACAAATACGGAAATGTCAGACTGGCGGGAACATAAACCAACTAATTTGAATAAGAACCGTTTTCTCTCATTAAAAAGTAGTAAAATGTGTTGGTTTCTTAAATAATAACACAATAAAATGTCAATAGTATTGTTTTGAACTCCCACCTCCGTAGTTTGACCTAATAGACAACATGTAAAACAACATGCACAAGCGTTATCTTTGATAATAATTGTATATTATTTTATGTTCTATAATTAAATAATGAAATTATAGAACGTCTTAAAAATCCGGAAGGAGTTTTTTCTTTTTTCTTTTCTGAGGGGGGGGGGGGGGGTATACATTCCACTGTGCTGTTAAATACCAACATTTTTGAAACAGATTCCACAAACACGAGTAATGGATTTTGTTGTGTCAGGGATCGCATTCACTTATTGATGTGTGCTGATTTTAGATACTGCAAATTGAAACAAGAAAATAAAAGACAGTTTTCTCACATCGTAGTTCTTTTTTTTTTAGGACGAAAACATTTTGCTTAGTTTGTAGGCTTTTCCATTCAAAATCGTTTGTAATTTGTTACGATCGTTGTAATTCATGTGCCACACTTTAACAATTATTTTACAGTGACTTTCACAGAGTCAAAGGGAGTTGTATAAATTCCATACAATAGGAAATTTGTGTCATCCCAAACACTCTACAAACAGAATAACGCCAGTGGCGGTGCGCATTCAAGGCGCCATCTATAATGATTTACACCCTTATTTTTGTACAAACACTTCTTAATTGGGCCTCTCAGCAGGGGGGGACGTCATTAGTTAATTGCCCAAACCAGATATGAGCAAATTATGACATTGGAACTTAATACTCGGTGTGAAGTCGGTGGTGAAAGAAGACATCCTGGGAAAATTATCCAGTCGGAAAGTCTTTCATTTTGAGAGTAAATAAGACAACACTGATTTAATTTCCCCCAAAATGTTCCCGTCGTGGCAATTTTAGGAAAGTCATGGCTACTTTTAGAAAGTTCCATTAAGAAAGATATACATGATTTTATCTGTATAGAATTTTAAAAAATAGATAAATAAATAAATAAAATAAAATAAAAACTGAAGTAAAACAATTTAAAACTGAAGTAATATTTTCTTTTTCCTTTCCCTTTTTATCCTTTCTCTTGAACAATAACAGTCAAAACTGTCCAATAATTGTTAGTTTTGTTTGTTTTGGGGCGTTGGATGTTTGTTTGCTTGTTTGTTTGTGTGTTGTTTTGTTGCTTTGTTGGTTTGTTTGTTTGTTTGTTTGTTTGTTTTTTTGTTGGTTGGTTGGTTGGTTGGTTGGTTCGTTTGTTTGTTTGTTTGTTTGTTTGTTTGCTTGTTTGCTTGTTTAATTGTTTGTTTGTTTGTTTGTTTGTTTGTTTGTTTGTTTGTTTGTTTGTTTGTTTGTTTGTTTGTTTGTTGTTTGTTTGTTTGTTTGTTTGTTTGTTTGTTTGTTTGTTTGTTTGTTTGTTTGTTTGTTTGTTTGTTTGTTTGTTTGTGTGTTTGTGTGTTTGTTTGGGTGTTTGTTTTGGTGCTGTGTTTTTGCTTTGTTTGTTCGTTTGCTTCTTCATTCTTATTATTATTTTATTGTATATATTTCCATTTTTTCTTCAATTAGAACACAACCTTACCGCAGTGTGAAAAGCACTTTTAACGACAATAGTAATCAAAAAAATAAATCCAATGTGAAATTCAAAATTAACAACTCAAGGATTGTTGATTTTAATATTAAATTTCAGCAATACAAAAAAGTCACAAATAACTTGCGTATAATAACCCTATAGAAGTACTTATGCTTTCTGGGGCCAATGAAAAGAGTTATTTAACAATTACAATATAGACATGCAGGTCCTATTTACATTTTCTTCAGAAATGTAAAAACAAAAGTCCTATGCAGGAATCTTTCTGAATGAAAAATTGACAATTTAAATATGATGCTGTGTTTTCCATTTCTTCTCGATTCCGAATAACCCTTAGCGGCACTTTTTCAAAACTCGAATATTCGTTCCTGACAATGATCTCACGGACACTGCCTTCATACACATTATAGTAAAATTCATGCCTCGCAAACCATCCGTATCAGAGCTGCTAATTAACCGTTAAGTACCTCTATTGTTTCATTTCACCAAGCGGACAGCCGGCGAGTCAATACCAATATTATGATACCTGGCTCCCGCGGTCAACTCATCGACTCTACGGGGCGCCGAGGGGGGTGCGTTGGAACCGTTCAAGGGGAAAGAGTCGACTCGTGTTGATGATAGATTCGGCCGTCGATGGCCAAGTCGGCCCAGTGTTGAAGGGCGGGGTGAGGGGAACGTATAACGGCTGGCATAAAGGAATTGAGTCATATCATTGGTGACTACTTCAGTTAAAGTCACTTGTATCATTATTTCTGCAAATGGAAATGATATACAGTTATCACTATAACTAAAAACCCGATTGAGAAACTGTTGACACTTGAGTTGCATTTAACGAAGCAGTTCAACTTATATTCTTTTTTTTTGGGGGGGGGGGACTACCGATTTAAATTCATTTGAACAACATAATAGAAATTTGTTTGTAATACCGTATGCCAGACGCATACTTGATACTTAAAAGCAAATTAGTATTTTGTTTTTATTTTGTTATGATAATATTTAAAAATGAATGATTTATGTCAATCTGAAAGCTCATTGATTACAAAGTTCACAATACATTTTTGTTTGTTTGGTTTTTTTCCCTTCATTTTTGGTTTTGTTTGTTTGTTTGGTTGGTTGTTTATTTGTTTGGTTGGTTGGTTGGTTGTTTGTTTGTTTGTTTGTTTGTTTGTTTGTTTGGTTGTTTGGTTGTTTGGTTGTTTGTTTGGTTGGTTGGTTGGTTGGTTGGTTGGTTGGTTGGTTGGTTGGTTGGTTGGTTGGTTGGTTGTTTTTTGGCTATAGAGCCATCGCAGATTTGTCTTCTGAAATAAAAAAAAAAGATGAATAATAATAATAATTATTATAAAATAAGAAGCATTTTCAAACTGGTTGCCATTACCACATAATATACCAGCCAAAGTAACATTTCACATGTAGACGTACCATCTGTGACAGGTATCCTGCTTCTTGTTTGCTTAGCCGAAAGTTGTTAAGCAATATTTTCTACTTAAGCAGCGCTATGAAATCAGGCCCTGGGTAAAATCATTTCAGTTATTCTTTATTCCATCGTTTGTGTGACTGTTGAGATTTCTAAAAGACCACTCAATACAAATTGAAGTTGAGAAGGACTTATGTTGAAACAATATTCAATCATGTTCGGTCGCTTGCGCAATTTTTAAAACTATCAATGAAATCAATAATGTTCAAATGAAATAAAAGATGGATTAATTTATTAAAATAAGGAAAACTGAAAGTCTATCAGATGCATATAATGAATACTGGCTCGGTATAGAGTTCGCTTTTTGTGTACGCGACCACATGTGGCCTATTCCAGCATACTCGCACGCACTTCCATTTGCCGAAAAACTAAAATGGAAAACAAATTCCAGTCTGCCTTCACACCTAAGCCACCGAAATTAAAATGTTTGAAATTGTCTCGACAAACTTCATTACTCTAGAAAGCAGGACTAGACCCAAACCTATCTAATGGAATCACAATAAAGCGGAGATGTTGTGTTTAAGCCGGCCGATTCGTTCATGGCAAAAGTTGGAATCTTTCTGCTCTGTAATACTTCAACTCCGCAGTGTATCCGTTGCAATCGTGGGCTGAACACGTTTCTCATTTTCGTGCACGCTGCATTGTTTCGTCTGCACAAATTCAAAACAACTCAAATGAACATAAACAAAGATAACAACAGGGGGGGGGGGAAAGATCCTCCCGTGAACCTACCATAAATAACCCAGCAAAACATTTATGATAATAATGCCCAACATTAATGCCCAACATACTCAATAATCTATGCAGCGTGTGTAGATGGCATATGTTTTATGTTGGCGGTAGTGCAGGACCGTAGCAGCACGCTCGGGCCAACCCCGCACTACGAACGTGGGCTCCGCCGCCCGCGTGCAAGCGCTAATGTTTAGCCTCACTAAGTCGAGTGGCCAAATGATGTTTGACTAGCACTCTTGCAAATTTCATCGCGGCAATGACAACCTCGTCCCTGTACTTGTATCCGGGGTAAGGCAGGGGCCTTTAACCCTTTTCTTATATAGCACAACATAAGAAAAGAGTGAATTTTCATAAAATATCTGATTTCTTTGAGTTTGTGATTCATAAGAGAGCGGTGCAATTATGCACTCCTTCGCGGGGACCCGGGGTAAAGGGGAAAATGTGTCTTAAGTGTCCGCGGTGCCGCACGGTGGAGACGCAACGTTTCATCGTTTATTCATGGGGCGCAGAATCAAATTAGACCGGTGTTTAAGATTAGCCTCATTTGCACCGTCGATGGGCCCTCTGATAGCGTCAGACGTCCTTCAGAGTGAAAAATGAGCAGGCGGAATAGTTTGTGAAATCAATGATTTAATTCTCATGCGGTAATGACACGAGAAAATCTATTGTCTTTACTTTTTTTCTGTGTATTCCGTTCTTATTGGCTTACTCGGCGTTTGACACTCACCAACAAATATACCTACACGAGGAAGGATTTCACACTGATCTTTAAAAAAAAAACTCGACCCAAGAATTGAAAATCAATTAATTTACATATATCAAGCGACGGTTTCGCTATAAAATGTGTAAGTGTTATATTATAAAATTTCATATGATTGTGTGTGCACGATTGAAGTTCAAAATGGACTTCATCTGAATGACGAAATAATACTGGCGAAGGGAAATATATTTAGTTATGTTTTTTCGGTCTTTTGTTCTGACTTCATCTTGAAACTTCTTTTGGAACGCAATCTTACAAATGGAGTCTGAATTCTCCATCGGATCATACTCTATTAGTTGACAATGCAGGCAAAGGAGTCGATGTAAATAGGTCACTGAATCGATTGGATGGTCAGTGAAAGAAAATCCAACAGAAAGAGTTTCATCCCGGAACATGCTTTCATCACAAATTATCAGATGGCACATAATGCATACATACAGGCCTAAGCTGGGTGTTTCTCTACACTGGGATGAATGGAATCAACACGAAGTGAAAACCCAGTTTCCAAAACATCTGTACATTATGTGCAGAATCTATGCCCACCTACGTTGCAAAGGTGGTACAAGTTTTAACGGTGACAATGTTCAAAATGTATGCGTCTTTTTCATTAAAAATGTCTTCTTTCCTCTTCAATGATGAAATTGCTTCCAGTTTATCCTTCTGCATGCCTTGGATCTGGACACCATGGCAAATCAGTTTTCATTATATTTCATCATTGTTTCTCTGCAAGACCAGAGAACAAGTGAATCTAAGAGTATTCGTTATTCACTTCAAGGTATACACCTGCATGCCGGCAGATTTATCCCTGGAAGATTTATCGCTCAGTGGCAGCCGAAACATAAAGGCGCTTTCTTTGTGTGGTTATATCACGGTAGTAAAAAGCGTGGAATGATTTGTCACTCAACTACAATGTTCAATCAGAGTGAAGATTTTGAGTGCGATGTATATCCCTACTTCTGAGCATCATGCTCCCCGAAAAACAAACAAACAACAACAACAAACAAAGAAACAAATAACCCAAAAAACAAACAAGCAAACAACCCAACAAATAAACAACCCAAAATACAAACAATCAGACAACCAACAAATAAACAACCCAAAATACAAACGATCAAACAACCAACAAACAAACAAAAACATACAAAAACAAACAATAACAAACAAACAAACAAACAAAAACAAAAAACGCCTCTTCATCTGCAACTCGTACAAATTAAAAAAAAAAACTCGTGAGATGTTGAAGTCCTACAACTACAAGTGTAATAGACGAAACGTCTACCATGAGCATTGCCCTCTCTTAAAAAAAATGGATCATTGGTTCGCCTATTGGAAATTTGTACAGATTTTTTTGAATATTTATGTTCATTCTCGTTACTATTTGTTTAGTTGTTTTTAAGTGTCCCAATCCTACGCTCTTTTTAAGAAAACATTTCAGACAAAAACAACTATATAGGGTATACAGTTGGATAAGATGATTATGGCTAGATGTTAAAGTTGAACTTGTTCTTGTGTACCCAGCTTGGAGCACGCATTTAAGTACAATGTTATGGAGTAGACCTGCATTTTATTTACAGTTTTTTGAAATTTACAGTTTGATATGGTAACGAAAGTTGCGAATGGTCTTCAGCTATGTAAAACGTATGTACACCAACTTAAAAAATGATGGTTTCGGGGTCATTTCATGCCCCTTTCCCAAGCCTTGAGTCAGCCTTTTACCACCCTCATGATGAAAAAACCCGTGGTTCCCGGGGCTTGGTAAAAGCTTGGCCCTGCTCTTGCACCCCCCCCCCCCCCCCCTTCCACCGTGAAGCGGCACAACACTGACCTCTGTCCATCGTCGCCAAGCAAACCAACGGCCCAAGCTAAAGTAGCCAACCCCAGATCTAACATTACCAGGGAAAGCCCCACGGGGCAATAAAACCCCCAATCTGGCAACAGTCAATTTATAAAAAGGAGATTTTGTTTTAGACTGTGGTGGTTGCTTTCTACGAGGTCTTCAAGCTGCGGGGAAATTAATATAAACGGATCTTTGGGGACCCCATTTTATTTCTCTTTACGAAGGTCGTGGTTGGGTGGTCTGATAAAATAAATAATTAATTAATACATTCTTATTGAATTTAACTTGGTAAAAGTCTATGCCTTGCTGTATGGTCTGCAAGTGGAATTTCAACGGCCGGCATGCAAAAGAGGAAAAAAATACAATTCTGGTTGTAAACCATCACAACAAAGCATGGCCAGGTTTCATGGGTTTGCTTACCACTACGTTTTGCGCTTTTCAGGTTACTCCACTTACTGGGTTAGCGCCAAATGTTTGCGCTAGTGTGTAAACATGAATGGTTAATAACTTGAAGAGTGCGAACAAGCAAAAAGAATTGCTCGCTAACCTGTGGGAAAACGCGTACGTTATTAGGGCGGACCTTTCCGCAATGTAAACGCCGATTTCTCGCCTATGGTGAGCAGAGCCACGAAATTTGTTCCTGGTAAATAATAGTGTTTGGTGCGTTTTGGGAACCATTGTCATCAAAATCATTATCATCACAGATCCTCATGATCAAAATCATCTCCAGTCCGAAGATCAACCACCATTTTTCCCTTTTTCCCCTTCTCTACACCCTCGACCCCCATCCTCCCACCACCGTCATCATCTTTCAAAGGCTTGTCATCATTTTTGTAAAATCAAAGCATTCACCACTCAAAGCAACACCTCGGTATTTACACAAGAACACACCCCCTCCTCTTCTAAAAACCACTTTAATAAAAAAAAAATCAGTTTTGATTCAATTGGCGAGCCATTTTTATAATGCACACAATCGGGCGTATCCCAAACTCCCTGTCACTCAAGCATCTTGTTAAAAAGAAAACGGCCGGGGAAGTTCGGTCATTGACCGGGAACTGGCAAAGGCTTGGGGCCCGCTCTGCCATGAATGCTAGTATCTGTGTCTGTAACAAAAAAAAATTGCAGGGAATCACTTGACCTTTAACCTTTACTCATGTCAATGACCGACCTAGATCTAGATCCAGAATGATGAAGTTTAAAAAATAAAAAAAAAATAAAAACATTGTCAGTAAAAACGGTGATAAAATCTAGACAAAGGTGATGATTTGGGTTATAAGTTATCTACGGTTTACCCCGATGATTTACCGATGCCATACCGAGCAATTGTCCGAGTGTGAACCCTTTCTGTTTCATAATTTATTTGGTTTTTGGCTTTCGTCAACTCCCAGCAGGCTACACGAACTTCAAGCTTGAAGTTGGCGGTTTGGGAGACCGTTGTGAGGGTTGCATTATTTCGACAAGGAGATTAAACAAATACTGATTTTGCGAACGCAGAAATACCTCTCTATTGCCACAGTTATATCTGTTTGGATTTAACAGCATGTAATTTCTAATACAGCCTTATGGGCAATACAATGGTTAAATAGGAATATAACAACATTATGAATTTATTTAATTATTTTCTATATTTTTTTACAATTGACTTTCTGTGTATTAATTTTTAACCACTTTTTTACCTATGCGTTTATGTCAATCTGTTTTTTTCTTTTCTTTCTTAGCTACGTACTTTGTAATCTTTTTTTGTTACTCTCTACATTATTTGTAACAGCTTGCAACCGTTTTGAAAGAAAATCCGAGCTTGGCACTTAAAATCAATCGGTTTTATGTTTCTTGGAGACGGGAGCTTTTGGAATGAAGGCGTGTTCATCCGTGTTCAAACAAGCCATGTTTCACTGGGCAATGTACAGGAAATCGGGTCCAGGCAATCTCTGCATAGGAAAACATTCACACTTAAATGTTGACATAATTCACTTGCAGGTGAATGTGTGAAAGAGTTAGAAAAATGCCCCCTGTGCATCCGAAGTGTTTCTTTCTCCCACAGTGTATTTATAGTTGCCTCCAAGTTGCCTGTAAAAAAATGCCTTGTGAGACAAGGCCACACTCGATTTTGTCAAAAAGAAAAAGTGAGAAGAAGCCAAGGTTGCTTGCGAGATACACGATATCCCTGTTTAGGGGCCCATTTAGCTTTCATAAACTCAACAAAGTTAGGCCATAAAATCTCGAACTGGTTCAGCTGAAAGTTTTACTGGGCAGCGAAAAAAACTTCCACTCAGCATGTAATCTTGCCCTTGGGGTGACCTTTGATGTAGATTTGGCAATTTAGGGTATTGAACCTTTTGGCTTCTGACCATCCCCAAAAGAAGAGATTTTTCGTTTAACCAAAGTGCTCTTAACGAAAAGAAAAACGTTTTTTCCATGTCAATTTTCAGCTCTAGTGGGTTTCGTGAAACCTAGTCGTTATTTCTGTTTGACTAAACAAAACAGACTAAGTTTGAAAACTGTCCGAGCTGAAGGGCATGCTGTGTGCACTTTGTCTGAGCAATCTTTCTAATGCATTTCTGCGTATTATTTTACGTTGATGGTTGGTGTTCTTGGATTTTCTGTGATCACAATGATCCAATGCCTGTTGTTGTGCCTTCCACTGAGTTTAAAAGAACTCCTTAAAGTTTGTACTTCATGACCCCAATTCTAAAACCTGACTTTTTACTTTGTCTTAAGCTAAAATGTAAATGAAATATAAGTTCAATAAAATCACCAAGACAAAAGCCATGGTTCTATACAACAAAAATACTGATCATTCCCGAAAGCGCGAGTGGAACGTGGGGCCCATCTTATATTCATCCCGCGTAGATACACTTGAAGGTGCGGTAGGTTCAGGGCATGCAACGTACACGACTTTCAGTGGGCGTAGAGAGACCGTCAGCGGACCCTAGAAAATTGTCTATGGGTCTCCGGCAGCCGTCGAGAGGGTTGGGGAAATATTCCGCGCGCTCTCCAGCCACGGCAAGAAAAGCTTTTGACCAGGGTCGATCACTTTTTGTGTTGTGCAGGGCTCTGGCGGGTTCGTTCCACATTTTCACGGGCATTTAGCGCGGCTACGTGCGGCGAATACCCTGTCTAGTGCGTTGTCATACCGACCGGAGCGGTGCATTTGTGGGGGTTTTGTTGTGAGTAATAATGTTTGTGCTAAGTACACGGTAGAGATGTGCAGGTTCTCCTCAGAGGATTATGTTCCACATTCCCTAAGGACCGACGATAGAGGGCGGGCGGGAACTTGGTGCTTCCTGAGAGGGGTAGAGGAGTTGGAGTGATTTGGGGGTCACACGTTCACAGCACACAAAATAACAATATGAACAACAGTACACATTACTCGATGTGTTTATGTATTTAGGTGTTGGAGATCCTTCATCTTTGGTTTTCTTTTATCGGAAGATAGCCGACATTGTCACAGATCCTTAAAATTTGACCATTGCAGTATCAATTGCTTTATAGAAATTTGAAAGATGTGGCCTCACTTTGTTGAATTCCTGTTTAGTTATTGGGCAGAGTCAACGCTACATGAAAAAAATACCCAATTTGAATCGAGGGCACTTTGGTACTTAGTAAGAAAGTACAACTTATTATGGTTTGCGAGTCACGTCTGATTCGTATTTAAATTTGAACTGAAGTCTTCGTTTCGTCTGTATATTATGCAAGACATGGTGGAAATAGCAGAAGGATTTCTTTTGGCTTTTCAGCAGATCCAAGTGGAAAAAAACACAGAAATCTGTTTCGGGCTGTATGTTTTAGTGCAGTCACTTCTGGTCTGCCTTACAGACGGAACCTGGTGTAGGCAGAACACGTTAATATACTAATAGATTCAGCTCTAGGTCAAATTCTAGGTCCAAAAGTTAACAAGAAAAACCTATTTTAGGCGTTTAAATTGACTATTTTTCACCAAAAATATCAATTGGTGTATACCATTCATCCTGAGAAATATTCCCATCTGAAATTGCTTGTTACCGTTGTGAAAATTTTGTTTGAATCTTTTCTTGCATGCTGATCCAAACCTGTAACGGTTTATACACCATCGAACAGCACACGAGCAGCTACGTCACTATGACGTTCACAGTGTTATAAAATATTACCATCTGTAGTTTTATGTGGGGAAAACTTGAATGAATGCACTCTTCTAGTAACGTAATGCTGTGCCATTCTTCAATATGGACACGGGTGTTTTTTAAAAACTGCTGTGCCTTTTTTGTTATAAGTTCACTTTAACAGCCCTAACTCAACATTGGTAAGAAGAAAAACATAATGGTCACAGATTTACATATACCTTACATGGTATAAATGTAATGATGGTAGAAAACATTCCTTGAAATATTTCTGCCTGAAGTGTTATCGTTTTTAAATAATAAATGAAGTAAGATCCAAAATTAATTTTCGTCTCAGTGAGACAATAACTCTGCCTGTATATGAATGCGTACACAAATGCTGAATGCATTTTTACAGTTTTCTCGCAACTGAAACAACGAAATGAGCTGACATTTTCACAGGTTGGTTTTATTACAAATAACTTGATTTGTGCAAAGAATGGAAGCATTTACAGTCAGTTTACCAATGTTGAGCTGGGGCTTTAAAGTGATGTAGACCTATTCAGAGGAAGGTCATTGCAACCATCTATGAATAACATCTTATTTTAAGGGAACGGCCATAAATTATATGAATTTGACAATCGGGGGAAATCTTGTAAGTGATGTTGAACCATCTTTACATAATAATCAGTCATGTAGACCAAAATATTCAATAAATTGTTGGTTTATATTGGGAAAAAAGGAGATATGCCCCTACTTTGTTTTGTATTTAAATGTAGCATTGTTTTAATAAGTAGACTCGGAGGATACCAACCCGTCATTCAATTTTTTTTTTTTTTTTTTTTTTTTTTTTTTTTTATAACTAATAGGACGTTTGCTACCTATATACGTACACTTATTACAAAAAAATACATAATTTGAAAGTATGGTGTTGTTTTAACAAAGGGCTTGAGTACACGCAGACTTGGAACAACTAAAAGAGTAAAGTTAAAATGATAGGATAATTATGATAAGTCGATGGGATAAGGGAAGGGATGAATAACACTGAGAGGTTTGGACTTACGTTTTGTTGTTGTCCGTCTGGCTTGACCTCAAACTGCCGCCATGTTCTCTGCTCAGCGTGCTTAGGAGTAAACACTGGCCGGGGCTTGAAGAGGCTTTTGCCCCGTGCCACTCAGACGGGAAACTCGCTGGTTGTGAATAATTTACCGACTCGAACAAGATCGACACGTACAATTCCACAAACAAACAGCCAGAATGTTTTTTTAGAGTTACCAGTAGATATACTGACATACAAACTAAAGGAGATATTGTCATGAGGTACGGAAGAGGAGCAGCATCCAGAAAAAAGTGTTTATATATGGAAACAATAATGTTTGAAATACAAGTAACAAACGTTGGATGAACTTCTTAAGCTAAAATGTGTGAAAAAGTATACACATTCAAAGAGACGAAGGATAACATTCAGGGCATTATTTTTCCCGCCAAAAAAAAACAGTTGAACATTTGAAACAGTTGAAGACAGACTTTTTCAAGCTACATGTTGTTTTCCATTTAAATACAAGGTACAGGATTTCTAAATAGCGAAATGGGAATTAGTTCCGGTCTGATCATAAAGTTCATACCAGTATACCAATCATTATGTCTGTCTAAAATAATGTTGAAGTCAAGAAAATAGCATTTGAAACCCCTCAAAACCACTGCTGCTTATTTTGATAGCCGTATATTACGAGCATGGGAAAAAAAACAAGTTTTTGTTTGTTTGTTTGTTTGTTTGTTTGTTTGTTTGTTTGTTTGTTTGTTTGTTTGTTTGTTTGTTTGTTTGTTTGTTTGTTTGTTTGTTTGTTTGTTTGTTTGTTTGTTTGTTTGTTTGTTTGTTTGTTTGTTTGTTTGTTTGTTTGTTTGTTTGTTTGTTTGTTTGTTTGTTTGTTTGTTTGTTTGTTTGTTTGTTTGTTTGTTTGTTTGTTTGTTTGTTTGTTTGTTTGTTTGTTTGTTTGTTTGTTTGTTTGTTTGTTTGTTTGTTTGTTTGTTTGTTTGTTTGTTTGTTTGTTTGTTTGTTTGTTTGTTTGTTTGTTGTTGTTTTTTCACTGAAAACGTGACCATTATTATATTTTGATGAAATTTCCATGGGTTGATAGGATGGTGTAATTATTGAAAATTAGAGGTTGTGAATTAATTTTCTCTCCCCAAAACAATGATGTATGATTTTCCATTTAATTGAACACAATCTTCATGACCAAGGTAAAGTTAATAAAGACTTATGCACTTTTTTTGACAGTTTATATAGACCAGACCAGGGGTAGATTTCAGAAAACTAGTCCTAAGTTATGGCAAGTCATATAAGTTAGGACTAGTTGCTCATCCTAAATCGAGATAAGACTATAGTCATAGCACTTTGTGAAATCCACCCCCAGGTCAGTATACTGAGATTTTAAAAACATGGAGGTCTACAGCGTTTAATAAAGACGTAGACCACGATAATTATAGAGGTGGGTGCCATTTCAAAAGCCCCAATAGCTATGAAGCAAACGTGAGTTATGTATATCTTACCAAACTGCTGTCACTTGCGAATGAGTATTATGTGCACCAAACTTATGTTGCTTTCAATTTGCTTTAGTGTCGATAGTATAAAAATGAATGTAACATCAACATTTTTAAACGTTGGTTCCGTGAATGCTGTCAAATTTAATTACTGTATATTCGAGAGGGACTTTCCATCTCGTTACAGTATCACAGATTAGGATGTGATTGGCTCTTGGAAGGGTAAACTTACATTACAAACAAAACGCGAAAAATGAAACAAATAAGGTGATTATTTATTCAGTTTGTAAAGTTTGATTTTGTTTTTGCTTTTCGATAATTTTAGCCAATTTTTAATTTTTGAAATTTTATATTTATTTGCTGTTTTTACCCTGTTTGTATAATGTAATATAAAGCGCTTTGAGGCTTGCGTAAGGCGCTCTATAAGTCTATTGTTATTATCATTTATTTATTATTATTATGTTTCGTTGAAAACAGTGGAAAGTGATTTGATTTGTCAGGGATGCACTAACAATAAGCCATGATTATGTAGAGATCTCTGCATGTTATTTTCTCAACTTTGACATTATAATCTATTTCAGACGGACACATTTTTCTGATAATTGGCATTGATGTCAACTTTTTATCAGTGATCTTCCAGATTGAAAGTAATCTTCTTCTTTTTTCGATGATGACCAATCCTGTATGATACATCAAATCTGTTTAAATTATAAAGCCGTGCATTTATTTTATAATACACTCCACTTTTTTGTATAACAACCGCGTGGTGGCGGTAAGCTATTGTCTCCACATTATAACTCGCTGCAATATATAAAAACAATATTTATCAATTGTGTAATTCTATACGTTGCAGTCGTATTACTGGTAATCTTAAAACGTAAATTTTACCTTTAGTTCTTTGTGGAATTGGTTAAAGAACTGTTCCAAGCGGGATTTTTCCCCTCCAAATTTGAAATGCGGGACGTTAAGCATCCATCAGCATTTGGATGCAGCGAGCGCGGTACACCGAATGTAAAATAATAGTTTATGCAGGAAAACAAGAAGTGGCTGTTGCTCTCGATACATTTAGTCGAGTGAAACGAGGCGAATAAAAGGCATGTAAGTGTCTAAAGTAGTCGGCACTCACCACACCTGAGTGCTGACTACTTTGCCGGGAAACACCTTAACAAATTCGAACAGATGTGGAAAACACAAGCAAGAGAGAAACAGGCGCTGGCTTTTTTTTTTCTTCGCCAAAATGTACAAGCTTCACGCTATTGATTTGGTCGTTGGCAATTCGATGGGATATTCAACGGCTGACCTGTATTTGCTAATGAATTACATGAGGTCTCTTTGTTTAAATGTTTCCAATGGGGGCTGACCGCGTTATTTTTCCGCTGATGGGTCGATGGATAGACATCCACTTCGGGCAGGCTTGAGAACGGTCTGAATGACAGAACGTAACTCACGTATAGCGAGCGATAACTCGCAACCAAAGGAAGCCTGCGTGGTTTTCAGACGGGTTGGCTTTTCTGTGTACATGTATAATTATTATAATCAAATGCTGAGAGAACAACCTGCTTGACTTCTCAGACTTGTCCACGTTGCCACCTCGAGGCTTGGAGGGAACCCGTGTACATTCTGTGTAGCTTCTGACGTTACGATCATTAACCGAAATACAGGATGATAATTCAAGATGGTAGCTCTACCATCAGGTTTTGTTGTTGATACAGTATTTATAATAATTGTCGCCAAGAAATTGATTGTTTTCAACAAGAAAAATCACTCATAGTCCAGATGTCATGTCACTACCACTCACACACAGAGAAATATTTTTGTCTGAATTACTGCAAGTAGAGCAAACAGCATTCCCCACAAAATTCCTGACAAAACATTGACTGTTTAAACAAACATTATAGCCTATATATTAATGTACAAAAACTTGATGCAACTTTCACACGTTGGACGGTTGTTAGGTGTGTTTAAGGAAACTTTTAAAATTTGAGTTCTTCTTTATTCTTTTTTAAACTATTATTTAACATATTTAAATGTTTTGCCCTTCCCTTGACGGCCTCAGCTCGTGTATTGTGGTGTCCAAATAGATATAATAAAAAATAAATATAGAATATTGGAAAATGTACTTTTCCCTTGAATGTCTTAAAACATATCCACAACAACAACGTTGTCTTCCAATGAAGCCCAGTCAGACATGGTACATCTGAGGGCACTTGAGTGTTTGACCTCTACATCACCCGTTTTCATGTTCACCATAGTCATCGCACACAATGACAGTATGAATATTTCACTAAAAAGGTGCCATTTTTATGTTCATTTTCACCCACGGTTTGGTTGATTGGAAAGTCACAAGAATCAGACACAAGTTCCATGATGACGGTATACTGTCCCTATATCCAATCCAGAAAAAAAGTGGGTCTACTGGTGCCAATGACTGTGCATTATACCGCCGAGTTTGTTTTATTTAAGCTCCGAATTACATCATTGATATTCTTGAGCGTGATTTGGGCAAACAGCCTGCGGGGGATATAGAGGGAGACACCGGGGCTAGATACCACATCGGAAGAGTAAGTTGAGTCACTTATATGCATGGCTGAGGAGCCCAAGATCTGTCACTTACAGATACGGGACAGGTATGTCCGACAGTTTTGATTGAAACCAATCCTTTTTTTCCCCAGCATTAATGGAACGCCTAACTTGAAAAATGCTAATGTAACATGGAATTTCATTTTAAAATTTGTGTGAAAATTAGTTACTACGGAAGATTTATTTATAAAAGTGACAATGGGGTCATACATTATGTTAACAAAGTGGACTAAATAAAAAGTTTAAATGAATATGGATCGTTGTCGTCCATAGACGTTGCCCATGCATTAATAATAGCTGGATGGACAATACAAAAATGATTTTCTCAAAGTTGTTGTCTGTCGTAATTCGAATTTTGTTTGAGACAAGTTCACTGTTGTACCCGGGACCCTCGGAGATTGAGACCAATAGCCAAGCGGACCAGCAAATTGGGGTATTCTAGATCACTCTCAAAGACGGTCTTAAGATCGGCTCACAAGAATATCATCACCACCGGTATCAAATAAGAAAGAGTGTAGACATTCCAAATGAAAACAAACAAACAAACAAACAAACAAACAAACAACTCAACAAACAAACTACAACCTTGACAGGGACAATGTAAGATTTTGTTCATTAGTACTTGTCGTTGTTGTATAATCATTTCTCCAAATAATCATTGCCTCCGTTGTGTTTCCTGAGTTATTGACCGACCGAGGCGTATCCCTTGACAGTTATAAGACTGTTCAAAATGACATACTCTTACTTAAAGGGGATATCAGACACGGGATACTTCAGGAAATGAACACCAGCAGGATCACCCACCTCCTTATTGGTACTGTCACATTCTATTTGTCCCTAACAATTCCATCAAAGACAACTTGGTCTACAAACCACATGCTATCCCACTATTATAGGTTGTTCGAATCAATCTGTCATAGTGTTAGCGCATAACTCTTCCATTATTAGTTCCAACTGACATGACTTGTAAAAGCATTCATGGACTGCGGACCATGTACATCCTGAACCGATTCCTAACTAACAATGCGTGCCATCTGATGACGATAAAACATCAACTTTTCTCTGTGCCATGTTTGAAATCATCTAGAACCAAGAGGTCCTAATAAACTACAACCGTCACAGTTCGAGCTATGCCTACGCTGACTACCAAGTACCCAAGTTGGCAGTCTGTTTGTGTGCCCCCCCCCCACCTCCCTCCACGCATTGAGCACACTGACAGAGTCCCAAGTCGAACGTGACACTTTGAAAATGCCAACCATCATCGGGATAATGGAGATGTCGCCAACAGTGAGTATTATAGGAGAATACCTCCATAGTTACATGCGAGATGAAAGACGAACAGTGATTAGACTAGGGAGACAGGAAGGTGAAGTCTTCGGAAAGAGGATAAGGTACCCTTCTCTTTTGCACTGCCCGATTTATTGAACGGGATTGAAGCAGACTATAAATAATTCCTCTGGTTTCCACAAGATTACTAACCTTCACAAAGGCACACTACAGTTCTTTAAAGTGTCCGTGCACCATTCTGTTTAATCCCCACATGTTTTCATGGACACTTAAACAAAAAAAAACAATAGTAATGCGATTGTTATTATTACAACTGACTGACAAAACGGAGCAATTTACAGTAAACTTGATGAGCATGAAGTGGAATATGACATAATCTCTTGATAATCTTTTTGAAATCAATATTAACATAATTAATCCAAATGCATTTATTTAATATACATATTTTTTTTTTACGAAGAGGGTTTCCAACTCAGAACTGTCTCTGATTTATAGCGTTGGTATGCCTACCTGAGAACCGGAGAAAATGAATATGCGATGCCGGATACACCGTATAGAGATGCAGCAATCGCGCATCGGTTGGTTCGATTCCCGCATTCGTTGGCAGTGGGTTTTTTCCATTCGGACGTTATTTTCAGTAATTGTTATCAACATTGAGAAAACTTGCAGCACAATCATTTCTAGGGAGGGGTTGGTTATTGGACTTTATTTACAAGGATTTCTAGTTTGAGATGAAGTTGGTATTACAATGGTGTATACAACCCCTTTAATGTACGGCAACTGAGCTGCCTTTGTCCCATCCCCAACCCCAAGAGAAGCTGAAGATTGGCAGTCTCAGAAGTGATAGAATTAAAAGCGGTTGACCGTGAACACATTTCATTTTGGTTTGATTTATGGGGGGAAGACTTGGTGAAAATTAATCCCTCTTGTTTAATTCACATGCCGTCTGGGTCCCTTGGACGCGTCTGCATGGTATGGTGGCGCGGTCATGATCCGTGATTTTACAATCCACAGCGTGTGTCTTGCCATGAAGAGTGAGTCGGGAGAGGTAAGATGAGTTTGCCATCAGTACCTCACCTGAATGTCGAGGGGGATGCGGCAGAGAAGACGCGGGAGAAACTTTAAAGGGACAATTTACAACATCTGAAGGGGACGTTTGAAATGTGTTTAGCTATTAATGTACCGGTAGATCACGCCGTAGTTTACACGAGATACCGGACCACGAGATCTCATAATAGGAACCGTTTTCGATGTGAGGTTCAGCTTGCAGTTAAACCAACTCCCTCTGTTGTATGATGTTTGATTGAAGGACTTTGCAGTGCTTATAAAAGATGAAGCTGAAAAAAATTAAATAGTAAACACAACATCTATCGTAAAAAAAAAATTGTCCCCTTTCCTAAGGTAGACTTCTTAATCGTCTTCCACCAGTGAGTTTAAAATGATTAAGTATACAAAATGCAACTCATTTTGTCCATTCGCAAACTATTAGCACAAACGCCTTCAAATATTTATAGCGGAACTCTAACAACAGTTCCAAATTGTTCGTTATTGAAGTCTGACGGACATTATTTTGCTATCGTATTGACCTGCTGTATGGAACTATCGGCAACTATATTATTATTATTTCTTTCTGGTAATGAAACAAAGGGACTCTCAAAAGCGCCCAACACTGTTGGCCTGAAGATACGTGTGTTGAGAAGATGATGAAGAAATGTCAGTTTTAGATGTGGCAGGAAAACCCCAAATAAGGAAAACCCACGCAATCAGGTAGGGACTGAAAACCCAATCCACATGCAAGGGATTCGAACCGGGGTCCACAGAGGTGAAAGGCAGGGAAAGAATTACCACTGAGCCAACCTGAATTGCCAATGCTCCGTAAGTTCACCATACACGCCATTCGGAAACGATCGCGAAACCACGCGTATCTTTCGCGAGAACGTGCTTTAATATTTTGGGCCTAATATAGCAGGTCAAAGGTACGAATTCGATTATTTTATTTACTGAATGCGCGAGTGGATGGCACCTTTAAGCGGGGTTTGTAACAAAGCTATTATTGAGGAGCACTTCCGTGTGATTAAAAAAAAACAAAAAAAACATGGTGGTTATTATCTGACATACGTCTAGGTATAGGGAAGGGTGGAGTGGGCGAACTTATTCCTAACGCCGGTCATGGAAGCACGCAGACCATGCTACCGCTTCCTAGATACAGAGTTACCATATGGAAAGTTCTATACTCACCTGTACCCTTCAATCCAACGTGACAAGCAACAGGGAAACTCGTCAACGGTTTGAAACGAATTGATCATGCCGAATCAGAATGCATCATAGAGCAGTTTTAATTTCTTTTTTTTGTGATGATCCCGATTCCGCCGGTCGTGATTGTTTTACTTGGGGGGTATTTACGGCCCCCAGGGAACCCCCTGCGAGCGTGGTATGTCACTCAATCCCGTCTCCAAGCTTCACGGTAGAAGCGAGACGTCAGCCTGTAATTTAGGTGAAGCAATAAATTGGAAGATGGGGGTGACGACAGCCAGGGTGTTTCAATCGCAGTGGAAACCCCGTGCATAACAAACCGGGGGGGGGGGTTGTTTCGGACTTCATCACCACCGAGTCATTGATCGGTTTCGTCTGAGATGCGATGAGGCATCGCTTCAAGGGAAGCAAACATAGTATTTCTTCATGATTTCTACATTACAAATGGATGACGTCCAAAAATCTCTAACCGAGTTTCCTCAACTCGTAACCCTCATTATCTTGAAATATGACTTCAAGTAACCCGGCCTGAAAATGAGGCCAATGCTATAACAAGGAATGCATGTGTATTAAACAAAATGAAACAAAATATTGAATGTGTAAGCTCACACCATGTTCCAATCATAGAGCTATAAACACAGTCTGCAGCTCTATGTTCCAATGAAGATCATTTCAAGGTGTGGCGTTAAAACTGTTAACCACTCATAATGTGCCTTCCATATGGTGGCCCGGAAGTGACATCATACATCGCAAATATCTTTGCAAATAATTATTTGCGACGAAAATTGCGATGTCGAAAATATTATAACAAACATCTTTGCAAATATTTGCGATGTCTTTACAAATGTCGTTGAAATTAATTATCTTTGCAAATTGCGATCTCGCAAATATCACAATTATTTGCAAAGATATTTGCGATGTCACAAATATTATCGCAAATATCTTTGCAAATTATTTGGGGGCGATGTCGCAATGATATTTTTGCAAGTACAAAGATGCGTTGGCACAAATATTTGCACATAGCGTGATAACATTATTTTGCGTCATCGTAAATATTTCCAAAGATAGGCTTGCAAAGATTTTTGCGGCAATATTTGCGTTTGTGACATCGCAAATATTTGCAAAGACATTTGCGATATGTGATGTCCCTTCATGGCCACCATACTACCTCCTACATTCAGTCATTTCTTCAAGGGTGATTTAATACCGGGTAGCATTAGATCGGTGTGCTGAAAAACATAAATTGACTTTTAAATGCACCATATACGTAAATCAACCGTAAACAGTACACAAGAAAGACCGTGCATATACGAACATTGTTTGGGTACCACCTAGACCCATTGCATTAACGTTTGATCGAAACAAAGGCAGACCTTAAAACGTTCAGATTTCATAGTCTCTAACTCTTTAACCAGTGCCCAATTTCATAGAGCTGCTTAAGCACAAAACGTAGCTAAGCACAACAAATTTATGCTTACCAGAATAAGGTTACCAGCTAAAATAACATGTCACATGTACAGTCTGTGACTGGTATCCAACTCTTTTTTTTTTTGCTTAGCAGAAAAATGTTTAAGCAATAGTTTCAGCTTAAGCAGGTCTATGAAATTGGGCCCAGTTTTTAATAGAGAGAAAATAATGCGTATGAATTCCGTTTACGTTGTGTAATTTATAAAAAAATTTGTAGGCCTATCCGTAAAATTTTACGGTTATTGTTTTGCAACCATGTGGCCTGGTAAAACTTTGATTGTTAGTATTGCTTGGATTATTGATTTAAAAAAATTATAAATAAATAAATACATAAGGCAGAGAAAATTGTTTGAACTCTATGAACGTTTATGTTTATTTGGCCGCCCATAGAGTTTAGTGGGCTAGCACTTTGTTGCAAATGGCGCCCTGTGGATTTGCTGTTGAGCTGGTATGGTGCATAATCGGAGTTTGGTGACCCTGACTTCTATCCACCATAGAGCTGACACCATGTGTGTACCCGCCCCAGCCCGGCCCCACTTTGGTAAACCAGCTGACTGAGCTGAGGCTGGCGGTTGCCACATTCCCGCTGTACTTTGTCTCCTCTGAATTCTAATTTGCCACAAGATCGCTCTCCGCTTACGTCCTACTTCAATTATTGATACAACTGTATGTATAGTTATGAATTTATTTTACCCGGTCATGAGATTTAACTTGTGTAGTTCAGTATAGTTCGTTGTTGTACCGTGACCGTGTGCTAAATGCCAATCCTATCCACTTCATTAGACCCAGTAAAGGAGTACGTAATTTCTACCTCCATGATTAAAAGGAGTACAGCGCCCCAGTTACTGGGTCTACCATTTCATTATTGTCGGCGGCGGCCATATCAAGCCCAGCCCGTTTATTCACACAGCAGACTTTATCTGGGTTTTATTTCTTTCAATTGTTACTTGTTTATGGTAGTACTAGTAGTAGTCGGTGGTCTCACAGTTATATGTCCCATCCCAAAAAAACGAACTTGATGAATGATGTTGATGAGCTCATATCCCAGATGCTAAACAGTAAAGCCACCTACAACCCATCTCCTATGACAATACATGGAATTGGAATGGTCTCCAGTCCAATTACTGACCACAGTCAATGGTGCTGCACTCAGCCACTGAGTCTGAGCTAGCCCCACTAGTGTGGCAAGGATTTTTGACATCGGTTGAATCCTTAGCCACACGTCCAAGCCTATCTTTTGTGCAGCTCGTCCCCCAATCCGCCGCACCAAAACCTAATGGGTGCGGCGCTGGATTTTAACCAACTATATGTGTCCACGTACCTCTTAGCTTGCCTCCAGTACTTTGGCTGTTGAAGTTACTAACCTTATTAAGGGCAAATAATCATTTGAATTTTGCTCAAAATTACTCCACACAAATAGATATCGGCTAGCGATTGGGGGACGAGCTGCACAAAAGATAGGCTTGGACGTGTGGCTAAGGATTCAACCGATGTCAAAAATCTTTGCCACACTAGTGGGGCTACCACTGAGCTAACCTGGGAACAAGTCTTGTGATCAAAGCTAACAACAAATAGTTCCTTCTTCATTTTTGGAATAGCTGATTAACCTCTTTCCTTTAGTTTTCAATAAACACGCCATGTAAAGAAACCATGGAGATCCATCAATTTGGAGGATCACTTTCTAGTGAACACTGTTGAGCACAATCTTTGGATTTGCACCATCTGCAGATTGCGCAGGATTTTGCCCAATCTGCAGATTGAGCTGCCCAATCTGCAGACTGAGCACATTGTCTGCAGATTGGGCAGCTGATGGTAATGCTCAAAGTTTGGATATGTCGTTATTCATACCCAATTCGACTAACCACTGTAGGTTTAGAAGGGGGCAGTCATGTTTCATGATACGTAATAAATGTGCCACCTGATTATTTTGATACTTGTGATCTAACGAAAAGTTGTTCCGTCCCAACTTGACAATCGTCCCAACTATAGTTGGGACTGGTCCCTACTTGAGTGTTACATTTTGGGCGGCGCCCCAACTATTGTTGGGATTGCTTACTCTTGTCTTTGACATAACATGTATTTCATGCAGTACATTTGTTTGGAGGATTGGCATAATGGAAGACCTTTCAGATTTAAATTGACTAATATTATTATCAATCATAACAAATTCTCTACTTTTTCTTTTGCTTCCCCCCCCCACCCTTCAGGGCATCGTGTAAGATACATGTACATGTGACGTAACAATGCCTAAAGGAGTGACTCTGGGTGACAGGATGAAGGAGGCAGGCCAACAGATAGCTGCTGGGGGTTCAGCAGGTAATCAAAATAGATTACACACCTTTATTCCAACAACCTTATGTTCCGACACCCCTATGTTCTGGCACCCCTATGTTCCGACACCCCTATGTTCCGACACGCCTATATTTCCGACATCCCTATGTTCCGGCACCCTTATGTTCCGACACCCTTTGTTCAAGCACCCCTATGTTCCGACACCCCGATGTTCCGACACCCCTATGTTCCGACACCCCTATGTTCCGGCACCCTTATGTTCCGACACCCTTTGTTCAAGCACCCCTATGTTCCGACACCCCGATGATCCGACATCCCTATGTCAGTGTATGTTCTGGCACTCCTATGTTCCGACACCCCTATACTTCCAGCACCCCAATGTTCCCGCACCCCTGTGTTCCGACACCCCTATGTTCTGGCACGCCTATATTTCCGACACCCCTATGTTCCGGCACCCCTATGTTCTGACACCCTATGTTTCAGCACCCCTATGTTCCGGCACCCCTATGTTCCGACACCCCTATGTTCCGGCACCCCTATGTTCCGACACCCTTTGTTCAAGCACCCTTATGTTCCAACACCCCTATATTCCAGCACCCTTATGTTCCGGTACCACTATGTTCCGACACCCCTGTGTTCCGACACCCCTATGTTCCAGTACCGTTGAGCAGTCACCATGAAATAATGTGTGCTTGAGAATAAATTTGGTATTGCTAACAATGAACATTGTAATATTACCATATTTACTATACTGTAGTAGGAAATAAGTTTCCTGCAATCATAACACTGAAGCATGAGGAAGTCACATTCAATAGTATGCCATAGCTCAGTTGGTAGAACACTGGCACAATAATCCAGAAGTCACAGGACGCAGATTCAAATCCTGTTCTAGTAAATTTTCCTGTGTTCACCCCAAAATTGTCTTTATTTGAACTTGTTGCAATGATCGAAACCCACCTCATTGATGGTCCCCAGCCGCAGGGTTCTGAAATATTAAGAGTAAACTTGGGGCTCTGTTGCTATAGGAAACTTTTCAGGCACTGTGGCAGCAGACCTACCGGGTAAACCCATTGTTCACAGAAATGTGAGCATGCTCAGAACTACACAAACAATGGAACTTTACCTGGTTAGTCTGCTGCCACCTAGTGTGCCAAAGTCTCCCATTGAATTTCAGCCATTTATGTCGGCCTATTGTCCAGATTCATCAAGAGAATACTACACCCCCTCCCAATAAAAAAAAAAGAACAACTTATATCGGAGACTGCAGGCCTAGATCTTTAGAAAAACAGGGGCTGGCCAAATCAAAGAAATTGTACAAAGGCATGCTGGCCAAGTTGGTAGTGACAGTGCAATTTTTCTGAAGGGCATGCTGGCCAACTCGACAGGGCATGAGGCCAATGGCCTCGGTGGCCTCGGTTAAGATCAAGGCCTGAGACTGCCATGTCTAAACTGTGTAGAGTGATTCCTAATAACATGGACATCCTTTCTGTGTCCGTTTTTCTGGGTGTTTTGTTTTGTATGTATCAAGCAAATCAGGCCAACAAAAATGAAAAGTGTATTGAAGTGACACTTCATGAAAACTGGAAACTTGAGACTCGACCCTGAAAGACTTGATGACAACTCTGGTGCAGGCTCCATGACCAGCACACGTAGGATTGAAACCTACTGTACAGTTTGACAACTTAGTTGCAGATCTTGGCACCCCGATTGTTTATTCAGGACTGATACTTTACGGAGGCAACAGAGGCAATTGCCTCAGTGCCCCTGGTCATTGCCTTGGTGCCCTTGAAACGCCCCAATAGAAATTTACAATTTCCTGATCTAGAGGTGCCCATTATCAGGAAGAAAATGCCTAGGTGCCCTTTCCCTTTCAAGAACAAAGCAATCAGGCCTGTTTTTTATATATAAACTATTATTTTTAGTACTATCATTATTATTGCATAAGATGAGACGTTCATTGCAATACACATTGCATGATTTTATTATCTCTACAGGTCTTGTTGAGGTCAGCCTGATGCATCCTCTTGATGTCATTAAGACAAGGTGAGATAAATTTACCTGAGAAGAGAATCTGTCGTTTTCAAAGTTAGTAGCAGATTTAACACTCTGTTTTTGAAATGAGAAAATGGCGAAATCAACGTTATCATTTCTCTGATATCTGGTCCCCTCTGCACTGTGCTTATGAAATGGATATTGGTAACCAGCGATGGGACCAACCTCGATAGGCTGATCGCGAATAGTCGACTAGATTAGTCCAACCATCGTTGACTAGCTGAGCTATGTACCTTTATTGAACTTGCTCATTGTTATCTTGTTTTGTTTTTCATTCAGGTTTCAGATCCAGGGAGGCCCGCAAGGAGAGATGTACGGCACATCAATGGTTGACCTTGTCAAGAAAATGTACAGAACAGAAGGGTATGTTTCATTGTTGGATTAGGAAAGATTATAATGACGTTGCCATTTCTGTCATGCTACCTGTGCACAAAAAGCTATGTATACAGATTCTAACTTAGCCAAAAAGGGGTTGGGACTATTTTGCCCTGCTGGCCTCGGTTTGGAATACATTTGATTTGAATCAGAGAAAACAAGATGGCTGCACCATATTGTCAGTCTGTGGGGGGTGGATAGAAGGAGGATGAGGAGGCAACCTCGATCCCATGGATTTATAGATTTTGCTGCACCATTTTATCCAAGCATATCTTGCATGATCGTTACCCCTGGAATTGTGTCATTTAAATTCCGGAAAAATATGACACCATGCCTGTGGTTTATCTTCTGTACATGTGCGCTAAAGCATGGTTGCTTGCAAAAGAGGCATCAAGTCAGAGAGCCACTGGTCCCCTCTCATTCTTCTTGGATTTTGCTACTTGTTTGTAGTTTTGGGTGCCTGCGTAAACCACAGTATATTTGAAGTGTGATCGCGCCACAATACTTGCATCTTTGACAGAAGGCGTGTGCTAAGCGCCATTCAATTGCTTTAAAGTTTTCAACCAATGTGTGTGTAATCATCATTGTTTGTCAGTATCTCTCTTCCAGGGGTTAGTGACAAAAGGAATTGATACCGCGCAATGCCCTTGGTAACAAGGCTTTTGAAGAAGAGGTGGTCTTTAACCAGTTAATGCTGGATGACGTGCATACACCCCAATGATTTCCCTGCCAGAAATCAGACGATATGAACTTTGTATTTTCTTTTATTTGGGGGTAGAGGGTGGGGCAAATGAATATAACCTTGTCCATAGATGTTTGTGTCATCCCTTGTGATTGGCTATCACCCTTTTGGGAGCAATCAACCCTCCCCCATCTTTTCATTTGATGATGAGTTTGTTTGGATTACAGAGCTCTTTCAGTCTACAAGGGAATTCTGCCTCCAATCTTAGCTGAGACACCCAAGAGAGCCGTCAAGTTTTTCACATTTGAGCAGTACAAATCACTCTTTCTATTTGGTGCCCCGTCCCCAACTGCACTGGTAAGTACAACTGCACCGGAAGGCAAACAGCTAAAGTAGACTATTTCCATAATAGACCGATCCATTAGGCCCCGCCTACTTAAGCAATTGCCTAGCAACAGCACATGGTGTGACTTTCTTGCCACGATCGCACTTGTGGTGGTTCGGTTGTGGCACACACGTATTGGATACGATACACACACGTACATGGTTTTCGTAAACGGTATGGATTTAGTTTCGTGGCCTTTTGAGCAGTGCATTGAGTCCAAAGAACAATGCAGACAGGAACACTGTTAAACCACTTTTACACGACTGTACAGGGACCACTGCTGTGGGATTTGCACCACCCAGAAATACGAAAAAATTTAAACAAAACAAAAGCTAGTAGAGCTGTGTGTGCTGTTGTGCGTCAGAACAATGGCGGCGGTTTGTTTACTTTTCTATCAGAATTTAACGTGTCTGATTTTTGTCTGACTTTCAGTGGCATTGTCAAGGCTGTTATTGGTCAATACGTTAGTAGGCGGGGCTTAATGGATTGGTTTATTACCTATTGGTAACATTTACATGCGAGTTCACCAACCATTTGAAACCATTCACCTGCATTGGTGTGTGTATAGTGGAACAACTGTGCACAGAACTAACTGTATTGCACAAGTGTGTACTATGAAGTGCATTCACCACATGATATATTGTAGGCTGTAAAAGTACTCTATCATTCAAAACCACAGTGGGTGACATTGATTGGTCAGACAGTTGGAAGGTTGGAGTAGAGGCTGTTAATTTGATTTTTAAGTCCCCAAAACTACACCATATTTTTCAGTATTGTGATTTCTTCCTATGTAGACGTTTACGTTAGCAGGACTGTGCTCAGGTCTAACTGAAGGTGTCATCATCAACCCTTTTGAAGTGGTCAAGGTTCGATTACAAGCTGAGAGACTTAAATTCTCACAGGTACAATTTTGTATTTGATAATAATAATAATAACTAGAAATGTGTTTGTAGCAAAACAAACACGGGGGTTTCGGGTAAAACAAAATAACCGATTGAGAAATGTAAGACGTCAAGGTGACTTAGTCGTCACTGTCCCAATATTGTGTAATAAAACTGGAACAATATTGTCCCGATGTATGTGAAATAATATCTCAAGGTCCTGTCAAGAGCTAAAATTTTCAAGTTTTGTCACCGTAAGCGAGGATTTGTGGCTGTGAAATTTTGCCATTAGCGCTACAGAGCTAGTTTGAGTGAGAAATCTGTACAGTCAATTTGTATAGCGCCCTCTCCATTATTATGGGTAGCCCTGACGAGAGGGCGCTATACAAGCTCACCGTTGTTTTCAGATGTCCATATTGCAAACTCGGCTAGCCTGGATTTTAAACACGTCTGTAAAATAGTTAACAGGGATGCAATGGTGACGTTATTTTGTTTATGAACTAAGTTAGACCATAAGCTTTGATTTGACGTGTTGGTTGTGTTTTTTAAGTATGTAATTCCTGAGATAAGCTGCACACAAGTTTCATGTGTTACAGCAATGAGATTAATTTATTCAGACAGTAAAATAATTATAAAAAAATAATCTTGATGAAAACAAAGGTGGTTTTGGCAGGTGGCTGAAACCCCCAATAACTAGTTCTTATATAGCGCATTTTCAATAACGTCTCAATGCGCTTTTTATTTGTGCGCTGGTCATTGGGCATTCCTGGAATCTTTAACAGCTCCCTGGGGAGTATACAGCCCTAAGGTGCCGTGGCGCTCCAAAGGCTTTGTCAAACACAATGACGGGTACCCATTTATACTCCTGGGCCAAGAGAAGCAAATATAGTAAAGCATCTTTCTCAAGGACACAAATGTCATGACCGGGATTGGAACCCACACCCCAATGACTTGACCACCAGAACTTGGGTCAGGTGCACTAGACCACTCAGCCATGATACACTAGTTTGGAAACTTTTGTATGCTTTTTTATGCCGCTTTTTATTACTAAATAATGTAAACGTTTTTATTTCTTGTGGATAATAAGATTTCATTTGAGGTAAAATAATAAATCTGTCGGTGATTAGATGTATTTAGATTTGAGTTTTTGTTGGGTTGAGATGATCTTGTATGACAAGCCCCAAAGGCAGAATATTTCCAATATGGTTTGACGAAAAACCACTCTGTGTTAATGCTTTATTGAAGTATGACTCCTTCTAGTCCCTTTTCTGTTCTATTACTTCCAGCAAACAAGTGCTTTCACATTAGCCAGGAGGGTGTACAGAGAGAACGGCTTTGGGCGGGATGGTTTCTTCAAAGGACTCACAGCAACTCTAGGGCGACATGGTGTATTCAACATGATCTATTTTAGTTTTTATCATAACATAAAACAGTTCTTCCCCGAAGCCAAGGTAAAACTTCAGAGTAATTTTGTCACTTAAAAGAGTGCGAAACATTGATTTGTGGCAGAGACAATTATTGTAATAGCCTTTCGTCGTGGCTTAGACATGTGTGTAGCCGCGAAGCCACTGCAGCGAAGGCCAAGCCAGCACACACCGTACGAGTGGCAAAGCCACTAGGGCATTTTCCAATTTGTCAGGAAATTCTAATTTATTTCTTGATTTTTGCTACTCTAACAGGGTATCAAATTTCCCAGCCAATCAGAAGCAATTTCGCATGGTGATTGGCATACCTTTCAGCGCTGTTAAAAATCAAGTATATTTTTCTTGGTTTTTTTCCCATTTTTTATTGCGATTTTTGTATTGTCTTTGGTGCTTCTTTGTTTTCTTCTGTTGCTTTTTTGGTTTTGGTTTTCTTGTTTTGATGTGTGAACGAGGGACCCCAGTCAGTGGGCCTCCGTGCCTGTTCGGGGTTTCACTTTTGCACCACATCTCTTTTAATGTTTTGTGCAATAAAGGTAAAGGCCTTGACGAAAGGCTATTATTGTAACTTCTCCAAACCCATATCTTTTAACTCGCCCATTAAACATATCAAAAAGTCTGTGAAATCTGTGTGCCTGAATATGCCATAACATGTACATGAAATAACAAACCTGTGAAACTTTAAGCTCAATCGATCATCAGAGTCATGAGAAAAAAAACTTGATATGTTTTTAGTGTTTTCAAACATCGAGCTCAAAAACTCCAGCATTTCAAGCAAAAACATTTAAAGGGAAGTTCACCACCATCTTTATACCATGTAAATCTGTGAACATTTGTATTTTCACTCTTTCACCCTTTAAAAGCAAGATTCTATATCTGAAATGATAACTAACACTTGTATAAAAGTAATCAAAACAGGTGTGATTTTTGTTGTGTTTGTAAACCATTGTTTTGATACTCTACAGTCTCCCAAATTGGAATTTGCTCGCAAGTTTGGCATCGGTCTTTGCGCTGGAACGCTAGCGTCCACTATCAACATTCCTTTTGATGTAGCTAAGAGTAGAATACAGGGACCACAACCAGTACCAGGAGAGGTCAAATATAGGACCTGCTTCAAGACTATCAAGACAGTGTATGCTGAAGAGGGGTAAGTCGTTGTGATATGGAGATGGCAGGTTTTGATGGAGTAAAGGGTATGGGATTTGGGCTTTGAAATGTTGGCCCTGAGTGGTCTACATAGTGCACTGGTCTCAAGATCTGATGTTGCAGGCTGTGGGTTTGGGTTCCAAAGCAAGACAATGAAGACATTGAAACAATAAGTGCTCCATCTTTTGGACATAAGGCCCTCTTGTGTGTTGTGTAATGCTCGTTAAAGAACACAATACACTTATCGCCCCAGTGTTTCTGTCATGGTTGGCTGCAGATTGCACCTTGTATACCCTTACAAGGCATTATATAACCTGGTGTGGATTTCACAAAGTGTTAGGACTAGTCTTATCTCGAGTAAGGACGAGTAACTAGTCCTAACTATAGGACTCGTCATAAGTTGGGACTAGTCCTAACTTAGGTCTAGTTTTGTGAAATCCACCCCTGGTCTTTTAATTCAAAATAGCACTGTATACTGTCAAATAATAATGAGCTCTTTGAGATGCACACAGATAATGGGCTTTAAAATGTAAATTTAAGCGCTTTGTATTCATATTGTTTAAGAATAACATACAGAAGGGGTATGATGAAGAATTGCCCATCGTTGTGTAAATCGGTGGAAGGTTTTGATGAATGTAATGGGGAAGATAGTTGGTGGTTGAGTGGGGATAGACTGGGCAAGGATAGGAGATTTGGGTGTTAACATTTGACAGTGACTCAAGACTATCCTGGCAGAATGTGATGAAGAAGGGCAATTTCATCCCCTGTTGAGTTCAATTTGGCTGTCTCAAGAGGACACTGTGCAGTTAATTACATTATAACTACAACAACAATGTTCTGTGATCCTATACATTACCTTTCTAGGATCACCAGAGGGCGCCAGACCAAAACCCTGTTTTCAGAATAAGTGAATGAACTGAAGGTCTGTTGTGCTTGAACTTGATGGCTTTGTAATGTACCCTCTACCCACTGTTGGCATGAGGCCAAGGCATATCGATCTTATCAGAGTCCAAATATATTTGAGTATCATAAATTGAAGCATTTCAGACTGGTGCTGACAATCGCGGGTACTGTTGAAGTAGTCGTGGTGGCGCGACTACTCGAGTAGTTGCAATCAACAGTCGTGAATGCTCGACTAGTCACTCTAGTCGCCCAGGCTCACTGGCATGGTGTGGATTTCACAAAGTGCTAGGACTAGTCTTATCTCAAGTTAGGACGAGTAACTAGTCCTAACTTATAGGACAAGTCATAAGTTGGGACTAGTCTTAAGTTAGAACTGGTTTTGTGAAATCCACCCCTGATGGTCAGCGTGAAGTGCTACTGCACAAAAAAAGAATTGCTCTGCTGTGCATTGAAAACCATGATTAAACTCTCTCTACTCCAACCTGCTAGCACGGTCCAATTTCATAGAGCTGCTTAAGCAGAAAATAAGGGTGAGCGAAATTAAGCGGGGTACCAGTCACAGATGGTACATGTGACATGGTATTTTTGTCTGACAACCTTTTTATTGTAAGGATAATTTTGTTGTGCTTAGCTCCTTTGTATGTTCAAGAGGCTCTATGAAATTGGGTCCAGGTGATGGTTACCCACATTTTTTGACAAAATAAGGGACCAAATTGAATGAATAATGCATAGTGTCTGTCTCTTTCCTTGTAGATTCTTTGCATTGTACAAGGGTCTATTGCCTAAGATCATGCGGCTTGGACCAGGAGGAGCCATCATGCTTCTGGTATATGAACATGCCTATGACTGGCTCAAGCACAACACGTAATGTTTCAAGTCGGCTGATTTTCTCGGATCATGGTGCCAACCATCTCTGTTTCCCACCATACAGACCATTGTAACTAAACCGAGACTGGGAGGGAAAAACAGTCTGTCCCCTTTGTAGCATAATTACACCAAGTATTCATTAGTGATACAGAGTACAGGAACATGACACAGATGGTGGTAGCTTGATAAAGGTAATAGTTTGTCTTCTGCATAATTTATCTTGATTTCCTGCCATCTTAGCTATTTGAATCTACTAAACTGTATTTTTATAATCTATGTAAATTTATTGCCATTTTTAATGCCAGGAGTTCTTTTGTTGGGATGAATTATATGCTACAGTATACCTTGAAAATGTCTGGTTTTGAAACCTTTTTACCTTTATATTTCTCTAAACTAAGCTTCTTTCAAATCTACACATCGGAATACCTTTTTGGTTTATAAATGAGCTGTCTGCCATTTTTTATTGTAATTAAACTCAACACACACAACCTCGCTACCATGAGCAGTGCGCTCTATCGGTACCTCTCGTCTCTAACCCCTGGTAGTGAAACACTGAAATACAATGCTGATTGGCTCCCTGTCAGTTAGGACAGTTAAGCCAGCTAGTTTGAAAATTCTACAAGGATCGGTATGTTCAGGATTTGGTAGTACTAGTTGCACTGAGGAAACGTTTAGGACAGACGACCGCGATCACACACTTTTCAACACAAGAATTTTGGAGCTGAAAAACTGTGATTCTTTGTCTATTTGAAATTACGCAAGGCTAGGTATAAATGCTCACTTTTCCAATGTTTTTTTGATTTTTCTTTTTTAGAGTGATATGCATTACAAACAAAATTACAGCCAGATGGCTATATTGTCGTCCGACACCGGTATTGCACAACTCAAAATAAACCTCTTTTGTAGTAGAATACTGGTAGTTTATGAAGCAGTAACGTGATTGAAATAAATGTCACAACATACAACTTTAACAAAAGAGCTTCCTAACTTTGTTATTATTACCAAAAGCCGACTGTTGATGTGACTCTGTCAGACACAGCATGTTTTTGCACGTAGTTTGCCATCAGCTCAGATGACGTAGTACCCACTAAAGGTCACATGATGACATGTAAACATTGGTCGCGCAATCGGTCTATTCCAGGGGTTTTGATCATGCCAACCACGGTACCCAAAACATGGCGCGGCTGTATCACTAACACCTGGGAACGTGGTTGTCAACACACAGGCTTTAGTAATGTCAGCCAACTTGGAAGTCCATCATATTTGCCACAGGTCTTCAGAAGCAGCAAATTTGACTGCGAACTATTGTAAACTATAGAAAACTAAACTGAAATTTATATATAGTTAAACTACATGTATCTTCAATTAGTTTTACAATTACTTCACTTCTAGTTGGCTAACTTGAACCAACCTCCTTGGCTTCATCACTGTTGCTCAATCCACTTGAACTGTGACAAAGAAAAGCAGGAGCTATTATTATGCCTACCATGCCCATGATGGTCAAGCTGTTGAGGTTTACTAGTTTTGGTTATGACAATCATTAGATAGCAGTCAAACTTGCTCAAAGTTGGAATGTGAGGTGGAGTTGAGTTATTAGCTAGTGAGTCAAAATTCATAGCTTAGCGATGTCACATGACAGAATAACTTTAAGGCTAATGAATATTCTATTTTTCTATTCTATTCTATTCTATTTTTTCAAAACTCAGGTATGACTGTCTGGTAGGTATGAGTGTCTGATTGCACTTGTGCTGTTCTTAACCAGTTGACGCCGGCTGCCGTGTATCCACAAAAGTATTTTTTGAGCCAGAAAACCCGCCATTGTGTAAAATCGAAATACCAGAACAAAGGTCACCTAGACACACTGCTGCTGAGTGTGCACAGAGTATGATGTGCAATGTAACGCTTTGTTTCATCCAAACAGATGGGACAGATTGAATATTTCACCGCTTTGTGGCTACTGTGCAGGCATTATTTTGTAATCCCCGATTCTAGAACTTTGTCTATTTGTTCCACGAAGAGGACTATGAGACATAGAGAGGCTTCCACCATTGCTCAGTCATTGTATTTCAGGGATCCAGCATTGGTTCTACATTAAGTACCAATCCTCGGCCACGGCCGATGTTTTGCATTTCACGGTGCATGAATTTGACAATTTTCTCGGTCGAGAAACAAATTGGACAATCCATTAAACAGAATCTTTGTTCTTTTAGCATTGTGCCAGCGGTACCCTCAAAGAAAAAAGATTCTGGCAATTCCGAGAAAATAATCCCATCAGACTGGACGGGATATAATTGAAGCGTCCTGGCGGCAACTGGTTAAATAAATGTAACACTGCCATAAACTCTTAATAGAAATGTAACAAATTAGCTAATTTGAATGCACAACTTCTGAAGAAAACCATGAGTTCTCCAAAGCATCTAACAGCATATTGGGTCTTATCTCCTGTTAAACTTGGGGGAAACAAGTATCCCAAAACAACATTGCAAAAATTGTTTGTAAAATTCAGACTGAATTTAAATTAGATTTTAATATCCGGGCCCAATTTCATGGCTCTACTTACCACAAAATTCTGTGCTTACGCCCTGCCCTGGCCTATAAGAGTACGCGCTTTACAGGGCGCCGTAAGCGCAGAATTCTTTGGTAACCAGTGCTAGTCCTAGGTCACACTAAGTAGCCCATCGACTTACTCTTTAGTTTTCTAAGTCAACAAGTTTCCATTTCAGGAAGGAGCACAATTGATTTTTTCTGCTCTAAAGGTGGGAAGGACTTGTGGGCAAATCCCACGCAAGGTTGACTGTGGATTTGTTTTGTTGCTGCACCAAGGAAACACTTGGCATACAGTGTTTTATCATTTGATCAGCGAAGGATAAACTCAAAATGAATATATCCATGTCTCTCAGGTTATTGGTTTTATGCATCACAAGTGAATTTTGAAACATTAGAATGGAAAATAACAAGTAGAGTTACTTCATGTTATACATATGATAGCTTTTCGTTACGTTATATCTATTATGCTGACAGTGTAATGAAATATATTTTCACCCAAATCCTTCCGAAAATGTTTTAAATTGTTGAAGAGAACATAATTATATTTAAGAGATATTGGTTTATATTTCTTGTTACTCATTTACCAGCACTTTGCAAAGTTTGTAAATTTGGTAAAGATTGCTATAAATTATATAAAAACATGGACATAACAAAGTGTAAGCCATTTCTAATCAGTTATTGTGATACAGTCGTTGTGTTGTACTCCCATTTTAATGAAGGTAAACCAAACTGAGGCTGGGGGTTGAAAATAGTCTGGGCCCAAATTGTATGAATAACGAGGGGTATTATGATTGCTAACTGACATAGGGAACATGATAAAGATGGTTGAAGTACAATATAGGTCTACTTTGTGGGGTACCTCACATGTTTTGAAGGAACCCTCAAAGCATGAATAGAGGATCAGTATAAAGCGGTTCATTTCCAAATCCGATCAAATGCCATATATAAAGTGTTATCTATGTGTATTGCTTGCTATAATTATTGTATATTACAATAAAATATGAAAAGCTCACACTCTGCTTCCTGTAGAGTGCTGGAAAGGTGATACAGTAGCTCAGCTGCAGTGGCATAACCAGATGGGGCAGGGGGTGGGCTGAAGCCCCCCCCCAGGACGAAGGACCCCCCCCCCCCACTTTGCCTCTCAAATGAGAAAAAAAAATCACAAATGAATGGTTCGATACACTAAATAGTCCCCCCCAAAAAAAAAAAAAATAAATAAATAAATAAATAAATAAATAAATAAATAAATTAAATAAAATAAATAAGTAAATAAATGAAAATAAAATGAAAATGTCTTGTTACACCACTGCTCAGCTGGACTACTTCTCCCAGGGCCACTCTGGCCAGTTGGCAGCAGTTTTAGCGTTCTTGTTTCAAGAGCGTCATACATGGCGGATATCATGCAGTATATATGAATTTACAATACTATAATTATCATTATGAGTGCATACTAAATGTGTGTTATAAGATAATACATGTTTTAACAGATATTTTTCTACCTACTTTGCAACTGATATTTTAGTCGTTTCCATCAAGAGGCGTGACAACAAAATGTACGTGTATCATTTGTGTGAAGGTGCTTGCATTATGCAAGTTGTAGTATTTAAAAAAAATGATTTGGGCAACATACTGATTTCAAATTTGCCAAGTAAACAAGTGCAATAAAAAATATTTTTATTTGCCAGTTTTAATTATTCATAACTGAAAAAAACATACTCTCTGTATTTTTTTAAGTAAACACAAATGCTGAGAAGATTAAACAAATGGAAAAAATATTTGTTAAAGTGTTGACTGAACGCATGCATTCACTATGCAAAGCTTGAAAGAAATAAAATGTTTCAAGGGCAATTTGAGGATCTTTTGCTGGTTGCTGATTTGAGCAATCCTAATATTCATCAAATACCATTAGAATACTTACAAAAGAGAAAACGGTATTTTGTTGTAATTTTAATCACTGTCATTGCTTCATACAGAGTAATTTTATATTTTGATATATTTTGTCACCAATATTTTATGAATAGTTGATGTTTCCCTTCAACGTTGCAGCTGTTCAGTACTTAGTAACTTTAGTTTTGGGAATAGAACAAAATTAAATAAAAAATATTGTTCTAGGCATACTTTCATCTCACCTGAGATATTATGTTCATACAAAGGAGCATCACAGAATGAAAGAAAATGTCCCTAGGAAAAAAAACAAAAATATATAAAAAAATGTTTGGAAACCAGAACCAATCAATACAAATAAACAAATGTATTTTATTGTTTTATATCATTTCGTTTCGTTTCGTTTTTATTTCCTTAATTGCTTGTGGCAAATGAAATCATATTGTTTTTAACACAGGCACAGTGATTGAAACTCAGCAGAAATTGTTCTTGAGTTGAAATTTTAACTTGTTTATTTTGAATTGTAAATCACTAATGTACATGTAGCATCATCAAATGTTTTTTTTAAAACTTAATATGAGGTGTGAAATAAAAATATACTTGAAACTACTTTGATGGAGTCAAATTCATTGTACGTTGTTTTATTGTGTAAATTTTTCTTTCTCAAAACATTTTTTTTTATAAAGTTTATTTGGATTTATTCACTTATTGACAAAGGAATTGTTTACATGGATATGCATATTTGTGTATAATTTTGACCAAGTATTAAAAAACAACACTTTTGGGACAGCGGGTGAAAAGGGGGTTGTCGCATCCCACCCTCTTGAAAAAGCACAATATTATCTCTGCATTTCAAGTCTATTTCAAGGGTTTTGGGCCATGGTGGACATTTCTTGTCTAAAATTTGGATCATAAAGGAATTATCTTGATGTCTTATGAGAAATCAAACTCGTAAAAGCAAAACAAAAAAACTAAAAGAAAATTTGAAAATCGTATGCGAGGTGGTGGGTATAAAAGCAGTTGAACACAATTTTCTGCATGGTGGGATTTTTGTGAAACCACCAAACAGTGATAGCTAATTATGCAAAAAGATCAGTCTTTTGTGGAACAAGAAATTGTACCAAATTTCATTATCACCCCATCCCGACACCCCCTTCTTAAAACGGATTTACGCCACCACTGCAGTGCACTGTTCTAAGTTAATGTTTAGTTAACAGTATTTCAGTGGAAAATTGAATATGCCACCCTAAAAGGTTTTTTTTTATTAGTTCTCTTCCACGAAATAACATTTAGAAATTTCCGCTCTTAAAAAACAAAAACAACTTGAACACTGATATAAGAAAACAAAGCAGAGGAATGGTCCCGCCCCCAATAATAGTGCCTTTTAACAGTGTTATTGATTATCGAAGCTATTTTATTGGCTATCGAAAATAAAACAATCTAAACTTTAACCTCGTTTTTAAAATTTGCCACACTCAAATATATTCGCTCGTCCCCATTATCTGCTCATCCGCACAATACATGACGCAAGAGCATTACGTTACAAGCACGTGAGAACAAGTGTGGCATTGTGGTAAATATGCAAGATGGCCGAAAACCAGCGTCGGTCGCTCGGTCGCGGTCAAATGAAGCAAAATAGTTCCCCAAAATTTGACACTTATGAAGCAGACGATGACGCCGGAATGCTTGTAGAGGACATGCAGTATGCAGTGAGCAAAACTAAAGGCAAAATTGGGACTTTAAGACAGGCGTTATCAGAGAAGTAAGTACCGTAAAACTGTAAGTGAATGGAATCAGTGACTCTGTCAATAATTAACAGAATAAAAATCCCCGCGTATGAATGAGTACTGTCAAAAATGTCGTCTGTTTCGTTTGGACCAGTTTCTTTCTTTTTCCATATCAGACTGCCACTTTCTAAGGGATTTGTTTTGATTTTTTTAATGGACGTTGGGCTTCATTCCCTTTTTTAATATTCCTCTCGAGTAATTGTTAGCCAAATTTGCCCAAAACGCATATTAACTGACCTTTCTTTAAAAAATAAAAAAATTCAAGCAGACATTTCATCGTGCTGCCGGAACTTCGCGCATTCATGCCCAACCAAGCAAAGGAGCTAAAGTATTGCGTTTAGGGTCTAGCAAGTAAGGTTGTCAAGACCACCGTAGGCTGAAATGGCTGATTTTGACACTTTGTAAGAGTTCAATGTTTCTGTTCCTCACTGTACATGCTATATTAGACCCAGTAACTGTACTCCTTTTTTTTAAATTTTGACATTATCGGTCGTACTACTACTAGTACTAGCGCCCCAGAAAAGTATGTGTAAGTTGCTTTGAAAAGCTGTTATGGCGAAGAGGATTTAAAACACCTCTAAAAAAGTGGCAAAAATTACAACAAAAACTCAACAGAATTGCTGGAAAATCGCCTACTGGCTTCTCAAGATATCAAAGATGAAATAGAATGCACTTAATTGTACTTACGATCACTTTTTGTCCTCCAAATCGATGATTTTTTAGCCCACTAAAACCACTCAAAATGCAGCCATTAAAATCGCCATTTTACTACTGCTAGTCATGCGATACTCAACGACTGTTTCCTTACATCTTTCTTTGTCGTATTAACCTACGCGGATTGCGTGTTCGCTGATGCCCTGACTTGCACATTGTCTTGTGCAGTCAACGCAGGATACCAGCTGTACAGCATGCGCGCTCGGCCAATCATGACCAAATGGAACTTTCAGTAGCCACGGGGGGACATTGCACTACATAGCTGGTATGCTGCGTCGGCATCAGCGAACACGCAATCCTCGTATAAGGAAACAGTCGTTGAATATCGCAGTATCAGTAGTAAAATGGCGATTGTAACGGCTGCATTTGAGTGGTTTTAGTGGGCTAAAAAATCATGGATTTGGAGGACAGAAAGTGATCGTAAGTACAATTAAGTGCATTCTATTTCATCTTTGATATCTTGAGAAGCCAGTAGGCGATTTTCCAGCAATTCTGTTGAGTTTTAGTCGTAATTTTGGCCACTTTTTAGAGGTGTTTTAAATCCTCTTTGCCATAACAGCTTTTCAAACCAACTTACACATACTTTTCTGGGGCGCTAGTACGACCGATAATGTCAAAATTTAAAAAAAGGAGTACAGCGCCCCAGTTACTGGGTCTAATGCTATATACATTCTGTCAACCTTTCTGGACAAGTATTGGTCTGTTGGTAAGGATATAAATTAACCCAAACCCAGTAACTGGGGTGCTGTAGGGCTTTCGAGTCACTTTGTACCTTGGTCACTTCGTACCTTCACCAAGGTTCGAAGTGACTTTGGACGTTACGGACCCTGGACGCTTCATACCTTTCAGAATTAACTTCGTACCATCTGTTAGTGTTGATTCCGGAATTCTACACAGGAATTATGCCCCGTTGTGTTGCATCAGGAGGACGTGTGAGCACAACACACCAGTACCGCAGCAGTAAAATACCCAAAAATAGCTTGAAACATGTAGTAACTGCAACGGTCAGCCAGATTTAAAACACCTCTGTTAAAAAAAATGCTTAAGACTAAGAGTAAGACTCAACAGAATTGCTTGAAAACCGCTAGCCCCATACATTGTGCCAATACGCTGGACTACCTCCGCTTCTTGGCCCAACGAACCCCGTCCTCTAAAACCAGACATCAACTTTCGAATCGAGACTTACCTTGTTTGGCAAATTTATCCCTCAATAATTGGTCGGTCATTACTTTCAGTCATGTCAGACTCAAAGACAGAGTCTGGAGAAGATTTGCGCACGTCTGCCTGTGCGATAAGTCCTCGGCGTTTGCTGGAATTTTCTGTCAAATCTTTGTGCTGGAAGCCCATGTCAACGACAAGAGCCATGATGGTTGCTGTTCAGCGCACGGGTCGTATTCCTGCACTAGTCTTTTTCATGTCGCTATGTGTGTGTATTTGTTCGTCTTGCCGTCGTCCGTCGCCGAACGCAAACAGACAATGTAAACGCCGCAAGAAGACTGCTGGAATATTACAATTAAACGCATTTTATTTCATCTGTGATATCTTGAGAAGCCACTAGGCGATTTTCCAGCAATTTGTCATAGTTTTGGCAATTTTTTGAACAGGGTATCACAGATTCGTTTTAAATCCGCTTCATCACAGTGCCAACACATATATTGGACCGGGGCGCTAGTACGACTGTTAATGTCAAAATCTATAAAAAGGAAGAGTACAGCGCTCCAGTTACTGGGCATGATTTTGCTTGAAGCAGGTCATTTCATACCCAACCAAGTCATTACGTACCCAAGTCGTTTCGTACCCAGTCATTATTTATGTTGCACCAAGGAGATTGAGCCAGTCATGCAAATCCGCCACCAGTAGTGAGTAGGCTCTCAGCTGAATCTCAAAATACCTCCAGAAAGTAAGTTTTGCTCCGGCAATCGCAGGAATAGATTTTGTTAACCATGTTAACAGATTTAGAAACAATTACCAGAGAGTAAAAATCCGTAAAGTTCTCCAACGGAAATTCAGTTTTCATGTAATTGCTGTCAAAGTAGGCTAAAATTTATGACTCACCATCTCGAAACTCCCTCTCAGCGTGTAGCATGCTAGCCTTTCTCCAAGGCTGTCATTGTGTTTTAGTGTATTGTATACATGTACGTCATGTTTGTTACTGTGCTAGAACCCTGGGTACGAAACGACTTGGGTACGAAACGACCGACATTTGTTTTGCTAATTACAACAATCCCGGTCATATCTTGTTGGGCCTCCTCCTGACCCCCGATCAATGTTGGTTATTGCGCGCCATCTGCGCTCCAGTTGTGATTAACATTATTGTGCATGGGGAGAACCCTGTATGGCCCAAGCATTTGGGCCAGGATTGTTGCCTACATGTAGTTATACCATAACTTAGGCATATTTGGCATTTTTTTCATTGAAAACTTTCTTATTTTTTGTGTTGCATTTTTGGGAAGATCTTGGCGAAAGATGAAGCCAATTTTTTAATTATTAATTAAGTGGTTTGTGAGTTAAAGCCTTTTAAAATTAGCTTATTTTACATGTATGTGTTTTTAAGGGTGAAATTGTTGAAATTGCTATTTTGCATCAAAATTACACATAAAAATCTACCTAAAAATAAAAACAAAAACAGAGATCTTCTGTTGAATATATTTTCAAGAAATATGAAGTCATTTCTTCACAAATATATGCTTTCCAATTTACTGGCCTCGGGTCTGTGGTCCAGCAGTCCAGTGAAAATTTCAAGCCCTTCATTGGTAAGATAGAAAATATAAATTTTACATATTTACATATATATTTACACGTAACTTACATGATATAAAGATGGTCATGGTTAAAATTATCCTTGAAATATTTTTTTGTGAATAATTTCTGAAGTCCTGTATTTTTAAAAAATGAGTGAAACAACTGGTTTTGGTCTTGTGGGACCGAAATCTGATTATTGAAAACAGTGATGGGGTTCTTCACTATTTTCTCAAGTCTTCTCCAATGACCGATTGAGCTAAAACTGGTCTTTTGAAAGTACATGTAGCCCACTTATGCTACAGTGCATGTGTACATGTATTACTTTACAACACATGCATAACATACAAGTCTGCTTTTTACCCTCCAGAGAGTGGTAGTAGCCCAGACTTAAACCACAAACAATGTCAGTTTCTGAACACGCGTATTAAAGAGGATAGAGCACTGATTTGTTAAACATAACAATATTTTTCATAGGAACCAAGTCATCAGAAGAGAGAGAGCTCTGCGGAGGGCCGCAGAACGTCGTGAACTTGATAAATCCACGGAGGCTACATTTGTTGATATCTACGCTGGATCCAATCCATCTGTAAATGAAGAGTTAAAAGATTGGTTATCACCTTCTAAGCAACGTGACCGTTTACTCAGAGGTAAAGAAGAAGACTAAGGCCCCCCAAAAATACTCAGTCTCTGGTCAGCATGTGCGTCGATTTCTACCATGCGCTTCAATTATGTATTTTTCTTAAAACTTTCTGCGGTAGCTACAACAGCACCCTCTATTGACGTACTGCTTCAAATTTCTGTGGGCAGCTCAACCTCATACCGATATGGCGATTGATAGATCCGATATCATATGGTGAATGAATGATCATGGGTCTGAGGTTGCTGCCATCAATAGCAGTACTGCACACGTTTCAACACAATGCAAGTGGTGTGAGCAATAATCGTGATTGTGAACAAAGTGTGTCTAAATACATAAAATATACCACTTTTTTCTGTGTCTGTTATTTGTGGAGTGAAAACCATTGGGTATTGAGTCATGTAAAGGCTCAGTAAGTTTACTTACTGTTTTTGAGTCTTTGTGTGATGGGACTCTGTCCTGTGATGGCGAGAGATTTGTCTGGATGCCAAGCACGCTGGATCGAAGGTGACTGTGATGGTCGGATTATCCCCAACCTTTTGTTTGCAAGCTTGAAAAAGAAGCCCCCAAAAACAACCCCCGCATCGGTGCATCAATTCTGGAACTTTGGTCTGACCAGAGACCGACTATTTTATTTATTAATTTATTTTTTTTTGCATAATATTCATAAAAGAACAAGCTGTAGCATTCAGAAAGAGTGTTTCATTCGCATGGATATTTAAAAGAATTATTGTTAGGGTTATAAATTCATGTTTGTTTTACCTAATGATTTCACTAGGTGGTAAAACTCATCCAAAGGAAAAAGAGCTACAGAAATTGAAGGCAGCCCTAGAACAATCTCCAAAGGCTGGCAGGGGTGTTGACCAGCCAGACGGTGTAGGGGAAAGCGATAGTCTTCTGAGCTCAGAGGAGGAAGATATGAGGTCAGAGGAGGGCGAAGAGGTCCAGGGGAGACAAGAGAGAAGATCCAAGAAGCCAAGGAAGAAAAGAGGTAAATCAATCAAGTGTCAATAAAAATCATCTGAAAAGTTGACACTTTTTCCTTTAGCCTTAAAGGTAGAATACAGGATTAGTAGTCATTCCAAGTGTTTTTTATTAGTATCAGTATGAAAGCTTACTGATCTTCCAATAGAAATATTTTTGTTTGAAATACTGTCAAAGTCAAGAAAATAGAATTTGAAGACCCCGATTTTAATTTCAGTTGTAACAATATAATTACATGCTGAAAACTGAGTGCAGTTTTTCACTGTTTTCTCCTGACTCGATGACGGATTTAGCCCAAGTTTTCATGGGTTTGTTGGTTTCATGTATGTATTGAATCGCACAAAGTAAGAACACTGTACTATCAGCTTCTCTATGTTACCTTTAATAAAAAAAAATTGTTTTTCGTTCTGTAGTTTTTGTAATGCGAACAGTAACCTGAACAACTATCAGGATAATTTGTACAGAAACCTTCATAACTTTTTAGTATAAAATTAGCCTTTGGCCACTAATTTAGTGAGCTAGGTCACTCTCTCATGCATGTACAAAAAAGGTTAATTTTTATTATGATGCAACACATGCTGGTTCTGTATTCAGGTTGGGTGAAACACATTCAAGCGGGGTTAATTAATATAGGCCATTGCATGAGATTTGCGCCATTGTGAACTAGACATCACACGTGCGTAATTTGCGGGAAATGTTCCCAAATCAATATACTCAAAATGTTTTACTAGTTTACAGCAGCCTCTCATGATGTGAACAGGGAACAGCAAGTAAAAAACTTAATCTAGGGAAACTAAAAGCCTTCCTTGTTATTGGTGATTGCTCATGGTTTAATTGCTTATGAGTTCATTGTTAAATTAAAACAGTTCAGCTAAAAAAAACTAAAACATTTCTTTTTCTTATTATTTTAGACTGAGGTGTGTTATAAAACACATATGACAAGTAGTCTTCAGATAAATGCACACATCACGATCTTAATTGACATAGATGTTATACACATATGGACTGGCATTATTTGGTCACCATTGCATGTCTATGACCCCGGGAAAATAGGACCCTCTTCTGGTCACTCTCAGTCCCTTGGGTGCATAGGCGTGCACTAGTGACCTCATTGCCAGTCGATATGTGTATAATATTCATGTCAATTAAGATTGTGATGTGTGCAATGTATCTGATGACTGTTTATCTGGATGAATGACACTTTACCATTTTTTTTAGATGACAACGTCTTAAATAACTCCATTTTTACACCAGTACAATATGTGTTTTGCTCTATCCATCCATTGTAAGTCATGAACATCATTGGTTCTGTTGTAAAGTCTAACCGTTTTCTTGAGGTATGTGGGAGGATCCAGTGAACGCTGTCCATTGAAATGTCCAAGTACGTCAGCAAAAAGGCAGAGATTATGACTATAATTATTTTCCTTTTTGAATCCAGCTCGTGATGATTACAGCCTTGGCACCCATCCCAATTGGAACCCTAATTTCACCATGCCACCAGCAGGTGGTCCTTGGTACCCACCAGGATTAATCTATCCATCCCCAGTCAACCCATGGGTTAGTCCACACCGAGTACACCCAGACCCACAGGGCCCATGGCCCAGTATGGGGCCAAGCTATGGACAGTTTGCCCACAGTGAGCCCAACCTGTCATCCGGTCCACCCCCTGTCAGGAGGCACAGTGATGTAGGGCAGGCATTCTCAAATGTAACACAGAGCTCCAGTCCAGAAGGGAAAAACACTTCAACAGAGAGAAAAGGTTAATATATACAAGTTATACAGTTCATTAAAGTTTGTTTTCTTTATACCCCCTCATTTTAATGTCAGAGTGTACAAACATACATTATAATTATCTTAAAAAACATTCAACAAATCAAGTGGTGTAAACAGAATGCAACATTTATAAATGTTTATTCCATTTAAATTTATAATTTTTGTATGATGGATAATACATTCTTAATAGTTTTGCATTACTAACATACCAGGTACCTAATAGTTTCTCTCGTGTATTTCTTATGGGACAACATTGTTCAAAAAAGACTCCAGAAACTAAGGTTGTAATAACCATGTAAGTACACACCTGGAATTACACAGAGGCCACGGAGGCCATGGCCTTGCCCCTTCAAAAGTTTCCCATAGGCTTTAAGATTTTCCAGTGGAAGTGCCCTTCACAAAATGAAAATGGCATTACCCTCCCAAAGATGAAATTCCAGGCAAGTAGGTATCAGTCTGACGAATTGTGTTGGTTCTGAAAAGAACTAGTGATTTAAGAACTTGAATTTCAGCAAGATGAAAACTGCTAATTAAAATGCTAATTAAAACAAAATCGAGTTGTTGCCCACAGATGATAACTTTTTCTTGAATTTGCATTTATTTCTTTTCTGACTCGGTTTGACTTGCCTCCTTTACAGGCAGGTTTTGGGCATACTTCTAAATCCAGTGAGATACAACAGTTCACTTCTTGTGCATCTTGCTGTGTTGAGCATTGGCTTACGTCCTAAACTTGTTCATGTTTATCTACATCATAAGAAGTTTGTCTAGAGTTCCTATGTAATGCCAGTGGTGTTTTGTTCATTTGTATGATGCAGATGCTTCTCAAGGATCCCCCTATAATACAGTGGAACAGCCCGTAGCGCAGAGTACCAGCACACCTGTTAGAATAGTAGTCGAGAGGGGCACCAATGCAAGGACTGACTTTGAAGAGGGAGTGCCGCTACTGTTATCAGAACTTGGCTCAACTAGAGATGTCAACAAAGAAGTAAGCCACTTACTAATCGCCAAAGTTTAGATTTATCCCATTCACTCTGAATTTAAACTGTCCTACAGTGTAGCCCCATATCAATAACACTCCTCCAGTCTTTAGTAACTCAACAACCAATTGTTTAAAAACATTGGTGTAAAGATTGGTATCCCAGGGTTCTCCCCATGCCTAAACTTGTGCATCTGGCTGATAGTGCGAATTACTGGTCGGTACAAGGAAATTATGATTGATAAGCAAAAATGTTTTTAATTTTTTTTTAAATTTAAGATCTAATTCTCAAAGAACATAACATAAAACCATTTTAAATGCTCCAGATTGCACAGTGGAGCTTTTCAAACCAAATATAAACATCAAATAAAAAACATTTCAAAGACCTCGTTTCAGCTTTGACCACATGGGATTGATTCTGGAAGATTTGAGATGATTAGGGGTTAGTGTTTGCTGTGATCATTGTGATTTCTGCCCAGGATTTGCATCCGTACCTCATCAGAATCATGCGATACTGATTCAAGAAAATGAAATGAACAAATGGCATTTTGGCAACATGTTATCGAGGACTGCTCAATTTGATAATTTTTTGTAAAATAGGCCCTACTACTTTGTAAAAGTTTGCACCAACATACTGTCAATGTAAATGCATAACTGACATAAAGTTTCTTTTAAGTCTAACTATTTCATAAATAGGCTAGCTGTATGGAATGAGTAATGCACAGCCAAACCAACTCTGCTATTTTGGACTCTTGTCGAGTATTGACGTTGTATTCTATTCTGAGGGATTCTGATATGTCTGTCTCAGACAAAAACAGTGCTCTGTGTTCATCTATGGGTTGGAAGACAGGATAATTTGCCTCCCAAATTATTTATTTATTTATTTAAATATAAAAAAGTACAAATAAAGCTTCTTTTTTTTTTTACAGTTGCAGGAGCGTCTGCTAGATACAGAGCAAGAAATTGACTCATTGAGACTGACTCAGAGTCTGACTGAAGCAACCCTTGAAGCAAGGATTGCTGCCAGAGCAGCAGGTAGGATAAACGTTGCTGTAGGTAGAGTCCCGTAACATTAAACAGATGCTCTTTGTCTAGGTAATTGACTGGAAACAGTATTGATATCCCAAAGTAAAGTCTCAGCCTTGTGAAATGGAATTTTACAGAGGGATATTGATTGGACTTGCATATTTCATCCCCACCCATCCTCCCTTTGGAATACACTGAAGCAAATTAATGCATTAGGTTTTTTTCCTTCTCGTACATTATACATTGCATTGGACAAGAAAAGAAACAATAAGACAGACTAACGTCTGAGACCTTACAAAACAATCATCAAAATGGATTTAATGACGATTGCTTTATATGTATCAAACAATTGTTTTTTTGTGCCCCTGAATATGTATCTTGACTTGTTTTTCCTGAATATCCTTTCAGTCTATATTATGATTGCATGAGAGGGATGCATTATCATTGTGTGAACATATTTTTTGAAGAGTTGTGGTAGCTATTGTTACTTTATGGTTTCTTCTCAGACCCCCTACACAACTCTTTGGTACTATAAACTTCTCTTGATTGTATTTCCTTCATGAAAACTTTCTCACATTCAATGTAGCTTCATTTATAGACCATGCTATTAACATGTATCTTGCATTCCTCTTGTATTTTGCTTGATATTGTTATTGTTACCTTGATAATTATTGCATTTGAGTTGCCAGTGCAGAATCATCTTGCACTCATAATTCTATCTCATACATTGCATTATTTTTGATTTGTCTACTTTTCCCTGTCATATCTCCTATTTATGTATTTTGCCTATTGTTTTTTGTGTTTTCCTATAGCTTGCAATGGTTTTGATGCATTGACCTATTATATTGTTCTCTTATATCATTTTTCCAGATTTGTATTGTCTTGGTTATTGGCTGAATACTTTTGCCATAAATATGTAACCAATTAATGGTTTTTTTTGGTGTCCTTGAATATGTATCTTGACTTTTTTTTCTGAATATGTATCTTGACTTGTTTTTCTTGAATATTTGTTCAATCTAAATTATGATTGCTTGAGAGGGTTGCATTATCATTGTGTGAACATATTTTTTGAAGAGTTGTTGTAGCTAATGTGATTTTATTTCATCTCAGACCCACCATGCAACTCTTAAGAGATATTTCCATGGTCCAACTCTCTTGAATGTGTTTCCTTCATGAAAACTTTCTTGCATATGATGTGACTTTAATTATAGATCATGCTATAAGCATGTATCTTGCATTACTCTTGTATCTTGCATGCCAATATTATTATTCTTCCATTGATAATTATTGCATTTGAATTGCTCGTGCAAAAACATCTTGCACCCATAATTCTATCTCATTCATTGAATTGATTTGTCTACTTTTCGCTCTTACTCCTATCTATAATTCTTTGTGTATTTTGGCTATTGTTTGTCTAGTGTTTTCCTATTGTTTGCAAGGATTCTGATGCATTGAATGATTATATTATACTCTTATATCATTTCTTCCAGATTTGAATTGTTTTGATTATTGTCTGAGTACTTTTCCCACCAATTTTCCATGTCTCCTTTGTCATGCTCCTTTTTTCCTCTGCAAAGTGCCAAGGAGCAATGTGTATCAATTTTGCTGATATCATTTGATACTGTTATTTTTATCGTTTGTTGTAGCACAGGTACATATCTTCCATAAATTGTTTATTTGATTGAATTAAACAAGTTTTTTATTTTGTTTGTTATCAAGTATTTTTTATTACTGTTTATTATATGTATATTTTCTTCTTAAGTGCAGTTCTAGATACGTAGATTACAAACCGAAAACGTAGGCCTATAGGTAGATTAAATTTTAATTATTTTATCAGTACTTCTGACCAATGCCCTACTTTTTCTTATGTGGTTTTCGTCTTTTCCTTAATGAGTAGAAAATAAACCTTTGTGGTTTATTTTCTCTTTATGAGGTATTTAAAATGTTACATCCATTGTTGAACTTCATGTGATGTAAATGCTTGGACCACATGGGGAAAAGTAGGGTATTCCTACTTACCAGATGCTAACATTTCCCGTGTGTTCTTTCATTCCGCTTTCAGCTGTAGTAGAGGAGATCTACGCTGCGCAAAAGGATCGTGATGAAGCCATCATGGCTAGGCTGCGATTGGCTAATGAAGAGCGAGACGAGTCACTGACCAGATTACGCAGGCTGGAAAGCAAAGATGACTTTGACTCTGGTACAGATGTAGATGATGAGTTTGGGACATCAGAAATGGTATGAGAAATCACCAAGTACAGTATTCAAAAACATTTGTATGCAAATATATTAACCCTAACCACCCCAACCTTTTAAAATGCAACTTTATTTAAATATTTTGTTTGATTCTGTCATACTTAGGACTGCACTCATAAATTGATTATGCTTTATAATACATTAGCATATCACCAGAAGTCCTCCAACAGTCACCAGTCTGAATCTTCAGTTGCCATAATATGGTGTTGGATACCCAGTTAATCACTCATTTATGTTCACCAGCCAAGGACCTGTTTTGTTTCTATGTTAAACTAATAATAGCATAATAAGTTCTTATCAGAACTAAATTCTTCTTAGTGAAAGAATGTAATTTCACATGGTGCTACCACAAAACAAACACAAAGATAATTCATCCTTTTCGACACACATGTAGGTTTTAAAAGAGATTGGATGCTGAGTTTCTATTCTCCCTAGTCTTGCCCGGCTTACTATTCATGAACCCTAATTACCCCAAAATCTTTTTGTCTGAGTTTGACTGAATCAGTACTGTGTTAAGTCAAACAAATTTAAGCATTGGTTAACCATGGTTTTTGGAGACACATTCGCTCAACCTCAAATAAGTTGGTACATTTACATGTATATTTGGCTCATACCAAACATATTTTGTTTGGTTGTCCAGTACTAGATTCAGCCAAGTAAATCAAAACCATTGGAGGAAACAGTTTCACATTTAGTTTCGGTTTGGTTAATACATCAATTCAGCAACTTGTACTTTCTTATTTATGTTTTGATTGTTTTTATTACTACACAGAGCATGAATGACCTTCTAGCCAGGCTAAGCATGGCAGACACAGGTCCAGAGATCTCTAGGTATGGTCAATCTATCCTGAGTCAGATTGGTAAAGTCAAGTCTAGCAAGGGTCGTATCGTAGCTGAGGAGATGAGAGCTATCATACTTGAGAGAGATGCTGCTCAGGCCAAGGTGAGTACATGTTAATCTTCTTGGGTATTCTGCTTTGTATCAGGTCCATATTATGGCTGAAATGATATATGTCGGTCTTGATTTTGGGGCTTCATGGCATCATATTCATATCTGCAACCCACTTCCCTGTTTGATGGGGACTGCTGACGTCTACTCTAATCCAAGGAGAAAAATATATCTGGTCTCTCTGTGTTTCTGTATTGAGTATTCTGTTCAGAAGCAGGTCTATATCATATCTGCCTCCCACCTCACTGATGAGGTTTACAAGGGACTGCTTTCTCCTAGAGTCAAGGAGAAAAATGCATCCTGCTCTCTCTCTCTCTCTGTCTTTTGAGTATTTTGCATGCTTAGAAGCAGGTGCTTATCATGTCTGCCTCCCACCTCCCTGATGAGGTTTAATGGGACTGCTTTCTTTTCTTTTAACCAGTTGCTGCTGGGATTCTTTTTTTGTTGTCCCATCCCCCTGGCGGTATTCTTTTGGTGGGATTCTTTGAGGGTACCGCTGGCACAAAGAAACCCTGACTTGACAGTGCCAAGAGAATCGTTGGATCGTCTGTTTTGTTTCTCAACCGAGAAAATTTCAAAATCACGCAGAGTGAATTGCAAAACATTGGTCGTTACCGGTTTTAACTGTTTAAGGAGAAAAATGCATCCTGCTATCTCTCTCTCTCTCTCTCTGTGTCTTTCTCTTGTGTTCTGTTCAGAAGCAGCTCCTTGTCATGTCTGCCTCCCACCTCCCTAATGAGGTTTACTGCGACTGCTTTCTTTTTTATTCAAAGTGAAAAGGTCATCCTGCTCTCTCTCTCTCTCTCTCTCTCTCTCTTTCTCTTGAGTATCTGCTCAGAAACAGCTCCATATCATGTCTGTCTTGAACTGGTTTGTCAGGATATTATAATTTATCTGCCTCCCACCTCTCTGATTAGGTTTTGATTAGGTTTTATAGGGACTGGTAACATTTTCTCCTATGAGGTCAGTTGCTCATTATCATTCTAGAGCAGGCTATTGTGCCTCATCATGTGTTCAAACCACTTTGTCTGCCTTTTCTCAATAACTGTACAGTACTTCATTTTAAGAAATACCTGGAGAGCTATAAACTGCTCTCCTTAAAATATTGGGGAAAGTTTTTTGCAATCCTCAGAACCAAACTTCACACATCAGTCCAAAAGGTGAAATAAAAGCTTGATTTTTATAAACTCTGACTGTTCATGATGTTTAGTATAAGTATTTATGTACTGTGTCGATTCAAATGATTGTACCGGATTGCAGGATTGGATTGGCGGATTGTTATTATTGTAACATGATCAAAGCAGATGAACATCAAATTGGTACTGTGATTCATTTTCTGCTGTGAATAAAATCCTCCCCCTCCCCAATATTTTTAAAACCCCCTTTAAATTTTAAGGAGTGCTGAGGAGAGCGATTGCACTCTCACTTCTTAGCCTGTTAAGGGATTACGAGCGAGAGATCAATAGGCTGCAACCATTGTTTATCATTGCTTTCAGCATATGGGAGGTTAGTCTGAGATATCAGCTTACCATTGCCGTTTTCAGCCGTGGCTTCTGGCCAAGGGTTGGCCGATTCACGATGGAACGTATTCCGCGTTTTCTCAAAAGAGTACAAAAAGTTCCCGTGCATTTTATGAGAACGTTTGCTGTCTTTACTTGATTTAGTCATGGTTTCATTGTGACAATGATATTTTCAGAAAAAATTTATTCTGACAGTTCCGAAAAATTAATGATGTGCAGTTTCATTTGTTATTCTTTGTATCTAACATTAGTTCTCCATTTTCCTCCAACACCACACTTCACTTGTTGAGCATGAAACAAAAAGACTCTGCCCTTGTGTCACTCTACTACCCTGGCTGCCATTTTGGTCGTCAAGTAAAGCAAAATAAATGTTGCACGTTTCTGTGCATGAACACTCTCGTGTAATGTACATTTAGTACACTGATAATGCTGCGAAACTTTAACTGCCTTCCCCTTCCCTGTAACAAGCCATAGCTGTAGTCATTTATCGTCATCTACATGTTTATCAGTTTTTGAAATCCTTGTGACCACAGTAAATATTAGCATTGCGAAAAAGGTTTTTCCAGTCCAAACATCATTTTTTAATTTTTTTTCAAACTATGACAGCTTCCTGGCTTTTTTTTTTATAAATTCAATGAACAATACTTTCTGTTTGTCAGCCCACTGACATTAGCTGAATTGTTACTAGTTAAAGTACTACGTAACCTTTCTTTTTTGCAACCACAGACCCCTACTTTGCCAACCAAGGGTTTACAGACTAAGCTGCCATCACTGCTAAGTAAATAAGTGTTCTCTAATATTTGAAAAGAAATACACAGCAGTTCTTGAAAGCACTTCTTTTTCAGAAGATGTTACCCAATACAGACAAAACAAAACAAAACAAAACAATTGCGAACAAATGCAGTTTATTTCTTGCCAAGTTTTCTGAACAACAGCAATGTCTGGAGAAGTGTCTCTCCTGAAAGTTGATGCAGAGCGCCCTCTACTGTTACATTTTGGAGAGAGTCATTTGGTTGATGGAGGTGACAATAGCTGTATAGATTGCTGTTACTTATTAACTTGTCTCATAACAGGAGAGGGTAGCCTGTATTTGTCCAATCAATAAACTGAGAAAGAATTACAATTACTGGCACCAATAACCCAAGTTTTGGGGTGAATATTCGGACAAGTAATCATAATTTGGTTGTTTGCTCTTTTTGGGGGGGTATTTGGGAATAATATGAAAACTATAACATCTGGTTGAACCCTGGAATACCGGCACATATATTATTTTCATGTAAGTGTTTTATAGGGTTGAAACATAATGTTTTTGCTAAGGTTTGGCTGTGCCCGTTGTTGAAGTAGAAATTCTTCAATTCAATTCAATTAATTCAATTCAATTAATCTTTATTATATCCCCAAAAGGTTAATTAAAAAGCTTGCATATATAGTAAAAACACTGAAACATTAATACCAGATATTTTTTTTCACGCATGAGCATGTTGGGTTTTGTTGGAGATGTGTGTGCTCATTGAATATTATTACATTAAAAAAGTCAAATGGAGGAAAATGTTCATACAAATTGAATCACATTCTGCAGTACATGCATTTCTCATCAGTGAGAATTTGAATGTTATATATAAGTAAGCTAAGAGTAGTAAGAAAAGAAGACTTGAGAAGCAAAAGTGAGAAAAGATACAATCTTGCATACATGTATTCTTTTTCGGGCAATATTTTTGTTATTCTTTACAATTTCTAACTTTATATGTAAATGTTGAGATGGACTCTTTTGTAAGGGATATGCGGATATGGTTGACAGAACAAGAACATTATTAAGAAGAGGGTCTCATACTGTGTGGTCAGGCCTGATTGCTTTGTTCTTGAAAGGGTAGGGCACGAAGGCATTGTCTTCTTGAGAAAGGGCACCTCCATGAGGAAATTGTAAATTTCTATTGGAGCATTTCAAGGGCAACCAAGGCAATGACCAGGGGCAACGGAGGCAATAGCCTCCATTGCCTCCGTGAAGTATCAGGCCTGCGTTTTCATAAATGTTTTCTGGTTTTGTTCTTGTTTTTAGTGTACATGTGAGTATTTTGGGTGGCAAGTGTTTTTTGAAGTACATGGCTTCAGATACTATTTTCCCACTGGCGTAGTAAGGCCTTTTAATTTTTGATGCAATCTTGGCTTCTCTTACTATAGAATAGTTTATGAGGACTTCTCAGATTTGGTTTAAAATTGTGCTCCCAAAGAAACTTGTTTGTCTTGAGTAGGTAGTCATGGTCAGATAGGTTGGTTCTATCTTGTCTTGAACCTGCTAAATTGCTTAACCAGTTATGCCGGATGAGGTGTAGACACGTCATTATTTTCCAAGGCAACAAATTGGTGACTTGAGTTTGGTGTTTTTGTGTTTAATTCAAAACCCGGAACAAAGCAGCCCAGCCATTTTGTTTCAGAGCGTGCACAGAGTATACACTCTCCGTGCACCGCTTCGAGGACAGATGGTGCTGAATATTCTGCCTGTTTTCTGCTATTATGGGGGTGTTATTGTGTAATCCCTGATTCCTGACCTTTGTCCTTTAGTTCCAAGAAGAGGAATAAAAGACATCGAGAGGCTTCCACCATTGTGTATTCATTGTATTTCAGCTCAATAGATGTACTTGTCCGAGTGAACCGAGCATCTGGCCTGGGTTCTGGATTTAGGACCAATCCTCAGCCGTTGCTCACGGTACTTGAATATTGCATTTTCTCAACAAAGAAATCTCAAATCCCGGTGCTTTAAAGAGAATCTTCGTTCTCTTGGCTTTGTCAAGTCAAGGTTTCTTTATGTCAGCGATCTTCTCAAAAGAAAAACGATTCCAGCACTTCCCAGAAAATAATCCTGTCGGGCTAGAGGTGGAAAAAAATGGAAGTTTCCTGGCGGCAACAGGCATTAAACTACTTTTTTATCAATTCATAGGGGCACTAGGCCCCTGGTCATTTCCTTGTTGCCCTTTGAAATGTTCAGTAGAAATTTTAATTCCCTTCATAGAGATGCCTTGCCCTTATAGGACTGAAGTATCAGGCCTACTGTTACTAGAAGGATCTACCTACTTTAACACCAATTTCACCTTTCCTTTAAATCAAGATTTAGTTTCTCCAATTCAATTCACATTTAAATGTATTTCCACTTAACGATATTAAGTTGTCGCAGTATACATACATATACATGTAAGGTATACTAAATAATGATGGAGATATTCAACAGGGGTATGTCAAAGTTCACCAGCAACTGATTAAAGTTTGAAAGTTGACACTAACTCTCACCATGGACATGTGTGTACAAGTTTTCCTTGGTTTTACTCATTTGAACTTAGGGCACATTCATGACATTGTAAAATCTTCCGAATGTTTCTGCTGGTCATCACATATTTTATTTAAACCATTCCCTCCGTATGCCTCTCTTTAAACAAACTGACGTTATAAATAAAATAACAACATACTGCCATCTTAAAGTTTTGCAATTTGCAGTGAGCAAATAGAGGCTGTATGCATCTTTGTTAAATTGTTACTAAATACATGCATGATTTATTAGCATTGAGAATAATGTGTGGAAATTAACCCATAAATCTTTCATCACTGTGTACTGTTGAGGTTCACGATCTGGTTTCCCCAAGTTGGGCTGAATTATTAATTATGGTGATGCTTGTAAGTACAGATATTTGCCAAGAATATGTTATGATGAAGATGTAGAGCTTTCTATGGTAGAGGATTACTATTTGTTTACTTTTATACATAACTCTATGTAATTACTCACTTTTAATAATTTATTGCATGTTTTGTTGCAACAGCTGTTTAGGTCTTCTCTACATGTATAGTCTTCAACTGGCCTTCTCCAAATTCACTCAGAGTACAGAAATCATTGATTCCCCCCCCCCCTCTCATTAGAGTGAGATGACTTTTCTTTCGGGAAAGGTTAGGACAAATCTGTGAGAAAAATAGGGTGTGGTGTTTAAAATCATGTACAGAAATGAGAAATATAACATTGGAAGGATTTCTGTGCAAAACGAGGCCTCTCAACAACTGGCCTGTGTCAAGCAGGCCTTGAATTTCAGCCTTAAAAGGGCAAGGCCATTTTCATTTGGCAAAGGGCAAATCCACTGGGAAATCTTAAGGTCTATGGGAAACATTTGGAGGGGCAGCCAGGCCAAGACCAGGGCAACAAAGGCTGTGGCCTCTTGTGGGTAATTCCAGGCCAGGTCAAGCATTTGTAGCATTGGGCCAGTAACCTCACAACCGAACAAGTTTGACAGGCCAATGTTTTTCCAAACACAAATTTAAAAATTCACCAAGCATGAAAAGGAAAGAATGGATAAGGGTCTTGTAAAAGTATTTTTTGGTCCAGAGAAAAGTCCTGGCAGTGACGTGAAGATTCACAAATATGGCTAAAGTTTTAATCTTTACTATTCTATTGAAGACATCTAACTGAAGTTATTTTTATTATTATTATTATTAGGCTATTATTATTATTATTACTAATTCTTTCTGGTAATGAAACCAAGGGACCCTCAAAAGTGACTGCACTGTGACACGTAGGCCTCTGAAGAGAACCTGTGAAGAGAAGATGTTGAAGAAATGTCAGTTTTAGATGTGGGAAGAAAACCCCAAATAGGGAAAACCCACGCAATCAGTTAGGGACTGAAAACCCAATCCATATGTATCCAAAGCTCCGGTCCGGGATTTGAACCTGGGTCACAGAGGTGAAAGGCAGGGAAAGAAACCACTGAGCTAACCTGAATTGGCTGTGATCAAAAAGAAAATGAGCATAAATAAAGCAGGGCATGTCGTGGCCGAGCAGATACATGTAAGAACACCGAACTCGTGCTCTGGTGTTTCTGATCTGCAGAGTGTGGGTTCGAGTCCCGGTTGTGACACTTGTGTCCTTAGGCAAGACCTTAACCATTATTTCTGCATCCTTCGGATGGGACATAAAGCCGGAGGTCCCGTGTGTTGTGTAATGCACGTAAAAGAACCCAGTGTACTTATCACAAAGAGAAGGGGTTTGGCCCAGTGTTCCTGGGTTAATCGGCTGGTTTGTTCCTGGGTTAATCGGCTGGTTTAATCAGTCAAGTCCAAGTCCTGGACTTGAGTCCTATAACTCTGAGTATCAACAATATCAGCCCCCCAAAAAAGTCAAAATATCAGGCATAGACTGTAATATAGGCCTATGAGACAGTTAAAGATTCAGATTATAAGATAACATTATCTCTTGCTGACTTGTTTTTCTTCATATATATGTATGTGCATGTAACATTTATTCTGTGGAGTAGTTGGCTGGAGATCAGGGCCTAGAAAAGGCTAAAATCCAGGAGCTGGACCCCCGGTTGTTACTTTGGGTGGTCAGGTTGGCGTAGTGGTATCTTTCCTCGCCTTCCACCTCTAGGACCCTGGTTCGAATCCCGCCTGGTGCACCATGTGGATTGGATTTTTAGTCCCTACCTGACTGCCTGGGTTTTCCCTGGAATATTTCTCTGGGGTTTTCCTCCCACATCTTAAACTGAAACTTCCTTCCTTGTCTTCTCTCCATGGGGTTCTTGGCTAGTATAGTGAATTAGTTCGCTTTTCTGAGAGTCATTGGCTTCACAACCAGAATTAATCAATGAAATGAAATGAAATGATTGGGGCCAATTTCATAGAGCTGCTTAAGCAGACAGTAGTGCTCAACAGTTTTCTGCTAAGCAAAATAAGCAGGAAACCAGTCTCAAATGGTACATGCGACTTGGTGTTTTGGCTGGTAACCTTATGCTGGTAAGCAAAACTGTTTTGTGCTTGACCACTTTCTGTGCTTAAGCAGCTGTATGATATTGGGCCCTGTTCTGCTTGGGATGTTTGCTCCGCTGCTGTTTGTTGTGATGATAATGAGTTTCAGGGTTTTAGAGCTGGTATCCACAACTTAAATCCTAAAGTGAATTTTAGTGCGTTGTGAAGTTGAGTACTGGTTTATGCTTTTTTCTTTCACTCCAATATTTGTTTTAATTGCATGAGTAGAGAAGAATGCTTTATCATGATTGTTTTTCTGTTGTTGAACTTCTAAATGCATCTAAGGGATTGAGATTTGTCCACAAACATGACAAAGGCCAGAATCTTGCTACTGTTGGTTTGACAGCTTCTCAATCTTTAAATTGTACCACAGCACAATTGCATTATTTGTTTATAAATAATCTTGAGCCCCCTCTGGCATCAGAGTTTATCTAAATTTGCAAAGGTGCTCTTGTAAATGTGCGGCTTGTAATTCCACATAATGAATGTTTATAATGCTGGCTTCTGTTTGCCCATTCCCAACAGTTGGGCCACGGGGTACATGTACGCCAGTGCAACCTGCAGGATCTTCAGTAAATTTGCCCAGTCAAGCTGCTTAAAACATTGACATCCAATAAGTGTTAAACCAATGTAAATGGTGAAAGATCAAATTTACTCTTTGTCTGCCTGAAGTTTCAGCAAATGTATGCCTATAATGACACACAGACAAATTGCTGTCTATGGATTCTGGTCAAGTACTCTTTGGTAAATATGATGTGATATTTATCACAGCCTACATGCATTGAATGTACTTGCCGGAGGTTATAAATCATATCTTAATGCACATTGAACAGCTTTGACTTCTGTGGCTGTAGTTACATGTGAATCAGATATTTATACAAATTCTGTGATCGTTTCTTCTCACTTCAATCTAACAGAGACTTCCTGAGTGACACTTAGTTTAAATAATATTTGTTGATTCCCTTCAAATCAATCAAACCCCATTTATTTTGTTGTACATGAACAGATGGAATTAATTGCCCTTCTTTTGGTAAATTACTGATCTTGTCATTATGAATTGCACTTCTTTTGTAAATTACTGGTCTTGTCTTCAGCATAGTGTTGATCCTGACTATACTTTGTTGCTGACCCAAGGTAACAGCAAATACCTTCCTCTACAAAAAGGGAGTTCAGCTCAGACACGAAACATACACTACATATTAACATATTACTTGTTCTGTTTCAAACATTGTAAAAGCTGTGGATCAATGCCCCACCCAACCACTGGTCAGCTAATCTTGTCATCAGCAGATTGTTGATCCTGTCATCAACAGATTGATGATCCTGTCATCAGCAGATTGCTGATTCTTTCATCAGTAGATTGCTGATCCTGTCATCAGTAGATTGCTGATCTTTTCATCAGTAGATTGCTGATCCTGTCATCAAAAGATTGCTGATCCTGTCATCACCTAATAGCTGATCCTGTCATCAACAGATTGCTGATGCTGGCATCAGCAGTTTGCTGATCCTATCATCGGAAGATTGCTGATCCTGTCATCAACAGATTGCTGGTCCTGTCATCAGCAATTGCTGATCCTGTCATCAGTAGATTGCTGATCCTGTCATCACCTAATAGCTGATCCTGTCATCAACAGATTGCTGATGCTGGCATCAGCAGTTTGCTGATCCTATCATCGGAAGATTGCTGATCCTGTCATCAACAGATTGCTGGTCCTGTCATCAGCAATTGCTGATCCTGTCATCAGTAGATTGCTGATCCTGTCATCAACAGATTGATGATCCTGTCATCAGCAGATTGCTGATTCTTTCATCAGTAGATTGCTGATCCTGTCATCAGTAGATTGCTGATCTTTTCATCAGTAGATTGCTGATCCTGTCATCAGAAGATTGCTGATCCTGTCATCAACAGATTACTGATCTTTTCATCAGTAGATTGCTGATCCTGTCACCAACATATTACTGATCCTTTTATTAGTAGATTGCTGACCCTGTCATTAGCAAATTACTGATCCTTTCATCAGTAGATTGCTGATCCTGTCATCAGAAGATTGCTGATCCTGTCATCAACAGATTACTGATCCTGTCATCAGAAGATTGCTGATCCTGTCATCAACAGATTACTGATCTTTTCATCAGTAGATTGCTGATCCTGTCACCAACAGATTACTGATCCTTTTATTAGTAGATTGCTGACCCTGTCATTAGCAAATTACTGATCCTTTCATCAGTAGATTGCTGATCCTGTCATCAGAAGATTGCTGATCCTGTCATCAACAGATTACTGATCCTTTCATTAGTAGACTGCTGACCATTTCATTATCAGATTGCTGATTGGGTCATTAGCAGATTGCTGATTTTGCCACCAGTGGGTTATTGATTCTATCAACAGTAAATTTTAAACCCACAGCAGATTGGTGTTGTCACTTGTCACTATTGTTTGTCGTGCAATCAGCAAATGTCAGATTTATTTATGTACATGTCAGTCATTGTTTTGTCAGTGGCAGATACTCAATACTGTACAAGCTTGAAGATCAAATAAGCAGTGGATTGTTGATTTTGACAAACATAGAAAACTGATCAAGTTACTTAGAATCTTGATGAGCAGATTACTGATTCCTTCTATCCCTCTTCCTGTCAACGACAAATAATTTATTTAATGATAAAACCTTTGAAAAAATAATGTATGCTGTAAATTTATATAACAGTTCATATTATGATAATAATAATAGTGTACATTTATAATGCGCCATGTCTGTCATAAATTATCAAATCTGGTGGAGTGGAGATTGTTACGAATGATTTTATGAGATGAAGCAACCATAATACAACACCTTGAAAGGGATACAAGGTGAGGTGGTGCATAATGCTGCCAGACCATGTCAAAAACACCGGGGCAAACCCCTTCTCTTTATCACTATATGTGCACTGGATTGTTTTACGAGCATTACATAACACAACAGCTTTACGTCCCATCCGAAGGATGAAGCAATAACGGTTAAGTGTCTTGCTTAAGGACACAAGTGTCAAGACTGGGACTCGAACCCACACTATGCTGATCAGAAACACCAGAGCTTGAGTCCGGTGCTCTTAACCGCTCATTATTAGTACTTTTGAAAATGAAAAAAAAAAAAAATAATCTTTTAGTTTGGGTTGCTATAGTAGCTCAACAAGATAAGCAGTGAACCAGTCACTGTAAGGACTTTACATGGTAGTTTGGTTGGTATCCTGTTCCGACTTGCCCCAAATGTCCCATGCTCAGGAAATTGACACCTACATATTTATGTGCTAAGTTGCTGTATGACATGTATGAATGTTAACCCTGGACTGAGCCTAAATCAATCTTGTACATGTATGTTGTACTCTGTGGGCTCATTACTGTACAGTATTCAAAATGAACAGACATGTGCAGGCTAGTTAATACAGGATTCTAAACATTTTACCCTTTGTGTGACATGAAATTGATCTCTGCATTAATGTGTAAAAATCAATAGTAATATAGTTTCACTATTAAAATATTGATCTGTCCCATCTGAAAACTCTACTGTCAACACGTACAATAAATCTATTGCTAACATGTGTGGACACGCCAGTAATGTGTTTTCAAAGAAAAGCATGTTACCAAAAAGCACATGCCACCATTAGACAGATGTGGCGCCCTCTTGTGGCCAGTAATCACAATGCTTCCACTCTGATTGTTTCTTAATTGAACTACACCCCCCCCCCCCTCTTTTTCAAGCCACAGTTTTCCCACATCTGTGTCTCCCATTGCAAACATCAGAGTGGTACCTGATACCCAAACCCAGCCTGTCATTCATCCAGCCTCATTGTCCCACACCAATGCAGATGGCACACTACGCAAATATTTGGACAATTTTCGCCAACTGCCCGTACCATTAAAACCCTATTGGAAGCAGGCCGTGCTGGCAGTTTTAACAGTAATTACCAGCAGAAAAAAAATAATTAAAATGAATGCCCTTTAGTGATGGCTTCTCGCTTGTTCTTGCTCTGAAGTAAATTTTTCACAAATTGTTTTGTTGTCTTTCTTTCTTTCTTATTACAGTGTAAAAAGCTAGAGAGGGAGATCATTGAGTTAAGACGAACAACCGGGGGCCTGGCCGCACGGAACAATAATGAACAAAGCCTACGGGTAATTATTATTCCTCTTCTCTTTCCTCGTCTTACTGCGGCTGTTTGCTGCCCTTTCGCTTCTTTATACTCTAAACATAACAGTTTTAAAGAGGCAAAGACCCCTGGCAAAACAACTGCAGGAAACAAAACATCCACAACAACCAAACTCAAAGAATGGCCGAGGAATAAAGAAAACCTCAGGACCTTCTTGAAACCAGACAGGAAGTCACATACAAATGCAGAGAAGGTACAACAATAAGGTTAGGAGAAATGTTTGCCCTGGTTTGGAAGAATCAAGATAACAGCATCACACATTCAAAGCATATCTCTGTCTAACCATAAAGACCACTACAAATTCCCTTGAAAAGTCGCTTGTTAAACAAAAAACTCTTCATTATACAAACCCATACCAGTCACAAAGGCAAAAATGATGTCGGATTTGAGGCTACGCATGGTGGAGATTTATGTTTGCTAAATTCTTACAGGTACACCATTATAGTAATCTCTATTTGGAGAGGCGGTGGCTTTGAAAAAGAGACGCTTGGTTTGTGCTCTGTCTTTTTTCAAAGCCACTACCTTTTCCAGAACAGATTATTATCGTGTGCTTGGAAGAAGGAAACCAACATTTTTCAAAACATGTTCTGTAACTATTTTTTTTTTTTTTTTAACCATATGCGCTTAAATTGAATGCTGATCCATATTATGTTGTTGTTTTTTACTATCAAATTGTACTTAGATTAATATTTAAATATTCTGTGTGAAGTTCTAACAAGTGTTCAACAGATGTGTTGGATAAACCCACATATGGCTTTAGACAGGGGGTTGTTGGATTGAACTAACAAGTACAAACATGACATTAATAGGCATTGAGTAGCATTGAAAGGTCAACATTTAACGCTTCAAGATTTGATTTGGTCCATCAGATATGTGAATCTTGCACTGCCGTCGGAAATACTATAATGCCCAAGAAATTGTCCCCAAGAATCTTGTCTTTATTTTATTTATTTATTTAGTTATGTATTTATTTATACCATATTTAACGAGGGTGACCAATCCAGCACAGTTGATCATTTGGGGCCCTCACATTTGTAAAAATACATCAAAAATAAAATGCTCACAAGAGGACAAGAGATCGGCAAAAAAAGCACAGAAAAATAAATAAATAAAAAAACAACCAGTCTTAATGGACAATTTACACACTAAAACAGGTGGACGAAATTGCATCCCCTATCACCTTACCACGCAATTACAAATGTGAGATTTTGTTTTTTAATGTGGACAAAAACAAAAAACATTGCAGAAAAAAAGGTTGAATTTAAAAGTACAAAGTGCCCCCCCACTCCTCCCCCAAAAAGCAGATTAGTTGTCAGTTGCAAGCCAACAGCCCAGCAGAACACAGGGCAAGCTTTGAAAAAAAAGAACTGAAAGTTAAAGTATTTCAAACCTTTCTTTTCTTCAACAAATGCCGAAAAGAAGAATAAGGGACACCATTTGACTACTCGTTTAATTTAGCATATCAAAATGAGAGATGAATGTGCACAAAATCCCAGACAAAACACAAACATTTTTTGTCAATGTCTTCCCAATAATTTGACCAGCTAATTGCTTGTTATGGTCTGGTTAGAACTAGAGGATAGGAATTCATGTGTATGTGTTGTTGTTGTTTTATTTTTTGTTGGGGGGGGGGGGGGGTTGAATATCATACAAATTTACGGTTGCAAGGGTATTCTCTAGGATTTCAAAACATGTATTTGACTACTCGTTTAATTTAGCATATCAAAATGAGAGATGAATGTGCACAAAATCCCAGACAAAACACAAACATTTTTGGTCAATGTCTTCCCAATAATTTGACCAGCTAATTGCTTGTTATGGTCTGGTTAGAACTAGAGGATAGGAATTCATGTGTATGTGTTGTTGTTGTTTTATTTTTTGTTGGGGGGGGGGGGGGGTTGAATATCATACAAATTTACGGTTGCAAGGGTATTCTCTAGGATTTCAAAACATGTATTCCACTACATATTTATGTGACCTTTTTTCACATTTGACTAAGTCATCAAATCTTTGTCAGGAACAATTGAAGTAAATTTTGACTCAATCTCGTTTGTTAGTATTAGAACATGAGTCACACACCAACAAAATGGCCTCGTTTGCTGGCACAATGTACAGTGGTTGTGCAGCTTTGAGCTACATGTAGGCTATTCAATATTTGTTGGGTATCCACAATCCGAGTGTTCATCCATGTTTACCCTCGCGCCATGCCTCTGTGCCTCACTGTTTGCCAGGTCACCAAAAGCCAGTGTCGAACAAGGTGTTTTTCCCATTGATAGTGAAAAAGTCTTCTTTTTTCCCCCTTGTTTGGTAGAAGCATCGCTTGTATGCATGTGACCCCTTGACACCAACACTAATGCCATGGAATCTGTCCTCGGTCATTGAGACAGGCACGCACGATAATACCTGTACAGAGTTTTGGTTGGGTTTTAAGATAAGCCAGCCACGTTCTACCAAATTTGTTTTGTCGGTAAATAGGGTCCAGGTATTTATTTTTTTTCTTTCATTATTTTTTTCCCCCTTTATTTGTGAAAAAGGAAACCAGAAGAAGTTTGGGTTGCGGGATCGGGTGGCTGAGCATATTTGTACATCCACCTGACTTCAATTTGGAATGATGGATCGTTTTATTTGATGGTCAAAATCCAAGGCTTTTGGAGGGGGCTGTTTGCTGATATTCCTCTTCATAACTTGACCTTGATCACTGAAATCTGCCCTGGCAAACTTTACCGCTAATCATTAACTCAAGCAAAGCTTAAGTCCGGTGTTTGGTTTATCGGAATGGCAGATTTGGAGTATGCAGGGACGTGTTGTGGGGGACCCAGAGTACTAGTAACAATGCAGATTAGTTGCTAAGATTATAGAAGGGTTGGGGGGGGGGGTAGTTGAGGACAGGTATCGAGATGTCATTGGGTTCATGGCGTTTATGTGGGATGTCAAGTGGCAACCCATCGTGCTTTCAATCACATATTGACGTCATTATCCTTCCAGTGTTGAATTCATCCCATACTCGGTGCCCCATTCTCTTCTCTTGAGAATTTGCCAAAATACTTACAGACAATAGCCGCAATGCTTTCAACATTTTTTCCCCAGCATTCACGACGAACGAACCACCCCCTGAAAAAAAAATCTGACAGTTGTCATGTCAGCTCGACCTGGCTTTTGTGGTGATTTCTTGAGCGGTTTGGCAGCCTGTCTCCCCTCATTTTTTCCCCCCTGCTCTATGCTCTGGTTGCCCCTCATGCGTCTAAGGGTGTGCCTTATCATTCCGTGCAATGTTTGCTGTAACCCAGGTGATGGCGTAGATTTCCTGACACCTGTGTTTACCTACGTGATTTGATATGAAACGAGCATTAGCATACGGGCACAACACACCCCCCCCCTTCATTTTTAAGCTCTCCTCTCTCTAATGGTCACACTGAATGGCACAAAGCTAACAACCTGATGGGATTACATTTTCATGTTAATGCTTGGTGAAGATATGTTTAGTGTAGAAAAGATTATCCTCAGTCATAAGCCACTCCTCTGTGCATCAGTGTATTAAACTTTTTTATGCTTCTACCACGGCAGTGTCATTCTTTCATGGGAGATTTTCAAGTTCTTCCCCCACAGCCCAAAACACTGCAACACTGGTGGTCCAATTACTAAGCATCCAGATCCCAAGTCAAATATTGAGTATGGTCAAGTGTATGCTAGCTTCCTCCCATTCTTAGAAGATGAATACGTTGGCTACAGCTGCCTTCAAGAGACACACGCATGTAATATTTGGCACATGAGGCCCAATTTGTAATTTTAATTTCCTGTGGAAAGTCTGCGCCTGTGCAGCTGTACAATGTGTGAAGACAACTTAAAATAAATGCCCCCCTCCTTCTAAATAATACACAAAATAAATATTAGAAGCGACAAATAAAAAAATGGTTTGAAATTTACTGTACATGTACATTTTCTACTTAAAAAATACTTTTTGTATGCAAAAATAATATTTTTTGTTGTAAAAAAAAATTTAACGGGTGAATCAACTCACACAATTCTGTTTTCATTGTCTGTTGAGCCTCACTACTTGTTATACTACTTTTTGAAACTTTATTAAAACAAAAATGCTGTGACTAAATTTTTTAAAGGAAATGTTTATTACATTTAGCTTTTTTTCTATTTAGGCTGCAGTGGTACATAGAGTATATATTTAGGTGGTATGAGTTTGCCCATTGGACATGTTGGATTAACTGCATTTATGTTTCCTGATTTTTACTCACAAGCTTTTTGGTTATTAGTTACTTATTCAAAAAGAAACTTTTGTATAGACTTCAACTTGTTGGTAAAAAAATGGTTACTATTAAATAGCATCCTCACCCACAATATATATAATTTGTTTCATTTAACAAACTTTTTACCAAACTGATTTGTGTGGGATATTAATGTAAATATACAAGATGGAATGTTGAACCAGGAGCATTTGTAGTCGGGTTGCCACAGGTCATGTCCGCTCGCTCTTACCTCTATTCCCTCTTTAGACCCCTCATGGAAAGAAAATAATAGCAAGGAGCAGGGAGCAGAATGTGGTGGAGACCTCACTGAAAAGATTGCCCCAGCAGTTTTCCCCCATGGGCTGTTGTCTCACCAAATGTTACTTGCTGGGTCTCTTTTGTCCCTAGTCATAATTGACAAATCACTCGTGAAAGGGGAACAAATGGCTTGCAGCCAACGGCTTTTGTGCCCAACACAACCCCTGCTCGCTAGGCCATGGTTTCCTTATATTTTACAGTCATCCGTTTGGCCACCATTGTGAAGAAATGTCAGTCTTTTTTTTTTTTTTTTTTTTTCCTGTATCATTCCTCTAATTTGCCACTTCATTCCAGTCATACTCTGATTTCACAGCAAGCACTTGTCACCCATATTTTTCTGGAGGATATTTTGATGGAGCTTGAAGCAATTTGATTTCTACGGGGTCGTGGGATAACTCTTGGAGGCAAACGGGTGTTTAGTTGCTGGTACAGAAAGGATATTTTGTTTTGTGTGCATGGAATGAGTGAAGTTTACCTTGCCATAGGTTCTCAAGACATTGCGTCTGCAAGGATTACGAGGTAGAAAGGAAAATATATCGGCAGAGAAAAAAGCTTTCATATTGATATAGGATGAATAATTAAAGTATGGTGAGGTATTGAATTTCAAGCAATCTATAACTCAAGTGTCCATCATTGTCTGGAGATTTCATATGGAAGGCAACGCTGACCAAACTCACAAATCGTTAGAGACAAAAAAGCAGGTCACCTTTTTTTTTTCTTCCCCCCCCCCCTTTAAGATGTCATTAATGGTGTGTTGATTTGTGAGGCTGAATAAATTTGGCTAGTAGAGGGTAGAACAAACATAGTTTGGCTGACAAACAAACTTTTACAAAGAGAAGTGTCCCTGGATATATACTGGAGTCATTTTTTGACTATTCCCACAGAGGATAATGGATGAATCTTAAGCAGGCAAGTGGCAAGGGGATAACTCTGTCTTTTTTTTTCTTGGTCCAAGAATACGTTTTGTATTTATTTATATTTTGGGGCAAGAAGTCCAAAGAAATGTTTTTGTATTATGCCTGTTACATTTGTATGGCGTCCTAAGTGACTAATATATATGGTTAGGTCTCCCTAGAGTTGTGCAATGTTTGTTGATAATCTTGGACTAAGCAAACCCATGGTGATTGGGGCAGAAAGACATTGCTTCCAAAATGTACCATAGAGTTTGATATTGTAATCTAATCTTTTCTTAATTCACCTTTAAATGCCGCTCAGTTCATGTTATGTTTTAAAGTATCATTTTGAAATGCCTGCTATCTAAACGAGGTGATACTGTAAAAGTCAAGATGTATTGTGCAAGCGCTGTACATATTTTGGGTAAAAAAATCCATTCGTAACTTAGTAAACTATTGGGGGAAAAAATCCAATAATTTCACCCAGAACTCGAGCCACAACAAAACAAAATAAGGTTTTGTTTTCTAGCTATTTATTATTAACATTATGTAACACCAAATGCTGGACCAGAAACGAAAATTTCTTTACAAGATTGCACCTACTTATTTTTACTTTTTTATTTTGTCACTTAATACTGCTGAACTTTAAGAAGTTGGTTGGGACTTAAAGAGCTCTAGTACACAGTAAAAAAATAACAACAACAGTGTACCGCAGGTCTTACTTGGTTGTGAGGTTACTGGACCAATGTTGAAATGACTACTTGTTGCTGCAGTCCAGTGGGTATTTGAAACCCTGTTCACTATTACTGACTTGAGTACTGAATTTTTTCATTCAGTTCTTGTGTTTTTTTCCCGCAAAGGGACAATTTCTGAAGATGACCCCTATCAGTCACTGATTGTATAAAGCACTAACTCCTTCTGAAATACCAGCAAGATTCGGTGTTCAGTTAAAAATTAATCGGATCAAAGTGCCCTTATGTCTTGGTCTTTGTATGAGGCAACAATGATATCCGTTACCTCTTGACCCCTAGTCAGGGTATGATACATGACTATAATGATCAAATCAAACTTGAATTATCTTTTTTTCTGAAAAGTTACTTTATACAAACTTGTTACCAGAAACCATTTAATACGTCCATCTAATATACAATTTGCAAAACAGATTCCCACTACTTATTATTTGATAAAACAAATCGTAAGTTGTTATTCCGTAGTTTTTTTCTGGAAAACTTGGTCACCATTTTTGATGAAATTTTCCACAAGTTGGTTGGATGGTGTGTATAGATAAGTAGAGAATAGGAATGAATTTGCTCAATTAAAAACCCAATGATCATCACATCTTTAATGTGTAAGGTGTAGTATTAGTGATTAGCAAAACTTTATATACAAAAAGCTTTCTTGCATGTAGGTAATGGTTGGTCCTGAGAAATATGATCATTTGAAATACAGTCAGTCTTCAGTCTTGAGGAAATTGTTACTTGAGTTCAATCTTGTTCCTCTTTCCTGACCAGATGAAAGGAATAAATGTTTAATATTTTCACAAACCATAATCAAATCATGTAATGATCCAGGCCTAGAATTACATGGAGGCAACGGAGGTTATGACCTCTGTTGCCCTGGTCTTGGCCTTAGTGCCCCTCCAGAAGTACCCTATAGACTTGAACATTTTCCAATGGAAGTGCCATTTGCAAAATGAAAATGGCCTTGCCCTCTTTTAGGTGAAGTTCCAGGCCTGGCGATCATACTTTGTTTTATTGCCAGTTTTAGCAGCTTTCGTTTTATAGTATGGCGGTGTTTTGACAGATTAGTTACATCATTGATTCATGTTATGGTTATGAAAATTAAGAGGATCTGGAAAATATACTCTTCTAGACTCAAATCTTGTATGAAGTTTGTTTGTTTTATAGTATTGTGATGGTTGTTAACAATACTGTGCTACGATGTATTTTATCACAATAGTCCACCGCAGTAGTGTGTGAATGTAGCCGTGATTGTCACATTTAAAAGTGCACAAAATAACCATGCTTGTTGCCCCTAATCTACCCTAATGATCTTCCGGTGTTTACTAAAGATAATGGTGGCTACTTGTCAGACAATATTCCAATATTAACACACCAAACAGAGTATCTGTCCCCTAAGCTTGCACTCTTTATGTATGCATACACATTTCAAGACTGTTTGCCCTGTATTTAATAACCAACAAATAGGAATATCTGCATTGCCCCCTCGGTATTATGGGAAGTTTGTTACACAAATTGACTTAAATTTCTGCAAACACTTGGCGAGAAGTAGTCCAAAGCTATTTAACTGACTACGTCAACTGATTAGTAACTAGGATCAACAATTGCGTACTTTGATGCCAACAACATTTATCACTGAACATAAGCGTAAACCCAGAGGACATGTAGCTACACCTTTTTGTTGTTACTGTGTGATCCATATCCCTTATTTTTTCTGATAAAGTTTCAAAAGGAAGAATCTGGACCATCAATTGTTCTAAATTTGCCCAAAATACAAAACAAGCAGTTGGAGTTTGAAAGATTGGATATGGTTTTGGGCTCTATTTTATTCCCCCCCCCCCCCCCCCCCCCCGTGCTGTGTGGTTAGAGTTTATCATCCCCAGATGTTATACATGGATATTGTAAATAATAAACAATGTTGTCAGATGACAACATTGTTAAGAGTAAAAGTTGTCAAATCTCTGGGCCCAATTTCATAAAGCAGTGTATAAGAAAACATTGCTAAGCACATAACAAAAAGACTTAGCAGGGAACAAGTTAAAGTGACATTACATGGCATTTTTGGTATATATTTGTCTATGCTTAGTGGATTCCCGTGCTTTAAAGCTTTATGGAATCGTGCCCTGATCAGAAGAGCCAAACTTCAAATGGCTTATTCTGGAAGGAAAATACACCGTTCGGCAGACATAAATATTTGGTCTTCCTTCTCTCTGCTTATCATCAGCAAATTTGCTCCGACGCTAAACTTGATGACTCTATCCTCCAACTCCAAACAATCATTGCTAACAGATCCGTAAAGACAATTTTAAACAAGACGCTGAGAGATAAATAAATACTTCTGTGTATTAATCATTGTACATATATAAAGGGATCACCGTAATCAGCCCACTGTTTAGCTCATGAACATATTGACAGTTCATTCCCAAGTAAATTGGATATTTAATATTGAATGTTTGCTGTAATTGCTGATGTACACATTTTGCTCAAACAGGATCTCCACCCAGTGGATTACCTAATACTGTTGATAGTTATGCTCAGTCGTACTCGGTGACTTGAAGCTTTTATTGTGAATACACTTGGGCTGTTGCATAGGGATAATATTCATTCAGATCTGTGGGTCAGAATACTTGATTTCATTAAATTAAATGACAAAATGCTATGTAGGGAAAACAGCTTTGGGGGCAAACACTCAATTTCTATACAAAAGGTATATGTTGTTATGATTAGAAAGTGGCAAATTTGGCTAGAAAATTGCTTTGTATACGCCCTTTTATTTGTTAAAGCTCCTTCCTTAAGACTTGTTTTAACACCAAATATTCAAACCTGTGGCCTACATGTACGTTTCTGATCAAACATTTCATCTGTCTGCAAGATTGCCAGATATCAGAAGTTACATGAAATTTTGAATAGAAAAAACCCACTTCAGATTAAACACTGTTGTGAGGGGGCAGGTACCCCATCTTGTAAGTTTTACACTCACCAGTGGCGTAAATGGTGGGGGGGGGGGGCAGGAAAACGGTGGGGGGGCAGCCTCCCAACACCATGAAATGTGTTATAATCGGGCAATTTAACTGGAATTGCCCCCTCAACAATTATCCATGCCCTTTGCCCCCCTACAAAAACGATGTTGACTACGGCATTGACACTCACACCTAGTGGAAATAATCCTACGATGTGTCATGTCGGTTCATTTGTTCCATATAATTGTACCATTCACCAGACAATTTTAAATTCTAAATTTGTATTACTTCTAAAAGATTGATGCAAAGCCCCCCATACTTGTAGTACTTTAAATATTGGATTTTCAAACTTAAAAAAAAATAAAAAAATAAAGAACACAGCAGGGATCCTTAATCAAATTTACTAGAAATAAAAAGTTCTCACCAAGGTCAAGTCTAATTAGGGGTACATGTAGTAATCAGACATACAGGGGAGTTATTAACATGATGTTGTTGGTATTCAGTGGTCGAGAGCTAAAGGACTCACTGCTCCAGTTGAGATGCTTTTTCTCTCCTTCCCCTTTGGTAATCAAATCACACCAATTTGTTCCATTACGGTGGTTTGCATTGTGCATTAGTTCCAAATGATTACCCAACAAAAGTAGATCTGCGTTGGATAATGATGGCTACGTGGTGTCTTGTCAAAACATAACGGCCAGCCTACTTTGATGGCGATGCATAACTCCCCCCCCCCCCTCCTTCTTCTTCCCAAGTGTTGCACTTGCCAGAAGCCATGATCGTTCTTGAGCTTTGTTGCCTGGGCTGTTGTGGGTGTTCAGCCACTCGGAATAAAGCCACTTAATGTGGGGCAATCCTTAAGTGCACAAGTGGGTGACGCAAAAATTGCCTGAATACTCATGTGGTATCATGCATTGATCTTATGCTTGATTTGCCGTCAAGTCTGGTTTAGCTTTGTGGGTTGTTATGCATGTACAGTGACGTCCCCGCCTTCCTTTTCACACGTTGGATCATTTTAAGGCGAAAGACATTTATATCTAATCGCCGTTGTCTCCTGCTTTGTTTTTGTTCTGTGTTAATTAATATGCAAATGAAGCGCAACTGAATCAAAGTCAAGGGGTCGGTATTTTATGAAAATGGTCATCTGTGTGTACCCAAAGTGACATATGGCCAGATGTCTATATTGTAGAGGTTTCACAAGGACATCTACATGTAGTATTGACATTATGTGCCGTGATTGCAAGAGAGTGGAAATCTGCCCATTTGATAATGCCCACTGCACGGGGGGTCCATTACAGTTTTATAGATTGGCTTGATTAACTGGGAAAAGCCTGACAAGTTGTGTTTAATTGGTTAAGTTATCTACACAGAAACCACGCCCAGCTTTTGAAAATCTCTGGTCCTCCATGCGTGGTAACGTTGGATTATTAAATCATCTTTTAGTGGCATCATAGAGCATCATTGCATGAGAACCATCTGCGAGTTTGGTTGTTGAGCATGTCGTTCAAGTACAGTCACTCTCAGAGGGGTTTGTGTTAAACAGAGTTGGACGGGCAATTAAATTCTACAACTTAAGATTTTACTGTCAAGTACTTGAGTCATTGAACCAAACTAAACACATATGGCCAAGTCCATGGCACATGGCTGGAATTGTATAACAGTGTAAAAAGTACCCGTTTATTTCAATTTTAGAGTGATTTCCCTTTTCCCTTAGTATGAAGTTAACAAATTGATCAAAGTCTCAACATTTGTTAACCATTTGTTGAAATGGTGTTTCTACCAACCTAACGCCCCCCCCCCCAAAAAAAAATAAATAAATAAATAAATAAAATAAAATAAACAAAATAAATAAATAAATAAATAAATAAAATAAACAACCCAAGATATTCTCCATCATTCACAGCTTAAAATGATTCAGTCCTGTGTAGCCATTACAGCTATGATAGGCAAAGAGCCAGCAGCTGATTTAGCTACAAAGCTAAAGAGCCAGCCAACTTGCGCATTATTTATTGCGTAAGTTGTGCACCACCCACACAATAATTCTTGCGCTAAGTGAACTTACGCAGCTACGCAAAGTTTTGTGAAATCGGCTACTAATAATTGGCTATACTAATTGTATCAGATTCAAAAGGTTTTGGTGTTGAGGTAGAATATGCTGATGGGTTAGAATAGATTCATGAATTGTGTTTCTACAGAGCAAAAATCACCAAAGATTCTTTTTCTGAAGCTCTCTAAGTAGTTTGTTTTAATTCTTTGTATACTTTATATGCAGTAGCTCGATTAGTTACCGTAATGTAATGCCCTGTTTACCCCTTTCCGTATTTATATAACCCCAAAACCTCAAATAGTCTGTTTGAAGAATGTCTGATTGTCTTTGGTAAATTGAAGTCATTCTCTTTACAACAATGTAAGACATGTACATGTAGGATAGAAAATGTATGTTTCTAGTAAAAGAGTGCAGTTACAAAATGTTACAACCTGACAAAGTAAATTATAACACGTTTGAACATGTACCATATTTCAGGATTCAACATTCTTTTGGTAAAATTAAAACAACCGAGTATTGCATAAAAATGCTATCAAATCTCATCTATTGACAAACAATGACTTGACTCTTATTTTGGTCTTGCAAATGATCCAAGGATTAAATCACAGACTGCCTTAAAACTTGATTGGCAACCTCAGCTCAAGAAAAAGACAAAAACAACCCTGGTGTATAAATGTCAGCACTGTCAAGAATTTCTTTGGCTCCTTCTCTTTAGATTGCTTAATAAATCCCCCATCTAACCACAACTCCAAATTTTAGTCAGGCCGTACTTAAACTAATAAAATGGAGGCTGAGATTGCGAAGTTACGTAACTAAAGTTTGCTGAGCCTCTGTGTACCACCATAGACTCTGTTTGCTCAGCTAGCCTCAACAAACTCTCCATAGGTTTTCTATACAACCTTGCAATACCTGCCAGCTCTTTTGCTATCAATCAGAAATGATTTTTCTGACGCTAGGTTGGGTCGGTCAATGCACATATACTGTATGGAGCCAGCTTCAGGATTGGCCACAAACTTTGACAAGGGATTTTATTGGGGCTATTGTCTCTTGAAAAGATAAAGCAGTTTTTTTATCAAAGGCCAACATAAAATGTAATCAGTGTGGATTGAGAAACATTCTTTGTCACTTTGTCTTCTCCCCCTGAACTTTTATGAGTGTTTGAATACTTCTTCCATGATTTCACAGAATCATGAGATGCACATACTGTACATGTGGAATAAGAAATTATCATTAAAAAAAGTCTAAGGCCCAATTACATCTAGAGCTTCCCAAGCAGACAATAGTGCATGTCAAATTTCTGCTCAGCAAAAATTAACAGGAAACCAGTCGCACAAGGTATTGTTTAATAATCTCAAGCAGACAATAGTGCATGTCAAATTTCTGTTCAGCAAAAATTAACAGGAAACCAGTCGCACAAGGTATTGTTTAATAATATTTTGTTGCTGGTAACCTATATCTGGTAGCCACAATTGGTTTGTGCTTTGCTAATGTTTCTGCTTTCAAAGCAGTTCTATGAAGTTAGGCCCTGTTAACTTGATTGCACTCGGGCAGTAAACATGGGGTCTCAATTAGGATACAATCTGATTCTGGATCGGGCTGGCCCATGAGACAAGGCATGGCATTGCGAAATAGTACTGTTAAGAGGTCGAGGGAGTCGTGGGCCGTGGGTCAAGGGGGTTTTAGAACTTCCCATTTGCCACGGTGTTTCTGGCATGGTTGGCTGCACATTGCATCATAGCACTTTTTAATACTTTGCTACGTAAAATGGGTCTCATTTTTCATAACTCTGCAAACTTGTCGGAAAAACAATGCGAATATCAGTGCCATGAGCACCCATCTGTGGCGTATAGCAGCGCTTTATAAGTATTCAGTATCTTCCAATTTATACATTGTTATGAGTGACAGCTATCTTATCCACAAAATAAAACAAATATGTTCATTCTGGAAACTTTGGATGCACTGAAATAGATGTACAGATGCATGACGAAGTATAAAATTGCAATATGTTTGTAAGTTAAACTTTGACTTTGTAACCTCAGGCAAATCTTAACATGTGATTGCACCTTGCAGCGGGTCCAATGTAGTAGCGGGTCTGATGTGTATAGTGAATGATTTCCCTTACACAGCATAGCAAAATGCTACATCAAATGTATCAGTTGCTCCTCAAATACCACCATTTGCTACTCAATAGTAGCAGTCAGTGTGCACAAAACATGGTCAGTCTAACTATTTTGCTATGCAAAATAGCTGGATGAGCTTGCTCCTTGGCTATGTACACACATGTATGTCAAACAACCAAACAAAGTCACTTTTAATGTCTGGTGTTGTGGTCAGTGGATTGAAGGAAAGATGACCAATCATGCACACAGTTCATTATTTTAAAAATGGATTTCTCTCTCAGTACACTTCACACCAAACTAATCTTTGCCCACTCTTGTGTGGTAAGTTTGTGTGCATGGTTTTATGTTGCCTATTTTGCCATCTGGTTTTGCCCGTTTAAACCAGCAGTGTACAACAGCTAATTTCTACATTTAATTAATGTTCAACTTAGACATTGTTGTCACTCTTATTTTTTTTCTTTCATCTTCTTCTTTAGAGCCAATTAGAGGCAACTAGGCAGGAGAGAGACACAGCTGTCACCAAGGTGCGGAAATTACAAGAGGACTTGGATGAAGTGAAAGTATTCTATAGGTATGAAATAAACTCATATCTGGGCCAGAAATGTATCTACATTTACATTGTACCAAAGATCTGTAGGAACCAGTGACTCAAGTAGCAATATTGTTAAGCAATATTTTTTGCTTTAGCAGCTCTATGAAATTGGACTCAGTTAACACATTTCAAAATATCAAATCACAGAAATCATACAGACAACCAGATTTCTGATACCTGTGCTAAATGCAACTTGAGTGATCATGGAATCGGCCTTTGGTATATTTCAAGTGCCACTAATGCAACAAGAACCTGCTCTGTTAGTATTAAGTGGCTTTGGTTCAGCCCAGTGCTTGGCCATGTAAAAGATAGTTTGTCTATATATCAATGTATGTTTCTTTGTATACAACCATCCTAATTGTCCATTGATTTACTGGTCTCTTTTCTCTGACTGTATGAGCATTTCCAATGCTCAATTTCTTAGAGGAGTTGGGGTTAGTCCAAAAGTTGAGGTGCCATAGACATATGATGTTGAAACATTCAACCGTGTTTGTCTCTCTCTCCTCAGTCTCCACAAGTCCTTGTCCCAAGAAGCTGATCTGCGTGATCAGTTCAACAACACCATCGGCACCTTTGAGGAAGAGGCCCAGGTGCGCTCTCAGGCCCTGCTCCAGATGCAGAAGACCAATAGCCAGCTGAACGCTCAGCTCAAACAGCAGCAGAATGAGCGCAATGCCATGGCAGCGCAGCTGCAACAGGCTCTGCATGCACAGCAGAACAGCCAAACAAAATTGAAAGAGTAGGTAGCATCTGTGATTTCTAGCTCTTCTGTCCACAACCCACCCTCACCCCTTTCAACTTTATTTCTGTCCACATTAGAAGAATCTGCCTACATCCCGTACATAATGACAAACCAAGCCAACCGTTTGTAATATCCTGTTCATATATCTCCCTTTATCCTGTTCATGGAAAAATGTTCCTTTTTTATCTCTATATTAATTAAACCTGATCAAGATATTAAAAACACATAACGCGCAAACAAAATTATACAATGGAATAGTAATCCTTGGAAAGAATGTACATGTAATCTACTACTGTCTTCTTTTTGTTTCAGGCAGGAAAGGTTGATTTCTGTGCTGAGAAAGAAAGTTGCAGAGGGAACTGTGAAAATAGTGAACTGACTATTTTAGCTGGTTGGAGAACATGTTCACCCCCACCCCACCCACCATCTACTGTTTTGTGTTGGCTAAACAAGTGAGCCAAATCCAAACCAAAAAGAGAAAGAAGCCATACACTTGTTTGTGTGCATCCCCTGTGTTTTTGCATTTCCTGTTTTACTTATTGGGGGTCTTTCATGGCTGTTTTCATTTCAACGCAGGGAGACTATCCCAGCTTGTCCAGCCATTCCATTTGTACAAATAAGAATCTCTGCTGTGGGGGACATTGTGCATGTTTGCATGCATTTATGGAGAACAAAATTGTATCTATCTACGGATTGGCAAATGAAAACAAACAGCCTGAAAGTTTGTGCTAGTGAAAACGATAGCCTGTGACGAAAAAAAAAAATCGACTACCATGTTTTGGATACTGGTTTTCGTCCTGTTTTGAGGCTTGGGGTCAACATCGTTGCTGTCTGGCCTGTGCTGCTCTGTTTGCCAAGAAGTAGGCTTGGTTGCCAACATGTTGGTCGGGATACATTTGAACACAATCCAATGTTTGAGCAAAGACAATTGCATCACTTGATGACATGTCAGCTCGACCTGGATACGGAGCGATAAGTCTTGCCAGCGGGAGATCTGCTGGAAACCAAATCGGACGGGTTCGTAATTAAAATGAAAACGATTCAGCGAGACTACAGCATAGCTTATAGTTCAGAAATGTCACTGGTGGCTGATGGCACAGTTACAGAGGCGTGGAAACCGTTGCGGTGTTGAGGATTGAATTTGTATTCACTTGTATTCTACATCAAAGTGTGGACAGTGTAACTGCAGTTTAGCAAATAGGATTTGAAGCTTCGTATTGTAGCAAGATAAAATAAGGGGGTCCCAGCAACATTGTGGAAATATGTCCCTAGAGAACTGCAAGGAGGTCTGGTCCCCCCCCCCCCCCCACAAAAAAGTTGAATATGTTAATGTTAGACAGGGTTTTCTTCTCAGACATTTAACTGATATTCCAAACTGACCAATTTAGATTTTTGTATTTCGGTGTCTTTTGAGAAGATTCAATTTTTTTCTTCATTTTTTTTTTCTTCTCAGACTTTTAACCACGCCCCTGCTGCCTGCTGGACGTATTTTTGCAGTTCATTTATGGTTCCCATTATATTTTGGTGTACATATTTTGTATTTCATGTGCCTTGTACTTGAAAGAGTTCAAGTATTTTTCTAGAGTTTGTAATGACATATTTGGGGCGAACTTCCCCCCTGACCTAACACATTCCATGTCGATTCAAAGTACTTATTATTATTTATTCAATATTCTTTTGCTTTTTCGTTTGATGTACAGGTGTGAAGATTATATTTATTCATCTATTTGATTTTATTAAATATCTTTGTAAAATAGCCCCCCCCCCTATATAATGGAGCACATGTGATTGGTGTGCTGGGAGTATACCCACATTGTGGAATATAGTTCCTTTCAAATAATGTATTGATGGCTGAAAAGGGGGTTGTTTGTGTTTTTGTTGGTGTACAATCATTTCTTTATTTATCAATGGTGAATTTGAGAGCATGTAATTGAGAAACATTATTTAAGATTCTTTTTTTGTTGTGTGTGTTAGACTTTTTCATCTCTGTCTCCATAAACTTTTTAGTTGATGTGTCTGCAACTGAGGTAGGGAGGAAACATAGTCTGACCCGTCGGCACGTATTCAGCCCTTATATGTGGTCATTTTTTTAAAATTTAGATTTTCAATGAAACCCATTTGGCCTTTTCCAAACCTCGGCTTTGTTACCGAGTCCGGCTGCTATTCTATGAAGCTAAATCGAAGCAAATTTTCTTGCGTCACAGTTGGAGAACAGCTTGGGCAAATTCGCTGTCGCATGAAGCTTTGGCGAGTTACTTGTTTAGATCCTCGTGGCTACGTGTGTCATTTTTAAACTGCAAACCAAAACAAACTGTATTCGCCATCCAGTTCAATGGAAATTAAATGTTGTTATGTTGACCAGCCCATACACTGAATATTCAGGCAGAGGAATGGTCGGAGCCAGGCCTGGTTGTAAAAGAAACCGTCCATGGGAAATTAAATTTAAAAGTCGCCAACAGAAAAATCTTATGTTTTTTTTTCATTCCAAAATTGAAATCGAATAAAGGAGACGTCATCATTTTGATTATAAAACGTAATTATTTCCACCTGTGACATTTGTTAATTTTATTACTTTATTATTCATGCTTGTTTCCCTTTGTAGAAGTGACACGGTCCTGTCCAAAGCGTTCGTAATGTTTACAATCTTAACACGAACGCATCAATCAGTGAGTAATCCAAATGCATTCGTAGAAAAATACATCCACATATATTTTTCTCTGCCGTCTACAACCCATGCCACCGGTTGGCAGCAGTGAAGACCCGCTAAATTAAGTTTGGCCGTACTGCGCGACAGGTAAAAAACTAAAAACGCGAGCGCCCTATTGTCTAATTTTCGACGGTACTCCATTTTGTTTGCAGTCTTGTAATTTCGAAAAAGCATATTTGATCGAAATATCTCTGCGATCGTGGACCTCTCTGAATTAGGACGTAACGCAGCCCTGTGCAAATTTGGCATTTCGGTTTACCCTGGCACAAAAAATCTATAGATGGAACTGGCTGGGGTCGCTTGAAGGTTAGCCTTGCCAGTGAATAAAAACACTTCTGTTGTCAATTGTACACGTGATGTCTTAATGACTGTGCATAATTTCAGTCTCTTTTTTAACTTCTTGGTGCTTTCTGTCAATATGTTATGTAAGGTGAAATTTGCTTATGTAAGGTGAAGACTGTAAATCACTTGCGTGGAAACTACAACAGTGGTCATAACTTAATATTAATATCCAATCATTTTTTAAGCGACATAATGATACCGTTTTGAAGTGGACATTCAAAACATTTGTACATGTTCGGGTTTGCAACTCTCATCGTTGGTGTAGGTGTTGGTGGTGTAGGTGTTGGTGGTGTTGTTGCGAAGCCCGTTTTCTTGTAATTACGTGCATTTGAGAAAACAAGTACACTGTTTGTTTGTATTTATTTATTTATTATCAACATTTTGTACTGTACACCTATGTGGAGTTTAACACGAAGTATCACGTGATTGCGACTGTCGGTCAATAAAACTGCATGTACCAAAGGCTTTCGTTTCAGTTCCAGGCTCCTGCGAACCCTTGAATTTCATGGGCGTGGCCCTCAGACACAGAACCTAAAGTTCCTAAAGTTAAGAGGTTAATTTTTCAGTATTATAACCATCTTCCACAATTGTTTTCTTTAAATTGGATTAAACTATTAAAAGGCTTCGAAGACGCGGCACATGGCTATTGGGCTGCGTTGTTGCAAGCTCTCATGGTTCTGACATTATAAGGACACACTGCATTATTATAGCTTATATAAAACAAAATAATCATTTAAGCAAAACAAACAATAAAAGCTACCCAGCTAATGTATATACCTTAAAGCGGTTTCTTAAGCAGCCGTAATTGTACAAATGAAGCGTAAAACAAACATACTTTGTACCGCAATTGCCATATTCATGGCCAATGCCAATGCGCCATTACTTCAAAACAACGGTAGCCATCATGTGCAATTAGCGCGCACGATTCGCAGAGATTAGCCGGGGAAATTGAATTATTCAAGGCAGTCGCAATCTGTCTGTAGAAATGGGGAACGGCATGTAAGGTAAAGAAGTGAACAGCAATGTCGCCTCTTGCAAAGGGGAGACAAATTACGACTTTTTCCCTTCTCTGTGTCTGTGTTGTCTTGGACGGCAAAGTGGGGCTGAGAGAAGAGATGGCTTGGCACCAAGGGGCGAAGGCTAATCAAACGTCCCGTTGGGACCGGCCTGATGGACCGGTCCTCCTCTCCACTCTACAACCCACAAGGCATGCTTCTCTTATTTCCCCTGGTGCAGTCACTCGTACAATTTTGAAATCAATAACCAAACAATTCTACTCATATATTTTTCCTTTTTTTTAAATATCTAGTCTGCTGTTTTGTATCAGTGACACTGCTTTTGCTTCTCAAGTGTTTTCTGCCCCGAACGGGTTTTAGGGGTTTTTGGAATTTATGGTTTAGCTAGAGTTCATACCTCCTGAAAGGTGCCCCTAAGACACGATGGGGCTACCCTAATGTACCAGGAAGATGGAAGGCTAGCGGGCTTAGCAAAATTGGTGCTCAACGGAGCTCCTCACTTAAAACGATTCCTGCGCTCCGAGAAGAATTTGAACCGGTCTTATTCACCGGTACAATCTGTCAGGGGATGGGTTTCAGATCAGTGGTTTGTTTAATCCAAAACCGTGCATCCCACATAGTCCAGAGGCAGTGAAAGGGAAGATGCTACCGATGTGTGATGTGTTCTTTTAAGAAAACATGGTAGTATCAAGATGGTTGACAAACTTGATACAGGACACTTTACCCCCCATAACCACTGTTGTGTCTCCATTAAGTAATTTCTCGGACGATTAATGCCCCGCGCATAATCAGATAGATTATGGTTGGCGTGAATTAGTTTTTGATGTTGGTCATTACGGTATTCTAAGGGCGTAGGAGAGTCACAATCGTTTTAGAGACACAGGATATTTTGAGATCCATTATATACACCTTTAATGTGATACAGAGTGTCCCATGTTTCGATTATATCGACTGAGATGCTATAGGAACTTTAACAGGGTAGTTGTATTACATTGTATTTGGCCAATTGAGATCTGGAAACCACGTATATGTGTCTTTGGGGCACTACTGACGACTTTGAAAAGTTGTATCTTTTTCTTATGGGAACAGGCAGAGCCCACGCCTTTTCACTCAAGGTTGAGGTTATAGTTATTATACAGCCCATGTATCTTGGCTTGTCGGCCCATCTTACATCCATCTTATCTTCAAAGCAGAACAGTGTAAACCGAGACCGGAAGGTGACGGTCTATTCTTGTTGAAGGAGTGTCTATTTTGTGTATTTTGAATTCGACAAAGATTGTTAACAACTCGATGACAAATTGACTCATCCCAGTGCAACAATGTGTTGTGCCATGACCACTATTGTAGGTCAGTAATCGAACTGGGTCATCTTCAAAGGCCCTCTATAGGTTTCTGAGAATGTTGAACTGTACCGAGTTCTGTGGATGAACAAAAAGTACACTGAATGGTCGATCATGTGATATAGACCTTTATCATGCTACCACCGTTTTGGTCATGTTCCCTGTATCCATAAACAGTAATAGATGCTAATATTCACTGCACAAAAAGGAACCAGACTATTTGCCCTTCCAGCCTCGGTTTGGTTACATTGGTTTGAATGGGAGAAAATCAAGATGGCCGCACCATGATAAAGGTCTATTTACTATAGAAGAGGTATTAACTGTGGTGATTTCAGTAACAAAGCGTTTTCCTATTTCTAGTGATGTCATTTTAAAAGTAGCCTGCAATGTATATTTTGAGAAGCTGTGGTTTTCCTTGGTTGCTCATACGTATGTAGCTTGATTTGCTGCCATTGGTCGCTTTTTATAGCTGTGGTTCATTCTGCATGTCGGACTGTCTCTGCTACAATTCAGTACTGCTCTACATGGACACTCACACACGGCCATTTTCGTTGATAACATTTTATCGAGGTGGTTTTGACATAAACACAGGGAACAGACGGACTAAAATCACAGGCACATAGAGGAACAATGCCCAGTTGGTTAGAAAGCCCAAAGAGCGTGCTCACCCTGCACTTTCCATTCTAATGCTTTCATTTCACGCCATGTTTCGATCCAAATGCTCCAGCAAAAAAAAAAAAAAAGTATAAAACACCCGGGCCCGCAAATAAGGATCGGAAAAACACCATCCGTTCGCGTAATAATACGGCCACTTTACATCACTTTACGGCTCCAAATCGGACAAATCGCTGCTCCTGTATAGATTTCCAAACCGGATTTCCCTTTTCATCGGAAAAATAATACTCCAAAAAATATCATTTTGCATGAGGTGAGGAGATAATGAAGCCAGGGCGGCCCCTTTTCCTTATAGGGAATGTGGCCCGTCGATCTTTATCAGATCCAGGCGTCGATATTAGGTTTTGGATTTCCCAACGCTGGCTCTATAGTAGAGCGAGTGATGATAAAAAACAGGGAGATGATGATGTGATGGGGGAGAGTGCGACGGGGATGTGAATTGGGGAGGATGGCGTGGGTGGATAGAGGTACTATAAAGAAGCACATATGGCCATCAGGAACGAGCTAGCCGCGTTGACTGGATAGAGGGTAGTACCGTAGCTAGCTGCTAGCTATGAGTAGGCGGGATCGATACGGAGTGGTGCTGAGTGCCTACACAAAGCAGCTACATTATGGTCAGGCTCAACGTCGCATTCGTATTCACCCTCTCTCGTTCTCAATCCCCGGCCACATCACGACCTTCACTCTGCCCTTACGTCGTCGCCTCTTGACGCCCTTCACCACTTAGACTACGGCGAGGTGCTCAAACGCTTTAAGTGCCGATTTGGAACAAAGATTCCAAAGCTTCCCTCTTTTCTTCTTAGATATTGAATATTTATGAGAAGTCTTTTTCGTAGCACCCATCTTAAGTGGCTTTTTAGCCTTGTTTTGGGCAACCTTTATCTAAAGTATACAGTAGAACACAAAAATACTATTCGGGTATTTTGTCCGTCTGTGTTGTAAACACAAATTTGGACTTTGAAGAAATTGTACTGAACCAAGTCTTTGTTTGATGAAAATACTGACTTCACTGTTCGTTACATGAACTGGAAAGGTTGATAGAAAGTAAAACTAATGAAAGTGTAAGTGGAATGAGACAGTGAATAACCAAAACGAAATGCCTCCTTAGTTGAGGAAAAACAATTCAAAACGGCTTTGTGCACTAGCCAATAATCATAGTTCATTAAAAAAATGCAGCCAAATTTAAATGGCCTTTCGCATACTGCTGGAAACCCATACGTGTGCCTTTTTTTTTTTTTTTTACTATGATCAGTTTCGAGACAACAATGGTTATTGCAGTTGTCTAAACCGAAGGCAGGATGGCCACTGGTTTTGACTCTTTCCTTCTTCAGGATGGCAATCTTGAGTCGATCCCCCGTGGACGTCTTCAAGTATGAAGCAAACATGCCCGGGGCTGGATTCACGGGTGATAGCTTGTACCTGAAGACGACTGGGATCGATCAATCGTCTCCTAAATAAGAGGCGACCACTTTGGCATGTAAAGGCCTGCATAGACGCTTAGTCTTGTACCCTTCTGGTCTCGTAGGCCTTAATGTCTCCTCTGCTTAAAGGCTCCTAACTATTCTAGATTCGACAACCTAAAAAACGAAACCAGTCCGTTTTTACATATAAAGAGGCAGGAATCCAAGTGCACCACACAGTAAACAGTCTCGGACATCCCTTGTTTTCATACACTGATTCACACCACTGAAACGAGGCAAAAAAGATAAGCAGGCTCCTAATATAGCGCCAAGTAAGTCTTATTTCAAGGCTTTGTAGTCGGGGTGCTAATTATCTACCATAACTTACGCATATTTTTGATTTTTAGACTTCAGTATGCAGACGCCACCAATTGTCAGTTGTAGAAAGGGGTGATGTCCCAGTCAATGTAATCAGGTGTGTAGTGTATAATGCGATTGCTTCCCTTTGCGCTGTCCAGGGTATACCTTTCATTATTTGTTGTTTTGTTTTAGTTTTGTTTTTCAGCTTTACTGCTTGTTGGTTAAACAGTGTTTTCAAGACCAGCGTTCGGTTTTGTTAATGTTTTGGTTTGATATAATTGTTGAATCCGTTTGGATGACAAATCATTCGCTGATCACTTGTGCAGAATAATATCGGTGCCATTTATATTAGCAATGCTCTACATTGAGTAATTTCAATGCCTGAGGAATATTGTGTGCACATGTTGTGAAGTCCTGCCTGTTTTTTTTTTTGTTTTTTTTCTTCTTTTGTTTCTTTCTGTAAAGCCCTGTCTCGGAGATTTATAGTAATCTTTTTTCTGAAATCAGACAATTTTAATTGTGGGATTTTTTTTCTTCTTCGATATGATGGCTGAGTTATGGACAGTTTTAATCTCTCAAGGGAGAGGGAAAGAAAAAATCGTCTTTAATTACCTCGCTGTGTGATGTAGGTAGAATTTTGCAATAGACACTCGATTTGAGAACGATTTGTCCTCAATAATTAGTTGACTTTAACTCTGTAAGATAAGTATGCATATGTTTACAATGTCTATATTATAAGTGTGTAGATCTTGTAAGACACCCTTGGTCAATCTGTCCATAGTGTCTTGTTTACGAGGCTCACCAAATCTGTGTGCTAAGTCGTGTATGCTCACCGGTCCTCAACAGATGTCGGTACATATCTCGGGGCGACCGACTGACGGGGGAAAACGAAATGTTATTCAGGTGCTGTAGAGCCCCGTTCGACGCAGTCTATCCCCCTCTTTCTTTCACTCTCTCGTGCCTTCCTCTTTTTTCCACAGCCATGTTTTCCTTAGCCGCTGGGCGCGACCATTAAATGCCGTTTGGTCACCATTCACCACGAACAGGATGTAGGGATTGCTTGCATCCTTATACCCCGCTCCCGGTCTCCGATCCACGGCCATCACACAATCTCTTAGAAAGTATTCTCTTTTCCCCTTTCCCGTTCCTCTTCCATTTTTAACCAAGATGAAATAAAATAGTTTGCTTGAGAAAGGAATAGGATTTACACCCCCCCCCCATTTCCTTGCAAGTTTTTTTTTCTATGGTAGACGCATTGACAACGCGGGTCCGTTACACGTGTCGTTCACGGAGGCTTGGGGTACTGGAAGATCTAGTCTTTGTCCGGGGCACGTATGCTGCGACGCCGGCCAGACCCGTGGACCCAGGCGAAGGTGCGGAGTCAGATATCGCCCTAACAACCCAGTCCTTTTATTCGACCAATTTCTATGGGAAAACGCCGGCGCAAATCGCTCATTTCCGTCTGTGTTTCAGACTGTTGACATGTGTCAATCATCGTCAAGTTTTGTGACAGAGTTGACGAAGGCTAATCGGGGTTGACCATGACCTATAGGCGTAGTGCCTTAAAACGTGTTGCATACCCCCCCCCCCCCAACTGGGGTACCACCACTTTTAGCCCCATACGTCACTCACTGACTAATCATGCATAGGATACCATAATGCCAAAAGTTTGATGTTGTCCAACAAAAAGAGAAGAGCAAAGATGATTGGATGCACCAACACGATGACAGTTAGCAGTGCACGAAATCTTACGCAATTCTGACCGGAGATTGAGTTTTAATGAGCAAGGCAAACAAATCTAAATGTGTTTCGGCTATATGCAGAAAACCCCTATTATCTTTTTTGACAAAGAATTTGTCAAACCGTAAAAAATTTACACCATGTTCAATTTTAACGAGAGGAAAACTGACCTCCATCTGGCCATCTCGAAGCAGAGAGGTTATAAGAATTTAAGAAACTCGCATCTGAGTATGTAGTTGTTAATAACAATAAATAGTTTCTCCTGGTAAAGATTGCTTTGTGTCTTCTGGTAGAAATGAATTCTGAACAAGACGTTTGTATCATTGCAGATTTTGGCATTGTTTTGTTTATGGAGTATTGACTGTTGTTTGTTCACCCCAAAATTAATCTAATTAATAATTAAGAACTTCTTACGATGCAGTGCATTGCACATGGGCTCAGTGTTAATTGTTAATTATTCTTCGTCAATTTACGTCAATCCATCCTGTGTTCCTTGCTCCGTGGTCCATGGATTCTATAAGCCGTTCAGCATTGCATGATTTTCTCGTAAAATAAAAAATTACAATATGTACTTGAAGGTACCACCGCGCTTTCGGTCAGTTATTCCACCATATCTCATGCAGTGGTCACCAACAGGAGTTCGAAAACAATCTCTCATAAACATACAAACTGTGTAAGGCTTTATTTTCTCAAACAATTCACCATTTGTATGTGATGAACCGAGTATTTGCGACTGTTGTATGTATATAAAAATGTTTAACCTAGCACAACACACACACACAAAAATTGCTAGGCCGAGCGATGTGTGTGTTTTCCTTTATAAGGCTTAAGGCAGTTCCCTTTCATAGCAATCGGATATGAAACCAGCGAAAGCCATTGTGCAATATCTTTTCATAAAGATTCCTGTTTGTGCAGACACTAATGAGGCGAAAATTCTGACTGGCAAAGCTTTTACCAAAAATAAGGTTGTTTCTAGTGACAAGCCAACAGGCACACGGGGCTTGGTGGTCGTGACAACGGCGCATGGCTAGAGAGAGATAGCCGTATATTGGGCCGTCCTTTCCCTCACGGGTGCGCGCTGGCACGGAGTATCAAACGACAATTGCAAGTGAAGTGCTGAATAAAAGAAGGAGCGGAACTTTTTTGGTTTTTGTGCCCCACCCAAAAAAAAAAGAGAAAAAAAGATTGTTCCAAAAGAGATTTTTTTTCATTTGTACGAATACAAGGAGGTTTCCAAATAAACTCCATTTTATTTGAAGGAAGCCATTGATAACACAATAGCCCACATTTAAAACACAAATATGTATTGGTCAACAGTATAGTTGTCTTTTGGACTAGTATTGTTAAAAAGAAGCTTGGGCCTATTGTCTTGTTGTGCTGCTGGCCCACCTTGTTTCCTCCTTTAAGATCAAAGTATCCAAATCGAGACAGGAAGGGAAATAGTCTGACCCTTTGTATATATTGAGAAGTGTATAATATTCAGGATTGTATATTGCTGTATATCGTACTACGAACATGACTAAACGGCAGCAAAATGGTGGAGGTAAAATAGGCCATACCAATTATTTTGATAACTTTTTCCGTTTAACACATTTATGAAGACATTTAAACGAAGACAGGAACAATGTCCACAATGCATTTCAGGGACGTAAGGATGAAACAGAATATGTAACCAAAATATTCCCTCCGCGTTCCGATACATTCTGTTCTCTTTCAAAATATACTGCGACCCTAAATTTACAACAACAATAAAATACTACTAATCATCAAAGCAAACAATGTTGTATAGTAATCAACAGGAAGAACAGTACATCCAACGGTATCCTACATATCGGAACCCCAAATGGTTTCAGAAAGAATTTGTTAAAGTTCTTGCAAACTCTGAATATGAACAGTTTGGTTCTATTTTGGCTATTATTATATACCTTTATTGCAATTGGATTGCACAGGAAGTTAATTCACAAAAATTTATATCAACAATGTTGTGCAGCTTGTGTTTTTTTATTTATTTTTTTGCTGGATAACCTATTTTTTATATTTTTTTTACGGTAAACCATGTTTTACCCACAGACCTTCGCCAGTGGCATTCCACTCAAAACAGCAGGTGGGATGCGATCTCGATGCTCTTACACTATAACTGCACTAAAAAAAAAAATGATTCCCTATTATTCAGTTGTCCCTCTTGATATCAAAATACATCTGGTTTAAAAGACACTGAGCTTGTTTCAGTTAAGGTCAAGTTGAAACCGTTTCCTGCCAAAGGAGACAATAGTGGGGTCGTACTCAAAATGTAGGTTTGTTAATAGAGCGGTTTGTGTTGACATGACATGCATTGTCTGTTTGGATAATGTGAATTGAAATGCCTTGCACAATCATGCAAATGTTTGACAATATTCCCCGAAAATAAAGATGTGACTTGCATGGTCAACCAAAATAGAAAGTAGGGTAAACTTTCTTATTAATTAACCATAGCTAAGTTGTAAAGGAACTTAATTGTGGTTGAGAATACACCTTTTACTCATAATTTCTGATGAATGGTTTAAATCTTTTTCAATGACATTGAAGAGTAGTGTAAGGATACCAGCACAAACTCCTGGTTTTGCAAATTCATTTCACCCTCAATATAGCCAATTATTCTTTGTATAAGAAAAACTGCCTCGCCCTTACAAAAGTTGTCAACACCGAAATGAGTAATAGGCAAGATGAAATGTTTTCGTTGTGTCACCAGTTATTGAAAACAAAATTGTTCCAGGGCACATTTTACCGCTAGATTGGACTTTCTTTGACCCAGTTAGTTATAGATGCTGCATCACTAAAACTGGGTGTTGCTTTATCAATAATCAATAGGTTGGACAAACTTGCTTTCCGTTTTGAATTGGTCAAAACTAAATGCTTGTCCACATAACATACGCTCTTAAAATGTGTATTTCCATTAGTGTGTATATTTTGAGAAGGCATTGGCGACTTTTTGCAAAATGCTGAAAATGTTATAGCGTCTGCTCAGAAGCAGCTTTCGTCGTGTTGGCTAGAACCGTAAAATGTCCTATCACGAGATACTGTATACAGGCGTTCAGTGGTGCTGTTAACGACTATTTCATGTTTCCATAACCAGGTGTTTTTCAGCCCTATACCGTCTGAAGGGTGTAATATGTAAGGGGTGGCGAATATTTAGATTGCCCGATCAGATCGAGCATAGAGAAAGGACCAGACTTTCTGTGGATTGACTTACATCCACGTCTCCATACTCAGTTGAGGATAAAAGGAATGCAAAATATTGTGACATGCAGAAGCCGTCGGGGATTCTAGAGTTGTGAATTAGGGGGCCACAGATGGAGGTTTTTGGCTGTCAGTGCACACCAAGTCGTCTGTCCTGTTATACGCCTGACGTGGAAGGAAGAGGATGATTTGGACTTTTTTTTCCCTGCGAAGATGGTATACAGAGGGAGGGAGAGAAGGGGTTTGATGATTGTCGTGTTTTACAGGTCGTGGCTTGGATGTACCATGGAAACACGATCCTGTGTAAACAGAGGGCCCTGGCAGGGTTTTGCTCACGATATCGATCGCTTGGGCGTAGATCGTGGACGAAAATGAACGGTGTAAAAAAAGGGGAAACACATAGAAAGGAAATAGAAATGATTGGGATGAGAAAAAACACACGTTTGACTGGCGTGGTTTATCACCGGCATTGGGAAAGAGACGCTTTGGGTATCGCTACCTGGGTTTATCGGGCGTTCTAGAGCAGTTGGTGGTGCTTTGGGAGTGGGGGATTACTGAGCCAGCCTAAACGGGCAGTAGTATGGGGAGACTGGGTTTAGACTTGTGGTTGTGACTGCTGTTTTTATACCTGTATACACGACTCAGTTCATGTATCTGATAAAAAATGTTCCCAATACGGCATTTATTTAGCTATGTTGATAAATTATTCGCCTCTTTTCCTTTACTTTCGGTGATTGTTTGTTAGCATTATTGCGTAATGTATTTCTAACAAGTTAGGTTATAAGGCTGAAGATGTGGATATTGCCATAGGCTTTGGTTTTGGACGCGGTTAGATTTTTCTGTTTGGGCAATAAAACAATAGTTGCTCTTATAACCCTGTTGTTCTGCTTTTCAGCATTTCTTTGCTAAGGATTGTCACAAATTAATAACAAAGTACTTGCCCTTCCTTTTGCTGTTGAAGTGTTTTTACTTTGTTTGGAGGCGACACTTTGGTTGTCATAAAAGGGCCTCAAAATAGTTTTGGACGAATTTTAATACCATGGAACAAAAACACTGTGTCTGGGTAAGACATTTTCTTTGAATGTTTGATAAAAGAAACTTTAATTATAGACACATTTTAACTGAGTTTTAAACTTCAAAGTTGTTTGAAGTTGGCCATCTTCTACTGGATTTGAATTTACGATCCTGTTGGTATAAAAGCGATGACGGTTTGGAGCCGGAAGTGCAATGTAAACGAATGGTATACATAACTCCGCTAGTAACATGTACCTGAACAGTCATTTCACTGCACTTCCGGCTCCAAAACGTCATCACTTACCAACAGGATAATGGGTGTACTCGGGTCACATCAGTCCCGGATGTTACGTCACATATTATTTTGAACTTGATTCTGGGGGCTTCGTGTATCAATGTAAACAGTTTCCGGGTCGCTGTGACCTGAAACTGTCACAGACACCTGCGATCCACAGTCACACGGTATCTATTACATCAAGGGTGTTTTTCAAACTGCATTAATTTCTGAAAATGAAACCTTTGTGTATAGAAAGATAATACGTGTCAGTTCTCGCCCTGCATCACCTTTTTAACTCATCCTCCATTTCCATTACTCCTTTTGGAATGCCTCTATCACTTTTGCTTGTCTCACTTTTAACTGTCTACTTTTTTCTCTCTTTTTCATGCGGCCCTATTTTTTCATTGTGCAGCACATTATTATTTGCTTGATAACGGTTGGGTTTTGTAGGATGTGAATGGAATTAAACAGGCGTGTTTTGAAAACTTCGACCGGGCCCAGGAGAACAGATGCGTTACAGTGTTGTTAAGCGAGAGCACGGTCCTAAATCCACCTTTTATCAGTGCCTGGTGACACCTCTCCCGCACTTCTACATTTTCTCATTTGAAAGATTCTCTCAAATTACGATTCGTAATTTTATCTTCCTCGTAGCTTTGTTCCCTTCTGATTATTTCCACCAATTGTCTGAGGGATACAATTCTTTTCGCCCGGTGGTTCATTTTCTCCCCACATCCCAGACATCTCGCTTTCTCTGTGCCCAATATTCCCTCTCCTTTTGACTAGTGCAACATTAATGACAGCTGGGAACATGTTTCTCCACTTTGAATCGTAACAATAACGTATGAACAACATCGTCACAGACTCTATACGTGTTGTCCTTTTGCAGAAAATTCAATGACTACCGGTAGTGAATGGCATAAAAACAAAGGTGATAATTTCACAGTGTTTCTCGGTAATGTTCACGTATATTTTTCGATTTATTCCGTAAAAGTCGACATCAGATAGTTCCATTTCTAAGATTGATTACTTGTTGGTTTATCACTTATATTAGTTGGTAGGTCTGCTAGTTATCAACTGTACGTTTTCTTTTCCCACCCCTCCAAAAAGCCAAAAGGGATATTTATAAAATGCCTATTAATATAATATTGATAAGTGTAGAAGTATGCGTTTTAAAAGCAGTTTTATCAAATAATGTAATAATAATTACTGGTCATCGTTTATCTGATGAAATATCACTTTGTAGTTCGACATCTCCAGGCAATGCTTGATTATAAACTCCAAGAAATACACACTCAACCATGAAATTAGCTTACTTGAGTTTTATTTTTGCTCAGTTGAATTTGTTTGACAGACACAGTAACATAGTGGCCTATATTACATACAGGTACAGGCAGAAGTAAAAACAAATCATCTGAATCCTTTATTGACTATAAACAAAACAATATTAACAATAATAAAAAGAAGAACTAAATAAATAAACATTGCCTGTTTAACAAATAAATAAGGCAAAACTGCCTTACCGGTAATTCATTGGAAATTGCATTCACAAGATCAAATGATTGAATTATTGAAAATCAAGTGAAATTATTTGGGGGGAAAATAAGAATGATGTGTAACTCACTGAGGCCTTTAGTTTATGTACATTCAATTTCAAGACCACATTTTTTAAACACCTAAATCGATTTTGCACTAACGTTGAATGACAATTTGTGTGTTTTCCTGACTAGATCTAACAGCCAATAAACTATTAATTTGCAATCAGATATCAGTATTAACTGATTGCTTGAGAGTTTATAATATCACCCATAACAAATGTCGATAAAAAAATTTAACCGAACAGTTTACACTAAGTAGAATCATAAAAGTTTCAATATAACTCCTGAAATAATTCTCCTATAGCGACACAAGTTTTACCTGCATGTAGGCTGGGTAGTCCTCCACTGGGAAATTAAACTTGGTTGGCCATTCTACTTGGGTCTTCTTGTCCAAAACGACGGTGAAGTTGTGATACTCCGATTAGACTCCTAAAGGCTGCTTAATGTGGATTTTGTACACGAAGCTGTCAGAAAAGAAAAAAAGACTTTTGAACGGTCATAATCCCCCTCAATATTTCGCAGATCTGCGTGGACAAGTTTTACTCTTCTGAAAACCCCTACTCAAGGGATCGCTGTACATGTATAGATTTTGTCTGTGGGATAAATACTGAATGGCCTGAGAGGCTATCCCAAGGAAGTTCGAGCAGCGTGAAACAACACTGGGAATTGTATTTATAAACTGTTAGCACAACACAGTTTATAAAAACAATTTTCGCGGTCATAAACGAAAGTATAAACCCACTATTTTAACTGATCTTGCCTGAGATAGTTAAGTTGGTAATTAAATAAAATTCCTTGCAGTTTTCTTGAGGGGATTCAAATCATTCAGACAGTTGGTTCTTTCTATTGATTATTAGCAATCCAAAAGCAAGGTACATTATACCATGTGAACACTGCTGGTACAGTTCCAGCCCATCGTCTTGTGTATGGAAAGACTAGTGAATAACTTTCAGTACGATTGATACTAAACTTGCAACTTGTTTTGAGAGGTCTGCCGCCTTAAGATTAAAATGGTAAATGTTGTCTATAATTGTGCTAATATGGAATAGCCCTCCGCACACCTTTTATTGGAAAATGTGTGCAGTACCAAACTTTCTCTTCCCAAGTTCCTTTCTTAAATAACATTCTTAGACCACTGTGCTCTATCAACAGCGCATGCTGGTTTGGGCTGGGGGGGATAAGTTTATAGGTCTTCCATTACAGTAGTTAAATTAAGAAAATGAATTGCCAATTACTACTTTCTCGTCGCAATAAATTCTCCCCTAATAAGACCACGACACCAATTTCTTTCCCCCAACTATACGCCTACAACGTCCCAGGCATCAGTACTAAGCAATTCCAATTACGGATTTCCATTACTGTGGGGTCTTGGCAATATTGGCAGTCCTCTCTGTGTATATATAGACAAGGCCATGTACAGACAGGAGGATATTGTAAACAAAGGGACCAATCAAAGAAACCAAAGACAACTTAAGGCCTATGGACCTTCAGCATGTCCTAACCGTCTTAGCCGTGTTCTTCGTGTATATGCAATATCAAGGCTCCAACTCCACAGAAAAAAATGGTGGCAGCCTATTTTTCTATCCTGCCTCGTGTTAGATTGAATCATTTGAATAGGAGATATCAAGATGGCTGCATTTTGATAAATATATACATCGTTAGTTTAAGGTTAAAAGCTATTAATTTTTTTATTTATTATAATTTGTTTATTTAAGAGTAAATTATTTTCCATCAGTGTTCAATAAACCAACCAACCTGTCAACATTCCATCCAAATCGTATAAAAGCAACGAAAAGCTGTTTCAGTTTTGTCAGAACTTTTGTGCTCTTTCTTATCAGGCTTATTTCAGTTACGGCAATCAAAATAAGCGACAGTGAATTGTGAGGTCTTCGTATGCTGTGTTCTTGATTCTGCACTATTTCAGACGTAAATATTTCTCTGGAAGATTTGTACTGGCGTGAACTATTGAGTGAGCTTTCCAATCATGTTTGCCCCTTCTTCTTCTTCTTCTTCTTCTTTTCGGTAATTACTAATCTTGCACGTAATCAGTGAACGTACCTCAAGTAAAGCAGGTTTGGGCGTGGTAAGACGCTATATAGCGCGGCCGCAAAGGCTAGCTGCGCGGTGTTTGGGGCGTGAATGACGGGTTGATCTTTCTGGTCTATACTTCTTACCAAACTCAGCGAAAACGCAGAAACACAAGAAATTAAAGCTTACTGTAGGTTTTACTCGTTATTATTACGTTCGTTGTGGAGGGTATCGTGTTGTGCATAGCATGGGTTTCCCCGGAGGCAATGGATGGTCTTAACCCATCCAAGGATCCGTAGATGCAAACAGTAAATTTGTAAAACCGGTTATGTCAATGGGATTGCCGTAAGCAAAGTAGTTTTTTTTAATCAATCTACTGTCATTTGTGATACTTAAATGCGATTTTTAGACTACACGTTCTTTTTTGGTTATTGGCAGAGGTCTTCCCGAACAAATAGATTGATTTAGAGATCTCGTCTCTTCTGAATATTAATTAGGATTTCTTCTGAATATTAATTAGGATTAATGTAGTTAATTTAAACATTGATTGAGTCATTGGAAATGTAACCGTTTTCTGGCTCGACTGCAAACAAAATATGACATTTTACCATGAGACATCATGGAGGAGGGTAAACAAGGAGGAAATAGGCTTTAACTTAAACATCCTATAAGATTCAGTATGAAATATCCCGTGTAATTTCTTCTTCTTTTTTCTTGGAAATATTAAGCCAAGAAGAATTTCAAAACGAGAGCAAGATTTCGCCCGGGGTCATAATACGAGTCTCCCTGCTTGATGGTTTATCTAAACACGGAGACAGTTCACCTGTTTCCAGAACAGCTAAGAAGAAAGACAAAACCTCGAGGTCTATATGAGCCACCAAATAGTCAAAGTAAATAATGATCTTGATTCCAGCTCATCCTGCTTTCTCGCTTAATCAAATCACCATTGTTTTGAAGAAACCCTTTGATTTGATTAGAGTGCATTGTGCAACGCAGCGGGTGAATAATATGAAATATAACAACAAAATCAAGTGCATCGATGTCGTAGGTGTTTTAGTTAATGCACGGCGTACTATGTTGGAACAGAATAGTCGCATTTTTTGCTAGAACTTTAAAAAAAAAAAAACTTTAGAATTTATTTTGATCGGGCTGATTAAAATGAAAGGACTAGGCCTAATTGCCTTTTCATGTCTGGCTTTTTTACCTCGCGGTAAAATCTGGACTTCTAAGGTATGATTAGAGAGCATAGGTTACAGTCATGGATAGAGACTGCAGTATCATTGGTTCGTATCTGTATAGACGTCATAGTTCCTCATAATTGGCCGTCTGCTTGCAGCGAGGGCCCCCGTCTCCCCGAGTGATCCATGCTGCCTCAGACAGCTACCGTTCTCCAAGTTTACCCATTCACGTTATTTAACTCATCTCTAAATTTGTTCTCCGCCAAGATCATATATAACCCTCAGTGCACACCAGTTGGCAGTGGGCATATAGACCTTTCACGCCGGCCGCGACCCGTGCGCGCTCCCGTGGAGTTCTAAACAAATGCTGAATGTTTTGGCAGGGCATACATTTGTCAATTTCATGCGTGGCATCATTTGGAAGTCAACTTATAATGTCTACAAATGTAATCATTAAATGTACATAGATTTTCGTGTACTCGATATACACTTGTTTGGTTTTTCTCCATTCTGTTGTATGAAGGGGAGTTTAGGCGCATACACACACTTGAGAAAACAAGTTGTTACACAAACTTTATAGAGTTCAAACAAAAGCGTGACATAGCATACACGAAAGGTGTTTTATATTTACAGAATAGTCCAGCATGAGAAAAAAAACCGACATACGCAATTAGACATGTATCATTGCTGCCGGAGTGGGTTTAAGTTTAAGCTGACCTGTGCTATAGGACTGTAGGGGACGATATAGTAGCGTGACCGGCAGTGAAGACCTGCCGAGTCAAACAGACATCTCCTCGGTGGCTGAGTGAGTGAAGCACCGCGTCACATAGCTAACTATTCGTGCTTCAGTGTTCAGCCAGGCTCTTGCCATGAACTTCATGATGCCGGCCGACACCGCCCAGCACTCCAACCAACCAAGCAGCCCGCGTTGGTGATGCACTCAAATCCACACCCTGAACAAATAAACAAAATATGAGGACTATTCAATTTATGATATGATTACCAACTAACAGGTTGCCAGATGTCCTATTAAATTGCTGATTCTATCTTTCAACTGCCAATTTTCCTCTTCTTCTTCACTCACCCAGTCACATCTTTCTAAAATGGACAAATATTTCTACATCATTATACTGTAAGAAAGTCGGCATAAGGCAAAAGGGCTGTAAACGATTGCCAAGTTGGGATTTTCTGCTCCGTTTAAAACAGACCTCGGGGCAGAAGCCTAGAGTGGTCCCCATGAAAATAAGGTCATAATTTAAATGTTCGTGTTCTAGTCCCCTCAACTCAAAGGCACCGCGAGCGCGCTTTAACACACGCGGTCTTTTCACCGAATTTAACCCATTCATATAACTCTGCGGATGGTAGGAATGCTTATGCGATGACAACATTGTGCAGTGATACAGCACGGGTGTTTATTATAAAGAGTCTTCACTATATCAGCGTGATGTGATTTCCCGCCAATATAATGCTATAATTCCTCCACCTGCTCACCATTATTTCTCCGCCAGTCCAATTAAAAGTGCAAACATGACACATAATAGGCCTCCTAGTACTGATATTTGGATGGTTTTCCTTAAAAGAATTAACAGAAAAAAACTCTTTGGAAGAAAACAAAATGTATATTTCTAATGTGTTTCAGTGTCTTGTGCTTTTTTTGCAGACGAGAAATAATAATAATAATACACAATTAAAACAATAAAAAATGTTTTCAAAAAGAAAGAAAAAAATGTTAAAGAAAACTTGGAAAATGTCCACATATTTTCATTTTTATACTGGCTTTCACAAACCCTAAATCAACAAATTTTAATTCATTTTTTTGAAAGAAATGAGCAGTAAAAAGAAAATTCATCTTTTAACAATCGCGTTCAGCCTAGTGCCTGCAATATCCGTGGTGTTCCGTCTTTACCTGTCACTCTTTTTTAACTGATTATTACTACATTCAAATGGGATAACTATTACATACATTGTTATGTTCAAAACTAGCTGTGGACATTTTCCAAGTTTTCTTTAACATTTTTTTCTTTCTTTTTGAAAACATTTTTTATTGTTTTAATTGTGTATTATTATTATTATTATTTCTCGTCTGCAAAAAAAGCACAAGACAAAATATGAACACATATTCTGATCATGCTTTCCATACAGAGATTGATGAGTGTTATGCACACCACCAGCATTAGTTCGTTCGTGACCTTTGACCCTACTGAGAGATCGAGGTTGTATAATTTCGTAATCTGCTGAGGAACAAATAGGATGATAAACGTCCCCATGTTATCTGGTGACCTAGCCTCATCCCATGATGAAGATAACAAAAAGGGGGTCAATGTACAAGATCATCAGTAGACTGAGCGTCATAGACGAATTTACTATGGTTTGCTGAATCTCTCGTACAATCTGTGTCCCGGTTTTGATTTGCTTATCTCAAGACATAAAGCCTGGTTTACAGACATGAAATCTTTATCCCAACCCTAAATGAAGCTAACAACTACAAACCCCTAAAAAGATAAAAAGATGTAAAGCAGACTTGTGGTTTGTCACATTGTTTCCTGACTTTAAGATGTGTTTGTCACACTGTCTTTTAAAATCTTGGAAGAAGTGGGCTTATCGTCAAATGAAGAAAGACGTAGGCCATTTTTATGTTCATTTAATGTTCAAACCCCTGCAGGAGTTGTACTATGTTTTGTTGTGCTGTAAAGGGTATGTTCACCATGTTAAAGCAAAGCGCAGCATAGCGTACAATAATTCGAAAAGTGTTTCATTAAACATCCTAAAACTAACCTTTACCTGTTTACCTCTCTTTGCAATAATTATTAGTGCTCACGTTTTGGAGAAACTCGTGTTAAGGTTTAACTGTGCTTATGTTCTCTTTCCATGTACAGTAACATTGTAAGAACGGATTCAAACAAACATTTCGTCAAATGATACTCTTTCAATATATATTCCAAGACAAATTGGTTTGTGCCAGGGCACACTTGAAAAGTAACAAGCAATATTTAAAAGTCACATCTTGTTTTTATTGTTTGTAAATTCTTCCAAGTCGAATAAATGGCGAGTAATTAACGTGCTTCGGGGTGCTGTAAAGCTGTATCTCACACGGGCTGAACCGGTCGATTATGATTGTCTATCTAATGATGGTTTGGAATAAAGTTAAAGTAAAATTATGATTGGTAAAGCTGATTGTAGAGTGTTCTTACTTTGTTTGATTCAATATATACATGGGAAAAAACTGTGAAAATTTGGGCTCAATCCATCGTCTGAGTCAGGAGAAAATAGTGAAAAACCGTGCACACTTTTCAGCTCGTAAACACATTGTCCTTAATTTCGATTTGTTACAAACGAAATTAAAATCGGGGTATTTAAATTATATTGTATCGACTTTGACAGTTTTTCAGACGGAAATATTTCTATGGAAGATAGGTACCGGTATGAACTTTATAATTTGTAAACTTTCAGACTGATACTAATAAAAGCATTTTGGATGAATACCAATCCTGTATTCTACCTTTAAGCCTTATGATTTTTTGTTTTTCTATCAGCAGTTTGTAAACAATAATAAGTGAGCGTTGTGGCTCATAGTTTAAAGAATTATAGCAAACCGGCCAAACGTACAATGTAAGCGCCCTCTTTTGACGGTTGATTCGCGTTTTGTCTCGAATTGTCTCGAAAAGTGTCGATTCCCCTTCAGTGTCCCCAACCTCACCGATTATTGAGCTTAGTTCAGAAAAATTGTTCCTTTTTTATTATCAGAAATCGAACGATTTGTATTTGAAATAGAGATGTGGATCAGTTCATTACAATAACTTGAGTTTACTGTTTATTGAACATAATAATTCTTTTCAAATTCAGATCCAATTGGATTTTCGCAAAGACAGCCTGTCGTCAAACTGAAAAACAAAGGATAGGATTTGTAATTATATGAAACTCACTTAATTAGTTTCAATTTGGAAGCTCCATACAATATATTATAAATGATTATACAATTCATACCAAGACCAATTCGCCAGAGTAATATTGCCAGTTGGCACAGTCCAAATAAACATGATGTAAATGCGTACAAAACCCACGACAAAACATAAACTGGTTCTAGTTCCCACTAACTGGAGAGCACTGAATTCGAGGAAAATGTCACAGGTTGTTTGAATGGTGTGTTAATTGAAAATGGGAGGGGAGGCGGTCAACGAATGAGCTCTTCAAAAAACAATAATGTTTTTCCCTTTAACTACCATAAAATAATAGATTGGAATATTGGGTCTAACAAAATGGCTTTCAGTAAGTATAGAATACTAAATGAACAATTATTATACCCCGCTGTGGTCGTTTGAGCGCAGTGGTTAGTTTTTTCCCCACATAATTTTCCCCGAGTCTGTCAAATGTATATATGTTGACATTAGTTTTAAAATTCACCATGCACTCTAATTATATTACTTGTTGCCATACTTGCTTCTCAGTAAATGTGGCTTGCCCCATAGTCAACAATGTTGACCCCGCAAACTCACAACTAGATTGCAATGGCTGAAATTAGTGTCCGCCTGAAAAGAAAAACCATAGGGGAAGAACGTGCCCGCGTATCGGCCGTCTTCTTTATTTGTAATCTCGGTCAGCTCTGAGTCACTGAATCCAAATCAGTCGTAGGGACAGAATTTTGAACAAACGCCACACATGTACCCTTGATGGTCAACATGTTTTGGTCAATACACCTTTAAATTTAATTGACACCGATGGTCTGAAGGGCGTGGTTCTAGCAATATAAACTAAACCTTAATTTGCAAGCAGATGCAATCTGATGTTTCCCAACCGTGGTTTTGGTACATAGTCCGGCTAGAGCTTTGGATAAAAGACAGTTTGCGGAAACCCGGTTATAAAGACTATCAGTGCATGATGACTGCGTCATGAAATGTACATTTAATTGCAAACTTTGCGATATTTCCCCACTATATTACAAGAAAATGTTTTAATGTTGGTGAATACATTCGTAAAATAACACAAGTAACGCCATACGAATTGTCACTGGCATTTTGGAGCCATTATATTCGCTTACTCTTACATTATTTGTTCTTATACATCACACATCGGTGTAGGGTAAAATAGCAATAAAATTCTTTATCCCCGATGCAATGATTACATTTATTAACCAATATGTATATGAAATAGGCATGTACAGACATAAAATGGAGCCCTCCTCTTCCAATCAATCTCCTGAACAAATTCACTGCTTTATACTAAGGTATTCCCTCACTGTCAGGATACCCGTCTTTTTGTCGTAATCAGAAATCTGATTGTCTATATGAATAGCAAATTTCATGCAGGGTATAGTATATAGCAATACGACCCGCCGCCGGCTATATAGCGTGTTTTTCTTCTGTTGGTATTTCTACGGTGTCTCTATCAGACCATAATCATCCGGGAGTCCAAAGTCACTGTATGTCTACAGCATACCAAACACGGTATGCGTCCGGGGTTTGTTTTTGTGCTTTATCAATTCTGTTGGTTCATGAGCTTGTTAATTGCCCGTCCAAATTTGTACTTGTTTTGACTTTTGTCCCCCATCAACGCTGACGGCATGCCGGTCGGATCGCCAATTTGTACGGTGTAGCGTTCGTGAGCATCAGCCGGGCACGGTGGTTTGGTCTGGCGGACCGTTCCCGTGGTACGGGAGTTGCCCAAATCCCTAAGTCATACAAGAGTGCCAGCGGATAGGCCAAATGTTTTCTTAAACGGAACAATCCGCTAACTTGATGCCTCGGCACATGCACATAGCCTGGACTCACCATCCCTGCTTCAGTGTTGTTGATCAATTTGTCTAATTGCTTCCCATGTCAATGTATGGACGGTCACGGTTTTTTTTTTTGGCAGAATGTCGTGTCATACGGGCATATCATGTTATTGACGAAAATGAACAGGCAATTCCGTACAATTATACAGTCGCGATTCTTTGTGGAATTTTCAACTGTTATGGTAAATGGATGTGTCTCTTTGGGTGACTCTTTTTTTTTTTTTAGAGGTTTACGAGGATTTATGAGAAAAAAATTGTCAAAAATATACCATTTTTTTAAAGTGAGGTTTGTTTTTAAAAATGTATTCAGTTAGTTATGTGTAGCAAAATGTTACACCAAATTAATGTTCTGATTATTGATGCTATAATAAGTTATATGCCTTTGTTTAATGTACATTTTTGATTTAGTTCGGAACGTTCAGATGTTTTCTGAATCTTTGAAATGTAACACCCTTTTTCGGCCATGTTGGTTCCGCCCCTACCACTGCTATTTGGAAGTCTTTATACTGGGAACCATGATTTCCCTTGGCATACTGAACCGTGTGACCGCATGTAAAGAATACCATGCCAAACCAGGATGAACCGTGATCCGGCACAAACTAGAAGGGTTGATAAATCAGCAAAACCAACACACACTGGCGTTAGTTTAGAACGACCTGGACCAGAGACCATGAAGAACTTAGCCTCCACTCTAGGTTTCATCGTTCTTGTTGTGTAAAGATTTTTTTTTAATCAGGACAAAATGTAATTAAAGGGTTAGTCTCTGCTCAAGGTTTGATCACTGTCTTTTGCTCATGTAATGTCTTTGAGTTCAAGACACTCATTAATCAAAACCCGTAGTTTTTCAAGACAATTTTGAACAAAGATGTTCTTGGAAATCAGGCAGTTGCATCCCAGTTGATGTCCCCCGGTAAGGTCGGTGGAGCAATAAAAGAGACACCAAAGAGTTGATGTTAAAAAAATGACTTGCCTCTTCCAAGTTTTAATACGGATCACTTTGTTTCAACATTGATTCGTACTTCCAAAGTCAAAAAGAAAAGCTTCGCGGCAAAACTTTATATGAAAACAAATCGATAAAATTCCTTTATTTTTATTATGTTTTGCGTGATGACAGTCATATTAAATAACGCTAGTAATTATTACAAATAGAGAGTAATGTGAACCAACTTAAATTGACATCCAAGTCATGAATACCTAACCAACCAACGAGTTAACAGACCCAAATGCCCATGAACAGAAAAACATCGGTTAAATTGTCTACTTGTTTATTATTTTCTGGTAAATGTCCTAAACAACTACTCCACCTCTAAAGTAAGAGAAAGATATGGTGAATTAATGACACGAATCTCCTCTTAAATACACAAACGTTGCCCGCTGAACGACCCCGAATAACCAACAGAAAGGAGGGGGGGGGGAATGACAGAAGACTTTTTCCCAAAGCCTTTTTAGAATGCTCGGTTTTGACATTGGATGGGTTGGGAGTAGGGTACCAGTGACAGCTAATACACGTTTTTGTCAATGTCGGGGCCATCTAAACCAGTCGTATACCCTTTGACACACGACAACACTTTAAAACTAAACCATGCTCAAATTATTGCTATCAAACCTGCATACCACTATCGAAAACTTGTAAAAGCAAGATTCATATTTCGGTTTTGCTTGGTGCTTAATTTTTTTGCACAAATCATAGACCTCTTGAAATTCAAAATATTTCGGATTCTCAATCATAATGGAAGCCATTTTTTAAATGTTTTTTTCACGAGTATCTCTTATATCTGTGTTTTTAAACTTTATTAATTTTATTTAAAACATGATACATACTTGTTGACTTCACAGCTTAATTTTATGTGGTCAATATTATTGTTAACCACATGGTGGAGTGGTAGAGATGACTGTTTTAAATTTAATGCTTGTGTCTGCTTCTTAAAAAGGGACCTTATCGGATAACACAGAATTTAAAACAACATTTGAATTTGATCTCTAACGGACAGTTTAGCTTCGCACATCAAGGCAGTACAGGACGTCGCTGTAACGATAAGCGATTCACGGTATAAAGACGGGAAAAGTCGCTGGTCGTTAAAAAATAACTGACGATGAGTCGTTGTAATGAAATTTTATGAATTCCTCGTTATACCGCGCCATTGTTTTTCGGTAATTTTAGGTTAAACATGAGTTAAATCCGCATTCATCACCGGCGGATGTGGACAACCTCGAGACCAAAGTTTCATGTCACTAACCTCCTCACCTAAACATAGAGAGGGAAAACGATATAAGGGGTCATCGTCCCAACGACTTTCCCCGGTCACTGACCCGACTGGGTCCACTGAGATAAGAAACGATGAAACAAAATGAAATTGGTGCATCGGTGATTTTTTTTACTACTCCCAAGGAACTTGAACATAAAACATCATACAGCGGGCACACTATTAAAAACCATCCAAGCGATTCAATTTAAACTGATACCAATGAAATGATAACACAGTCATCAGTGTGAGTTTCTTTCTCATTATCTCTGAGATCATTCCAAAAGAATAAATCTGCGAATGAATGCGGCGGAGCGAAGACAAGACCGCATGCGAAATAAGACACCCACACCCAACTACTATAATATACGCGGCAAGCTAAGCTGAGTAACGAAACACACGCGCTAATGTAGCGTGTCCCTGCTTGAAACCACCCGCAAGACGGCTCGTTTTTTCGGCGCATCTTGAAGACGACAACCTCTCGCGTTTACACCAACAAGCCTTGCCTCCCCACCAACGAATCGCTCGCATTACTGGATCGAAATATCATTTCTTTTTACCGCAATCTGCTAATTAGCGTCTGAATTCTTTACACCAATGTTGACTTTTTGGTGAGAGACAAGCCTAGAGTCTCAGGTGGATTTTAAGATTTTTTTCGGCGGTCATCCACTCTGCCGTATAGTCGACGCCAGATTTCCTTATTTTCTTACGTGCAAATGGGAATACTAGGAAAACCGTTTGAGTAGGTGCTGGAAACCAATACGGACAGGGACTTTATGGCAACAAATCTATGGGATTAAATCCAATTTTAATCCTTTCAAAGAGCAAGGGTGATTAACGAGTTACCCTGTCCTAAACCACTGGAGCGTTGCTCTGTGTTGTATGATAAGTATAATTTATTCACAAGGTTCCGTCGCTGGGTAAACTTGAGGGAATTCTCGTGTGCTTGTTTTTGTTGCATTATTCCGTAGATCCCACGGAGAGCTCTCGGGCAAAAAATACGTGAAACACACAAAGTTGGTGTCAACAGCCCCTGATATTCACCGGGTATTTTCCCGCTCAAATACTAACAACAATTGATATGACTCAAACTATAGAGATATAGTTATGTAGTTATATAGGCTTAAGTTAGTTCACTCTGTAAAAACACAGAAAGTGCATCCTCACTGCGTTTTAGTATAACCCTATTACAAATTAATTATGTATTTCAAATGACCAACTACTTTTAGAAAGGCTGTCAGGAAAACATCTCGTCAGAGTTTCCTGTAATCTCTTGTCCCATGTTATTTCTACTCTATATTCTGCATATCGGGATACTTGACTTCACGAGTCGAATTCCCATCAAGTGGTAAGACAGTAAGGCTCAAACATTTACGCACAAAAGCCTCTTATTTTTAATCCTCCTTTATTATCTCAAGGCATGTAAAATCTAAGGAAAGCTTGCACGCGTCCAGTACAAAACAAAGTTTACACTACGTGTTTATGCGGAACTTTCTAAAAATATTGATGCAGATAATCCAGCGTTTCGCTTGAGGAAGCCCCCGACAGTTCCCCCGTCTTCTTCTTTTAGGTAGATTTTTTTTATTACTGGGAATGGTAGGCCAGGGGAAAATCAGGTTGTGTGTTTGCAGCGCATTTGTCGGGGAGCAATGCCTCTGATAGGGTGCCTCTGGTGGGCCGTGTTGACATGGGGTAACGGACCCAATCAAGCGTTGCGGTGGGGACTCTCAAGTGTAATTTGGCAGAGCTAGTTGCGGGAGAGCCGTAGTTTGCTCACGGGCCCTAGAACTGCCTGTTCGGTTTGCTGGACACTTCATGGGGCCGCATGAAAGGACAATTTTGCCCGTGGAGTGACCCTTTAGCAGTCCCCTCGACTCGAAGTGCCCGGGAGAAGCCTAAAGCTCTCCTGAACGAGCATCGACAAGGGCCTCGCCTTGAAGGTACATCAGCTGGCGTATTTAGTAGTCTAGAGGATTCCTCCAGCTGCATTTTAATTATTCTTCTTACAAACTTGTTGATATATTAAGACCAATTTAACTAAATAAAGGACTTTCCTTAAAATAATATGTTTTAATGATAGCCGTCTACTGTGCAATCAATATGAAGCATTTCTGATGGCAGGTATTCGTACACTAATTCAACATGATAAAGAAGTGAATAGTTTAAAAAAAAAATAACTTTTGTCCGTTTAAAAAGGTGTTATTTCTTTGGAAACTTTTTCAAGTTAAAAAGTATAGCCTATACTAAAATGTCAACGGCAACGGATCACAAAAATTAAAGGTGCTTTTTCGCTCCGAGTATAGTGAATACTAAATGTCAACGTCACTGGATCACTCATATTAAAGACGCTTTTTCTCAAAGAGTATAGTGAGAATAATACACATTTTTTCTGCTCAAAGAATACCGTATCAAATACAGATTTAAAACTTGTTTGCACTAACTACAACCATCCCAACAGGCAGTTTTAAAGCTGTTTTTTCCCCCATTAACAATGAGCAAATAAACCAACATATAGCCTATGCTGTGATAATCTTTAATGTTTTTGTGAATAAATAATGTAACATAAAATGCAGACATTTTTGATCTGCCGGTGGATTACTGTTGAGTTGAATTTGATGGGAAAAGTAATGCGGACTGGGCCTCAACAGAGCTGGACTGGAACCATAAATGCTCGGGTGAGTCGTGTCTACCTAACCCGTAGACCCTGTCATGTCAACCGCTGAAGGGTTGATCATTAACTCATACTTAACTTTGGGCTGTCACGAAAGTGAAGACTTGAGTATTTGTTTTTGGCTTTTTTTTTTTCAAGGTAGGGGAAATGGCGTGCTACTGTGATTGACGTGAATTGTAAAGCATGCTTGACGTAGTCATGGGATAGTGGAGATGCTAGGGACGAATGGCTCGTGTGTTATAATGCAAGAGTTTCTCGTCTTTGATGAAGTTTTAGATGTTGAGGGAGTGAAGACAAGGCGAGATAATGTACTCAACTATGTGCGTGTCTCAGAATGTGATGAGAGTACAACACTGGTAATGCTGGGGAGGGAAAAACACGAACAGGCTGTGTTTCACTTTGAGTCAACTAAACATGACCAGCAAATACTGCAAAAATTGTGGTCAGAGATGAACTGATTGTGAAATCTGATTTCATGATCGTTCGTGAAGTGACAAGAAAGGACCCCTTATGAGCTGACAGCTCAAGCTGCCTGTGTGTGTGTGTGTTTGTCGAAGATTTTCAATGTTATCCATCTTTTATATATTAGAAAACTTATTTATCTTTCAGTTCATATATCACTAGAGTAACGGAAACTGCAACCACATTTCTTGAACCCTGTTAAAATAATTATTAACGTATATTGGAAAATTGTAATAAGTACACAAAGATACTGAGCAATACTAACTTGTTTTATTATATTTATATGTATACGTATTTGTTTTGCAACTATATTAATTTTTTTAACTGTTTTTCTTCATATGAATTGATTCAAGGAAAGTAAATGATGTAGAAGCTCACTAAATTCAATTCAATTCAATCCTGTTGAATTGAATTGAATTCTTGATTTGAGTTGAGACAAGAAAAGTACACGGTTTAGAAGTTCACTTGAAGATCACAATCATTCTTAGGAGGTGTTGAACTATCTAGGACTTAATACTCTTTCTTTATCTCGTCACAAGACTCTTCAATCATCTCACGCCGTCATCATCTGTGCGATCACCCTCCGCTATCGGCTTCACGGAGTGCGACAACATGCCAACCGGTACGCCGGCAATAGCATGATATCGCCCCCTTCGCATTTCACTACCCTCACGCTGCCGATCCCGTAGTCACGAAATAGAAATTAATATTAACCCGGTGTCTAAGAGCCATGAAGGGAGCGAGGGAGGAAACCTCGTCCCGAAGTCCAACCGTCAGTTTTACTTTTTTAACGGAGAGGTTTGGGTTAAATATTTCTCAGGGTTGTTTGTCGGATGAGTGAGGGAGAGATAGACACGGACTGTATAAAAGCACGGGGTCAGAAGAAGTGTTACAGTCGGGTTAACGACCGATTCTCCTTCTATTTGTTTCGTGGTGGATTAATCATTTTTTTGTCAAGCCTTCTGCGAACCCTTTACTTTGTCATTACAGAATACAATAACTTCATTATAGCCAGTGGTTGTAATTGTACATTGTACCCAGTCCAGTTATCTTGTTTGCTTAATGAGGACAGAGTTCTTGGAAAACAACCACGAAATAATCTTTTACTTGAACGTCATTAAAAAAAGAATTGTGCGGACTGAGAGAGCGTATACAACGTTTACCGGAAGTAGCTTTATTTTAAAACGAATTGTTCAATGCACGAAGGATTTCTCGATCCCGTTATTGGTGTAACAAAGTTTCACTGTAGATGTATAATACTAATTATTCTTAGGATAATGATAATAACGATGACATTTCACATAGTGGACGGATGAATCTAAAATAGACTTCGTAAAAGTATATTCGGCCTGCCAAATTAATTTTTAAGATATTTATCAGAGTCAAACTTAAACATTTCAACCAGAAACTTTGTGGTTCACATAGTGGCATTGGGAAGAACCCTTGCAACCGTTGCGTTTTTATTTGCAAAGTTTCTGTGGAGTCACGCCAATACTACCCACGGTTTTTACTACCAATGCGATGTTTAGTTAATACAAGACTGTCAAACCTTTTTTGCACCAAATATGTTTGGTTCACTCTGCTCAGGTGAACTAGTATATATATATATAAGAGTCCGGCATCAGCCAAATTTTCTTTGCTCACCCTATTTATTTATTTATATATATATATATATATATATATATATATATAACTAAAACTAGTAGGGTTGATGGCCTTAGCTTTCGGATTAAAACCGGACCTTCGTCAGTATATATATCAAATATATATATATCCTCAAAAAAATAGGATTTTAATATATCAAAAGTCACAGAGCTCAAAACAGAGACAAATAAACCTAAGCAACTCTCGTTAAGGGACATTGAAATTTTAAAAAAAAAAGTAGTAACTTTATACAGTGCGTGGGGTTTTTTCAGATGGAAAATTTCCATCACTCTAAAAACTCGCTCGACATGCCAACATTTAAAATAACGCCTCCCATAATTATGTTTGTCAAATTTGTCAGAAAAGAATCTTCAAAAATTGAGATTGTTTCATAAGCGTTTGTGGCATGTTACAGAAAGATTGAGTTCCGACACGTAAAAGATCACAATTCTGAAGTTCTCACAAAAACGGTATTGCTTGAAGTTAGCGACCGAACTTCCTGCACGTTTTGCGTACATTATAGACAACGGAACCACGGCGGCTGTTTGTATTCTAACAGCATAGCATACACACGGCTCTATATTCCATATAATTTGTTCCAATAACGTTAGGATCCAGCATAGTGACATAAACACTGCCCTAGGGCTTTGTCATTATTAGTTTTTTCCCTCTTTCCTTGTATAGATATTGACAGTGCTTATTACTGCAACTGATACATACTTAATTGAAAGTCGAAACTGCCTGATATTATTAAACTCAATACTCAAGACCTCAATATTGAACAAGCGCATTTGAGTATGCACATTGTAAAGCGAAGGGCTATATAATTACATATTAGGAAAACAGTTGTATTAATTACTTTCTAGATATTGTGTCACAACTCGAAGTTTGTTGGCTCGTTTGTATATTAAATTGAAGGACAATATGATACGTAGTAATGTTTCGATCAATGCTGTTATAAAAAAGTGGATACTTTTTCTTTATTTAAATCGATGGTTAAAAATCAACGCTTTTGACATTTTCAAGGGAAGGCTTCAAGCGGCCATATCTGTATATCTTTCTCGTTGCGTGTCATAAATTAAAGCCATGTTTTTACATCATTGGTTTTTCGAAGCAAAACTCCTTTTGAACACGTCCATATACGACAAACAGGTGGAACTTTAACCAAAAAGGGTGGTCACGTTTTCGAGAAAAGAACGAAGAACGGTCAATAATATTTGTTATTTTCTTGGAACGTTTTTAATGCTTTCTAATTATTTGGATGATGCCTGATGCGGTTAACCGATGTTGGTTATAAATAGATTTTAGAATGTAGTATTTTTCTCAGTGAGGGATTTGCGTTTTTCCCCTGACTTTCCACAAGCAGTGCCTCCTAACCTTTGATCCAGTGAGTTTTTTTTTATATGATATTTTAATGAGTCGCTATATCTATGTGTAAGTAAACCTGTTTCAACACTCAATGCTGGACATTAAAAGAAACCTCATCATCATACGTTATGACTTCTCAGCATACAACGAAACGAGTGCCTCAAGCAATCTAAGGCTTGTGAGACATTCGATTTGGCGTTTAAGATTCCTAATAAATACATTATTCAGTGGAAATTCGTTTGTGTCCGCATTTATCTGCGATCGGGTTGTACATCTCGCATACACTGCACCCGTGAGTCCGCATAAACCCCCACACCATCGCAACGCAAGCAGTGTGCGATCGAGACCCCCACGGCCAATCGACATCGAGCTAAGATTTGAGTGCCGGTAAATTCCCTTTCTTTCCCCTTTACTATTAAAGAAACGAACACGAAAAGTTGTTCATTCATTTTCTTCATACGGGTTCTATTTCTCTGTCCATTATCTTCCCTCCTGGTTTTTCTGCCATCCGAAGCTACGGTCGAGTGTGTTGTTTGTTGGCTCATCAGTTTACTGAGACACGAGCTGGTCTACTTGCCTTTATCCACCCCCCCCCCCTCTTCTTCATCTCTCTCCATTCTCCCTTCTCTCTTCTTTCTCTCTCTCTCTCTCTCTCTTGCTTCTCCTTCCCTTGGTGGTCGTATAGCATGATGCGGGAATTACCTTTTCCTGTTTCCGACGGGAATGAGTCGATTTGCCGTGACGAGCAGCTATAAATCAGGAGTACTGTTGATGAGATGACTTGCCGGGGCCCTGGTTGACTGGATAGAGAGAGAGAGGGGGGGGGGGGGGGTGAGGGTACCCAGTGATGACATCGGAGGGAAGATTGTCAGCTACGAATCTTAAAGAGCTTCAAAAACATGCAAGACACTCAATTTGCCGTGGCTGTTTCTTTTATGCTGTGTTTTATGCCGTGTAAGACAGCACTCTCATTTTCAATTTATTGCAGTCGTGACTTTATTTCATTTAACAGTATATCATATATTGTCTTGTTCGTATCTTGTATTCACAAATTCATTCACTGTAGGCCTTGTTTTGCTTAACTTTGGGGTATCTTTACTTTGAAGAACGGTTTACACAATGTTCGAGGATCTGCTCTGGTAATATGTCGCAGTTATGGAAATCATCTGAACTGCATTTCACCTCGTGTTGTTTTAATGAGATGGTAATGAAGCTTGTTTTCGTAGCTTTGTTTAGTACCAAAAAATGTAAACCAATCTTCTTCCCTTTTTCAACTTCCAAGTCGATCAACTAATATTGTGAAATGTTTTTTTTCCTCATGTTCCGACCTATACCGGGTAGCTCCCGGTATTCCCTGTTCGTAAAAAAAACTATAAGAGAAGTGTTTTTATACACATCGATTAGTCTCTCGTTTTCTCAGAAGTTGTAATTTAGAATGTCTGACACCTTGAACATTTGATGGATTTGTGTGACTCTATTTTACTGTTTTTCATGCATACTATAATCTACACTTGTGATGCCCTTGGTCTCTTGCTTCATTAATGTTAACGAATGAGACCTAAAGTACGGTTTTCTTTCGGTATTTGCATTTCTGTCCGTTTTCCTTCATGAAATTTTTCGGGTGAAGGGACTGTCTTTACCCCCTTTGCTATACCAGCTGTTCGATCAGATGAAGCATTTCTTGTTCCATTTTAAATGGACTGCTTGTAAGTGGTTCAAAATGCCACACATGCTCTCAGAGCCGTTTCTAGAGGGAAGGGTAGCTATTTAAAATGGAGTTATTCAAGATACTGCCGTTTGCTAGATTCGAGAATGCATGCATTTTGTCATCAATCTATTCCAATGCATCATTGGTTCAAGCGAGCGTGAGTAAGGGGGTTGTGCGGGGGGAGAAAAACGCAATCTATCCCCTCTGGCATGGCATGCTTGGGTTGGTCCGGAAACCGGTCTTCATTGTCAGGGACATCACTCACTGCAAATGGTGTGTAATTGATTGAGGGGTCGAATAGTCAGGCACTCGAGACCGCTGCGTGCCATCCAGCAGGACACATCAGACATGGTCAGCGCTCCAAATGTAGGGGGAATAGTAAGGATGCCTTGCTTTGAATTTTGAGTTAGGCAAGACGCAGTTAGCAGTTCGTAACGAAGGAAAAATTGCAAAAATTACATTTAAAAAGATATTGATTTAGTTCTAGAAAGAATTATTTGCAGTTGCAGTTTTTTATTCAAGAAGACGAATTTTGTGATTACTTATATGTTTTACACTTTCGTGTTTTGAAAACAAAACTCTAAGATTTCTTGAAAGTAACATGACCTTGGGAAAAAACTTCCAAAAACTGTTAGGCATTGTATAAAAAAAAAAAAAAAGTCTTGACCCCAAAAAGTATTATAGTATGTAAAAATCGACCAACGGTGAGATCCTTAAATCATCATTTGAAAATCAAATACAAAAGTTATCAGATGACATTCTTGACAAATGTCCCTCCTGGTGAGTTGACAACCATCCTCGACGGGACTCCACCCCCACATCCAGTCTATGTCTTAGATCGCGTCTTATTGATTAACCCCCGACCAACCAATCATCTTGGCCAGTCTTGTACAGCCCTGACTGTCTCCTCAATCGTTTAGAACATCTTGGAAGCCACCCACCCCCCCCCCCTCCTCATCATCCAGACAAGGATGAAGAGCAAGGTAAACCCGGTGTAAATAGGCCCACTGGCATCTGAAGGAGATTGGGTTACCCCGCCGTGGTTAAGGATACGGAACGGTCTGGGAGGCAAGCTGGCGCCACGCCCTAGACTCCGTATCCTCCGGTGGCCTGAACACAGACAGAGGATACGGGAACAAAAATGGAAAGAAGAAAGAAAGAAATAGAAGGCGTCCGGTGTCAAATTAAAACCACTTTTTTTGCATTATAAGAAACCTCAGGTCTGATGGGAGAATTAATTGAGAGCACCTCACGCATAGCAATGAAGGGGGAACACACACAGTTGAGTCCACTGGATATCTTTTATGTCTTTGGTTGCAGTCAAATTAAGAGAAGACAGATCGTGAGGGACGCAAAGGAGAAATATGCAATAGATAGCATTTTGGTTTGTTAGGAGACGGTAGATTCAGGGCACGTCTCTTTTCACTCAAGGTAATTAGTTGTATTTGGCCGCATCTAAATGAGTCAATATGTGCACAGGAGCCATTGCGGATCTGCCTAGACCCCGATGTAATACATCACACGAGCAAAAGACTCGACCAGTGTCTCTTGATACGATGATAGAATTGCCCACTATCTAGGTCAATTTAATATTCAAATCATAAGGCATATTTTGGCCTCTTTTGTCTTCATTTATTAGATTTATAAAGGCATGAAATATTTCTGTGGGCGGAAATGAAAAGCTCGTGTAAGTTTCAACGAGAAAAAAATGTGTTTGGGTTGACTAAATAACAGATATGCATTGAGGTGGTAACGACGCCAGCTTTTTCTGTGGACGTATGTCATGACGTCACTGCTAAAGAAATACTGACCCTCGTGCGTTAAACGGAGTTTTTGTAACACGTGAAAAGCTAAAACGGTTATTTGCGGGCTGGTCAATGCAAGCCTATATAGATAGTCAGGTCTATGTGTAGTACTAATAGACACAAAGGTCAGTGTGTACTGGCAGTCAGGTCAAGGCGTGTGGGCACGCAGGTCATGACATGTGGGAGGACAGGTCAAGGTGTGTCGACAGACAAGTCAAGGTATGGGTGCAAACAGGTCAAGTTATGATCAGACATGTCGCTCAAGGTGTGTGGGCAGATAGGCCAGGGGTTATTGGCAAACAGGTCAAGGTTTGTCGACAGACAGATCAATAATTGTCAGCTGACAGGTCAAGGTATGTCGACAGGCTGGCCAAGGTATTTAGGCAGACAGATCGAGGGTTGTTGGCAGGCAGGTCGTTGTGTGTTGGCAGGCCGGAAAAGGGTTGCCGACTGCCTGGTCAAGGTTTGTCGACTGGCAGGTCAGCGGTTGTTGGTAGAAAGGTCAAGGTTAGCCGACAGGCAGAGGTTTATTGGCAGACAAGTCAATGTGTATTTGCAGACAGGTTAATGTTCATTGGCAGGCAGAATTTGCAGGCCGATCAAGTCGCGTGGACAGGCAAGGTTACATATTGCAGCGCCGTGTCCACGGAGCCAAACACTGGTAAACTGAAAGAAATGCATTGAAGTTTTAAAAGTCAAAGTTTCGGGGTTAATTTTTTGTTTATAGACAATATAAAGTGAAAAAAGTCATATAGTTTAGTCGTGCACAACTATGTTGATTATTGTCACGTGTTGATCTTTTTCTTTTTGGCCAGTTACTTCAGGTGTAAATGGTTTTTATTTAAATATCAAGCAATAAACCACAAGGGAAACTGACTGGGTAAATTTCAAATCAATTTACCCAAAAATTGGGCTGGATAGCTCAGTTGGTAGAGTGTCGGTAGTTAAACCGGTGGTCGCAGGTTCAAATCCCGCTCCAGTCTTTTTCTTTGTTTACCCCAAAATTGTGTTATTTTTTACACTCAGACTTTGAAAACATGGTGTGCTGGAACTTCCTTTTTTTACGCAATCTCGACCTAACCACGATTGTCTCACTGGTTGGTAACGTGTGGGTTGTTTTACAAAAACCTATGCCTGCCGTCTGTTTAAACCACAGGTGACCCTACACTAGCATCAACTCGGTTTCCGATGCTTAAACCCACACGAAGAAAAAACACTGCGTGCAGTGAAATGTCCAGCGGGCCCGAATCGTCGTTTCGCCGGGGTCTAGCAACCACAGGGACAGCTAGTGTGTATTCATCATACAACGCTGTTTTGACATGGCTCCGGTTTACGTGCTCCGGTACGGGCGCCTGATAGTTTGTTTTAAAAAATAGGAAAACAAGCTTTTATGTGACAGGAAACTGAAGCTGGGGGAAAAAGAGAAAATCCCCGGGCATCTGAACCAATTAAACCCCAAGAAAGAATGGGAGAACGCTTCTGCGTTTGGTGGTAGGGGACAACAACAAAAATATGGCAGGGCGACTTATTATCACTATCAATCAATCACCGGGAACACATTCGGTGGTGTTTAATTATTAGATTGGTCAGATCAGAGACAACAAACACAAACTTATAGAAATCATATTTCCCACGTGTGCAAAGGTAAATTAATGTGTTTGAGTCGGATATTATAACCGCGTTCTTTGTGAGGCCATCACGCGACATATGACTGTTATAGCATAAAATCACCCCTAACTTTTGCCGGGTTATGGTGGCAGTTGTCAGATATGTTTTTAATAATTGAAAGTTGTGGTGATATGAGCAAGATGTGGATAGTGTGGACCCTATTGTCTTATTCTGACTTCTTAGCTTAAAATGTGCTTGCTAGGTGTAGATGTTAAATGTTTGCTTGTTACACGAGTAGTTCTATGTCTCTTAATATATTTGGAACGCAGGGTTAAGGTTCGAAATGTCAGGCCACGGATGTCTATTATTTTGCACAATTTACTCTGTATATCCTTTCAGGTTACACGTTTTGCAACGACTACTCCTGTATGATTTATACTTTTTCAAAGATTGGTCTAATTGGCTCTCTCTGGTGTGCCGACTGCATTCTCTACAACCTACAACTGTTAATAAACATGTTGCTCAGATCTTGTTGAGTTCTTGGCGAAACAGGTGTTATTTCAGATCGTCTTAAAAAATTCCCGTGTTTCTAATGCATGCAACGAGCGAGCCTTAGTTACAAATTCACTGTGAACAAATCGCTTAGAGGCGATTTTGTGGCGACCTGTCAAATCTTTTGTTTCATCTTTGGCTAGATATTATGACATTGACCAATATCTAAAGGTAATGTGATATAGTAAGCCCACCGTCCATTCCCTCGTATTTACTATCCATCCTTCAAACGGGCGAGGGCGTCTAGCAACTCCCATGACGAGCTTCCCCCTCAGCTCAACTCTAACAGACTCTCCTCCGCGTCTCTACTGAAACCTTATAGCTAGTCCCCAAAATCGGTTAACCTAATAATAAAAGAAGCTTGGGTCCCGTATGGTTGTATTCTACATAGAGGGAGAGAGCTTTCTGTTGCACCGTATGGGGGAGCTATACAACGGGTACAACGCGAGGAGCTCATAACAACAGCTAACCGTTCCCCGTTACAAGTGTTCGGTATATCGTACCCACTTTGCCATCATCTGGCCTGGGGGTTTTAAATTTCAGGGCAGGGAGAAAATAAGCGAAGCAGCGTTTCGATTTTGGGTGGAAACGGGCGCGTCTGGTTTGGTAGTTAGTTCTTTTGGAATGGTGAGATGTTGGTGTTCGGTTGCTTCCAAGGTACAATTGGTCGAGGGGAACTGAAACGATGAGGAGAATGAAATTTGGTGTTTGGAAGGAAGGGTGAATAAAGGTGGCATGCTATTGAGTATGGGGATAATGGTCGCTATTGTTGGATAGGGTGTTACGTGTAACCGAAGAAAATATTTCAAGATGTCTTGGCCGTAACTTTACTAACCTCAATTAAAGAACTTCGCATTGTTTGGAAAGATGTCTAAGTGTAGTCACACTACAAATGCCACATAATGGTGTATCCTTTTTACAATTTGGTTTGAAACAAGAAGCGATTCCGTGGTAATTGCTCCACATTATTATACTCATGATGATAATCTATAAATAAGGCCAACTTTTGCACAACGCGTTGTTAAATGGTGGTATTATTTGTGGTATAATTAAAAAGTACTTCTTCGGTACCTGGCTATTTTCAATCATGTTTAGTTTCCTGCTTGATTGTCTACCTGTTTACATTCCCCATTGCTTGCATACCCCCTCTGCCTTCTCAAACGCCTACTTGGATAACTCGCTTGCTTTGCCCGCCATACTTGCCACATTGCTTTACTTGCATGTTGTTACATGCATACATGCCCCATTCCTGCCGTGTTTACTTGAAGCACGTCTATACAATGTACACAATAATTATTTGCAGCATACATGTGTGAACACAAGCCCTCTTGTTTTTTTGCAAATTAAATGCTTTGATTATTAGAAAAATACATTCATCCCAATCCTTTGCAACAAACATCAACCTGTAAAAAAGTCAGTAAAACGCACCAAAGTCGTTGAGAAAAGCAGCATATAGCGGTCGCGTGTTTTGATAGTACGGCACTAAATTGCCTGGCTAGCAAAGTCGAAAGCAGATTCAATCTAAAACATTCCTTGAAAAAAGAAATTCAGACGGAAATATATTTCTCAGGACAAATGGTACTAGTACCTGCTCCATACCAACTAAGTGTTCAGATTTTATTTGTCTTTTAATGATCATTCCTTTATCATGTTTTTGCATGCTTGGTTGTTTGCTTACTTGGCCTGTGACTAGCGCCTACTTGGTTACTTAGCCTAGATGTTTGTTACTGTTAGCTGCTTTGCTTGCGTGATTACATACTTAATTGCGTGTTTAATGTGCTGACGAATATTTTTATTTGGGCCTTTATTCAAAAATGTTTACTATATTACACATGCCCGCCTTTTTTCTACGCCCATTCTAAATCATGGTACAACCACACTGTGGCAGTTATCTAGTCTTGGCCATCCTCCTCTCGCAACGGAACGCATCGCTCGGTAAAAAAAAAAAAAAAAAAAAAAAAAAAGCCTGCGGTTGTACACGCCCTAAAGTACACAGGCAATCAGTGCCTCAATGAACACTACAGAAACAGACAAAATGCGCAGGAACTGCAAAAAGTGGATTTTTACCAAAATTGGATTTCCAGCATATCCAATTACACCAGTGTAGGTTGGCCAGAAATTGCGTAATACTATCTACCTTGAGGGTAAATTGCTCCCGCTACTGCGGGCTCGTGTTTCTCCCCCGGGAAATGTGAACGCTGTTAAACTTTGGCGGGCGACGAGTTGGCTTCTGCTTGGCCAATGAGCAGACGGGGAAAAGCTCGGTTGGAAATGCCCCTATCTTCAGATGGTATGTTTGGATGTTGAGGGGGAAATAGTCTCAGGCGTCCCGCGCTTTCTGTAGATTAACCAGCGACGAGAAAAGCAAATTGCATAAACTTGTATAGAAAGTGAGAAATTCAGGCCAGATTTTACATCCAGTACGTGCCATTAGTAATTACCGGATTATCAAATCAAGCAATTGTTAAAAGAAGTGGTACAAGTTTCCCTTGAAAAATGATTCCCCCGAAAGTACTTTCATCGCTTCGTAGTAATGGTAAAGTGTGACGTAATTCCGATATATACCACGCCCACTTTACGACATTTGGGATCTAAAGACTAACAGACGACGCATTCACTACTGGTACCGTAATGTATTATAAACCATAATGTTTTTATTTTATTAAGTCAAGGCATATGTGTCGTACACATTTCAAAAGTGTCATTAAAAAATACTTAATTTATTCTTTGTTCATTGACTTTCAACCAAGTCTGTCTCAGCGAAGAGAAAGAACGTACAGTCATAGTTTTCGGCCGATACATGCTCATGACGCTACGACTCAACCTAAAAAGGTTTTTTTTTTCGTTTTTTTGTCACACATTTTAGCTCCGAAGAAAAGTTTTTCATCAAAAAGTGAGGAACAATTTGCCATTTTCTACGGAGACTATTAGTTGGTACCTTTTGATAAAATTAGTTATTTGTTAAAGTACTAAACCAAAGGGTCATGTTTGCGTATACGATACATGGTAACATGACTCTTTTTGACAATAAGTACCCAAAGTGTCCTCGCGTTTGATAGTTGCCCGAGTAAAAGTATCTTCTGAGACTTTCTTTTATTTCTGCAGGAATCTGTATGCAACAAAACAAGTTGGTTTGCATTTTAATCATGACAGTTTGGGCCTATGACCAACTATTCATGTAAAGCGTTGATATCGGTGTAGACTGATAGAGACTAGTTGACAAGTTTGTGATCCTTCTGCGTGCCTTTGGTTCTGGTCTTGCTCTTTTAAAAAGAACTTTAATGTTTATTTAATAAGACGCGTGACGTCTCTCATTAATCAGTGTCACTAATCCATAATGTATTTGCATTGAATTATGCATATGGTTACATGAAATATTTGTACAATTCCTTCGTAAAAGATGCACGGCTTCGTATCCCCTTAACACTCACGGGCTAATCTTCCATTGGCTTTATCTCCCAACGGTAGAAAATAAATTGGAACTATTTTGACAAGAACTGTTTCTTGTTCAATCAGAACTCCAACTCCCAGGGGAGACCGAGTCGCTCGTTATCTAAAATACTCAATCCAATCAAAGGATTTTTTCTGAATATAGTCTTCCTATTGGGAAACAGAAATGGCGCCATGTTTGCCCGTCATCAGTTTGCCTGAATATGACGGATGAATAACTTGTAGAATAAATATACAATGAAGGTGACTTGTATACATGTTTAGCACTATGATTCAGTTGACTATGGAATAGATATGTGAGCACACGATGTGTATGGGCCACGTGCATTGGGTACACGAGCAATTTGCGTCAAATATAAACATATTTGAGATGAATTTGTTGAGCGAATATTGATGCGTGCATTGCGTTATTGAGAACCGTGGGAGATGTATTATCTTGCAGGGGCGGTCAATAGAAGCAGGACACCGGCTGTGAGACTGAGTGTTATAAGACAGTTTCACAGGTTCCAGTTAGTTATAATGAAACGTCGACTGTAAATTGCCTTCCTCGCCATTTTAAAGTTCACCTCAAGATTATTCTTATGCAGGTAGGCTTAGCTTCCCATATTGCCCTGTGAAAAAGGGCACGGTAAAGCTCGGCTTAGCGAAACACTTTAAAAAGGCCGGTGGATTTCAGCGAGGGATTGTCTAACAATTGAAAATCACATTTTGCACAATCTTTAACACATCAACAATCTCAGGGACCTTTAACATTTAAAGTGAACCCTGATTTTTCTACTATCAATGTAAACATTGTTATAAAAATGCGTTAAAGCAGACCGGTACCGGTACGATTCGAGGAAAGAGTGTTTTTGGTGTTAACATTCCCGTTGAAAACAAATTCAATGTGTAAGCGAACGTGTACCGCCACTAGTCGGCAGTGCCGGGCCCGTGTGATCGAGCTTTGCTCTGCTGCCGTCAATCTCTCGGTGTTGACTGGCCTTGGTAACACCTTTACATCCGGAGAGGTTGATTACGTACGGCTTTCACTTTCTTTCAATCAAAATTAAGTACATTTCTTCGTTTTTTCTTTCTTCTCTTCTCGGGCAAGCCAAAAAAGGAATGTTGTTGTTGTTTTTGTCTTAGATTTGTTGCTTGGAAATCGGCTTGTCTGCTATAGTATTTGTTTCAACAGTTTCACTCCTGTGTACTTTCATTTCAAAATTCTGAAATCATTGTGTTTACAGTATGGATATAAATCTGAGTGTCATAAGGTAGTGTCGCAAAGAAAATTGGTTGATAAATGAGCTTATGTGAAACGGTGGTATATGTCCCAGACTACAATAGACAGTGTTTGAGTTAGGGATACCATGCAAAACAAGCCAGGTCAGGGGAAGATATCGTAGGTGTACTGGCTGCATTGAGGCACAACAAGTACACCTCTGTAAATTGTAAGAACATGTTGTGACGCATAATGGTGCATCACAATATTATAAACATGTAATGTGCGGATTGTATAGGCATCAAAATAACATCAATCAGATTTTGATATCACATTTCTTTGGATGACAATCACGAACTCTCCGTTATACGCTGAAGGAAATATCAGCTCTACCATAGCCTCAGGGGCTAGAGCTAGCAAAACGTTATACTAAAAAAAACTCGCAATTTATTAACGCATTATGAGAAACGCTGTCCTTAAAAGAATTAGATAATTACTCTATTTGAAAGATTTCCCGCCTTAAATCGAAGCCCCAAATTGGTTGTTATTGACTTAGGCGCGCAAATGGATGTCGACCTCGACCCAGCTTGGTTCAAGGCTAAATGCAGCCACAGGGCATATCTCATCCATCTTTCCAAACAACCCTTCAATATTGACATTTGCATATTTGACGCACGGTGTCAGAACGAAAGAAGGGGGGGGGGAGCGAAAAAAGCCAACATGATGGGCGATGGTTGCCTTGGCCACGGTCGGGTCATTCCTGGGTTAGGCCGGCTCGATCAGCGGTGTTCTAACAGAGCTAAGGCGCACGATAAAACTGGGTCGTGGGCTTTTCTCCCTCTTTATCCCCCTCGTTTTTTCTTCTTTTTTTATTTGAATTTCAATATGTCAGAAACTCGTGCGTGGCTGAAACCTGACACCTGCCCGAGACCATGCCGGGTAGGCACTTAATCCCGAGTGAGACCGCCGTCTCTACAATGACGAGCCGATATTAAACGCATTCCCTCAATGTCGCGCGAGATTCTCCTTTTTTTCCCTTCTTCTTTTTAGAGTACCTCCGCATGAACGTGACTTATTTCCACATGGTACCGCGGCCCATGGCTCGGGGTCTGATCGACAAACTGGGGCCCCAGCTTTCAGTGGTGATGGCCAGGGCTCCAACACCATCGAATATGAAACAGCCCCCCAATATTTCTTTATTAAAAGTAAATATGAGAGTGACTGGCGAGCGGGCAATTCCCCGGTGCGACCACGGCACGTCTTGCCATTGATTGATCAGCACAAAAAGCTAAATCGCCATCTGATCAAGGGATTCCAAGCCTTAACGAGACAATCCTAGCCCTACTAAAAAGGGGGACCCACTCCGTATATCAATGGGACCAGATCACACCGCAGGGTTAAGGTTTCCCCGTAGCCACTAAACTGTTTTCCCCTTCCACAAGGCATCCTTTTTCTCCAATGCGCTCTTTAGCCGCAGCATGATGCGCAGAATACTTAATAAGCCAATAACGAAGTTTAACCCAATGAAGGATAATATTCAGACTGAATCTTGCATATTAGATTCATATGAATCGGAATATGGTATATCTGTAACAACCGGCCCTCAGGGCTCCCCGCTTACCAGCACAACCTCCCCTATTCTCCGTAAGGAAGATTTCAGCGCCAAACTTAAATCATGATAACCCACGAGTTGCGACTCAATGTTGTCTTAACACTTAAGCTAGCCCATTTCAGCCTCTGTGAGTTTTAGTTTACTATAGGCCTACTTTTAAAAAAATATTGTGAATTACAGTCAAAAGTTTCAGCCATTTATCCTTTTAGTATCCTTGTCCCTAAATTACGGGGCTTTCTTTAACGAAACAATAAATACAAATGAAGCACAACAAAACATACCTTTAAGGAACCATGCTTAAACTCTCTTACTATATTGACAGCCTATGTGAAATTCTTCCACGATTGTGGAGACAAAGTTTTGAGAATTGGTATTTATTTGAGCTTTCTGAACCCAAGTCCCTTTAAAAGGCAATGAGTAGTGGGGCAAGAGGGAGCACACGCACGTTGAAAACACCGCTGTCTTTATTTCCCGCCGATCCCAACTTGCCGAAATTGTTGTGGAGATTGAGTGGAGCGCAATTATAAAGCAACGGGACGTCGCACTGGCAACAACTTCATTAAAAAACAACCGTCCCCTCCTCCCTGAATGGCCTGCCCGTCAAGTTTCCCAGCGAGTATGAGGCCCGCAGGAATATCTTAACTCTGTCCTAATTCAATTCTACGGAAATTGCGCTTTCTTCTCCCCAGAAAGCTGGCCGATTTAACTGGAGAGAACGCGGGGTTTAAGTTTGATCAACAACAAGACCGAAATCGACCCGGGAGTGGATTGGTTCAAGCAGTTAATAACCAACGTCAATATTTTGTTGGACCTGAGAAGAATGCAAGACGCTGAGGCCGTGATAACGCTCCGTATCACGGCGGGGCCCTTGCAAGCAACTGCCTTGCTCCCCCCATCCCCTCGGCCTGGTGTTATTAAAAACTGTCATAATACGCTGCCTATGGAAATGATGTTTGCTACCAACAAACAAACACATTCATCACACATACATGTAGGACTATACAATTCCTGTCTCAGGAACCGACCTTTCGACCGTTTATACAAACTCTAAAACCAGCCTAATTATAAAATGATAGGAACTTTCTCTGATATTGGTCAAGAGCCATAGAAGATAAGACCAGTGTTCGTGTCATGTACACTCCTATCAAAATAAACCGCACAATCAAAACCTTCCTCCTCGTCGTGTTGAACAACAAATCACTTTATATTATAACGCTGCTACATGGTGAGGTTATTATTGTCCGTTATACATTGCTTATTATTTCACTTGACATCTCATAACTTTGAGTCAATGTTGAAATGACTTTTAATTACCTGCTCGTGTATGGTAGTTTTTTTTTAACCATGCGGTTTATCCTACCTATGAAGTTCTTGATTTCAATTTGAATTTCCATCTCCAAATCGTTTGGAAACTGGGAGAAATAAAGCCGGGAGCACCTCTTTCCTCCTACCTCGTACCTTGTACCTCACCAAATCATCGATAAACATGCTGTCGTCTGAGGTACTTTCAATTCAGATGTAAGTTTTAAGTCTCTCCCTCAAATGACAGAAAGCATTAATGTCAATCAACATACTGCAGTGATGTAAATACAAATCGCATTTAACGCACTGTTTTTGTTTTTATATATTTATATATATATAAAATAGTTAAACAAAAATGTTAACGAATGAACCTCCCATAAAAATGTGGGCACACAATTATCTTGGTTTTGTTTAAGCTGAGGAGAGTGAAAAAACATGCTAAACTCTCTGCAAAGCTATAATGAACCTATCCACACAAAAATAAGTAATACATAAATAAAGATAAAATAAAATAAGGAAAAAAGTCGACCTATCTATCAATTGTAGGAAATTAATCTGGGAGTTAAACTGCTGTATGTTTTCCCATACAAAAAATGTTGAACGCAAATTCTGACGCATTCTCGTTGTCTATATAATTAGTGGCGTACAGTTCACGTCATCACTCGTAAAGTGTTTGATAACTAATCAAGTTGTGATCACTTTTGACTAATATGCACCAACAAGAATCGACAAGCCGGTTCCGTCACATCAGAAGTCTGACGTCCTTAATCGGACAGTCTGTGTATAAATCAAACTTACTCATACAGGCACCAGTCTATTTCTCTCTACATACTCGTTTTTAGCACACGTGTTGCTCTAAACGAAAAACGGCTTTGTATAAACCTGTTTGAGCTGGACCCTAAAATGACAACACTCGGACAAAACAAAGTGGGTTTGACGGTATAAATCCATCTCTTTGTAACTCTTTTTCTGTCTTCTCCAACCCACTTCTTCTCCGTGTTCTCTCCTCCCACATGTTGGTCAGAGGTCTAAATGTCCCAAATCTTGACACGACGTACAGACTGCAACTATCTACGTCATCATCGTCATGCTATCCTATCGTATAGTAATTACAATGAGGCTTCACAGCTAATCTTCCGCGTTGATCAAGATCTGCTGTTACACATCGTTCTACATCATCAGTACGTGGGACGTGCGGTATAACCGTCTTGATTATGTGACAGACGAAGTAATATCAACGAATGAATTGTCAATCTACAAATTGACGCCTAAATGGGCCAATTATTTCAGTTCAACTCTGTGCGTAATGTAGTTGTCAACAACTAGGCCTTCTGCTTAAAAAAAAACCATAAACTCTGTTATAAAAAAGCTGTGTCAAAATTCGTGAAACGTATTTTCCGCTTCCCATTATGTTTCATGTTATTCCCACAAATGTCCGTATGTTTTGTTATAAACTCATAAATTATATATTTTTCTTATATATTTGTAGATGTTATTAATGCTATAAAGCGCCTCGGCTTCGGGTCAGTGTGGGCGCTCGATGGATCATTATTATTATTGTAACATTTGTAAAATTCGAAGACGTCTTGGTGTAAGACGAAGGGTTACAGTGTACCAAAATATTGTGTCATTAGGGAAGAGAGCTAAGAGCAACAACTAGGCCTGGGGTCAAGTAGAACTGCTCAGTTTGAACTACGACATAATGATCATGGCTTATCGAGGCAGCTTGTTTGTTTTTAGTTTGACAATAAAACCCCTCGCCCTTTCAAGTCTTCCTCGGGGCTCTTCAACATCTTGTTTTAAAACCTTTTCATTTGTTCTGTCATCTACGTGGTACATGGTATAGGGCCCTCCAACTGCACGCAGAACGGAACCAATCGTTCGATGAGCACGCTAGCAGCGGATGCACAAGGGGGCCCTGAGTCGTTTTTTTCCCCCTCGCCGTACGGCAGTGAACCGCGGTGATGCCCGGGGCCGGCGCGGTCCGCTATGCCCGTCCACTCCAGACTTGCATTAGTGCTGTATCGTCAGCAGTGGAGGTTTCCGTGATGGGCCAGTGGTAAAGCAACAACACGCACCTCAAGATGCCGTCCCAAATGGGTAGGACTAAGAGGCGATTAGAAGGCACTCTGGGCTCGCTCGCAGCCCGTCAGAGCCAAAGAAACATTAGAATTCGGTTGGAACGACTTTGAATTGCCATTATGTTGCATGTAAGATATCTTGTAAATCTCATGATCGTACAATGAAATCGACTCGGGCTTCAGAATAATGAATTACCAGTGCAGGACCAGACCCAGTCTAAAGTACTACATCACATAATATTGTTGCTGAACTTCAAATGCCGAAACCTTCATTTCAAAACCCAAAATTCAAATGTCGACTTTGGCATAGGTTTATTTCGAATAATACACTAACACCGATGGCGCTTTAAACCATAAACTTTGTACAGAAAAATATCTTATCTAAACGAAGCCGTAGGCTTTATGTTTAGAAGAGCAATCTTTTTGAAAACTTAACTAATTCTGTTATTTATTTTTCAGTGGAGAACGTTCGAACGAAATGCAAGAGGCTTTCAACTCCACATGCCTTTGAAGGAGATTAAAACGAACTTTCTTTATACATTTCAAAATATCACGTTGAACAGACGTAGTGAAGGGCGAAATTACAAGCTAAATCGTGATAGTTATCACTACAGAGTGAACGTGTTATGGCTCAGATATAATGGGAAACATCGGTATTTTCGAAAGAATGCTAATAATGGTCCCATATATAAATCAATTACATACAAAAGTAGGGGCGTTTATGTTTTGAAAGATAATTAATATTATTTTATATTATAGAAATACTTTGGAAAAAACAGCTTCAAATTCTTTATTAAAAAAAATATTAAAAAATTAAAAAAAATAAACATTTATACAGAAGTTTCGGAGTAAAGTGTACATTGCTATACCGCCCAAACCAATGATATAGGCTTATCCCATATCTACAAATATCGGCTTTCTAACATTATTTTTTATATGGTCTTATTGATAATTATGTTTTGCCTATAAATTGTTTTTGCGCATTTTGACATGGTGTCGGTAACAATTTAAAGAGACAATACATCATTGTTATTCAAATAAACGGTGTTTAAAATCTTTGTACTTGTACCAACTTTATTGCTGGTACCAGCGCAGATTATACTCTGCAAAAATCGTTATATAATATATTTATGAGATAAACAATGTCATGTAAAATTTGAAACTTTACATGGGTGGGATGCAATCCAGTGAGGTTTGCGGAGATACCATGTTCATAAAACTCTCTAATGAGTTGTGGTGGTTCTGAAGAGAACCACTGGTTTAACAACTCGACGTTTCGATCAGTATATGCTCTGATCGTCTTCAGGAGAAACGTTGTCATTTCTGTTCAAAATTTAAAGATGCGATATGTGATTGTTTTATACAATCGAAAACGCGTCATCTGAGTGCTTGCTTTTTATGAATGTACTGGGAAATATTTTCGTCTGAAATACTACCCAGGTGGAAGGGAGGAAATTGTCCGCAACAGCCAATTTCTTATTTCAGTTTGCAAACTCGTAAAGCACATCTTGTACGTGCGCAGCGCCCCTGTGTAAAACATAAACCGAGTGTTTTCTCGACCATTTTCTCACTGAAATGTTCACAGGTTGGTTGTGTGATGTACTCGTTGACAACTAAGAGATAGGCATGAATAATTTCCTCCAAGCCCATGATGTATAATGCATATAAACAATTGCCGGTTTGGGAACTTTTCTAAGCAAAATTATACCTAAAACACAACTACATACTTACAAAGCCATGGAGATTTTTCAGAGTAGCTATTGACCATTTCATTGAAATATTCACACGTTGCTTTTATAATACGTTTCTTGAACTTTAGAGGAGTTAAATCAATGCCTTACTCCCTATATAAAAAGCTTTGTGGCTTCCCTTTATACACGTCAAAAGCAGATTGGCATTATGTGCAATAATCCCCTTTAAACTCGCTCTAAAATTAACGCATTCGAAAAGTCATTTATTTCAGTCACACGGTATGCATTTTAAAGGATCTTTGATGTATTCATCCCTGGGGAATGGACACAATGCATAGCTCCATTAATTATAGAACTGTTTAAAAGATCGTGGTTACCACAAACACCCAGTCAGTAATAATTGTGGCTGTTTTACATACACTAGTGTCTACAATTGGTCACAGTTTGAGCTTTTTATATGGGTAATTCGCTTGGTACCTCGTCATAGGAAACTTCATTTTTTTTTATTTGATTATTTTTTTTATGAGCTAGGCCTGTACGATAGAACCTTCGTGGAGTGTCGGGGCCGAACGGTCTAGCCTGCCGAACTTAAGTTCTGTAGTTACAGAATGTGGGTTCGAATCCCGGTCTGGCCAGTCGAGACACTTGTGTCCTTGAGAAAGACACTTTACCATAATTGATTTGTCCTTCGGATAGGACGTTAAGCCGTAGGCCTCCAGTGTACTAGGATGGGTAGTGCACGTAAAATAACCCATAACACTTTAATCGTGAAAGAGTAGGGGTTTACCCCAGTGTTTCTGGTTCAGATAGCAAGCATCCTTATCTACAGGTTTCCTCAGGCTCCCGAACTACAGTGATTAAGTTTGCTTTTGAGGCATCCTTGGTTTCATTATCAGAAATTAATAATAATAACCTATAATGGAGAAATTTCACAAATATTTTAAGCCAAAAAACATAAATCGAAAAGAGAGTTAGCAAAATAATTCACCTGCACAGTTGAATTTTCCAAGAAACTATGTGTTTTTGTACTATCGTCCGTCAGCCACTTGTTTTCATATTATTTTAATCTACCCATCAGCTATCCCATCAAAGATGGTTTTTATCCCTAATCATGCAAAATCCGCATAATTATTCTCATTTTACTGGCAGTAATGTTTAAATGTCTATCCACCGCTCTTGTTTCTGTTTGGAGAAAAATGTTCGTGTGTTCAAGTTGACTGAGCAGATTGTAAAACCATTCTGTTAACGTTGTCAAATTTGAGTCATTGTAAAAGTCGTCAGGAAACAAGGCAAGCAGAGTCCCGAATTCTATGTATGTCGTTTATGAATCAGAAAAAAATCGATAAATAGTCCGCTGCCTTTTCATATTATACACCATTTTGGCATTTCAAGATATCGATAACGCATCCAAGGTAAATATTGTTGAGGGTTTTTTTCATTTTTATAATAGTTATTTTCGATCAAAATAAACATATTGATGCCGATACATTGATCTGCTAATTTTCTAGGTCCTTAAAACAATACAAAAATATGAGACCCAATATTAGCAGGTAGGCCTATAAGATTTTAGGCCTCGATCAATATAGATAATTTTGACGCTATGATATTACACCATTGGGAAAATATATGTATGATGATACCCAACATCTGTGGATGCAAATGTTACTAAAATATGCTCCAGCCTGGGTAATAGAAAGTATGTTTCTTAATAATTAGGCCTTTTAGTGTGTGAATTGATCTTTGGGTGTTTATCTGTTTGTTTTGTGGGAGCGATCGAAGAAGAAATAAAAGCATCGAAGCCAATATTGCGTTATAAATTAATTAATTCATATTTTTAAATGAGATATCATTTTTGTGAAACTGTGTCATGTCTGCAATGAAAGTATCAAACAGTCGTATAATTTAAAGGGGGATTTAAAAAGAAGTCGGCTACTTTACCTTTAGCAAAATGTTAATAATGACTAAAATTCTGCAATTGTCCCTTCAAGTTCCACCGGATCAAGAGTAAAAGCATTACCGGTACACATTGAGATCAGATCTAAGCCATTTTACATTTCAAATGCCGATAGTTTTACACAGAGTGAACAAGTTCTTTCTATCAATTTTCTAGAATGTGCCTCATCAATAGAATTTGCGAGCAGAACCCGATGGCTTACCACTTGCTACAACCCCTTGTGTCAATACAAATTCACCTTTTTGCATTTGAGACTTAATCTCATTTCTCTATCTTCATATTTGCAGACCATAGAAACTAGACAGGTGTGGCAAGGTTAAAATGAAAAGAAAAAAAAGTAACATAGTCCGGCGAATAGGCGTCCTCCATCGAGCGGGGGAAACATGGATGAGAGTCAGCGGCGCGGAAACCACCCCTGGAGCTTTGAGCTAAGGTCTCGGTAAATGCAACGAGGATGGCCTGAGGGCTGGGTCAGGGCTCGGAGTCGCCGTAACAGGTCCCCGTCCAAACCCACCGCGTGAATTTTTTATCTCGCGGTTTTATCCGATCCTCACTCGGGCAATATTGCGTAAAGAGAGAAAAAACATTCTGCGTATAATCTCGATCGTGGCGATCTTTAAACCATGAATGCTAATCTAGATTTTATCGGCGATCGCGTTTTGAGCAATTGGTGTGGGTGCGCCTTTGTTGCCGCTACCATTTTCCTCTCAGCCTACGGGCATAAGGATTCTGCACTTGCTCGTGTACAATGCTAAACACCGCACGCCATTGTGCACGGCGGATTTTTGGAGTGATATCGAATGGAGGGTCTTACACCCTCGTTATTAGTTGGATGTTGTAACGTATTATAATGTACTCACCGTTTTGGGCAAAAAGGGTGATCAGAGAAAATCGGGCGATAATCTTGCCAAAACCTAGCCGCATGCAGGGCCGATTCGTGAAGAAATGGCTGCGATTTTCTGAGCTGGCCAGAAAATACAGACAAATGGACGTGGGGACTGTGTACCAAGTAGCTAAGCACACAGACTATGGGGAGGGAGTGTTTGCATAGCTAGACGACGCCGTGCCCATTTGCTTGCATGCAGCTTGCTTACTCGCAGAATTTTGCTTTTGTGGGATTCACGATTTTGTCTCGTATTCATCTCTGTTTTTGGCAACTCAAACTATGAGCCACAACATGTCACACCATTGTCTGAATAATCAAGCCAAATAACGTGTCCAGACAGGGTACGCAAGCCCCCCGAAAAAACTGTCTCACCCTAACAAAATTTGCCCGTGCATTATAAAGAACTGGCCCCAGAATCTATAGTAAGAGCACATTGTACCATTACAGGCCATGGATGCCCTCTACCTTGTGTTCACAGTCGAAATGGGTCTCCTTTTCTTAGTATTCGTTTACTCTTCATCGGGGGCGATTGTTTGGACGCGACGTACGAGTCAAGCGGGCCCCCCGATACCGTGTTCAACTCCCCAACGGCTTGCCGACAAACGTCCGCTTGAAAGGGTCCAGGCCGTGTCGTGAGTGACGTGGCTTACCGTGTGCTGGCTAGCTCCCCGCACTCTGCAGTCCCAGGCCATGCAGTTATTGTGCATGTGTGTTTATATGCCCGTTTTCAACACGTTAATAATGGCTTTAGTTTTCCTTATACATCATCATCACAACCCCGCTTATTATTCTGGTTAAATTTGTGTGAACAAGAAAACATAAATATGTTTAAAGCAATGGGCGGTTTTGTTCAGTCTATCCACCCACAGATGTCTTTATGATGTATGTATTTATCTACCAACATCCTAAGACTAGTACAACTGGGATCGCACACTATAGCAAATAAAACGTGTACATCCAGCAATATATAGGCCTGAAATATTGAGATTTCAAGCGGATCTTATTTCACATAAAGAGGTTTGTTTTATTCACTGAAAATCAAATTTACTCCAGAGTGCATCCAGGCTGTTTCCTTCTTGTTCTTATTTGATTAACGGTATTGACAGGGAGATTTATAATCTAATTTCAGGAATAAATAACAAAACCCTCGATAATTAAAAATGTATTACCAAAGGAATACACTATTCCCTAGAGGTATTACTGTGGTGTCCACTACATGACCGGTCTTGAATCAGAGGTACACTGCCTCGGTCAGAACAAGAAAATTGTTTCAAGAATATAATATACAAGCCAACTTTGAACACAAAAGTACGTGGAATATAACTTTTCTCATAGGCTTCTTGTTTTTCTCAGAGATAAATAAGCATTACAAATATAATTCACCACACAATAGTTATTTTATAAACACCAACATTCAAAAAGATTTTAGAGACCAAAGTAGAGATCATCTTTGTACAATGACAAAGTACATTTTATTCCATGCCAGTTCTTTTAGCTTTCAAAAGATACAGATGTCTTACTTCAACAAAGTCGAAATGGCGTTCAGGTTTGCCCATGATATACTTTTGATTATGAAATATTAAACAAGCGGGAATTGTCTTTTCGTCGATGGGACATCTTGCCTAATTTTTCTCGTAGATAGGAATGTTGCAAGCTCGGGTGACTAACATCAACTGAGCATAAATTGAATATCTTGCATGTATGAAGTCTTTGATAATTGTTTGACATTTCTTTCCAGATGTTATGGGGGCCTATATAAACCTTGCAAATACCGGGTAGTACAAACAGTTTTTATATCCCATATTTAAACCCTTATACGTCATCAGTAAGGTTTCCATATAACCTTGGATGTTTGTATCTTGTTCTAATGCTCGTCCTGAAAAATGAAACAATGTAGAATGAGATTTCATCACATCCACTAAATAGCTCCTCTTCAAACATTTGCTACAATATTAACCTTCAATTAAGCATGACGTAACCAAGAATAGTTTTTATCGTTTTAAACGATTGATGATATAAACCTCAAGAAGACATATCAACGTCAACTCCTTTTGAGTTGTATTTCATCAAAACAAAGCCCTTTCTGAAAATAATACACTCAATCAAGTCAAATTGACCTACATACATGTATATAGATTGTATGCTGCGTTCGAACGGTTTTTGACATCTGGGTGATAAAATTTTCGTATGACTTTATTGAGAACACTGAACCTAATGATAAGGTTAAGACTTGTGTATATAAGGCTTTTTCACATCTTAAGCTATATTGTATTTTTTTTTCAGATCACGTAAAAATTCGACGTTGGGAGAATTAAATGAAAAATGAGTAAACAAATGTAATCCGTGTTACTATTATATCAGCCATATTTTCTTTTACCTTACACAATAAACCACAAGCAATAAACCATACATTTTTTATCAGCACAAACGTACTTGAAAACCGATAGCAGGAAGAACACTAGTCTGGTTGCGTGTTTCATATGGCAAGATAACCTTCACGATACACAGGGTGCTAGACCAAGGTTGCTTTTGTAATACATAATTCTGGATATTGTTAATCGAAAACAGTAATAAGTCACTTGCATGCTATTCCATTGAAGTGTCGTTTCGGCTATATTCGGTTTTGCATCGGGCAAATTGTTGCACTGTTCAAAATACATGTGACGAAGTTCGTATATTTTAAACTCGGCAGTAATCTCAGGTGATATCTTTCTGATGAAAAGGTTGAAGGTACGGTGCCTCGGTGACTTCGGAAAGGTTACATTCATTCCAATAGTTTGAAGAATTACATTTACTCCAATAGCTTGAAGAAATGTAACATTAAACTTTGTACCTGTGCACGTTCACTGAAGTAACGTTCAAGAAAACATAATTCATGTTTGTATATTCTTCTTATCACATCGTATTTGGCAAGAGAATTCGGTCTTGAATGCAGATTTTCAGTTTTATACCAGTACCAAGATTTCCGATGAAGAACCGTTGATTTAGTTTCCTTTTTACACCAATATTACAATGCAAGTAGTTCTGGCGAAATGTATGCTTAACTGACGCCTCTCACTTTGAGTTTGAAATTAATTAACAATCTGAGGGGAATTGATTTGAATTTTGTGTGATCAGTTTTAAAATCGTTTAAAAGAACACCGAAGACTTAAGTCACAATGAGCATTGAAAAAGTTAAAACAATGTACAATGTACATAAAAAACTTAAAACACAGTGGAGAATTTCGAAAAAGTTTTTCTCGTCAACCAAACTTTTAAATGTTGAACTTTTCTGGAAAAGGACTGCAGCTTTGGTGTAATTAAACCTTTCCATGAAATATGCTTATTACATTCACGCATGCGCACAGGCACTATTGGTTGGCAAACGCCATAGATAAGTGCACTAGGCAGACGCACAAACGCGTATGCGTCACGCCACCATCAGCCCCGTACAAAAAGGCGCGCTGTTCCCTCATTTTGCCAACTAGCAGTGTAAGGGCACACGCGCGACGTACCATTTACATATTTCATGGGGAGGGTCTATTATCATAATGAACGCAATTTTAAAGTACTATTAGCGGATGTAGATATCGATGTGGATTATTGTGCGTTAGCTTTTGATAATATATTAACCAGTTTCGCCACGTAGGCTTCGGGGTTTTTCATTCTCGGTAACATTTTCAATACGATCCCTGAAATTCATCCCAAATAAATAATTTGGGGGTGACTTCATGCTTTGTGCGGTGTGTGCCTAAAAATCATCCGCCGACGGGGCGTGTCACTCCTCAGATTTTATTTTCTGAAGAACACGATATATACCCCGAATATACTAGAAATAAACATTAATCGTTGTATGGTTTTGTAGGACAAAAAGGCAAAGGAGTTTTGTAAATTAGTTAACACCCTTGTATATTTTGCGACTTCAGCTGGTGTATTTTCTTCTTCTTTCATTCTTGATTGGATCATAAACTCAGTCTCACTCCTCCCCCTGTCTGTTTCTCTCCTCCCAAACCCTGTCTCTCTCTCTTTCCCTTGCGTGTCCATTGCCTTCATATTGAAACTGTACATGCCGTTATGGGCACTAGTAACATCGTATAGCCGCGGGCGTGATTAATAAAGTTACACGGGCTGTGTACGCAAGGAAATTCTAGTAAAAAATATGGAATTGTTGTCGGCTCGGCGGACACGATGGGTTCTCCTTACAAATCATACAGTCATCAGTTGACTCTTTTAAGGTTTTGATTTACGTGTAGACGTGGGTGTCTGTTACAAAGTATCGTTTACGCTACCTCTACCACACTCAGTGATGCCTTCTATTTTTTTGTGCGTAACAAGAAGTGTGATGCAGTGGCCTAAGATTTTAGCTGGGACCTGCGTCTCCCACTTTTACTCTGTATTTGTACAGTTTGTTGTTGTTTCATGTTGTTTTTATTTTGTATTTTATTGTGGACTGTTTCTACTTTTGTCATTAGTGTCACTGACGGACCTTTGTGGTTGACTCTGTCATTGACAGAGCTGCAGTGAAAATAGTCGCATTGTCTTTGTCATTACTGTGAGTGTCTATTATCAATGGATTTTTGACGTCACTTCTATCAATTCTGTCACTTATGTCATCGCCATTGATGACGACAAGGATGCCTTTTCTGATTGTCGCAATCTTCTTAGTTAACTTGTGAAAAAAAATGAGCTGTCGATATAAGATCACCCGAGCCCTCTCGGTTTCAATACTTGTGAAAGCAATAGCGCTTATACAACCACTATACCATTACACTGTACAATTCCTGATTGAGCTGACCGTTCCGTGGAAATTCATCACTTGCTGGAAAGCAAGGCAGTTTCCTTTTCGCGCCAAATGGCGGGCTTTTTGGATTAATCATTGACAGATTCTGTTTTTATTTCCTCGTCACACTACGGCAGCCGAAACCCGGACGGCCAGGCCTGGCAAGTGAGACAAGCTGCCGGTGCCGGAGTCTGTTTTGATTATCACCGCTGAGCGGGGACTCGCTCCTTTGTGTCCCCGTCAAACCCGATGCCTGCACCCTGATAGATTGACTGGGGTTTAATTAAACTGATTGTCTGGTGTGCCATACATACAATATTCCATCCCATGATAAAACGCTTTGACAGATATCCCCAACTCCTAGTTGCGAGGGAAACAGTCAACTTTTATCGCTTTCTTCATCAAAAATTGTATTTCCTTCTTTTGCTGGAGTTAATTTACTGTCATTTAAGTTACTAGTATTAATAAAAGCAAATTAATTGAGGGCTGTTGAGTGGTTGAGCAATTTTTCTGTTTCCGTTCTGGGTATGTTAGAAATGAAACTCTTCAAACCGTTGCTCTCTGTTTTGAAGGGCGCCACCAATAGTCGGTATTGTCACATCCACATCTTTTTGTGGTATGTTGTGCAGGTACGATAGCTATTCAGATAGGAAGATAAAATCGGTGTATTAATATTCCCTTGAAATGGAACCTGCTACGCTAAAAATATAGCTCAAATTAGTTCCGGTTTTTTTAAACCCCCCCCCCCACATTTTCCAGCAGATCAAACCGTTCTTCGGCAGATTAACAGCACTGTCAAACTGTGCAAACCCATTGATCAGATCAACTAAAATACTTTAGAAATATCAGCAGAAGAGATTCAAAAACCCTTTTCTTTTAAATATGTAATTCAAAGAGGGAAAAGAGGGGGAAAGAAAGCGAGGAGGAGAGAAGCTGAGATGGGCAGATGGCCGGGTTACGGGACTTGACTGGTCTCAACATAAATAGACCCAACTGCCTCACTCAAAACAGGTAGACTTGGTGTGAGGTCTATCGGAGTCAAAAATGGTCAGTCATTATCAGATGTGCGCGCCAAAAATTATTATCTAGGAGAAATGTTTCAAATATACCATCACATTGGAGAACAAACATCCATAAATCTATATGAACAACATGTAGTATACACAACCTGTAAAAGAAGAAGTTCCACCATGAAGTGCCTTCGTGCTTGTCAAGAACACACAGACGAAAAAAATGAGGGTGTCTAATTCTATCATCATTAAACCAACCGAAACTGGCGGCACAAAGAAATTGCGTTCCCTTACAATAACGTGGCACCAGTCTATATAAAAAGTCAACAGTCCATTGCTTCAATAATAGTTTTACTTTAAAATTCTGATACGGCGAATTATTGACATGTACAATGTATCAATTAGTCTAAAACTTAAATTTTGTATCTCGAAAATACATAACTGAAATCGTGAAGCTAGATAAAATGATCAAGATGTTATTAAAGTTTACTTGTTTGTTTGTTAGTTTGTTTGGGTTGTTTGTTTGTTTATTGTTTGTTTTGCTTTTTAAGTTTTTTTTTAATCTTCGGACAATTAAAACATCTTGACTATAATTATGAGTCGTCCAGGGATGTACAGCCGTTAAAATAAAATGGCGCAACAAAAATTTGTCTACAGGCCCCTGGTCATAAAATTCTAAAATAAAAACAAAACGTTTGTATTTTCATCAAAAGCAAACACCCCAAACAGACACGCAAACAACCCAACAACAACAACAACAACAAAACATTCAGTCAGCAAGCAACAAGCAAACAAAACAAAAACGAGCAGACAAGCAAACTCCCCAGCAAATAAACAAAAAAGCCAACACAAAAGCAGGCAGACAAAAAGACAGACAGGTACAGAGATAAATACGGACAGACAAACATAAAACAAAAGACTCGCCAAAAGAAAACTGCCCTACAATCAAACCTATATACCATAAAGACACATCATAAAAACAAGCAAGATAAAAGTATTTAAAAAAAACTACTTAAGAACATTAAATCACAGCGTCAGCAGTCAGCATTATATTTCAAAACTAGGCTAGAGCCAACACAATTTTTCACATGACTATAACTAGTTATTGTTATAAAATGGTCATATAAGGTTTTTTAAACTTTAAGACAAATTTTAATGGATACAAATCCCCATTAACATCATAATGAATATCATTTGCTCCTTGTTTAAATTGGCGTAGATTCTAAATCGCTTATTTATTATAATATAGTTCGTTGTTTAAACTCAGGAGAAAGAATTGAAAAAAGTACTATAGACTATTACATTGGTATACTACCATCTTAATATTTCCTTCCTTGCGAATACAGACATCCACAATGAGGCTGATAGGAAACAGTATGTGCCCGTCATTTGTACATGATAAATACCGTTACAATAACTAATAGTAGAACAGGGAGCCATTCCATCTTGGTGTGATACGCTCATCCATTACATACAGATCATCACACATTATACAAACAAGCTACTTCTCTAATTTATCATAATGTACCAAGTGAGAAAGAGATAGTAAAGAAGAAAACGGCTCTCTTTTATGTGTTCTTCTTTCTTTTCCTATCTGCTTATCCATTGATGTAAATGTCGTGTTGTCGTCATAGTTATGGAAACATGTAGGGGTATACTTCTGATTGAGTACCTAAGATAACGTGCCAGTGCATATAAAACTCGTGCAACGTTATCTTGTTATACGGGAAATAAATCAACAAAACAACCAAATCGGCGCTAGAACCACTGTAGTTTTATCTTGATTTTTCTTTATACGGGTGCTTCAAAATGCTGCGTCAGTAAGAAGAAGTAACAAAGAAATGATGAGAAACTTAGGAGAGTTGGTTTATAACATGAACAATACAATACAATTACGAGTGGGGTTTTTGTGTCAGTATTTGAGTAAAAGTTCAGTATCAGTTTAAGGTAAATTTAATACATAATTGGTTTTTGAAATTGTGGTATGTGTTTGATTAACGAACACTCCATACAACCTGTGAAAATCGCATCAAATAAGGTTGATGTTTTGTCACGGCTTTTTTGTACTGCATATCGTCTGTATTTCGATTTATCAAATAGAAACCAAGGAACTAGTATGGAACTAGGAACTAGTTGTCGCGTTATCGACAAAACACGTCTCGATTTGGCATATCGGAATAACGAACTAGTATGGAACTATGAACTAGTTGAAGCGTTTTTGAGAAACACACCAAAATAAGTTGTTCTTTTTTGTCAAGGCGTTTGTACTCGTGTGCATATCGTCTGTCAAATCGAAAAAAGGAACTAGTATGGAACTAGGAACTAGTTCGATTTGGCAAATCGAAATAAGGAACTAGTATGGTGAGCAATTATTCACTTGCACACTGGTGTGTTATTCCTCTTGGTATTGAGGGAGACAACTCTCAGGACATCGATGCTGGTATCAAGTTAAAAAAATGACTGAAAGTCATTACCGTTCATTAATCATGCCTGTATTCATCTACTAGTGGCAGAACCATTGCTATTAGTTTTTAACTTGTATGTTAACAGGGTATCCCCCATCGGCCACATACCGCCTTCCATCAAGGGGTTTGTTAAACAAATAAATATGCCAATAAAAAGACGCAGAATTAAGGGGGGAGTTTAGAGAAATGCCGAGCCAAGTCAAAAACTGAATAATGCGTAGAAGATGTATCCAGAAAGGGTTAGAGGACACATAGTTATGTGGAGCCTGAAAATCAAGACATAAATTGGCTTGGGGTCTTCTCTGTCACAAAATTCATCGTACAACGGTTTAATTACATACAGACTTATCATTATTTTTTATCACATGTCCCTTTGTTACTTGGCTTAACCTACACATGATTTGTTAGAATTAGTTCGGTATGCGTAACTGTAGATCGGTTTCGTGGTCATGGATGTCACCTTATGTAGAATTTCATAATATCCATCTTCCACACTGCAAAATTACTTAATATCCCCTCTCAGTAGGACAGAAAAGAAAGTAATTTTGTCTGTTGTTTGATTAAGCTTTTTGAACCCATACAGCTCCCCAAGAAAAAAAATCGATTTGAACCGACACAGAAACTTGTCCGTAAAAGCGTATTTTGGTTAAATTAATGAAATAGAAGGGATGGACTCCGATAGGAGAAATTAACCAATGGTGACTTAGCTGTATCCATAGATCTATTGGCTGGACTTTGGACCATCAGGGGATCGCTTGAAAATGCATAATAAAATGGATATTATATGTGTACGCGTTATAATATACTGCATTAGTGACATGGAAAATATCCTGTGAACTAAAACATTATTTATCCATGTAAATTGTTCCTTTCCCCCACGGTAGTCTCGTTGGGTTTGTGTTGGTCAAAACTGTCAAAACCAAATTTTAACAACATTATTAATTCATCTATCGTATATGATATGTTGAACAGCAAGAAGGTTGTTTTTTATTTTACTGTTTTTTGAAAATAATTTTGCAAAGAAACAGTCATGCATTTTCGAAGCAAGAAATCTTTTTTTATTTTTATCTTATGTGTTGAAGCTGAATGCATTGACTTTAATCCCCCTAACATATTTTTCACATCTTAACCAGAAAATTGTCTAATTAATTCACAAAGCATTTGATTTAATAACCATGTCCTAAGATTCGTTGATCCAGGAAGGAACGGAATTGTTGTTACAACAATCTTACGAAAGGTTCGGCCTTAATCGATTAAAAAATAAACATACGGTATCCTAAAACTAACCTGCGTTGAAAGTACAACGAAATACTTCCCCTGTGTTAATTGTTGCCTTAACAATGTTGCCTTGTTCTTGGACACCTGTATAACAATGCATCTACCGGTGCTGTAACATGTCTTTAAATTGATATATCTAGACACCCCCAAATGTAGATGCATTCCCTTTTCATCTACCAGACTAGCCTATGATATGTTGTTCCTTGCCATGAGCGCCACATAATTGTTTTAATAGACCGTGTAAAAAAACAAATTGTACTAACTTATCTTCATCAAGATGGTAATTACCCGGGTGTTCCACCATTCTGACCGGGAACAAAAATGGCAGTGAGCACTGTCTTATTTACTTCCCGTATCGTGATTCATTAACGCTATGTCAGTTATACTTAGATTGAATGCGATCATGTCCAGCATTATGCAGTTATCATTCTGCATATGGATCAATACACTCAAGATAAAGTTGAAATGTATAGTAGAGTTGATTATCAGATGAAGACATGGGATTTCGTTTACGTGAAATTAAACTGTGTGAAGGGTTCTTGATTGGTACCACAACCCATATGAAATATTTTCATTTGTTAATTGAGGACACTGTGCACAATTTCGATGTTACCCTACAAAACTTGAACATTACAACGTATAAAAAAAACACTACACACAAGAAACAGTTATTCGCTGGACTTTCGAAATGGTTGCGCACATTTCAACGAATTTAATTATTTTGGGGATTACCATGATTATTTAACGATGCATGTGATATTTCTCATGTGTCCCTTGCCTCTAAATATTTCTCTCGGGAACACCATGCAACAATGTCGTCGTGGAATAAGTGAGTATGGGTCGAGCTGGCACAGGAATTCATCATACACTGCGAAAACTGGGGTGTTAATTTGATTCTCTCGGTATCTATATATGACAACACCAACATGGTGTTAATTTTACCAACGATAAAGCAGTGGGAATAACTAACACCATGTCGGTGTTGTCACATATGGAATCAATTTAACACCCCAGTTTTTGCAGTGTAAACCAACAAAGTCCTTGGTGTTTAGTTTTTTTAAGGTTTGCTGCTGTCTCTCTTTAAATCATAATGAAATTAAATACAAATCATCATTATTGTCTTACTAGGAGAATAAACGAAGTTGTGCAATCTCATATTATCTCAAAATAATATTTTGAGCGGTTTGTAATTTGATAGAACGCAGTAATGAACTTTCACAATATTTCCATTACAAACCACAACAACACCAATGGAAACTATAGCTTTTTAATGCCATCGCCTGCTGTGGTTCTCCATTTTGTAAATGACCAATGCAATTTGGGGGATTTTTTTTTGTCACGTTGCTAAGCTGTCCCTTAATGAGAAAAAAGTCCAAAGCGCAAAATTTTAAAACAAAATAGAAACCATTTCATTTACGCGCTCGCCATATGGGTTACCGCATTTGCAGTAATGAGTCACCTGCGAATGCTAGTATATACCACAAGAGGGAATATGAAATTCACGCCCGTGCACCGTATGGTCATTTTCGGTTAAATATTAACCAAATACAAATGGCGAGTTCTGCTTTTTATGGTTTCGATAAAACGGAAACCGGGCACCAGTACATCTACAATCTACAGTTTTTCTCTCTTGTCAATTTAATGCCAGGAGATCTTAATAGAAAGAGTTTCTGTCTTAAGTACCAGATAACAAAAAATAAAGAGACAATGTTTTGTTTTAAAGGGTGTGTACAGCATTGGTAAGACTGAAAGAATAAATGTTCACAGTTTTGCACACAACCTACATGCTATAAAGACGTGGGAAACTTCCCTTAAAACAGTTCTGCCCGAAATGCTATAATTTTTGATAAATGAGCAAAACAATAATATTTCTGATCTCGCGAGTCCAAAACCAGGTGTTTGAATACAGTGAAAACGTCACCCAAAGTGCGGATACTGGTCTTTGACAATTATTTTTATTATTATTATTATTATTATTATTATTATTATTATAATTGGTTTATTTATTTGAATCACAAAACAGCCAAAAGACTGACACCATTCAAATTTACAAAGCTAGCGAAATTAAATGTGACAATAATGTCCGCATGCTTTACAGGATATTACATCATTTGTTTATAAAGAGTACATTCAGGTCCATTCCCTAGTTTCCCCAAAACACATCATCTTATCAGCCTGTGAAATTTTCGTCGATTTAAAGGATCCCGCTTAAATGAAAATGACGAAAAGGGTTTATGGTGTTTTGTTTTCTTAGGGATGTCGTACATGGTGATAACAGGCTTGGTTTGATTGCGGCAATCGGAATGAGCAGTGTGGTTTTCGAGTCTTCCTCTTCCTCGACTTCGCAAGCATGTTGGATATATCTAATTTGTCTTGAGAATTGCATCTGTATGAACGTTGTATGCACGAAATGAAATAATTGAACTTTCAGATTGAAACTGAAAAAAAAGTATCGTTAATTACCAACCATGTTATTTGTTTTTTAAAGATAAGGTACTGAAGCTGAAATGCTTATAAACGTCACTTCCTCCTTTTTGGCTATGATAACTGCGTGTGAGTTAAAAAGATAGTGGGAAATAAAAAATGAAATCACAAAACATGATTACACAAGAGATGTCATTTCCTCTAAAAGGGTTACTGATAGGGTTGACTACTTATTGTAAAAACAAACCAAATCTTGTGGTTTTTACGGGTTCGTTTTTCGTCTCCAAGACGTAAAACCAAAGTTTTAAAAACACTGCAGTAAATGCCTCAACACTTCACTGAATATAATCCTGACATTACCCAGTCATATATGATTATATTTTGGAACAATCACATCAGGGCTTAAATCACGAGAAAAATGGAGAACTTCAGTTCGCACCATCATGGCCCTTGATTGTCTGCGTGATTACCGCAGGTTATTTTTTTTTTCTTCGTTTTTAATCCCAAAGTTAAATTCACTAAACTAGCAATAACCTGTTGAATCGTGAGCGGGTAATAATAGACCCGACACCTCATACCAGACGGCAACCCCTGTCTCTCAGAGAGACGAAATCTCTCTCAAGCGTTGCCTTGTTTGTCTCCGGTATTAAGATTTTTCACAATCGTTAGGAAGAAGGGGAGCTTGCTTTGATGTGAGACTAGAGTGGAGCCGTGTATTGGGTCCATGACATGTCAATAACTCATCACCAAGGATATAGCTAGGTTAGCACGGTTATAAAGGTGAAGCTTTTTATGAAAGCTGATCCCCCATCTCGTCGATGCCTTTTCTCAGTTTAAATGATGCCATACTCTAGAAATCTTTTGTACATCCATGATATATCTCAAGGCCATGCATAACAAAAATTCCTTAACTTACAAAAAATATGTTTTTATCTTAAAAACTTACTGGTTGCCTTTGTCTTGTGATGTTTTATTTCGTTTGGAATACTGTCATCATCCAGAATTTGTTTATAAACGAGATATATGTATCTTCCCATGCATATCAAAAACCGTTAAACTACAATAAAACACAATAATTGTCGCAAATGATTTGGAATTAAATGGTGGGGGGACACGATATTGTAACATCACCATTCTGAAACTATTAAACTAATGATGTTAAAATAAAGTGTGAATAATTAAATCCAAGAAACTGTTGATATGTAAAAGAAAATAATGATAATAATAATAATTAAAAAAAATTATGAACAAATTGGCGAGCTGCCATTTTGGTTAACAAAAAAATTCATAATTATGACATACTTTTTCTGTGCAAAAAAAACATTTCTTTATTTTGTTTACTTTTTGAAGAGCTTAATAAACGTCATTGAAGACGTCATCAATACTGAAATTCCATGTTGATGACCCATAAATGATAACCTTTCCATGAATTGAAGAAGACAATACCACTTGGAAATAATGAACTAGAGTTAATATTCAATCTGGCTCCATCAGCAATAGTAAGATTACAATCCCGCCCAGTCATACTTACAGATAACCTACATTGCGCATAGTGTGGCTTGCGTCATTTTCCATGGCGTATAGTCGCCCTTATTATGAAAAACAGAAATGTTGATCTGCCGAAAGACTGTGACGGAATACCCAGAAGTTGTGTTACGAAAGTGATTAAAACAATTAAATCGAAATAACAGTTCCTCACATACCGTAGGTTTTCGATGATCTAACACACATATCTAAATAAACAATACAACTATACCGTTTTCAAGTTAATTGGCCAACAATTTTTAAGTTGGTATATAGCCTTATTTGGTACGCTTTATTAAGGGACGTGGAAAAAATGCTTTCATTTTATCTTTCAAAATAAGTGTTGGAATTGTAGCTGTATTTAGCTATGCTTTCATTTTATCTTTCAAAATAAGTGTTGCAATTGTAGCTGTATTTAGCTATGGTCCTAGTTCACTATTTGAAATCAAGCCTATTTTTATGCAAGCGTTTATTTGATTTTTTTCCTGCACAAATATTGCGTTGTTTTGCTGGATAAATGAGAAAAATACATTGCATATAATTCAACAAGGCAAACACTTCTTTGTGCTAAAGATAACTAATTGCTCATCTATCTCAAAAATTGCTCTTAAATTTGACAAGCGTAAACCGTATTGCTGCGGAATGCTGCCCATTGCCACTGCATTACGATTTCACAGCAATCCAAGATGGCGGTCTGCGTCTTGTTGACACGTACTCGTGTACTTCCAGTGGAATCCTGTCAAAGCACAGACCCAACCGCGTAGTTTGGGGATTCCCACACCACAAGGTTATTAGTATTGGAGCTTTTTATGTACTTGTTCAAAACCATTTTAACCCCTTACGAGACCAGTATTTCCGACCCCAAGCTATATTTATTTCCGTGTATTATGAAACAAAACTCCGTAGCTGTGTTCTGCATGGTTATATCTTTCCCGTAACAAACTACGCCATAAGCCCATGAGGTGGAGTCTGAAACCGTCATGCATCCGCCCCGGTCCTACTTCATAGTACTCAGAGCTTGTAAATCTGTTGTTAGTTACCATATAAGATGTACTAAGTGTTGTTACAGCTTTGGCTTGTCCCCGTGTCCTGCCTTTCCATCTTAACACGAAAGGCCCTAACTGTCATGTTAGCGTCTGCCCGTTGAGACCTTAGAGAGAAACAAATTCCCGCGGACTCATTATACACAACCCGTTTGTAGGCCAACAATCTCTCTGAGGAAGATTTCTCGGATCAATTTGTCAGATACTTTTTTTTTCCCAGAGCATTTTTTTTTTTGTTACAAAACGATGTTATTACCCTTTATCAATTTCAGAACAGTATAAACTTAAACTTGTCGAAACTGCTTTTGTCAAAGGAGACTCGAATAACTGAACCCAAGCAGCAAGTTCCACATTTAAATTCATTGTCTAATGATTCTAAATTCTGAATAGGGAAACAACACACTGCCGTTGTATTTAAATATGTAATAAATTAAGGCATTAATATTTAAATGACCATGACTGTTCATAATCATTTGCATGGGGCTGCCTCATTGGAATTATTACACCTACTTCTAAGATGTTAGCCTGGATCTAGGAATAAGATGTCAAAATTTACCCCAATCGGCAATATATAATAGCAGATATTTTTTTCTATTTCGCCAGCTGTCTGGACATCTTTTTCAGACTGGTTTCGCTTTACATTAACAGGCATGTGATTTCAGGATTTTTCCTGATTTCAGGATTTTTACAAAACCCCCCTTGAATCTTCAAATTTTCTTGAAAGAAGTAGAGCAGTCACCAAAGGGAGAAAGAAATCGTCCACTTTGTGACCGAACCTGTAGTTTTGCATTTCTGGTGATGTACAGAGTCTGTAAACCTCCTGAATTGTAAAATCTGAGAGGTTCCAGGCCCGTAAAGCCATTTTCAGGAATTTTCAACATTTATCAAATCTCATCCCTGCAATAATTTTACTCGTAAATGACAGAAATATGCTAACACGTATCCCTCAGGTGACTTTGAAAATAAGTGCCTCTTGATCGATTTATGGGTAGTTTGGTCCTGGTATTTTGTAGAGAAAATATGATGGGATTTACTGTATAATAGCATTTTAATCATGTATGCAGTCCTATGAAAAATATTCAACTTTTAGGGTGAACAAATACAAATTGACTGGAGCGGGATTTGAACCTGCGACCCCCGGATTAACGTACGGTATGTTGGCGGTATGTTAGTCTGGGTCGCAGGTTCAAATCCCGCTCAATTCAATTTTTTCCCTCGCCCACCCTAAAATTGAATTAAATTTACCCAGTCAGTTTCCTTTGTAGTGTATTGCTTATTATATGAAAAATATTGCTCACTAGTGAAAATCACTGCTATAACCAGTGGGATTATTATAGTTATCAATTGAAACGTTGCATACTTGTGACCAAAGCAAATAATTGTTAACGAAAATTTTACAACATGATAAGTTTTTAATATTATTTGTCTTCATTTTGTGATTTTCTTTTTTCATCATAATTTTCCTGCGATGGTTTTGTAGCCCCACCCACCCACCCCCCCCAAAAAAAAAAACACCCATTGACAAAATAGGAACCGTTCCTTCCGACAACGTATTTGAAATGATAATGATGTCATCATTTCTTGTGAATGACATGATATTGCATGACACTCATCTTTTTTTGCTTTAAATGTCAGCAAAAGATGTAGCTCTACCTATCCCGTTGCTAATGCGATGGGGCGCCGCCAAGGGTTTACCCACAGACTATCCTTTGTCTAGAGGTTCACACGACAGCTGGGAAAACGTGTACATCACCTGCACACGCATAAAAACGCATCTCAATATACCCACAACACATAAGGGCTTATTGCCTGGTGAATAACTAACAGCGTATTCAAATCACGCATGAGGGTCGCAGGGACCAGTCGCTGGTCCAACTTTACTTTTTATTTTGTGAGAATTTTTAATATATTCAACTTCAAGCTTACCTGTAAGGTTTGTTGTCACGTTCGTCATCTATTGTGTTGTTTTGTTTCCAAGTCGACACCCAGTGCGTCACGTAGAAATATCAATTCTTTCTTCTTATTATCAGTAGTATTTCATAATGGTGTCGTCACACGCCAACGCTGTGTCACAAGCCACGACCGTAACTCCCGCCGCGTATCCGGCCCATCCTTCCGCAAGAAACGGACGATTGCTCTCGCCAAGAGATAAACCCCCCATCCTTGTCTTCTGCTTCATGAGTATAGTCTTTTGATTTTCATTTTTTTCAGAGAGGCAATTTCGTGGTCGTCCAGGCCGTGTGTCCGATCGCAGCGGCTCGGTACTCGATTCTGCTTGAATTTGCTCCGATGCCTGTACTTTGAGACCGTATATCAGAGCATTTACAAACAAAAAAGTCAGTCCAATATTTAACATAGTCTCCAGTGCAAATGACACCAAGCACTTTGTTATATATTACATTTTTATTTGAAGTTCAGCCGTTTGTCTGTTGACTTAGCAAAGCAATGCTTCAGAAGTGACTAGTGCCTATATGGTTTGCAAGCAAATTGGGCATATTTATGCTAAAATGTGTTTATTGATCGCACACACACAAAAATAAACCCCTCTCCGGCGTTTGAAAAAGATGATTATTAGAGGATGAGTCTATATAATGACGGCATTGGATTGAGTGGGTTGTTTTGTGCATACCTCTGTTTTCTCATCAAGCCACTGTTTATTCATCTTGTTATGATCGTATGATCATAACAGAAATATGTCATCCACACCACAAGACAACCCCGCCACTTGGGATGGAGGAAGATATTTTCTTCATTTCATACACCGGGGCACCGTCGGTATTTTGTCTTGCCGCCTCTAGGCTGGAGGGGTTGACTCTGCCTCCGGGGCTGATATTGAATCTGCAGTTTGCAATTTGATAACATTCTTAGGGCTTTATTGCTTTCATTATTCCTTGGATTGGTGGGCTCTCTGTCTAGCTATACGGAAGCTTCATCCAATTCGGCTGATGTGCCTTGACTGATTGTATAAAGTTTAGTTGTTAGTGGGTATGACGGCAGTATGACTAGCTCTAGGTGTGTCACTGTGTCAGTCTGTCACTCTGACGGCACTGCATGCAGACGGTAAGGTCTATGTCTTCTCACCCTGTGTCTTCCCCAGGATAGTCCCATTCTATTATCTCTTACCATGATATGTGGTGTATATAATGTTGACCAGCGTTTGTTTTTTAAGTCTGCCCCTAGCCAGGCACCGGACTCCCTTCACGTCTGCCTACCACAAGGACTGCATGACTACCTCTGTGTGTTTCTTTGTCTGCCATTAGGTTTGTCTTCGGAAATTGACTCATAGTCTTGTATACAGGATTCTGTCTAATTTGACAGTCTTGTTTTCTTTACATTGGTTTAGAACTGACTGTGTTTCATTGTGAAAAGATGCATAAAGCCCCATCGTTTTCGTACTATGGATGTTTAGCCATATTCTTATTCGCATATTATTGGACACTTCTCTCCCTAACCTGTTGCGCCTATTCAACATCAAGACTGCATCTTGGATTATTTTCCCCCAAACCGTTTGCATCTTTGTCTGAAAACTGTCTTCGTCAATATGGTCAATGCCTACCCCCTTTAGCTCTTGTGTTTCTCCACCTTACATCACAGTGGCAGTCTCGGGATATGTCTTTTCTTTTCCCCAAAGGCCTCTCCATTTCTCGTGTCTTCCTCTTAGTTTGGTCTCAGTCCTCGGCCGTCAAAACAGCTCATCCCAAGGGGTGTAGGCCTACACACGCCTCTGCCTTTGCCTCCGAATTAATTCATGAATATTTTAATATCTGTGTCAACCAGTGTCACCATTGGCACCAATGAGGTGCTTTAAAAAACATTATTTGTCAAAGTCAAGCAAATCGTATGCATCAAGAATGAAATCAAGATCTAGCCCCAGAAAAAAAGCCCCAATCTATTTCAAACGAATTGTGCGTGTGTGTGGTTCTCGAACATGTGTTGTAAAGTTTTGTTTCATCCATCATATTTTCCTCTTAATCAACTCAGTGTTTAACCATACTGAGGCTGGAAGGAAAGATGGTCGGGTAACACTGTTTATGAAATGATTATTCAAACTAGCTACCTGTTATGGATACAGGGTATAGTTGTGACTTAAATAATGGGTCCAGTGACCGTTGGTTCTCAATCTTTCCTACCTCATTTTTTTTCTTCTACCTCAAGCATGATTCTCCTTTTCATGCAAGCCAGTCTCTTCATCCCATCATCCCAATCTCCCATAGCCTCCAATCTCCCAGATCCCGAACGCCCCTCTTGCAGCACACCCAGCCCCGCCCCAGCCTGGGGGATTAATAATTTACATGACAAAGAGTTTCTCATTAACCCAAAGTGAGTTATTACTAATTAACTGCGATTAATCAGTAGCTCGTTGCTTTTGGCGAGTTGATGCATTGGTGAAACCAGTCACAGTTTAATGAATATTCAAGAATCTCTCTCATAGAATATCAGACATTGAAATTGAGGCTTTGTGTAACGTAACCTAAAAGAAGTATATTTCATTTCAAATTAATCGTTAGTTGGAAAGATATATATGTTTTGTTTATTCTAACTTGTTTTTAACTAGCCTAGGATGCAATAATTTTAATAATGTGGGTCGGGTCTTTCGGTAAGAGAGGCACACCAATGGGGGATGTTTTGGCAGCTCTAACCATGTAGCGGACGCCGAGGGGGACCCGAGTGGGAACCATTCTACCCAATTCCATCATTGGCCATTTTGAACAGGATTCCAGACCACAGCTATTTAATTGATCTCTCTCTCTCTATATATATAATTATATATATATATCAATGGTACCAGACTACCTCCCTGTCCTTGGTCACGTGCTTCGGTCATTGAGTAATCACGGTGGCTGTAACACCATATGATTCTTACGACTCTTACAAGTCGAATAAACTATTCTTAGTAATAAGATAATTACCTTGGTCAGTTGTTAAGATCGCTTTGAGAATGACATTTTCTCTTTTTATTAACCGCGTTGTATTCAACCTGAGGTAACAAACAGCCCGCGGTGAAATCTGAGTGGGCGTGGACTGGAAGTGGGATGTGGTCTGTTAATGCTGTTCACAATCAATAGAATGCCATCATGCAAAAATATCAATTGTTTCACTTCGTTTTTTGTAGGAAATGTCCACCCCCTCTTTATGATCATAATACACCACTCCCACTCCTCTCCCCCCCCCCTCTCTCTCTCTCTCTCTCTCTCTCTCTCTCTCTCTCTCTCTCTCTCTCTCTCTCTCTCTCTCTCTCTCTCTCTCTCTCTCTCTCTCTCTCTCTCTCTCTCTCTCTCTTTGCTCATATTTTCGACCCCCATTGAAACCTTTTAAGCATGGAGATAATCATTAGGCCTATATTATGTACGTAGATTGATAAACATCAAGTTTACTTGTGGCAAAGGAAAATGTAAACATGTTAAGTTTGTTAAAATCCTCTAACCGTAAAAGGGTATAACATTTCAAATGGGGGCAGGTTCAAAAACAAACAGAAAAAAATCATGAATTTTATTTGTATGCATGCGTCTTTCATCTTTTAAGATACAGTACAACTTAATAAGCTTAAGCAATTGGCCCGTCTCAAAGATTCAAACTTTGACTTGGTTATTTCGAATCGGCTCTTGAAACTTGACCTTTTCTTAAGATACGAGAATCTACAAGGAATGTATACAATAGTTAACCATTTAAATCAGGGCCATTAATAGCTAGATTAGTATGTAGTTATTCATTGCTTCCTATTTTTCCAGCAGTTTGGGTGGAGGGGAATCACACCTCGTTTTTTTTTTAAATTTATTTCTCTTGTGTTTCGATGTGTATTAACGCAAGACACACAGATTAAATTGAGGTGAACTTCGCAATCGGGTCATTATACATTACTAATTATCTCGGTTTACTATCGTGAGATGACCTACTACTGTTTGATGTATGCTTAGTTTAAAACAATACAACGAGTTACTAATTTTAGTTATTTAAGATTGCTCCATATTATATGTGGGTCGTATAGCTTTGTTTTGTCCCCCTTGTGTTCCCTAATTTCCCGACTGAATTTGTCAGTCTCCAATTTGTCAAACTGATAGACTGGCCTGGAATGTTGTAATCTTTGAGTTCAGTATGGAATTTATGTAGGGTGACATTTATGGCCAGCTCCTCCAGAATATTAAAAAATATATATTTTAAGCTTATAGGCTAATCTCTATTTTATAACAGGTTGATTGGATTGTGCTTACTGGGGTCCCAAGTGTGTAAGCCTAGGGGAAGCTGCAGGTTTTTTCCTCCAATATCACTTCTGTACATTGTCTTGATTCAAAGAGAGTATTGTAAGCTTACAAGTAAAGCAATAGTTTTCATCAAAACCGATATTGTACTTCCTCATGATTCAAAGAGCGTAAGCATGCTTAGGCCTATCAGTGCAGAGTCAGCATTTTGGCAAATGCAGATTCTGTAGCTTAACTTGATTCATTGCCGTACTTCATATACTACCCCGTTTGCCTGGGTTAAACAATGAATAACAATGCCTAGGTCCAGACGGTTTTTCAAAATCAAAGATAAACCTTTATGCGAAAAATAATAGGCCTACATATGATTTACTTAAACACTTTTCAGGTGTTTAAATCTACAGAGGCGGGGTATGAATATTGTTTTGTACAATAACGGGTGATTAAACAGTCAAGAAAATGCTGTAAAGTGAAAACAAATGAATTGAAATGAATGCTAGTAATTGCAGTGAATGATCGACTACTGAACATTGTGAAAGCTCATTGCTTGGGGGCATTCCGTGAGAACAGCGTTCGCTGACGGTGTTTGTATAGTAAGCCCTCCCCCCTCAACAAGAAAAAAAATCTGCACAAATGCTGTCGTGTCGATAAAAGGCATTATATATAAGCGGCCATTACAGAGTCTGAGTTTGTCACTGGTTTGAAGATTGTTATCCACAAAATGCCTTTCTATCAGTGCGAGCACGTGTAAGCCGGGCCGATGTCCCCCTGCCCGCTTCCCCTTCAGTCGATGTAGCGTGCACGCTCCAAACCTTTTTTCTCCTCTCCTGAAGCTAACAGTCATGCCAGTCAAGATGGGGGAAAATAAGAGAGAAAAACCCACGGCCGTTGGTCCAGCCAATACACATGCAAAATGGGTGCGTAACCCAAGAAACCATGAAAAATTTATGTTGGTCCGGGCGACTGCACTAAAACTCCCTCGAGACGTGTAAAGTTAAAAGAGAACGCCTTGCCTTTTTGCCCGCTAGTCGCAGCAGCCCCGAGGTATAATAGAAACGGGGAGAATGTAGGTGCGAATCTGTTAATTGGGACCTATTTGCCCAAGTGTATACTGTTTAGCTTATCATGGAGTTTGGAGATGGAAGTGAATCGCCTGCTGTGTAGTGTTTGAGCGTATAAAAACTACCCTGCCTAATTCACACCTATGTTGAGGGGAGGTTCCTTTGAGTTTTATGAGGGGGGGCAAAAAGCCCCTAGAGTGGACCATCAAGACGCGGTAACTCTTGTGAGGGTAGATTACGGTTATCACCAACACTTCTTAAGTACTTGGCTATTATTGTTCTATTGGAGGGTAATCTGCAGTAAAGCCTAGCACGGTACCTTTGTGGCAGCGTGCCGCTAATTGCTTGGTCAAAAAGAAGAGAACAAAGTCGGGTAAACAAGCCGAGGTCTCAGGAAGAGCTCACTGGGGTACGCTCACAACCAAAATGTTTCGCCCCTCTCATGGCTCTATGTCAAGACCAATAAACTCATCAAATGGCTGTTTCTTTGTTGGCTAGAACTCCTTTCGGTCCACGAGGAGCCTCGCCTCGGCCTGCATTTTTCTATCTTGGCAGTTTGTTTTGACCTAAAAGAAACAAATCAACAAATCAACGAATTTCTCAGTTCCAAGCAGTTGATGCTTTCGTTTAACGTGGCTTTTCTGTATACAAAGTGCAAAGTAAACAAAAAATGGGAGCACGGTCGGTAAAATACTAAACTCAAATCTTCAACATTAAGATCTTTGTCATAAGCATTGTGTCTCTAACAAGGAAATCTGTTAGAAACATTCACTTTCCCCATTCTTTTTCTTCTGTTTTGCAACACGCAAATAACGCTTCTCATTGAATGAAAATCATCAATGACCACATTTCTATTGAACACTGTGGATCACGAATTGAAGAATTTCAACTCGTTTGTATCTTTTCATGAGTTTATTTTGGGGTGTCTAGTGTAACACAACAATACATTAATCATTTTTGCTTACACGCTGTCCCAAAATACCCAAATAGCTTGATTCTAATAGACTTGCCGTACGGGTTGAGACAATATTTGATTTGAAGACATAAATATTTGATTTCAAATACAGCATATTTGATTTCAGATAAGATTTTTTTTTTACCTGTGTCATAATTTACAGCATATAATTTCTGCCTTTGTGTGTAATGTCTCACACGGTACACAGTCCGGTGAGTCTTTTTTTTCTTCTTTTTACTAAATCAATGGGGGCTCTCGTTTCAATCAGTGCAAATAACACTCGTTGTGTGTACATTTAATATTTGGGAATGTAATCACCAACAAATTATATGGGGAAGCGGGAGCTCCTTAAACGTTGCCTCGGGCCGTACACCAATCTTTCATTGCCGGAGCCAGGGTACACGGCAGTAACCCAGAGGCAAAAGGAAAGGCCGGGGAGTGTATGGTCATAGCCCACAGCCTCTGAGGGTTCTCAATCGTCAACTCAAGAGCACAATCACAGGGCATTTGGTCCACGTCAACTCACAGCAGAGAGTGCGCCGTGCAAGAAAGCAAAATATAGGAAGAAACACATTGCGTCTATTGTATTTCAGTCCGCCAGGGAAGACTATACTGCCACGCTCGGATGTAATTTCCGAGCCTTAAAACCAAGAAACCCCCCAAACGATGATGTTTCACTGTGTTAAACCAAACCTTAATCCCGATTATAATTGTTCCAAGTACGAGGAGGTTTTCTTCCAAACCCGTTGAGGAGGAGCGACGGAGGAGAGGAGAGATAGAGGGGGAAAAATGGAAAACAGGAGATATTGTTTCCCTAACCCCTGCCCGGCTTGATACGCCATGGTGTTGACCTAACCGTTGAAAGGGCCAACCTCTAAGTTGTGCCTGACCCACCTCGATGACACATGACACCTTCCCGCCATTACTTGTGAATGGGAAATACGCTAATATGCAGCTCTGACTATACGCACGGCAAACTCGTCAAGCCAGCAGGGGCCCCACACTAATGCACTTGGATTCGCTCTTCCGAAACCCGTGCACGCTCTAAAAGCCTTTGCTGGGGAATCGAAATTCGCACGATAATAAGTAACCGGGTGTTATTTCTCAAATTAATAGCTTCTCGGATGTCTGATCGTCATATGGATGTGTTTTCATGCACATATTTTTCTGGGATGGAAATATACTGTATTGTTGTCATAAGATTGTTACACCTTTTTTTTCATTGTTTTTTTTCCCCTGAATCCATTTCTCCAATCTGAATTTTGCTCTTCCTCACACCGAATCTCACATGTGTGTTGCTTTTTGCACTTGCAATAAAACCTGTTGTACTTATGCGGGGAAAAAAATAAACGCCTGTATGTTGTGTATTCGATCTTTTCTCTCCATAAACACCGAAATCTAGAAAGGCATCTAAATTCAGCTGCTGTCCTTTTCCTTGTCGCCATTCTCCACATATGAAGTAAAAATGTCCAATTCAAAACGATGATTTCATTCATAGTTGATATTATTTCCAATGGAATGGAATCGAACAAGCGAAGTTGCAACAGGTGACTTGGTACAAACATTAGTTAAAATTGTCAATTTTGTTTCCCAAAATTGACCTGTAATTTTCTGAAACCTACAATCCTCGTAAATGCATGTATTTCCAGTGACAATTCCCCTGGGAATAGGTTATTGAAAGTAAACTAATATACGGTACTTCGGCGATTTTCTGTCACTGTTTTTAAGCGAAGTGTTGCACCAAGCGATACCGGTATGACTGCCCAGGTTTTCAAAAATTTAGAAGACAGGGATATATAACTGTTAAAAAAAAATAAGAATTAAATTTACTTCATTCTCATACAGCATATAAATATATTCTGTAAAATCTGTATGCCTATTTATGACTTCCAAAATTATGACCTTGCATTGTTATCCGATTTATGGTAAGTAGTGGTCGTGAGATTTTCTTGTTCAATTTTTTCTTCATCCCTTAAAAAACTACGGAGTTACTTTATCGCAAATGGGTCCAAAGATCGAGTTGAAGAGGTCTAAAACACTGTATCGACGATACCTGCAAAGCTTGACAAATCTCCGGGTACAAGGTCCGTCCGTGATCCGCTATCACCGGACCACTGGATTATACAGCCTTGCCATTCGCGTACCCTCCCCCACTAAACAACACAATGGATGACTTATTAATATTAGGGTCTACCGAACCACGGACCTTACCACCTTTATCATCCGTTAAGAATTTCTTACCGATAGAAAACAATAATATGAGAAGGAAAAAAATAACCGTTGTGATTCATGCTCCATGCCCGTGGAATGGCTACGCCATTTTGACAACGACTGTTACTATCTATAATGCTGTACATGATGACCGTGCTTGCGAGCTTTACCCCGCCGACGAGGCTGATTACGAATTCTTGTCGCATTCTCCCCGTGCGACTAGAACGAAACAGCGCCGCAATCGCAATGATCCCTGCTTTACTTGGACAAAAATCAAATGCAACTTAAAAAGACCAGTAAAGGAAAAAAGATTGAATAATGCACTTGAATATGCCGTGCAGTAAATTAAAAAGCAGAAGAAAAAGAAAGAAAAAACACGGGGCAAGTTTGTCTTGATTTTGTATTACAATTCATTTGGTCGTGTTGTGACTCTTCACAATTTGATTTGTTCTTGTTCAGAAAGGAAATTCTACTTGTATGGATTGAACTTTGTGCTACCACTTCAAAATGCTCTACTTTTAAATATATTTTATACATTGACGTAGTATTAATTCAAACACCAGTTCCCCATCAGCAGCGTATGTTTTCGTTGTGCCAGGAAATTCGTATTTTTTTTATGAATAATCACATTTATCTTATTGATGTATAGTATTTAATTGTAATCATACCATCTCCTGATCCGTCACGAATCTCTATCTTGAAGTGATCGTGCTTCACGAATTATATTACTCTTGTGATTCCTGAAGCTTCACACTAGTTTACCCCCTTACAAGCACGAGGCAAATCGACAAGTAATTGTGACTTCAATAGCATGTGATGTTGGCTGTATTCTACCTCCCCGGGCGGGGAAGGGACAGGCGCTGAACCTTATCAGGTTGAGAGATCCTGGAAACCCGCTAGCTTTTCCTCATCGACCCGGGGCTTTCTTGGTCGATCTCGGAGAGATATTCCTTTCAATTTTACTTCAGGGCACAAACCATCATCTCAAAAACTTGTCAAAAAGGTGGGATACTACCATAGTGCTAGAGCCTGTTGCAGCTAGCCTGTTGCTTAAAGCCTTTCGGTTATAACTACTAAATGAATTGAACCTTTTGATTTAGTAAGAGTTGTTTTAAATTATCATATAATGTGGACGACTTTGTCAGGCGTATCATTTTAATGATTGCATAAATCCAAAAGTCGTAGTATAGCTTCTCCCTGTTGCAACATATCAAGAAGTCCGAACCCCCAAAACCTTCTGAATGGAAAACAAAATTACACATTGTATATGTTTGATTTGGAAACTTTGCTCGATTCATACATAATTCATTCTGGCTGACTGCAGTCGACTTGTCAAGAGAAAATTGTTGATCCCCACAAAACCCATTTCACTCACTAGTTTATACTGAAAGAGTTAAAGAAAACACCATTACTTCTCTTCTACTGGGACACAGAATTAGGAAATAATCTTGAGAAAATTTAAAACTTTGTTTTGTTAACAAGTTCATCCGTGGATCAACAAATTATGTTTTATTTTTCGGCGGGAAAATTTAAAAGGCATATAGTTTGTTGTTTTGTTTTTTGGGTTTTTTTTGTGTGTAACTCAGCATTCTGTGGTTTACTTTTTTATGCTGGACACTCGAGACCGTTCCGTTTTGTCCAACAAAACCATGGCATATTTTATATTGATTTAACGGTGTTTTTGTGGCACACAATATTTGTCAATACTGGTGATTGCTTGTATACAAATTGGATATCATATAACATCAACTTGTGAACAGATATTTGTGTGCAGTGAACATCAAGCCGTGGGCAATGGAAACCTGTATCACTTTATGCACGTGTATTCGATACGCACAATAGACTAACACAAGGTGTGAAAATCTATTAGACTGGCGAAAGCTCGGTCAAGCGCAGTAGGTTCATAATGAACACACTTTTTTATACAGCCCAAGACCGAAAGGATTATTGTCACCAAGAGAGTGTGTAGTGGAATAAACAGTGACCAAAAGCGAACCATTTCAATAAAACTTATGATGTGAAAAACAGTTGAATCATTTATTTTAACTTTTTTTAACGAGTGAAAGTGTGGAATTCGTCAGCTTCCACAGATTCCTCTCAAATGATGGCTTTTCAAGATGAAAACATTCATAACTTAAGGTAATGTTTGAAGCTCTGTAAGGTGTGCAGGATAATAGTACAATAACTAGTTAACTAGTGAACTTGCGGGTACAACCATGTGTGAATCTCTTTTGTGATATTCCTAACTTTGCCGAGAGAAAGAGTTTGCTACAATCCTGAAATGTAATTTCAAAAAAAATAAGCAATGGCTTGTGTGTACCACTCCGGACAAGCAATTTAGTGATTCAGGAAAATGTGTTATGATGCTGCTGAGTGCTTCGTCAAGGATTATAACTTCAACTACCGGTTCTGGCTTCCCGAATAGAAAGTCAACTAAACCCAGAGAAAGAAACATGGTAATAAAAGAAAATTGCAGTCGTAACAATAAACAAAATATACGATACAGCATTGAGTTGCACAACAAAAGTTCACTTTGGAAACGAATTTATTCAGCGAACAGAAATGATAAGATCTCTCTTCAAGAACATATACTTCTTGTAAAGTATAAAGTAGATTTAGAGAGCGAGGAAAGAAAAAAACCGATGGAAATGCAATCTCATTCAGTTTTTTAGTTTATACAATAAACACTGTGTACAAAATATGATCCCATAAAAATTGATACATTATACAGTCTTTTTAGTGGATTTGCCTCGGCCCTTGGAAAATCCAATTTAGAGTGCCCCAGGCTGCTGATGACGCAAAGCAAACTAGCATGGTAAACTTTGCCCGGCGTTTTTTTCCCTGTCTTCAAATTTAAACAGCCTTGTCAAAGACGACAGTTGTGAGTGTGTGTTTTTCTACCTGGGTACTCTTTCTGGTTGGAAACACAAACATTGGCGGTCCGGGACTCGGACCTTTTTTCCCATTGAGTTCACGGTTATAATAAGCTAAACAAAGTGAATAGCGATAGAATGAAGAAGTTTACAAAACGGTCTTTCCAAAAAAGATCTAGGGCCTACCACTAAGAATAGAACAAACATCATTTATGTTTCTGTTTCCATATCACCATTTATCATCATTATTAGAATTTGTTTTTACAAGTGATTATCACAAACTGATCATTTTGGCACGTCAATCACTGAAATTGCTCCATCAACAAATAACTTTTTTTTTTAAAGAATACTACATAATAACAATATCAATAATAAACGCAATAACGCACATGTCGAATTAACCCATTTTGTAGGATCTCCCTTTTACAAACCATCTCCAAAAATTCAATCTGATACACAATGCCAGTATTACACACTAAACACCAGTTTTGAAAAATGTTAAACTTTGCAGTGAAAGTGGTTCACAGTTTTCAGCCAAGAGATAAGTTCAAAGTGATCACTTCTCATTGGATGTAGCAACTCAGCTCAATGCTAAAATAAAATAAGTGTATTGTTTGGCAAAAAATAGTGATAAAACAGTGTTTTACAATGTAAGAAAAAGCATAAATCTTGAGACGATAATTGTATTCAACTAGTTGCAGCAATTTAAAAAGGGTTTTAGGGTTTTTTTCTCAGTTGAAATATTGATTGGTTGTTGTTTGTTCAGGTCAGGAAAGGTACATCTCTATTTTCTTTCAAAGTTATAACCCATACATTTGAGTTTGGGTTTTGTGGCAAATGGAAATGCATATGAATATAGTCCAGTCTGACAAAAAAAACATCCTTAATGAAGATAGTTAGGAAGCGGTATTTTCTTATCTTTGGATTTATAGGTTCAATATCGATAAATTTGGTAAAAAGAAAAATAATAATCTAGTTCAAAGTATTACAGTGAAACTAAATAAGGAAATCTTTGGCTTTTTCTATTGTACTCGCAAAGAACTTTGGAACATCCATTTCTTGATCATTGCAAGCGAATAATCATGAAAATACATTAAAATAATAACAACAATAGTGGCAAAAATGTCTTATCACATAAACCACTGGTGGCTTTGGTTGTTTAAAGAAAAAATAGTTTGTCAATTCATATTGATTAATCAATGGTCTTTTGATTTGTATACTAACTCTATCTAAAATATATTGACAAAACTCTATCCACTAGTAGAACAATATCAAATAAATAAATATCAACAAATCATATCTACCTTGAGTAAACTTTGCACACATTGGATCTGCACGTAATGTGTACGCACCGATTTTGACTATTGGATTTGATCATTCTGATTGTTCACAATTTCAAAATCACAATTCATTTACATCATTTCCCATAGCAATTAGAAATCAAAAGTTACTGAAATAAAGTCACATTGGTCGTGAATGTCCACACAGCAGCTTCGCAATAATACATACAAACAAATCTCGAATCTGTGGGTTTGTTTCCTGTCTGATGAGAAAAGACAGAATTAGGATTGATTGAACGTACCAGTTTGTTCTGTTTTAGGTTGCACTGTTGTTGTTGTTGTTGTTGTTGTTGTTTACATGTTGTGGTTCGCTGTGGCGAGCTGGCTGTAGGTTGCCTCACCGCTAGTCGCGGGTATCGTGTAGTCCATAGATGGTTTGGCCATTGGACTTGTCATACTTGGCATTGAGTTATACGGTGCATAGGCCATAGCCTCGTAGCCCTTCATGTCCAGTTTGTGTTCCGATGAAATGATGCTGTTTATGGAGAAGGGATGGGTGAAAGAGGGGTGCTGGCCCCCTGGTCCAAACATGGCAGCTGGATAAGTACCTGGCATGGCCGTCATTGAGGTCATGGATGCAGCTGGATGGGCTATTGGGCGGGTAGGGATACCGGCACTGGCTAGGCTAGCTGGGGGTGGTGAGAGGGATGGAGGCTCCATCTTCTGCAGATCATGGTGGTGATGATGGTGATGTTGCTGCTGGTGATGCTGTTGCTCATGGTGATGTTGGTGTTGGGGCGGTGAGGCCATCTGGTGGTGAGATTGCAGTGTGGTGTGCGACACATCGGTAGCTTCGTTGCTGACCGGCGTGGAGGCGTTTGAGACGGTAACCCCGTCGCCGTGCCCGTTCTCAGCGTGTTCGTTGCCGTCATCGTCGTCCTGTCTGTTCATATCTTTCTGCTCCTTCCTCAGCGTCTCTCGCTTGGGACACTTGAAGCGCTTCTGCCGCCGGAGATAACAGCCGTTCTCGAACATGTTCCCGGCGTCCGGGTGCAGTGTCCAGAAGCTTCCTTTCCCAGGACGGTCTGGTGTTCTGGGCACTTTGACGAAACAATCGTTGAAGGACAGACTATGGCGGATAGAGTTCTGCCACCGCTGTTGATTCTGACGGTAGAATGGGAAAAGGTCCATGATAAACTGATAGATGTCGCTGAGGGTGACCATTTTCTGGGGTGACTGCTGGATCCCCATGGTTATGAGGGAGATGTACGAGTAAGGCGGCTTGGCGTGAGTGTAAGACCGCCGGTAGGTTTTCTCGGCTCGGACGCGATTGAGCGTATCTGCCTGTGCCTGTGCCTGGGCGGCGAGCCTCATACTCATCGCCGCTGAGTTGTTCATAGTGTTCATACTGTTCATGGAACCCATGCCGTTCATTCCGTTGAAGGTAGACATACCTGCAGCCGTCATGGAATTCATACCGTTCATGGAGTTCATGTTGGTCGGCATGCTCCCCATCCCGTTCATGCTCATGGTAGACATTGTCGACATGGACCCCATGCCGCCGGCCGTCATACCGTTGGTGTATGAGTTCATCTGATGCCCCATGGTGTTCATAGAACTCATAGAACTCATCGTGCTCATGGCACCCATAGCTCCCATGGAATTCATGTTCTGGAGCGTTGGAGAGGAGGCTGGATGGTAGGCCGACTTGGGTGAAATCATGGCGCTGTTTGCCATGGAATTCCCTCACAGACAGGGATGTCCTCGCTACTCTTTTACAATGCGCAGTATAGATCGGGGGATACTCCAAGTCCGTGTACGTACGAGTGTGCGTGTGTATTCAAACTGTCATCCCTCGCCAATGCAGGGTTGAGGATTTTATGCGCGAGGCAGTTCGGCGAAGTGACCTATGTAAATACGTACAACGTAGGCTAATTAATAGGCCACGCCCCCTGGTTGTGCACGGGCAAATCATCCAGTGCCTCCATTCGGCGCTGACAAATTGGCCGACGGACCACCCATTTATGGACGTTTTTATTGAACCGCTTCAAGTGTCAATCACTTAGAAACTGGCAAACACCGCCAGACAACAGGGTCTAACAACATCTTCCACTGGAAACACTTAATCCCAAACCGAATGTTGAAACCCCAAAATGGATATATCAAAACATCAGTGCTAATGACAAAAAAAAAGTTATTTTTAACCCTATGATTAACTTCTGTCAGTCTTTTTGTATTATTATATTTTGGGGGTGAAAATCAATTTTACTTCCTCAATGCAGTGACGTTGCAAGAATACAAGTTGAACAGACTACAATAGCCGTCTGCATAGGGTGAATACACCTGAGTGATCAGGTACGTGACGAGTTGCTCAACAGGACTGCCCACCGGCTACAGCTATAGCGACCCATGACGTCATGTCCATTGTTCAACTGATTATCAGCTCGGTACTATTCAAAGACACGTACCACAATGGAGAATGTTCAATAGGGTACACCCGTACCCATAATTGCAAACGTTACTATTGGACCTCTTGGTAGCACTATATGGCTAGGTTGAAAACATTCAGTACTAGCTTTCAGTTTTTCCCAACAACAAACGATCCTGTATAGCCGCCCTCTGTGTTAACCTTTATAGAGGGTACACGAAGATAAAAGCGGAGCATGTCTCCCGAACAATGTTTTTTTTTTTTTTTTTTTTTGCCGATCAGTAGCACCTTATTAAAGCCGACTGGGTTCCCAACCTATTCATATTCAGCGCTCTGAGGACCAGTCAGGCCGACATTTAGAGTCACACCTAAGTGCGAAGATTTCAAGAGATTATTTTCAACTGTTGGTCGGCCAGTCTACTCATAAAAAAATCGTTAATTGCTGGACAACAGAAACTTTATCAAAACCACACACACACACACACACACACACAAGATTTACTGAATGTAAATCAAAAATCCATGTCATGATATGCTTTTGATAACCAATTTTACACCCGAAACTATGGGTTTGGCCTTGAAAGCAACGTGTTGTTTTAACTCGCGTTTTGGCAAAAGAAGTGGACGTTAAATTGGACACCTGTTTACGTACACAATTAATGATAGAGACGGGTTTAGATGTAAAACATTATACTGCCAATGTCATGGAGCCAAGTAGAAAACAAAAACGCATTTTTCCAAATGAAAACAAGTATTTCAAAAGATGCTTTTGCGTTTGTTTGTGTACGCTGTTATGCAGAAAACCATTTTCTGTTCTTTCAAAAAGTGCCAACTGTTGTTAATCCCATATCTGGTTTGTTGTGACTTTATTCACTTGGAATACTTTTCGAGGAAAATTTTGAAGCTTCGCCCGAAGTAAAAAAAAGAAGTGTTATATGAATAGTACTATATGCTGTGAAGCAGTATAAGGAAAACCACAAATGCCTTAGCATTTTGTGTTCTCTTGAAAAGTGCCAAATTGTGTCAATCCTAAATGTCTGGTTTATTGTGACTCATTTGCTTGGAACACTTTTCGATAAAACTGTTAAAAACATCACATCGAAAAGCCTGATAAATAAAATTTGTTTTATGTCATTAATTGGTGAAATATCTTTATACAAGAATATCATGTCACCACAAAGGTACTTCATTCTTTTCAGTGAATAATACAACGATCTGAATTACCGATTTACAAGTTGCATATCGTTGGGAAAATGCACCGTGCAAAGAGAAACACAAGAGTAGAGAGCTGTAGCGACAAGTCCTGATAATTTTGCATAAAATATTCCAAATTGGCTTGTCAATCACACGTGGGTCCTGGAGTTTATGATCCTTCAACATGTTTATTTATGAGGGACTTGTGGGAGCGAGAGGCGAGGGTGGCGGTGGTTTAGCTGGCTAGCATGCTCCATGAAAACCGCCCTCAATGGTTGCTTCATGCTTGAAAAATATCGCCCGACCGTCAGCTAAAAAAAGTTAACACAGACAGTGATATGATAACGTGTAGTCCAATACAGGCTTTTCATTGCTTGCAATGTTTTAGGTCAGAGTTAAGTTTTTAATAATGTTACTTGTAGGTCGTACGGTTAACTAAAGGTGTTGATTTTTTTTACACTGTGTAGTGATGTGTGTGCACCTTCAGTTATTATACATTTTCCGTTCTTAGTTAATTTTATTCCATGACTTTTTCTACATAACAATTACCCTCTTCCCTCATGAGATACCTTAACACAGTATTTAAAAACTACAAGTGTTTTAGTTGCCTTATTTGATATTTGCCAACTGTTGTTGTTGTTGTTTTGTTTTTGACTTTATTTTTGCAAACAGTTGATATCACGCTTTTAAGATGTAAAATTCACATAAACAAGTGTCCGCGGTGGTTTGGTTCTGCCTTAGGAGCTAGTCATGCTCTGTCTTTGTACTCTGAGATTTCAGATGGACATAGTAACACTATTTGTTATTACATGGTTTTCTAAATGAACCTGATAGAAATGCAATGTAGTTCTGTCGCTATACCGTTGTTAACAGCACCACTTCTACTGAAATATATAACATGTGCAGAATCCAGCATGCCCATTTATATAAAAAATAATATCCCGAATTGGTTTCTTTTCCTCTCCTCATGCGCCTGGATCAAGCCAGTCACAGTCAGAGGGCACTTTGTGGTGAGGTTAGCCGTGCATTAATCGAACAAAAAGAGCATTCAACGGTATTTAGCAGTGAAAGCATGCCGACGGAGCTCTCCAAGACGAGCTTGCATACGACCCGAATTACCTCCCAACGCCTGCTCGCCATTGTGGGGAGCTGAGGGGTGAAATGAGGGTTACCAATTCCTCCCGAGGGTTCGCCGAAGCCACGGCCATCAAAAGCACTAAACATATTATTACCGCTATGGAACCAGACAACTGGCAAATTCTACGCTCCAGTTTTTTCCCTCTTGTTATTGTTTAGCACAAAAAGTGCCAAATTCTAACGCGGTGAGCTGTACAACAACACGGTATATATTTTTTTTGAAACACCCTGCTTAAAAGATCACAGCATTTCCAGGTATGTTTAATTTTAAACTGGGTGCTGTGGGCCGTGTACTTTCTATGCATTCAATACGACCATATATCTACTGGTTGTAAAACGATACAGTAAACGATCAAGTTTGCTTTGGGGGTCAACTACATGATTTATAAAAGGGGATGCGAGGGTGAGGGGAGAAGTTAAGATTGTCTTTGCCTTCGATCCCAAGATAATTTCTCCTTCAAGGCTAAAGACACCATGGCGATCACACAGTTGTGTTTACAGGGGCAGCCTGCAGCTACGCGCCCCAGCTCTATACAGAAAATCAGCTAAACAGCTGGTCCCAAGTTCACTGCGATTCGTGGGTGCTCTTCTTCCGCTAATGGCCGCGGATCAGATGTAAAAGCAACCGCTCAAATCACTCGCTTGGAGGCATCAGTCGGTGTTAGATATCACAGCCCTTTCTTCACTCCATGGTAACTTTCTCTACCACTAAAACATACCTTTGGAATAGCCTTTTAGAGCAAGGGTAAAGACGGTGGTTGTGGTTCTAGTGAGCGCGTTAAGCGTTGGGGTACCATAAAAGGCCTATCACCAGATCCAACAGCTATGAAAATATGACATTCCCGTAGGCGCAAAAATGATTGACAGAAAAAAAGTTATTTTACTTGGTAATTTCCAGTCCTTTTAATTATGTTTTTTATTTGTATTTGTTTAATTCAAGGAGGGGATAACCGTTTTCATGATTTTTTGAAGTAGTTTCGGACGATGTTTTCACTATTTCTTGTATGGTTGATGATGTACGATATTAAATGAAGACTTTTTTTTTTACAATTTAGCCTACGGTGACCAAACACAGATTGTTCATGACAAACATTGGGCCTGATTTCCAATAAGGGAATTAGCTTTTGGAAAATTCGTAATAAGGCTTATGTGTGATTGTAGAACAAATAAAGAATATATATGTGTACCTGAATTGAATTGCATTTGCAGTGATAGAAAAGAGGCCTAAAGTTTGTGAGGGTGATTTTTCTTTTTTTTTCAAGTATCGGGGATAGCGTTTATTGCTCATTCGTCAGTTCACTATAAATTACAATAACCAAAAGGTATTTTTTTTGCCAAATGTGCCAATTGAAGGAATTTTCTCCTTTCGAAATTATATAGTTCATGCATTTAGGATATAATTTAAAATAAAATGCAATCGCAGTTTGCACTGTTTCCCCCCTAAACCATCATCGCCACATGTGATGAAATTTACAACAGAACTGTTGCTTGGTATGGAATCTGTTCCTTTAACACCAGATGAATATACTTTTTCCAAAAACCGTGGATGTACCGTACCTCATCAAGATTGTAAACAACAAACCAAACGGCACTTCAAGTATATGCCTACTTGGGTTTCTGTATCCGTTGATATCATGCAATGTGCATTTATTAATGGCTTTCAACACCAATGTGACAAGGTTTGAATGTCACCGATATAGAGGAAAGATGATTCTAGATAAGAACCTCCTTTATAGAGGGTCATTATATCCGAAGTCCTTTCCAGGGATGATTAAAAACACGAGGACAAAGTAATCACTGCATAGCATTGTCTTGATATGAAACAAGGCCTGAACGCCCTTCCGAAGGATTCTGAAAGGTGGCTCTATACCTGGCAAGCTTTGAAGGTTGCCGATTCGTCCGCTGCTGTCATAAAACGATGGCCTTTTATTATTGTACCCACCGGTTTATGACCACTGTGCTCAGCCGGGAGAGGTCTTAGCTCCAACTGTTCCCATGAGTCAACTATGCCCTTACCGACACCGATTCTGAAATCAACCACACTGATGATGTCATACACGACGTCACCTGTGAAACAAAGAACCTGGCAGAGCACACTTAACTGTAGAGCAACCATCTTTAATGATTTCTGCATTGTATAATAGACCCATTTTTACAATTCAACGTATCCCAGAATCTTCATCGCAACACACATCGAAGACGATCCGTAACATTGGATAACCCGTAAACTTAAGTTAAACCACACCAGGATATTATTGGACTCTTTATTATAGTTATTGTTGTATGATCTAGACAGTAGAGGGCAGTATTCTTTACCAGATTTAGCTTAGTCTTAACGTTGTGGTAATTCATAGGATGAAAGTCAAGTTCACTTGTTTAACCCTAAAATAGTCATACAAACAAACAAACAAACAAACAAACAAACTTCCTAATTCAGACAATGAAAAACGAAGTACATGATCGCTAATTGTTGAAAACCAAATTGAATAGTTTCAATCCGAAAGCTCACTGATTATGCAGTTCAAACCAGTACCAATCTTCCGGAGAAATATTTCCGTCTGAGCCCTAAATACCGAATTAACTGTTGCCTTTTTTCGATTGCCACACTTTAATTGCCACAATCGAGGAAGCCCGATACGAAAGTGTAAAAAAAAGATCCCGAACAAAACATAAACCGTTTTTGCAGTTTTAATATCTCACGACTGGTTTGGGTAATTACGCCGTAGTAAACGCAACAGATTAATCGACACAATGAAACGGTTAACACGTCGTGGTTTCATGTATCACTAAAACTAAATCGCTTAATTGATTCTTATTTTTAATCTCTTTATTTTTGTATTAGTGATGAGATCCGTCTCTCTGCGCATTTTCGATTTTTGTTTTTTGTGTTTGTTTCGTCGAACCCCTTTTCGTTACGTCCTTGAGATCGACTATGGAAATGTCTGATGTAGGAATGGCTGGGTATAAAAGACTCTAACTCTAGCCGAGTATTCGGTAATATCGACTGAGGCATCTTCTGCCGGACACCTGGGCTATTGTCTCCCAAAGTTGGACTGCTTGGAAACGGCTGGTATACAGTGATATACACAGGGGAAAGAAGGGGCTCGCGACCGTCAAAACAACGAGGGTATAGAAAGGCCACTGGATGTGGCCAAATTTAGCCCGCTAATCGCTCTTTCATCACCCATAACCGATAGCCCCTTTTTTCACTGGTGGCTTGAGGCCTATGGTGTAATATTGATGGGCTTCTTAAAAGTGGGGGAAAATGGAGAGGGGTGTAGCCATCTATTAATGGTGCGTTTAAAATGCTAGCATCCAGGGCTTTATGGTCGTGGGAAGAGCGTGGTAAGCTTCTAAAAGCCTCGCCGCGGATAAGCTGCTTTTGTTGCCTTTAAGCTTGCAGGGTATGCTCGTTGGAAGGGGGTGCATAATGGCGCACCGTGTCGGCTTCAAGAAGCGAGGCCGGCTGACTGTCGTTCCAAAATAATAAAATAAAATAAAAAGCCCGGAAATGCCCACGTTAGATTTCTAAAGCACTCTGTAATAATTCATGTCCAGCGCTTTCATTACAAAAAAAGAGAGAAAGAAAGAATACGACGGTTGTCGCGCAGATGAAAAATGACCACTGGTTTGGTCGGTAATTGGATATTGATGAGCAGCCTTTTTGAGTATAAGCATGACATGTATAGATCTGACATTGTTGGTTAATTACACTCCCATTAGCGGACAAACGGCTTCACCATTGTGTCCACTAATTGGAAAGTGAATTTGGGGATAAGGGTGGATTCTTAGCAATTGTTGATACGGTTTGGGGTGGGGGTGAAAATGGGACTTACCTGTCCCCCAACAACACCTGAGGTGTCGTTGGAAGAGCAAAGAAAATAAACACATACACGGAGAGATCCTACAGCTGAAAAAGGGCCCTGTCAATACTCAAGGGGAAACAAACGCACTGATTGCCACGTCTGGTTTAGATAATTTGTTTGACCTTGCACAATTAACAATTTCATTTTGTTTGAAACATTTCAACCATGTTTCAACAAGGATCGCCCATTACGAAGCTGAACATTGACTTATTAAAGGTTAGAGTAACAGAAAATAAGATGTCTTGATGGTGTGGATTTGGCACATAGCACTGATGGAATCAACTCTTACAGGACTGGACATGGAGATGTGGTTGGACTCCTTGGGCTTTAACCTTGATGAAAGCCTGTTTTATGTTCACTGAAACATTTCCCAAAACTTATATTAAGGTCATGCCACTTTATTTACAGTTACAAATCCTAATAACGGGTAGGGATAAACATAATGATAGTTCAAATACGTTTATGGAAATCCTTACAGTAACAGTCCGTGGCAAATTATTAATGTGAATTGTTGCAAAGTCATTTTAATACGAGACCTGTTGAAAACCTGAAGCAGTGATTTCTATTATGAGTATTATAAAGTAGAATAATTTCGGTCGACTCCGCAGTGGCCAACTCGACATCGCTCAGCGCGAGTGTTACGCGCTGCTTGATGTACCATCTTACAGGGATGCCGAGTTGGTTGGGATCATCGTGAAATAAAAAAGGACGCTGTTAAGGACGTTTATTTCGTTGCCTCTTCAACTCGACATCTCAGCGAGTGTTACGCGCTGCTTGATGTACCATCTTACAGGGATGCCGAGTTGGTTGGGATCGTCGTGAAATAAAAAGAGACGTTGTAAAGGATGTTATTTCGTTGCCTTTTCAAAAAGAAATATCAAAGCAGCCCCTTATTTTGAAGATGTGGGCCGCTCAATGAAATGTCAATCATTTCGTCAATCTCATTGGGACTTTTGATGTTTAAAATCTCTTTCTAACTTTTGACCCAGATTTTTAGTGTTGACATCTGAGATTTGTGCAGAATAAAAAGGGACCAGTCAGACACGACAAATCGTTTGACAAAAGTCCAAGCATTGACTCCCCCACCCCGACTGGAGCCTAAAGACCGCCCGTGCCTTTCCCCTCTTATGTACCGTAAGGATAAGCGAATCGACTGGGTACCATTAGGGGGGCGGACTTGTCATGTTGTTTGCTCGTCTCACACAGACCAAGTCAAGCGGAAGAGAAATTAGTAAGAGGACAACATTATCAAAAGAAAGGAATAACAACACACCGGCACTGTGGGCTCCTACGAACCACCCCCTTTCATGTCATATTTGCTAAGCGTTTACCGACAAAATGCTCGGCAAATAAGAGTGTTTGTTGTGGCCTTTTATACCGCCAACAGAACTTTGTGGTGGGGCCTATGGGTTCGTGTAGCATTGCGTCTTTTTGGGGCTGTATGCTAGTTCAGTAAGCTGAAAATCACGTGTGATAAATCCACATCAATATTGAGAATCCGTTTCAAACCAAATATTAACTCACTTTTAGAAAAGAGTCAAACCGTGTTCCTTATTTTCTTTACGTGGGCCGTCATTTTGCAGAACTCTCCTGTGCATGTTAGTGTTTAGTGTTGTAGACCTTCGTGATATGGGTTATATCTTAGGTCCATAGGTTTAGAAGTATAGATGATTCAATTTGAGCTGAAATATTGTTTCTGATTGATGGGTAACCCCATTTCATGAGATGCCAATTATTGTTGGCCTTCCTGGCAATTCAACAATTGTAAGTTGGTACCAGAATTGTGGGTTTGCATCATTAAGTCTGATTAACAATTTCTACTTAAGTTATAGGTATAAACTCTCGTTTGTAAGAAAACGAACAATACAAATAGTATATTGGAAACCTTTTTTGAATTGATGCTTATGCAGCATGATTGCATGTTCAAGAATTACTGGAAATGAAATATACTAAACTAACTTACCAACTTCAGAGATCTGAGTCATGCCCTTGTTCTTGTACTAATTGGGCCTACTTTCCAGAAGAAGTGTGTTATTTTGGAAATTAATTGTGCGTTTTATTTATACTGTGAACAATCCTTTTCTTTGTGTTTTTGTTCAAGCAAATTTCAGCCTAACTAACTGTTCATTGATTGGCATGCACTGTTCCCCTTCAATGAGTAAAATGATAGGATTTAACCAGTGAAACAAAACTTGTACTTATACAAAGTCAATGTGTACCAAGCCCAGCGTGCAGATTGAAACAATTGTAATTTTCAAACAATGCATCAACCCTCGCTTGACCCAATTCCAAGTTTTACTAGAATTAAACAACAGCTTTTCAAAAACAATGGAAGCCGTCATTAACAAGTGCGTCATCTGCGAAATTGCCACACGTGCTCGCTTCATGCATACACTAGATTTCTGCCACGCATTGAGCATCGTTTGATTCCTTGTGTAAGACTTGCAGAATAAATCCTAATAAAAAGAACATCCGTTTGCCCCAGAGCGTAAAACTCTTCACACAAAAGCTGCCACCGCCCCAGCATGCCCCACCATGATGAAGTAATTAACACTTGCAATCTAGGTTATTAATTAACTGGGTATTTTCCACGTTATGTACTGTTAAAAACCGTGCATGACGGCATACATCACTAATTAGTTTTTTGAACGAGGCCAGATTGGTGTGTATTAGTGAGACAGAAAAAGTGACACGGACATTTTGAGCGCCGTTTTGGGACTTACCGGTACATATAAAGTGTCATGTTTGTTTGTTTGTTTTTTTGTTTGTTTTGTGGGGGTGTTTCTCTCTAAAAATGTCCGTTCTTTTACAGGACATAGTCTCAGTTCCAAGAGATTATGGAATAGCTGAGTTAAGATGTTTGGTTTGGGAAAAGAACCAGTGGTGTAACAACAAAACGGTTCAATCAAAAACTCATTTAAAAGAAATCATCTTTTCGTAGCAGAATTATCTCCTTCACTTTCGGATACTCCTTCTGCTTTGCCCTTGTCATTCCAGATTGAAGTTTGAACTTTTGGGAAGTTTGAGCCAAGGTGGAGGCTTCAGTTGTGTGTGTATATATATATATATATATATATATATATATATATATATATATATATATATATATATATATATATATATATATATATTGTTAAAGTCATTTCAAATTGTTACAGTTGTGCTTCTGTTCAGTTTAGTTGGTCAGAATTGTCAGGGAGGAAAGTTTGTAGCGTTATATTTCAAAATCCCACCTCTTCCTAGATTTTCTTTTATATAGACATCAAAATGCCAGATGGGGGGATATTACCTCCATGTCCCCAAACAACAACAATTGTTGACATTCGTGAAAGAGGTAGCAATTTGCACCCCGCCGCGATCCACCCGAAACGCCCAGTGTGAAAACTGTAATAGCCCATTTGTTAAACCACTACCGATCTCCTGTAATAAAACACCTCTGGTAAAGGGGGGTTATCTTTTTACAAAGTCAACAATAGGGTGTGAAGGGGGTGGTTTCGGGTCTTTTGAATCTCTCCCTTACCCCCTTATCAATCGGTCCTTTGATGCGTGTGACAGACAATCTTATTGGATTAGAAGTGAGACTCTTCAGCTCTCAAACTTTATACCTGAACATTAATAACCAGATCGCTTGATACACTGAACTATTCCCGGACCCTGACAAAAGCTTTGACAAGGCCGCAATATTAACATCAATAGACGGGTCTGAGGGGCCCACAAAAGTGAGACCATTACGGTGCAAATAATGATGAACGGCTTGTAATTTATATCCTGAAAAGGAGAACGTGCTGCAGTAGTTGCTGGGGTGGAGCAGAGGATTAACCGGGGTAATCTTTCTCCGATGGTAGGACAGACGACTTATTTGGTCTTTCATGCGTTGCCTTGTCAGATGACAAAGTCTAACTAGATGTTTCCTTTAGATTTGTAAGATACTTTTAATTTAAATGTAGAATTTGAAGTATCAATCAGCAAACGGATATAACATAGAAATCTTTAGGGTGGTTCTTCTGTGTTGATAACATTATTTATTTGTGTGTATTAGCCATCAGTTCGCCATCAAGTTAGAGAACATCCTATTAAAATAGGCACATTGCACCTCCACACAATGCGCGTCTGCCATTTCTGGCAATTTGGGAGTCAGGCTGCGTCCGAATCCAGTGACTTCGGCTACGGCAGCAACAACGTTGAAGAATAAGATTTGTTTTAGAAATCTAGTCATAGCCGCTGCCGAAGCCATTAATTCGGACACGGTCTCAATTCCTTTGCGTGTTGATTCCCAAAATGGCGAACAGGAAAGGCGTGTGTAAGTGCGCTGCGTGTCATGCAAGTAAAAAACAAAAACCTAAACAGCAGTTGGGTATAGGACCAAAAGTACGAACTCTCCTGTATATAGGCCGATACTCCGTTGTAAGTCTGTGCAGTATATAACATCAATGCAATGTAAATGCTGGGCTTGTTGCATATCACTCATCAGACCTTACATTTAAAAACACTAATAATACCAAATAGTCTTTTATGATTATCAATCAATAACATTTAAAGGATAGTTTAGAAATGTACAGTGGTTAGAATATTAAAAATACACAAACAACTCTCACAGAAATACCCCGTCGTGAAATGCTACTGACATCATCTCTGTCATTTTCCCCCATTGTCTATTAAAATGAGCCCTCGCTGTCCAACAATGCCGGAATCAATCTTAGTTTTGGTGTGTTCATTGATCAAGTTTTAATATTTAATTTACCTTGGGAGAATTCACTCCATTGTACAGATGGTAGATGATAACGAGCACGTTTTAGTTTAGTCATCAACTCGCTAAGGCCTGCCCAGTGGTTTCATTTACGACCTCAAAGAATGAATTAAACAGAAATTGTCAACCCTTTCCTTTTTTTTCTTTCTTTCTTTTTCACAAAGACGAACTGACTAAGAATCTTCTCATTTCATGCGTTAGGACCAATTTCATACACTTGTAAAGGCCTGTAGATTTTCTTTTCAATTGTTAAGATTTTGCTGTGATACTTCTCAAAGAAAACTGTAGAGGTCTTAGATAAAAAAGCAACACAAAAAACAAGGGCGATTTTAGCCTTTGAGAAAGACTCTGGGTCGGAACGTGATGAGGCCATTAACAATTTTTTGACTTTGGATATAAAACAAATGTCGGCAGAACATTCATTGTGATTACTGTTATTGAATCAAGATAAGATACAACATTCGCAAGGTGTGGCAAAAATGTTGCTACTAGTATGCGTACTCTCTTTGAATCAAGATAATGTATGACATTCGTTTTCACTGTCCTGTTGACTGCATTCCTCACTGCAGTGCTTACTTTCTCATAACAAATATTATCAAATCTTGGGGAACTGATTCTCTTAATTGCTCACCTTGAATCAGGGTATATATTTTTTTTTAATCTAAATGTTACATTTTCACTTTATCTTGTTTCAGTTTCCAAAAAGGGCAGTGTGAGTCTTTCTTTTTACGTTTTCCATGAAACATTGTGACATATTATTAGTATGCTGTACAAGCAATCAACTATAGTACTTTATAAGGCGAATGGAGTATAAGTCATCGACACTATGAAAAGATATTAAGAACCGGGCCTATATTTGTTTGATAAACCAGACCAAAATGTAAATATTTCTCTTGGTAAAATATAGATAAATTGCTAAGTGTTTGTTCTGTTAGGTCGGGTGGTTTGTATATAGACATCTGTCAGTTGTGTGTAGAACGACTATGTACCCATTGCTATGTGCTGACTGCGAATGTTTGAGATAATATTGTGCTTAATCTATATGTTAAACACTAGGTGTTATTTACTCATAGTAAACTCTAATCTCGCTAAAATTGTCTTGAGTATTTACCCGCTGAATCTCCGCAAATGTACAAATAACTATATATACGTAGTAGGGTTATTAGCTTATAACGTATAATCGCGCTGAATCGCGCGACATTTGATGTAGGCCTGTTGCATACTGAAATCCCTCTGAGGGAGTAGAAAGCACGAATAAAACTTTCCATTTATTTTCTTTGTCCTACATTTTACGACCCAAGTCTGCTGTTTTGGACCGTATTTATCTTTGTATCTTATCAACGAACGGGTAGTGTACTTATAGACGGGTTCTATTCATTGTTCGTAGGCTAACGAGCTTGTTTACCTCTGCAATTTGTAATTTACATATCGGTTTTACTAACACCACGTTGACATGGTTAGTTATGAGCTTCATGCATATTCATGATAGGCCTATTTTTGAATGACAAGTGCATATGCTCTTGCCAATGTATATTCACATGTTCTTGACAATGCGTGAAATTCTTGATAATGTATGTATTGGTATGCAATTATGGCTTAGAGATCTCTTTTTAAAAAGGCAATCAGAAGAACGGTTTCATCTACTTTAAATGTTTTCACTACAAAGCAAAGTTTCCCAATTTTCTGTTTTGACCGGATGAGGAGAGAAACAAAACGCGCACAGTGCGAAATACAGCACCCGAAGCCGTTTCTAGATCATGTAGGCCTGTATACTCGAGATGTTTAATACCATCAGGTGCCGGCTACAAGAGTTGATTTCACAATTTAGTGACTATGAACTTCTCCTCGCATGCAACAAGCAGGTCAAGAGTTTCCTAACCCAGCCCCTGTGGCGAGCCCAAACCTCCCCCATCACCTTCCCTGTTTGTTCTGGCAATCAAATATAGGCCTCCTGCGTAACCTATCGATAGCTCTGCGAGATATGGAGCACATTTCGACGTACACACGAGGCTGCTCGGATTTTCGGATTGCAAAGCGCTAAGACAAACTGCCGGCGGCTCAGGGTAAATAGTTTGTGTTATGCTTTCCATGCCCTCTTGCTCACTGTAAACTTCCCATGATGTTTTCCGCAAACATCCCCGTCCAAATGTTGGTAGTGTATCTGATTCAACCTCGATTAGAACGTCAAACACGAAATTGTAGCTATCGATCGTGCAACGACCTTATGGGAACCACTACACGTGCTGACTTGCCAAGGCTCAGGATAGACCACCTCCCAGCAGCAAAACCATGAAATATTCAAAACACTCAGAGTTTGTTCTACAGTTTTTGTTACGGAGGAGTAGCTTTGGAGGTTATTTAGAGAGAAGTTGAACCGACGGCTCTATTGGAGAGATACGTTGGTTGTCGCTGGAGATCAAAATGGCAGGTTGCCTTATCTTAAGCCTGGGGGGTATATAGCGCTGGTTGCAGCAACCTAATTGTCACAGTTGAATATCCGTTATAGAGTGTGTCTCCCAGGTCATGAATTTACATGACTTGTATTTCCTTTATCGATCTGCTATTTGGAACATAACACGATACGAGTACTTGCAATAGGCACTGCCTCTGGACAATTTAAGTCTAACAAGGTCTCTAGAATATCATTGCGCTCAAGATGCCCGGCGATCGGCACGGGCCATTACAAGTGATCAACCCAACGATCAGTTTATCAAATATAGTTGCTATACCCCCCTTAATTTTCTTCTTTAATATTTGTCCCCGGGGCCTTAACTTGAACGCAGATTTCGTGTTACCAGCTTAATGGCTAAATACCTTTGTTCTTTTTAACCGGGAAAGATTCGTCTGGATATCGTTTTATCCCGAACGCTAACAAGTGGGACATCATTGTTTGGGGTGAAAAATGGATGTAAATGATGATATTTGATCGTAGGGACGTGGTGCCCCTACCATTTAGGTCCCTTCCAATTTCTTGTCCGTGGGCGACGTTAGGTGCCAAGTGGCGGCGATCTATCATGAAGAAAAGAGAACACAAGAAAATAGAATTCAAGAAATATCAGCGGTCGTGTTTTTTATGGCTTAGTCTTGTAACGGATGAATATTTATGGATTGAAACTGTGAAAATGGTTTATGCTGGAAAATCAAGTATCTATTTACAGGGCCTGTGGCAAAGCAAAATCGTTCTGTTGATGTCGGAGTGGTTAGGGTAATATATTCATAAAAGATTGTCTTTCTTTTCTCTTTCTTTTTCTCTTTTTTTTCATCACTTTTTACAGAATTGAATTTCTAATGACACGTTTTGTCTGTATAAAATCAAACTCCTCTGGTATATTAGAAATACTTCTGAACGGGTTTATATTTGCATGAGTGCGTCCTGCAATGTTGAAATCATCTTCGGCAGCAACTCTTTCTTTTGGGGTCTTTTTGGAGGAGAATTTTCTGTACGAACTCGGAGGGGGGGGTTTCTATTGAACTCGATGTAGGCTCCTTCATATGAAGTCACCACTAGGCCTTTACATACATTAAGTAAGGACGCACAAACACAGTCATGTAGGGAGCCTACTGCTTTTTTGTATGATATTGTACTACCGTAATGACTGAGCGATACCATCATTTCAGAACATTCCGATGACTTACCGGCACAGCGTCTGAGGGAACTCTAGACTAACTACTTACCCTTTTCATTGTGAAATGAAATAATTTATTATTAGTTTCCATAGTGATTAATATATGTTTGATGGACAACTTCCCTAACAGCTTATTTGTCTTGTTGAGGCCAGTGTTATGTCAAAATGATTTCACAAATTCTGTAAAGCTTTGATTAAATCGTAAAATTATGGAAAATACTCAACCACGCCATTGAGGTACAAATTGAATGATAACAAATAAGCAGAAATGTAATACTCTCTAAATGTTAAAGAGTGAAAAACCACTCTTTTTGTCCGCCATACCACTCTTGCAAGGAGCCATATGGCGGACAGCTCTTTCTAGAGTGAAAAACATGTATTTTCACTAGATTCAGAGTGAAATTTACTCCACTTTAACTCAAAAAAGGGTGGTGAAGAGTGAGTTTCACTCTCAAAAGAGCCAAACTGACACCACTCTGGCCTTTTACATTTAGAGAGTAGATGTGTTCATGCCTATTTCTATTTAAAGAGAACGAGTTTTGGAAATCATACCCCCTCTGCTGATGGTTGGTGTATAAGTCTGGAAGCCTTTCACATGGAATATCACAGTGCTATAGACTGTGTAAGTCTCGTGCGTATTCGAATATTTTTGGGACCATTTTGGTCCCACACACATTGCTGTGACATGTAAAGGAAAAAAAATCACGCGCTTTAACGGACCCTTATGTTCGAATACGCGCGAGACTTACACAGTCTATTTCAAAATTTAAACATTCAAAACTGAATATTGTAAATCTTTCTTATGCTGACTCGCTAAACATCTCGCGTTTTGTATTGTCTCGTCTAAAAATCGTTTGACTTTAATGTCGACTTTGTTTTAAAGATTCTAAATATAGTTGAGCGTGGCTGTGTGCGTCAGGCTGGAAAGACACGTCTTAAAGATTATAACAGGCTGCCTGCCAAATGCAGCAGGGAGACGCCAGCCGAAGAAGGCCCAGTCAAAACACGCGCCATGAATATCCTGCCGAAGTTAGAAATATTCAGATCTTGGTGTGAAATGTTCTCCCTCCCTAGTACATCGCAGTCCCATCTCTTTTCTACTTGAACGTGCCGATACGGTGTTAATCTGGTGAAGTGGTTTTCTGGCAGTTCTTGGGGTTGTTTAAACTTTGAAAACCAATTCCCGAATGATTGTTGAAATACTACAAGTTTTAGATTGGGAAGTTTCGGTATGAATGTCTCATCGTGAATTGGTTTCGCTTCCTGCGCTTTGACAGGCTAAATGCTACATGTGACCTCTGGCAAAACAAGTTAAGGCGACAAAGGGCAAGTTGGGTGGCAGGTCTTGTTGTGGTCGGAAAACATTAAAATAAAAATAAAACATGTTAAAGCCTTCCCACGGGCTGCCATGACACCTCGTAACACAAACAATGAGCTCTACGTGATTTTAACAACACCCTGGCATCTGACTTATTATGCTCAGCTCTGGAGTGATGACTGGTCTGGCACTTCTACTGGTATACACCTTGCTAGACCTCACACAACGGTATAAACCCTCCCCCGCTTTACCTCAACTCCTCAATTAGCCCACCGTATTCTCTCTCCCCCCCCCCCCCCCCCATACCTGGACGGTACCCCGGTCGATGGAGCCCGCCTTGTTTTGCGACCATACGACAAAAGAAAGCTGTTAAAAGTTTTTTTGGGGAAGTGTGAAAAGTGGGCTTTCCTGCTCACCACCGCTGAAAAGAAACCGTGTTTGCTCTTTAATTGACCGGCTGAATGGCGGTATCGACCGGGCAATTGTTGCGCTTTTCCCCCCGCGATCCAGTCCTTCTTTGGTCGTCGATTGTCATTATAATGACCGAACCACTACCTCTCAATAAAGACAAGACGACCATCACGCGGTATTGACGACTCAAGAGAAACCCAATTATTTCGAGAAATGATCTCTCCTTAGTGATTGGTTATGACGTCAGTGGAGATGTCTCGTGACTCTTCTTATTAGAGATGGGGTTGCGCCTAGCCTTCGTTGCCATTTCAAAAGATTTTTGTATACAATTGACAGTTATTTATATCAATGAGTGTGTCTGCTATTGGATACAATATATTGAGCGGTAGGCCTATATTTAGTTTTTGCTATGTCACCAACATCAAAACAATGTTTGCTAAATATGTAGTTAAAATTCTGAATTGTGTTTCGACTTCCTTGACATCTTGCTCGTTTTTGTCTATTTTTTTTAAATGATTTTTATTTGTTTGGTTCTTTCTGCTTTGTTGTGGGTGTTTGCGCCCTGTGTCTTTTTTCGTCTTTCGTTGTTGTCCCCCTGCATGCCCAACCTCTTTGTTGCTTTGTGAATTTCCATGTATTTGTTTGTGTGTTTTTATATCTGGTTTTGTATGTCCTGTAGCTGAGATGTTCCTTGACGGTTTTCTGTTTTGTATTATTTATTCTCCCCCTTGTCTTAGTGCTTTGTCCTTTTGCTTGTTGGCTTCTAAATGGGTTTTGGGCTTATGATTTTTTCCCGGAAAAAATGCAGTTTTTGAATATAGTAATAGGAATATATTACTGAAAATATACTCACAAAGCGTAATAATTGACGCAAAATTAACTCGAAACACTATGTACTATAAAGCTAAATAATCAAGACAATAGCAGAAAACATTCTTAAAAAGTTACAAAATTACATACTACTTTATCAGAAGTTTTTGTTCAGTACGCAGCAGTACCTACGGAGTACTGTAACTGTGAAAAAAGGGTTGTTATCATCTTCGTCCATGCGTACATTCAATCATTCAAATTGTACACCAAGATACTTCCAATCATGCAAAAGTCCACGTACCACTGAAACAAATAAACACCATTCCGCCTGTGTGATTTAATCCTCCGCAAATAATCTTGAATATCTCTTGTGTATTGCAAGTGCAGTTGAGAGAGTGACCATTGAAGAATCAACCCTCTTACATATGTCTGGAGTTGGCCAGTAGAATGGCTTGATCTGTACATCATACAAAACTACCTATAGCCACATTTAAGTACCTCATCAAAACAAGTGTAGTACCGGTAGTTGTTGTTGTTGTCCCCCAACATCATTTTGGCGAGACCCTTACATCTAGGGCCCTTTACGAGTAGCGATCAAACCCCATCGAGGAGCTAAATTCAAATTGCTTAGTTTTTCTCAATGAGAAAAAAAGACACACACAAAAACACACAACAAGTGGCCACCGGACTTCCGAGCGGGTTACAAGGAGCCCCTTTTGCGGGGCTACGCCGTACCGGCCCCGAGGGGCCACCTTTTCACCCGGAGTTTGATTGGCACGAGCAAGAACAATAGAGTGCAACACCTAGACTGGGTAGTCGTAGTGCAGGTGTGGGGCACCCCCTCAGGGTAGCAGTCACGAGGCTTGTTTTGACAAAAACTGCACCCAGTCGGCACTGGGTTCTACTCGGTGAAGGGAGATAAATATCTATCACGACTGAGCATAAAAAGCGACGACTTATCTCTAATATGGACCATTGTATAATTTATTAACTATCTTGACATATTCCAATGCGAAGTATAAAACAAAGGAATATACATATCCCTTCGGCACATTTTTTTTATTTAGATGTTTAATATTGGTCAGAGCTGCTAATTTAACTTTGTATTAGACACCAGGGTTTCTCGGTTTTGTTTTAAGAAGTATTCCACAGTTCAGAGAGTGAGGGCTTCACATACAGGATGGTTGTTGTGAGGTCGGTTGTTTGTGGATATTATTACATTGCGCATTACCGGTATCTCATGCGTGGATCCTGGTGGATTCTGCCTTGGTCTGCCTCTCCGTTCATCTGCTCCCATGGAATGGTACCACACTTGTCATTTCCCAGGACTTCTCCTGAATCTAGTCATTGTTTTGTGCCTTTTTACACACTCTAAAAATGTTAACTGACAGTCGATGGAAAACAACATTCATCTATCTTGTCTCAATTTGCCGTGATGGGGGTTTGTTGATATTTTATGATGTAGCATCCAGTGGAAGTTCAGAGACTGCTACCCACTTTATCTGTAAATTTCATCTTGATGCAATTTCAATGACACCCCTTACCACTTTTCCATGTTAGATTATAGTGTCTTATTCACCGGCTTTCTTCTTTCTTCTCCTACACTAGCCTATCCAACACTACAGTTTGTAACGCAGCTTTATTCGTCGATGCGACGTCTCAGTATCTGCCTTGCCTTCTACATGTTCCATCTGCTCTGAACGCAGCCTCCTTCGTGCATGTCCATTTTCTCCCCAAACCCCTTCATCTCTTTGTCTATATATTCACTGCTTCTATTGAATGTTTCCACATTCCCAGGTGTCATGATCTCGCCACCATCTGCCCTGCATGCCTCTTACATTCCTTCTCAAACGGTTCGTGCTTCCTTGAAATTTGTTTCATGGTTTTGCTGAATTCCTGAACCGCAAACCCTCACATTAAAGATGCTAGGTCCGATTTTGAGCCGATTTGACCCGAAAATGTTGATTTAAATTTTAAATAGACATTTTTTTATTTATTTAAGTTACTGCACGAAAACGAAATCTGCCAATGATAAGTGGTAGTTAATTAAAAACTAAAAATGAATCATTATCGGGATCCCGGCCATATCTCACGTGCATCAGCCATGTTCAAATAATTTTGCATGTTGCATGTATTTTGTGCAATCCGTGGCATATGCGTGAGCTTCTGTAGGGCCGTGTTTTTCGATTTGAAACAGCACCATCTGTCAAAATTCGTTAAGAGAAAACAGTTTAAAATAATAATAATAATAATGAGTAAATAAATAAACAAATCATTCGGCGAAAATTGTCCCATGCAAGTTTAATGGAACTTTACAATGCGGTTAGATTCGAAACAATTTTGTTGGAGAATACGAAAGTTGAACCTGTTAATAAATAAATAAATAAATAAATAAATCACCATAAATAAATAAATGTTGTTGCTTTCAACATTGTATTTGCTGCATATATAAAACCGTGAGGTCTACAACTAGATCTTTGGTGATATTGTGATATATCAGATAGTGATATTCTGTTTGAGTAGATTGAATATTTTGTGTGAGGCTTATCTTTTAGAGACAGGGCTATTGTACCGGGGGTTGGTGGGGTAGGGGTAAACTGTAAAAACTGGAGGGTAAATTGATTCGCTTGGTATGTATAACGTGAGAACACTGACATGGTGTTAGTTATCCCCATTGCTTCATCGTTGGTAAAATTAACACCATGTCGGTGTTGTCACATACAGATACCAAGAGAATCAATTAAACACCTGAGGTTATCAGTGGTGAGCGACCATTTCCCAATAAAAACCATAAATATATCTATGGATTGGTCGACCGCACCCCCTCAATTACACTTCTTCCCGCCCACACTCTGCACTCGTGTATCGTACCAGAATTGTGTTTATAACTATGGAGAAGTACGCCTCGAGTTATTTTGTACGGATTGATTTAACACGTTGCTATCGTAAAGATGATATAGTGTGAGTTTGTAGCTGTGAGCAAACCGTTATGTCTTGTGTTTTAAACAGGCTATTATGTGGGTCTTCTTGATTCTAACACAGTAAGACGATATTAAACTTTTAAGACAAGAGGCGGTTAACTCGCTGCTATCAATCAGGGTTTGCAACAGATATGTTTTGTGCTTTTTACCAAATGTCATGGATTTGCTGCTATGAAATCAGTTGTACACAGGACACTAGGCCTGCTTGTCCATTATCCAAGAGTCGTATACAACTGCATGATTCCCCGAGGCGCAATTATTACTCACGTGTAATTGTATGGCATCTAGTTACCAGTAAAATCTGCCGCTTCATTTTTTGTGTACGGAATTCAAATTGAGCTCGTCTTATCACTTTTTTATTTTCCAACCTCAGACAATATTATGAAGTCAAAACTCGATATGCAACCTCACGGAGTGGGCTTTACCATTCTGCGATTCCTCTAGGTTGATTTAGGTAGTGTTTAAAAATCAAAATGTCTATTGGTTCGCACGTATCATGCGATCCAATTGTGATCGCCCAATAAATGTACATACAGAGGTATTTGTCTTGTCAGTTTATACACGAGTTTGGGTCTGTATATTCGTGGTGTATAATCCGAACTGACATGGATTGTGAGCCGGAGTTTGCCTTCACGGATTGTCACCCGGAGTAACATGCCTTCGCGGATCTTGTCACCCGGAGTGACTTGTTGGATTACACGAGGTTGACACGGAGCTGCATCCGGAGTCACTTTTGTTATGTCATCCCTGGGAAGGAGTTGTCCACGTCTGTTCCCTTTTAAAATGATGCAATGTTGTTCTCTTTTGTCGGTGCGTTCAGGGTGTACAGTTGATTAATGGCTCCACACATCCAGTGGAGTTTTAGTTTGTATTTATCGAAATATGTTATTGCTTAAACAGCGTACTCCAAAGACAGAAATATGTGTGAAACTGACCCGAATCTGTATCAAACTGACGCAGAATCCGAGTCAAGGTCCCATTGTTAACTAGTGTCCGCGCCAGCCTGACCCAGAAATGGGTCAGGCCCCTGGGACCCAGAATCTGAGTCAATTCTGACCCGGGAATTGTGTGCTCTGTTTGTCAAACGCCAGTTAAAACTTCAGCGGACTAGTCCAAATTGTTCCCAACTGATCTCTTGTTGACAATTTGATCGCTTCCACTGTGACTTACAGCACAGATTGTACATGGTTTAAAATTCAAGTCCAATACAAATGCCAATATTGAAAGAATACACTAAGATATGAACCAGTGAAAAGCTTGCAGATTTTTTTTGTGTGAAATGAGAAGCTATTGCTCCCACTGGCTAGTAAATGAAAAGGTTAAACACAACACTTGCTTACAAGTAAAATGACTTTTGAGGCCTTTGCTTTGCAATGTTCGTGTTTGAAGGGCAACATTTCATTCATTTATTTCTATTTGTTGTAAAAAAAAAAAAGCACAGAGTATTGCCCGGAAGTGAATCAAATCACAGAATCTACACGTGAACATTCACACACACACACACACACACACACACAGGTATGTTTATGGTGTAGACCGAGGACATCCCTTTGTTCTCCCATTGTGTGGACTTAGTTTTTTTTAGCGACGTCCCCATTGGTTTTGTACACGAAACATACCGAGGACTGTCCTCGGTACGTCATCTTCCCGGATCCCTTTTGTTAAAGTCCTCGGTTTGAGTGCCCAGACATGCCCACATACACACTTGCTAAAAGCACAGTAAAAGTGTTGCTTTAGCATGAATTATACCAACCGAGATGTTCAAGGGTTTTATAATGTACGTTACTCTTGATCCCCTTCAAATTCATAAAGTCTGTTCATACCTTCATAATTATGACTCTAGGCAACGAGTTTGTGCTTAATTCCTTTGTAGTTAGGAACTGATTGAAAAGTGTTGTTTGAACTTTCTATTAATGTTTATCCTGATGGCTACAAACTATTTTGGGTGACTTTTAGTAGATAGTTTGCATCGGGGATAAAGAATATTATTTGTGTTTTTACCCATACACCGATGTGTGTTAAGTACTGTATATTCAGTATTTTGCCAAGTCCTGTGAAAACATGTTGTTGTTGTTGCTGCTGTTGCTGCTGATGTTGTTGTTGCTGCTGCTGCTGCTGCTGCTGCTGAAGCTTTTCTTATTTCGGTGTTTGGCATTAAACGTATTCGAGGGAAGAAAACAACCAAAAGAAAAGGGGTCTTGCATGTATTTACGTAACAAGTTCATTAGTTAGGAGTATTCAGAGCAACTTGATGTGTCTAAATTGACTCAACAGTATTTTTATATCACGGCCGTGTTGTGGCATGTGCGTTTTATCTTGTATCACCACCGGGGGGAAACGACGTGAAATTACCGTCGAATTCATTGCTCGACCCGCTGCTGCATCGGGAGTCTGCAATGTGAATCACAAACCCGCAGGCTCGTCCATGGCGTTGCTAGGATTTTGTTTTCTTCAGTAGAAAAAGAATGATGGGTGTTTCAAACGGTATGCCTGTATACCTCGTGTGACTGACCAGTGTTACATTTCATCACTAACATGCGTAACATTTTCTTAAACAGTTTTGCGAAAGCTCCTATGTTGCGGGCGTTTTCCGAAACGCGTTGAGTGTATTGCAGCAAATGTTACTTCGTTCATGACGACAGTGAGACGGACTTAAAGGAATCATGTCAAGTGTATACTAACTTGAAAAACTAAACGACGTAAAAGTACAATCTTACTTTTGCCGACTGCTCACTTGCCACCCTGTGCTTTACAACGCATTGCTCTTAGCATCAAGGCAATTATCTCCCGCTTTAACTGGCAACTGCAGGAAATATTTATTTAAAAAAACTTCAGCATCAACAATGGCATCAGTATATCGTACTGAGACTCAGTAATAAGTTTGATTGAAATGTGATATTTAGCTTTATGCACGATTCGTCGAACATACAATGACAGAAAGAGTACTTTATTAGAGGCGAAGCTCGTGTAAAAGTTGCCCTGACCCGCCAAGTTCCTATCCAATGACCAAGTGAAAGCGGTCACGGTTAGTCACGGACACGACTCCCAAAATACGAGTGCAATATGGGGCCGTGGCTAATTGCTACTTGTCAGTTCAAACACAATGCCCCAACCGCTATTGATTCCTAATTTAGCCCACGGGGGCACACTGCCAATCAGACCAAAAATTTGCCCTAAAAATTGATGAAATGAACAAGAAAGAGATTTATACTTCCTTTTTTTTTTTTCAATCTGGACAAAAAGGTCTGAAACGTGCAATGGGTAAGACCAGAAGGATTGGGCGCTAAACAAGTCGCTTGCCACACGGCTATCTTTCAATCAATTTACCTGCTTCTGCTGAAGGTGTTTCGTTTTCAGAAATTGGTATTTCCGCAACTTTGTTTTGAGTCGAAGCAATAATTAAACAAATCCATTTCCTTTTCACAGATATTTCAAACTTGTACTTCTGGAGCACGTACACTGATCTATTTATCCCTTCGGATTAGCAACAGCTTTTCTACAACCAATAAATAAGTCAAACCTTCTATGTTTTTATTTTTTTTCCTCAACAACATTTCCCCCAAAATTTGTGCTTATTTCTTATTTTGTGTCTTATTTTATTACCCTAGTTTTGGTCCTTTGTTCCGAAGTAATGTCTTAATTCTGCATTTTCAGTTGTATAATTACCTGATGACCAGAAGATTTGTTTGACAGTCCTGTTTTTTTTTTTGTTTTTTTTTATTGATTATTGTTGTTGTTATTTTTTAGTTTAGAATCATGGTCACAGTTTAACTCGTTAGGTTTGCAGGTAAATGATTGGCGACTATAACCAGTGAAGTTGCAGGTGACGGACTTCTAGTTCGTGGCGAGTGTGATTAATTTGAGGCTCTCTGGTGGGTCTTCAAAACCTTTAGTCAACATCACTTGGTGGCGCTATTTATTGCCGTTTATAAGGGCATAAACCTCACGAATAAATTCCATAAGACAAGAAGAGGGGTAAACAAGCAATATAATTTAGACTCAGAGGGGTCTAGTATTAACTGTTCCTACCATATGCTGTCTTCGTATTACCCCTAAAGGACCTGTGCACGGAGAGGATGCCAGTAATAAGCTCTATACTTGAATTGAGACTGGTGGCGAACTGTGACTATCTCGTAACGAGTGTGAGGGTAAACACTAATGTACACATCTCACAGTCCAATCCAAGAACTTAAGTACTGTTCCCCGGTGCGCAATTTAGTACAAACCTTCAACCATCCTTGTAGACATTCTTCCGCATGTGTTTCAAAGTATGCTGAATATTACTGTACGACCCGGCGGGGTCTTAGTTGTGGGTGATATTTAAGAATATTGTTTGTGTTGATGCCACGAAGATGTACACAAAAATACACCATTACATCAACAGCATCTCAAGTGTGGTACACAGCTAATCAAAAGAAGTTGCTTTTCAGCACATCTCCCAGTACTAATGATGGGTTAATTAAATCAACTTACTCAGTGGCAACTTGCGACGTTGCGTCCGAAACCATCGGAATTCGTCATGGCAGCTGGTTACTCGGTGGGCTGGTCGCCCGATAGACGGCTAGGAATGTCTTGATTGGCCCGGTCCCATGTATGTCATCCCAGTACTAATATTAATAGCGAAATAAAGAAAAAACATTGTGAGTCCCCTTTTGTAAGATTGAAGATGAGGACGTTGCTTGCTTTTAGCTGAGCTGATGTTGTTCATTTAAGAATAGCTCTTGGATACAGTGAATCAATGTAAATGTTTGCTGATGTACGGAGGCTGAGGTTATAGTAGATGGTGGGGAGGGTAGGGCTTGTCTTAGTTGCTTGATATTTAAGAATATTGTTTGGGATAATGCCACGAAGATGTACAAAAAAATGGGTGCCAGTCATGTCGCCCCTTGCAAAGTCGCCCCTCCTATTGTCGCCCCTGACACAGCCCCCCCCCCCCCCGTCGCCCCCCCCCCCCCGCGACATGACCAGGAACCATAGATAAACCCCCAAAATATAGCATGGAATCAACAACATCTCAAGTGTGATACACAGTCAATTAAACTTTGCGTTTCGGTCCTCTCCTGATGGGGTGTTTTGGCACCTCTCCCAGCTAAATGTTAACGATCTGACACCAATGGCCGCCGTATTCGATACTATTAGTCTGCACCGTGGCGTTGTCTATCATCTACACACGGTGACCTAAGCCACCGGCGACAGTTATGAGGTTTTGAAAATATTTTTGACAGGAGTGATCGGTCTAACCGTAACTGACCCAATATTAATGACCACACAGTATCCTTTTATACTACTCTTTGATCAGGCTCAATATGAAATCGCCCGGGGCTCTAGAACGTTTACCACGAACAATCGAACAAACGCAATGGACCCAAGTTACACATTAACTCTTCTTTGAAAGGCCTATTATTGCCCACTATTTATATTTTTTTTGGATAAAACAATAACCCTACACTCGATCATAATTCATGCAAAACGCAAAACCCCGCACAGCCTTTAACAATAACCAGCGATACTTATTATACTATCCAGAAACAACCAGCAACATCCAGATACATTTCCAAGAATAATTTACCTGTGAATTAATTAATTGTAACATGAATCAGTATTTAAATATAACAAAATTCATGTCATATTTCCCACATATAAAAACTCTGACCATTAAGCAATGTTGAAGCAAACGTGCCCCCCCCCCCCCCGCCACAGCGCGCCAACATTACACGGAACACAAGAAAGGAGCTAGCCAGTACGTTGAAATAGCGCCCTCGATCTGTCGTGATTACTGTTAACCGGCATTTTAATGCCGCCCTCTGTTGGTTTATAGATGATTGCAATGGAGGTCAGACAAAAACTCTCCTCGGATGTCACTCGTGTCTCGGAGCGTGAGGAGGCCACACATATCGACATTTATACGTTTTTTATGTTCTGTTCAGGCAGTTGGGGATAAATAGTAGTGTTGGGAAAGTCCCTCGTGCCGTGCGTTTTTATGTTTTACTCTTTATAGTACTCAAAATATCAGAATTCAGACAGACTTGGAAGGAGCAATCCTCACCGACGCTCTTTTAATTTCTCGCAAATTCTGGAAGAATTAACCTAAATGTGTTTAAATCACACGGGAATCGCAGGCAAATTGTCTCATAACATATAAAAATAAAACTAGACACCGTAACAGGAGAGCGAAGAATTGCCACAAACAACAGATTGAAAACTACAATTCAGAATGACTTCAAGTTAACAACGGAATCGGACTATTTTTTAACCTAAATTGGTGAAACATCGGGTAACGGAAAGTTGGGTGGAGTTACAGTGTCGCTTTGGTCTACGTTAGGACTAATGATCAAGATATTATATTAGTCAGTACAGCTGAAGCTCACTGTCTAGCCCCATTGTAATGTTGTTGTCATCTTTTCTCCGTCTTCAGTACCAATGTTGTTGAATAGTCTGTCCCCTCTTGGAAGAGGAGCCCGACCAATTGTCCTCCCAACCTCGTTTTGGTGCCGTTGATTAATATTACAGATAGCTGCATCATGATAGAGTCCACGCAACCTCTAAGTAGGAAATACTTCTTGTGCGATCCCCGGAACGCTTTATTTTTTTTCTGCAGTCTGAAATTGCCATTGTCTAATGATTTTCAATGGGATTTGTTTTTCTTTGAATCGATTCCAAAAAGGAAATCCTAAAAAAAAAATTGATTTTTTTTTCGAGGATGGCAATTCTAGACTGCAGAAACAAAATTGCCCCTGGGACATTAGTTTTTTTCCCCTAACGCTACAATGTTTTGACCCGTGCGAGCTCATGCTGAGACTTCTGGTTTCCTGACGTATGTGCTGTTGATAGACAATGGGAAAATAAACACCTTCCGACGGGGTAGAAAATGTAGATACTCTTCGATTTCAGGACAGAGCCTTGGGTACGTGGCTTTCTGCACGTAGACAGTCCGCCCGCCTGCCCGGGCTGACGAAAGACACACTGGGAACAATTCTCTCTGAAGATTAAGTAAAATAAAATTGTTTTTTAAGCATTACCCAGCTCCCCCCCCCCCCGCCCCCAGCAGCTTCCCCGAAAAAAACAATACATTTACAGACACAATCTAAAAATTGAGAAGAACTGTCCAAGTTGTTAAAGGGGAATACAACATTCGTTATGTTGGATTTTCTGCACACAAGAGAAAGATATTGTCATAATTATACTCTAACGTAAACAAACATATTTATCTGTTCTGATTACTGCTAACAAGTTGTAATGCCTATAATTTGTTTTTGTATAGTTACAGGCTTGAGTACAGGTGTAAAGACTCTTTGAATGAATTGCTCCATAAATGAGGCGATTTGTTTTCCAAAGGGGTTGTTTCTGTGCGATTCTCATCAAAGATTCAGTTTTTCGGTGCTCATTCTTTTTCCCCCGTCCTTCCCACAAGGTGGGGCCAGTCGAATCGTCTTTCTCTACTTGTAATTTGTCAGAAGAGGGCGCTGTACCAATAAATGAACGCGCTTCATGTTGTAATCCATCCTTTATTTGCATCGTCCCGTCACCGACCTGATAGTGTACATGTACATATCTTTCCATAAACCGCAAATTGATTTATTACTTTGCAAATTTCACATGTTGAACCCCCGTTATATTTACAATGGTTGCCGATATCCATGCCAACTATTTGCCTCTATTACTGTGGGACGTATCAATCAGCACAGTTTCACGTAACCGCAAAATAATTTGGTTATCGTATTTGTCTCCCTCTTAAAAAATGTACCCACCAAGAGTTAACCTACAGGGTTGAGTCCACATTAATGTACATAATGTTTGTGAACTTAAAAGGATCTGCGTGGGAATGTAGGCCACTGGCCCATGTTGCCTTCGGATCCGATTTCAGTCGCCAAGGCCTTCCGTGACAACTTACTGGAAAATGACACTGATGAGTGGGACCGATACACGCACCCTGATTGGTCAGGGGGTAAATAACTGTCTCAAAAATTGGACCATACCATGAATATGTCAACCTCACAACAAAGAGTACATATTATAATTGATGTTTCGAAGGTTTTTTTCTTGATAATCCGAGAGCGCGAAGAGACTCCAAAAAAGCCGGGAAATTACCACACATGGCGAAGTTGTTGACTCAAGTCACTTGAGTTTCGTTTTCTTGTCACGACTTCGTGTAATTTAGCTCGTTTTATGTGACCATTGTCTGTATAAAGTTTGACATCAAGAATTGACTTATTTGACGATAAATTGTATATAGTGCAGGGAAGCTACCTTTTTTTATTTTGTTGTAATCTCTATTTTTTTTTTTTTTTAGTTTAGTTTAGTGATGTTTGATTGTTGTTATTCCAACTGCATAAAAACCATGGAGGTACATGAAGGTACATACACGATAGAACCAATTTGTAGCCAAAAAGTTGCCGTAAAAAATAATATGATCAACCGTACCCCATTATTGCTACATTATTCAGATCCACTTGTTCAATCGGTATGTTGAACCCAATTGGTTCCCTGTGAATGAACGGAGAAGTAAACATGTTAGTTTTGGGAATAATTAATTATTGCGTAAACAATTAATTAATTCTAAACAATGGCGTTATACAAGTTGAATTCTAAATATAGACAATTTTGACAGGTATTGTTTTTTTTTTTCAGTCAAGTGTTCCCTTCTTTAATTTATTGTGAAAACCCAGGAATCCGTCATTCTGCTTTATGGTGCCATACTGGTACCACACGTAAATTAGTCTTGCATGGGTCTCGCCCCCAGCGCTCACTCGGGCCAAATTGGGGGAAAATAGAGTCATTTGTCACTTGGATCGTCTAACTATGCATGTAAATCATTGACTAGTTGTGCAGTAATTTATGTTTGTTTGCACCGTACGAGCTGGAGGTACCTCGCCTCGTCTCTGTGTGGGGTCACAGGTCAGACCAAGTGTTATGTTTTGCACCAATTTATATTTTATTCTGCCATGGGCCAGTTATGTCATATTTAAGGAAATAATTTACGTGGAATGGGTCACACTTCAGCATGCCAGAAGGTAAAGTGTTCCCCCCTATACGCGATACGGAAATCATTATAATAGTGTTGTTTGAAAATTGGCACCGATTCTCATTCATTACCAAAGTATTGTACATTGGTATTGGATTGTGTCCAACTTAATTGGCTTTTATGAAGACAAATAATGACGTCATAATAGTATTAACTCATAGTTGAAAGTGGGCGTGTGTCTCTCCCTGTATAATGAATTAACATAGGTATGAAAACCCTTCTCCATTTGTACTGCTCCTCCCTTCTTAACCATACTACCATTTCCCGTGACATTTCGGTACCCGTCTGAGCGTGTTTGGTTATGGCCGTCAGTCATTGGTCGATTGGTTGTGTCATATTCTTTCTCCAAGCATGGGATAGAAATAGTAGTTGACTTGCATCAGACCATATCAGACAAAGCGATCCCGTCAGAGCAATAAGTCACACTGATAAGCCACATTCGGCATTATAGTCACAGCTTGGAGCTGTAACTATACGCCAATAATTGACTCGAATCAGATACAGTGACTATCCTAAGCCATAGCCGGAAGCCATTTAACCAGACACGGCTATGTCCTGCCCACATCAACCGACCCACTTTAACTGCCCGATAACCATGGTAATATCCCTAACACCTGTAAGGCAAATATCATTACTGGGTAATGATCTTATTGGCTGAACTGCATGACTCCATCAGACCACAAAATTGGGATTAGTCTCCGCTATCCATCTCTCATTTAAAGGGAAAGGTAATCATTCCATGATTTTAATTCCTCTGAGGAGCTCAAGTCCCATAGCCTAAGTCTTCAATAAAAACACCATCCCACCAAACGCTGAAAGTTTCATCAACTTTATGGTCACATTATAGTGAAAACAACAAAACAAAACAACGGGTTTTTCAGACATGATATTCCTCCTACTTTTTAATCTGATTTCCAATTTTTCTTGCCCTCAGAAAAAAAATCAGTTTTTTTTAAACAGCATGAAAAGTCTATAAAAAGCCTAATATAAACATAGTTCAGCCCTTGTACTAAGTTTATTTCCCTACTTTTTTATATGGGCCAATGATCATGCCTGATCCTCTGAAAATTCACAACGGGCTTTATTCGATTGCTTAAAAATAAATAAGCAACAGTGGCTTTCCTGCAAGACTGTGGTGTGATTTTAAACGGAAATGACATTTATCTTGAGGATTGGTCTTGGTAAAAAATATATATATATAATTTATATATATATATATATATAGCCAAATATATATAGCCAAATTTTCTTTGCTCACGCTATTTATTTATATATATATATATATATATAATTAGTTAGCTCTTGCGCAATACATTTAACCTTATTCGAGATGACAAAAAAGCTAAATATTAAAAGTCTCAAATTGTCTATTAGTAGCTGCAGAATTTAATAATAAAGATACCATTTAGCATTTCGTAGAATAGAGATTTTTTTTCAGTAAAAGCTATTTGTCATTTAAGACAATTTCCAGGATGAGAATTGAGTTGACAGTAGTTTTTATGGCCACTTTTTTTTGCTCCTTTAAGATGCGCAACGCATCTCACTGTGTGCTTCCAGTCCATGGAACCTTTTTTTCTCCGTCGGTTGAACTTTTTTGACCGGAGACTCAACCCCATGCTTCATCGCTCCTCTTTCCTCAGTGACCTTTGAAATACTTTCGAATCAACTACGAGGAAGATAATGCAATCACAGCAGGGTTGTTACCAACGCGTAGATGATGACATAAATGTTACCCAAGGTCTCGAGTGAAGCAAAAAATATTGAATGAACGCGACCTCGAGTGTAGATGGGTGTTTTATTTTCTTATTTCAATTATAATAAGTATAAATTCTCAGCTCAAACAACTGTGATGCGGTTCGGACCACCCAAAGCCGAATAAGGAAATTTGATTTAACTGAACGCAACCGGAATATTTGTTTTGTGGAGGGTTTAAAGACATACCGGGTAGTACACAATGTGTAAGTAGGCCCGTCGGGGGGGGGAAACAATTGGCTAGTTTAATCTAAAAGTGAAAGCTCACTCATATATAAATATCATGCCAGAATGAATCCTCCAGAGAAGTATAGCCGTCTCAAATACTATCAAAATCGAGGAAATAGTATTCGAAATTGAGCCCTATGTCACATGAGGTCATTTACAGGCAACCAGTTCCAGGCAATCTCCATGAAGAAAAGGCATCCACATTTTAGTGATTACATAGTTTTCTTGGGGATCGTAAGACATTGTTTTGAAACATTACTCCAGCGCTACCGAAGTAGTCCTGCAGCATGCATTGCAGTTGGTTGCCTCCAAGTTGCCTCTTGAGACGAAGGCCCTGAACCCACCGCACGTCACATTTGCTTATTTCGATTGCCGGAAAGTGTCCCAGATGATCCCCCGGCCACCCTGTCCCCACACATGCCATACCCTGCTCAGCCTTGAATTCCTCCCTCCACCCCCAAGCCCCCCGTTGCTGATTGGAAATAAATATTGCTGATAGAATGCATTTATGTAAGACCATGTGATACGTAATCAGTATTTTCATATGGTTATCTTCAGACATACAGATGTTGATTCACGATCTAGACATGGTCCTTGGTCTCCCGTCCTTGCCGAACTATAAGCTCTATCTCCCTCTCTTGAGCATATACCTCGGGCCCTATACTTTGGAGGGAACATTTTTCCAGGTCGTAAACTCTACCAACGCATCGGGTCAGAGGTCAATTTAATGGTTTCAGTCCAAACTGAAGAGAGCGTTTTGGACCTCAAATAAGTCATTTATAACCTGTGACATCACAAGTTTAAAAAGAGAGCCTGGACTTCCCATAGGCTCAATTTGTACACAGCTCAATGGAGTAAACAACAAAATTCGATTTTTCATTTATTTATTTTAATTTTTTTTGTAATGCACTTCGCCCATCACAAGGCCCAGGGGCCACTCGAGGTGCGGGCTACTTTTTTGTGGGGGTAGAAACCTGCCCCAATGCGCTGAAACAAGACATGGAGAGATCTAAACGCAAACCTGTTCACAGCACAGCTAAGAACAGGGAGAGGTAAATGAATCCATTGCGAGACAAACATAACTGCCTCTTCCCCTATTTGAAGCAATTATAGTTAAATGTCTTGGGTTTTTTTACATTTTTAGGTATGAAGACGGGGCAAATCACAAAACCAGTTCAGCTGTTATTATCACAGTTTTATGTGGCATTGATGATATAAAATGTAAAATGTATAATAAGACTACCGGACGTAGTATCTTGCCTGCTAGAAAATACCATGGAATGTACAAAGTCACTCACCCGTTTTTGCTAAAAAGGTGATGTGTTTATGTGCCTCGTCGCGTAAACGCGAATCTGCAACAATTTAAAGAGTAACACGTGCAGCATAGGCCTAAAGCGCTTAATTTCAATCCTATTCGATGTAAAAAAAACTATTATTTTGATACTTTGCTTCTGAAATTGTTGAGAGACTAATAGATTTTGACTCTTTAGATTCCTTGTCCATACAGTGGCGGGTTCCTGTTGCATCCAAAATCCAATTGTTGCATCTTGATTATCCAATAAATAATCAAACTTAAATATGCAAAAGTCTACTTCTTTTGATTCAGGTCTCTGTATTTCTTCAGTTTGCCTGTGGACATAATTATCCCCTAGCCCCCCAAAAAGACACTTGGAAACCTGAGAAGAGATGAGAGTGATAGCTTTCTACATCGAAGGCCAAAGCACACCCACATATACAGGGGGACCCTTTTGGGCCAATTCATTCCCAGCATGTCCCCGAATCCAACCCACCCTCTCTGACCTTCATACCGAACGTCTTGCCAAGTCTCGTCCTCCGGGACTCTACAAACATTGTTCCGTGTCAGAAAATCCGGATACAGGAACAAATTTCCAATAACAACATCAATCATTCAATTTTCTTGCCATTCTTTTTGGTTAAAATCTCTCATAAATTAGATGTTTTACTACGTAAACTCGAGCCGTTGTTGTGTATTTTCCCCCCACGAGTATTTCTTACGTATACGATTGCGAAATATAGTCCCAAGTTTACGATAAAAACTATCTTCCATAGAAACAGCTTTTTCCGGAAGAAGAACGAAACTTTAACTGTTTCCCCCTAATACCCCTCTGACTTGTCGGTTATTAAATATGCAGTGTAGACCTGCATCTTGCCTCCAACCTGGAACCGTCTTGGTATATTACCCATCCTATAATAGCTTCCATGTATATTAGGAAGGGTGCCGTTTTACTTCAAAAGTTCCACACAACAAAAGTATCTACTTTTTTCAAGCTTAAAAACTAAACAATGTTTTTCACACAAACAAATCAAAACAATTAGATCTATTTAATATAAACTTATAAATATTTACATGATGTACTTAGGTATAAAGAAATACTACGAGTGGACAGAGATAAAACAATACTGATTTGTGTATTAATAATGTCGTTGCACGAGAGATGGATATGGATCCATCACAATCCTATCCGGTAAAGGGGTATACCCCTACCCTACACCCACCCTACCTCACCCCATCTCAACCCCAATTTCAAGCAACCCTATTACGTATTTGAGCGTACACGATTTATCATTCTCAAGTTTACTTCGAGGTTAGAAATAATAAACTGTCAATAATGCGACTAAAAGAAAAACGTCAAGGCAGTGCGTCGGTGAAATACGACGATGCATTCACAAACTCTGTACAACTACAAGCATGCCTTGCAGATTATCAGAGTGTGCGAGCAGATGAATTGGTTTAAATGGTTTTTAGAAGTCCATAGCGTGCAAATTATCGACAATGACTCGTCTTAAATAAGCTGACCTGGACATTATAAATATTTTAGAATAAAAAAAAACTTTAGAGTAAAAGGATGGAGTTAAACTCGTCTACGTATTTTGAAATAGTTGATTTGGTATACTATAATACTAAACGAGTATTATTTGTAATAGTAAACCACAAGGGAAACTCTTTGTTCACCCCAAAATTAAAATACTTATTTGTAGTTTGAAGAATACAATTCATCTATGTAAATTTTTGCTTCGTAAAAACTACATTTTTGCAGCTGCATATCACTATACGGGAATTTCTTTGGCAATCCCTAAAATAATGAAATGGTTTAATTCGTTCTTTCAAAAACACGACTGTGCGTGTAGATTTGGTAGATTGGATTTGCAGTACATGACTTCATAATGAAAGCGATGAAGTGTTGCAAACATGAATTTAGAAGTAGTTGTCTTACATTCAAATGCCTGAAACGAAAACGAGGTTCGAAGGTAACTTAGGTCTCCTGTTATTAATATACATAACTATTCATTATGTAATACAAACGCAAAGTGTTCATCTTTTCTGTTGTTTGTATAAAAGTCTAGCATCAAAGCCTCTCTCTTTCATATTGGTTGAAAAGAAAAATCTTATCATCAAAATCAACATTCGACCCCACCCTTAAATTAAATCACCCAAAGTCATTTGGGCTCACATTGCCACAACTAAAAACCCAAGAGAAGTTGCGCCATTTATGGTTTTATCTCATTTTGAAAGCTCAGTTTCTCTGTCTTACACGAAATCATCATCCTGAGAAGTGAGTCAGATAGAAAATGCAGTCTCACTCATGTTTGAGAAAATCAATTAACAGTAAGTCAATCATTAAAACGGGCGAAGTGTGCTAACTTCTCGCCGATAGCAAGACCTTTCAAAACATGTAACTGTTGATGTTTTCTCGGAAAGGTGGCAACTTGTCTTCACCTGACAATAACTGGGCAAAAAGTCTAGAGAAAAGATGCTCGAAACAACGTTGTATCTTCACAGTTTATTTAGGAAGTTAATGCGAACATTTAAGAATCTAACGTTCAAGTTTCAAGAAGTTTCCTCATCCATAAAGTACACCTTACATCTGCCATCTAATTTCACTCCAAACATACCCTATCTTCTTACTATAATTCACACAGCAATATTTTAACACTGTACATTAAATCGTTCTGCCCTGTTAACATTGTTACTATTCCTGTGGTAGTGACTCTAGCCAAGAGATACATTTCTGTTTGAGATGCTCGTCTTCGGTTTCCTCTGGAGGACCTATGCAGTCCTCTTCCTGCATTGACAGGAGTTCCTCTGCATAGTCCGTGGGCATGTCACTGATGTTGGCGTACCTTCTCCCTTCTAAGCAACTTCTGAAATCGTGAAAGTCCTCTCCTCCGAGGTACTGAGACACGATTGCGTTTTTCCGTGGGGCTTGTTTCCTTTTGCTTGCTCCGGACGGGAAACCGTTCTCGTGGGCTTTACTCTCCTCTATCTTCTGCAGGGTGAGTTCGAAGTGTTTGGAGCTCCCGTAGGTCTTTGTGTAGGTACGGTTGTTATTTGGCTCGTGCGGATCGATGGCTGGGGGTCGTGGGGAGTATGGAGGTATGGGGACGGCATTCCCCGTTGACCGTCTACGAAGTAACGGGGGATTCTCCCTCGATCTGAAGGAGCTGCTGGCAGTATGGGTTGTATCACTGAACGAGTTGCATCTCCTCAATGGAGAGACGAATACCTCCAAGTTGGAGGTTTCCGCAGTTGAGATGGTTCCAGAGACACTGTGCCGTCGGACACTGTTGATGCCGGGGAGTTCGACGACGGTGCTGACCCCGGATCCATGCGAGCTACCCTCGCTGGAGCACCTCACCATCACCCGCCGGGTCCGTGCCCCGTCCCCTCTCGCTGTCTCCTGAAGCCTCGGTAGGCATTTGGCTGGGCCTCCCCGGGAACTCAATGGTGCCATTTTCCGTGGGGAGTGAAGCCTTTCGGCACGGCTTGGGATGGCGGTGATGGTTTTTGATGAGGCCGGTGGCTTGGATGACATTCGGTCGTGGGTGGAGGAGGAGGAGGAGGATTTGAGGTAGTAAGTCGTCAATGTGATCACCATGATTAAACAACAATAAAATCAAAAAGGCAAATCTTCAAATACACCAGTTGGTATAACTCACTCCTCGTATATCCCACACCTCAATAAGGGAAAACAATGTATCCTCGAGGTTGTTGCATGTAGGAGCCAAATGTGAACTCTGAATCAATCAACAAAAGTTCACTCTGTTGCCTTTTGTCTCCAGCTCAGGGCTTTATGACGTCAGAGCGATCAGCTGGACTACGCGTGATCCTAGGTAGGTAGGTGACCGAGCCACACGCAAGTAGAACTGGGCCCTATAGCTCAGTGTTTCCACAGCCCAGTTTGAGATCCGAATTTTTCCATTGATGTCACCAAGAGGACAACCAGACCTTGATCACGCAGGAGACATATTGGTCGTGTTCCACGTACTGTCTGTATCCAAACTTAGTTCTAATAGCCGAGCTACACAAGGGGTACAGTCTTATATCCATGCCTGTCTCGATTTGGATAATACGCATTTGATATCTGGCCACTCACATTATGTGCTGACAAAATCGTTAGCTAATTATTAAAACTCCAGTCTCTGTTTAGTGGAAATAAGAGGTATACTTTATTGATTCAAAACTTAACTTAAAATTTCAGGCGTTTTCCTTTTGTGTGAGTCAAGCTAAAAATAGCACAAATCATCTGCACAAGACACACTTAGACGGAAGTTAAATTGACTAAATGACCGCAATATTGATAAGGCGTTCTTTGCATTGGATTAAACCCCTCTGAACTTCTGAGAAACTCGATTGAAACTTTTATCGCAATGTCAAGTTTGCCTTTATTAATGTGTACAGGGCATTGACCATTCAACATGGGACTTTAAAATGCGTTTTCTTCAAACTGCCAGTAAAACCAATTATAACGCATAAGCATATCCGAGGTCTTGCGATATAACATCAAACCTCAAAAGCTGTACACTACAAAGTGGAGTGGAAATAATTGGTAATGTTTGTAGACTTTATTTCCCAATGAGGCTTGTTTACTCAATCAATATGGGAAGTAGGGCGAGATTGCTCATACATAAAAGAAGTAAAAATAATGACCAATTTCATGAAGCTGTTTTAAGAAGAAAAATATATTGCTCGGCAAGAATTAGAAGGGCACCAGTCTAAAAGGGGTTAAACAGTTTGGAGTTTTTTGGCTGGTAATCTGTTTCTGCTAAGCATGATTTTCTAGTGGTTAGCAAATTTGTAACTGTTGTTTCATTATAAATTAATCATATTTTATCTACATAGTTTTGTTTGTGCCAGCTAGAGAGAAGAGGAGAGTACCCTAGACAGAAACGTTGATCTATTTAGGCAATCCATCAGGCTGTAGGTGATTCTACTGTTTCTTTTTGTTGATGTACGTTTGTTATTTGTGTGTGCTTGTAAGTAAATAAACAAATTATACAGCATGCGCGCAACATTTTGTTTTTGTATTTTCTTTTGTGGAGGGGATGAATGTTTGTTACAAAGAGTGACACCACGAGGGAATTCACCTAATTTTTCCTGGCCACCCTGTGGGTAAATCTGCTATGCGGTAATTATCCAATTTGTCTGATATGATTGTACTCACACCTCCAGTGCTGATCGATGGAGTCATTATTATAGCATTACGGAGAGTGATAATGTCCTTGTACTCTGATCTGATCCATAATAACAACCCCCACCATGATAAACAGATAAACAGGACGGACTTTGCCAAAATCAAATCGTCATGCGGTCATGGATCATTGGGGGAATCGGCAGCGGCGTAGCAACTGGGGGGGGGGGAGGGGGGTTGCCCGGCTGGGGGAGGTGGGCACGCGCTCAGTGCCCCACCCCCATGAAAAAAATAGATACATGTAATTCATTAAAAAAACGTAGACCCTGTCCCCCTCCCCACACTGAAAAGCAATGCCCCTGTGCCCCCTCTGGGAATCGGGACGGGGTGAAATACCTCCATGCTCCTGTTTCCATGGACACTACAGCATGCAAGAAATTAAATTATATCCCGTCACAATTTAGGCAGCAATTGATGTAATATTTATAATCGAAGTCGTAAACAAAGGTTTCTTCAGCAGTTGTTTATTATTATTATTGGGTTTTTTTACAATTCCGGAGACTCAACAACTTTCTGCTTTTCTTGACACAGATATCAAACATATTGAATGTAACATCCAACCGATCCGAAATCAAAACAGTGGTCATATTTTTCTTGTCGGGGGTGATTCCATTCCAAGTTTCTTCCAGCACGCTTGTTGAATTTTATTTCTATTTTTCATAGCCAATTTCCCAATGATACAATGCGGATACAGTATTTCCCGAACCCTCACTTCCTTTGCTTGCATAAGTATTTTACCAAATTAATATCACATGTTTTATAACAGACGACTATAAACGATGTCTGTATGTCATTAGGATTTTACAAAATCCCATTTAGTTCTCAAAGTTTAATCAGAGTCGGTGATTTGGACCCGTGACAGCCAAAACAGTTTCAGGAAAACGACCCACGAGAGAGTCGGTTACGACCCGTAACCCGGCCGTCTCTGGAGGGTAGAATCGTTATTAATGTCTGCCCTCGGAGATTTAATGGCTTTCGATGAGAGAACCTTCAAGATGCAGGTTTTGTTATAAAATGATTCAAACAAAACAATGTCATTTTTTTCAGTTTCAACTGCGATTGCAACATAATGAATCCACGTTTTCTTGATTTTTTTCCCCTTTCTTTTCGCGAATGTGGCATCGATATAATTTTACCCACAGAAATAAAAACAATATTATACATTGAGCCGTTTATCATTTTTGTGTAAGAAAAAAAGATACCTGCATTAACAACAATTAAAGGATCACAATGCATTACTGCTGTCGCTAGTCGGGGGCAGTCGAAATAAATGAACTGGAGTCAGTGGGTCAGACGAACGCTGGAATACAGTCATGCATAACGCAACGGGAAAACACATTATTTCGTGAAAAAATGTTCAACTAAATTATTTTTGCACTGTTAGCGTTTTGATGTAAAAATCACTTTAATTAACACAAATAATGGTTGCAGCAGAAACAGCAATGATAGTCCACTTACCCCGGACTAAGTTTTACGAAAACCAACATTTTGACATTAGCAGACAGACGTCTGCATCTTTAAGTCCGGACGGTATTTTATCGCGGTTGCACCATGGATTATAATAAGGTTATACGAGCGCAAATTGATTATGGCATAATGACAGAGGTAAGACTTGGGTTACGGTGATAAAAATGGCGGGAAGTCATGGCAACGGCACGCTATGACCATGTGGCAGCTGTGTAATCTTGGTCGGTGGACGTGACTCCAACATTTGTATCATCTAAACGAATACAGTTATTACAATTGTTTTACTAAGAGTGTGCAAACTTAGCACTTCATTAGTTTCACAACTAGAACCAAACTTAATAGACGAACACATTGTGTACCCCCCCCCCCCCCGCCTTAGATGCATATGTTTCGTGGAATAAATCTGATTTTCCACAAACCAATAACCAATCAATGTAGGCCTGCATACAAAAAAATGTTTCTTGAAACTAGAAGATTGAAACGAATGTACTCTTTCAAACCAACAAATATACATCGTTCCTTTGGATACATGTTTTTTGAAATGAAGTCAATGATTTGACGAGAATTTTGCCATTGAAACAGTGAACAGCCTTGGTTTATTTAATGAGAAATGAGATTAATGTACTCTTCCACAAACCAACTATATGTCACTCCCTGTATATAATTTGTTTCCTGAAACTATAGAGAAATCTCCCGAAGAACCGACGGTATACCATCCATGTAGTTTCTTGAAACTGCAGAAAATAGGAATTAATTTTATACTCTTCAGAAAAACCAATGCTGGGTGGTCGGGTTGGCGTAGTGGGTTCGATTCCGGCAGGGGCACTGGACTGGGTTTGCAGTCCCTACCTGACTGCGTGGTTTTTCCATGTAACGATTCTCTGGGCTTTTCCTCCCACGTCCACAACAGGTCACACTGCCCTGTCCCGCCACCACTTCCTTCCTTGTTTCTCCATGGAGTTCTTGGCTAATATAATGATTAAGTTCGCTCTCTAAAATTCCTTGGCTTCACAACCAGAATAAATAAATGAAATGAAAATAAAGACGAGTTATACTATCCTTTAATTTACAAATCACATTAGACATAGTACCCTCTAAAGATTCTACAATTCATTCCTCATCATAACTGATCAGCCGAAACCGGAGTATTGGCGAACACCCTCCACAAGGTCTTATCATAGGCAGACTTGACATCATTTGGTAATGTTTTTCCTTGTCTCTCTGACATGCTTCTTAGAACTACGTTTTGTTTAACGTTGAAGACGCTGAATCCGCAGTCTGACAGTCCCTATAAAATTCAAATTGCATTAGAATAGAATCCTCCTGGGCCTCATTATATGTCGGCAATAATTGCTTAGCCAAGGGAGAAAAAGTAGGTTCATGAACGGTCATGATACTCTATGCACATCTACACAACCGAAGTTTGATGTCAACAAACTCTCCCATACAATGTCTGCAATAGTGTTGTAATGTTATGCATTATTGATGTTTTATTTATATTTATTTATTTATTTATTTATTCATATAAATCCCTTTTTTCATAGGGAAATACGTGGGTTTTTTTTTTACGGTAACGTTTTGTGTCAGGAATGAAACTGATAAACCACGTTTTATTTAAAGGTAGTTTTCAGGTATCCCTTTTTTCTAACCCACCGTAACACCCGTTAGTGGGGAGGGGTCACGCCCACTACACCCATACGCGGTAAGCGATCTAAATCACTTTGATTGCTGCAAACTAATGTGCAATTTCAGACAGCTGATGAGCAGAGCTTTTCTGCAGTTTTAAACTTGTCCAGGTGACTGTCCAGATCCTCAAAATACTAGGGGTTGTGGGTATCTATCGTAGTTTCTAATCACCGACGGCTATGTGATGACCAACGGCTAATTAAACACTGTTTTGACAGCGGATTTGATATTACTTCCGACTTCGCTGTCCTTGTCTACTCGAAGCATATTTTTGTCGATTGTGAGCATTCATACAGAAGTTGAAGACTGTCCGCAACATCAGAACCCAAACCTTAACATATACATTGCTACGACATCACCTGTTACCATACCGTAAACCACCTGGTATATTTTCTGGGTTCAAAAGGTAACATTCAAGACGTCATGATGACATGTTATGAACGATTCCGTAAGTTTATCATCAACATTCTTGGTTCCCTCGACCGTGGAGAGGAAAAAAACCATGAGTTGTCAATCAAAACTCGAGGAAAATACTTGGAAAGGTTTTGATTGAGTTTAGTCACGTAAAGTTTCCAAAACCCTGCGTGCAATGACGCCCTTTGCTCCACCTTGTTAGCATTAGAGGGCGGTTGATTTAACCACTGATCTTTAGGTGAAGGATGACGCGACGGTCTCTCCATCCCTGATGGTTCAAGGCCGACCCCAAGGCTAAAATGACCGCAAGCATCGTCACCTCGCCCGTCAAAAAGATGCGGCAAGAGGGTACCAGAACAAACAACCCCCGGACCGATGGTCACACTGCCCTGTCCCGCCACCACTCAGCATCGACCCCAGGCGGTAGCGATACCGCGGCCAAACGGACCAAAACCTCCGAGGTCGCACTCCAAACAATTTATTTACGAAATGAGAATATCCACCACCTGTGGCGTTATGAAAACATCCAGTAATGTTTAAATTTGTATTCCTTGGAACAGATGTAGGCCTAAACTTAATATAGAGATGTAGGCCTGTACGACGAAGGACATTGGTGCGTGGGTCGTTGACAAGGTGAATATTAACGTTGAAAGAATTACAAGAGTGTGATCAGAACTAGACCAAGGTTTTGCCTTCTTGTCATTATTTACTTTTTGTCTTTCCCAGGTCCGTATCTGCAAATTGATTTTATTTAGAAGGTCTTCGCTCGGTATGCGCTCGCATTTGTTTATTTGTTTAATTTAAAGCTTATACTTACGATTGTATGTGGCATTTTAATTGCTGTAAGCAGACATTATCTGAAAAAATAGCTCCATTCGATTGTGCTCCATGATTCGAACTGCTGCAAAACAGCAGCTTCCTGGTCATCATTCCTTCAGAACCTTCATTATAGAAAACACCACATCTAGCCTACGGGCTCGATGGGTGATGTTGAAATGTGCATGTGCTTGAGTTCAAGTATTACAAACCTGTTAGTGTGGCTTATACGTTCAGAGCTCGTCTAGCAAACAGTGGCGTAACTAAGGGGGAGGCATAGGCCACCTTTGAATTCTGGACTTTTTAGATTAGAAATTACCAGAATAAAAAGTTACATTTTATATGCTTTTATGTAGTAATTTCAGTGTTTTTAAAACTAGTTTTTGTATTTACACGAGGACAATGTATTTCGTTTTACCTCAACACGTCAGAAGAGCGCTGAAAAGGGGCTTATTTTAAGAAAAATACAAACGGAAACTACCGTTTTATTTGGCCAAAAGTTTCCCCTATGAAAAATATTTTCTGGGGAGATACGATGTATTTTTGTCCTATGTTAAAGAATTAAGAATGTCACCTCATCATGCCGTGGGGGGTCTAGCTACCCCCAGCTGACTGGTATAGACATACCAGTAAACAAGGCGCTTACCATAAAACATCAGTAAACCAAAGACCCTAAATTCCCCAAATCAAGGCCTCTGATTAGGCTGGCCTTGCCAGCGGATCTTTTAATTGTGGCATTCGGGGATGGAGGTGGGCTCGAAAGTGAAGAGAATTCCTTGCAATTATTTTGAGTTTCAGGATACTTGTCTTATTCTCGAAGGTATGCTACACCATTGGTTTTTGAAGAGTAGCAGCCAGCATTCTTTCCAACCAGTTTCAATTTTAAGTAACGTCATCCAATATCTCAAAGGAGTGGTATTTGGTCTTTGGGAAGGTACGTTTATCCCCAAACCTTTATTTTCAAGAAAGAAACACGGGCCTCTTATCTAAACTGCTTGAGTGTATATAATGTTGTCCAAGAATTCTTCCATTTTTAATAATTTGATGGTTAATTCAAGACTGTGTACAATGAAGTTATGATTTGATGGTCATCATGTAACCATACAGAGAAAAGTAGTCCTTTCTCTATTGTGTAACCATAGAGTGCACAACCGTGTGTTCGTTCTTGCACCAGTAGGTCTGTAGCTGGTTAGTACTGTTGTTGCAGTGATGATGGTCTTTGTTATTTTGTGGTTTTCTCTACGAAAATTTGTACTTCGGATGATTTTTTCCCCTTCCCTTATCATGAGAAAGTTTAGTGACGTCACCCATTAATTTGACGCCATGGCGCCACTTAGGCCCTTTTCGAAGCCACGGATTTGGTACCGGCTCCCGCTTAGGCTCTGTCGATTAGTTTGAAATACAGTGCGCTTTCTATACGGGGTGTCAAACAGGCAGACGGAGCCTAAGCCGTTGCCCAAACCGAAGCCGTGGTTTGGAGAATGGCCATTGCGCGCATAGCCTCAAAATCGATAGCATTGTGTCACGGCAAGGGCCCAAAAGGAAAGCCGAGGTTTGGAAAACGTCCCCCCCCCCCCTCCCCAGCACGCTTTATGTCGTGCAACCACTCGTAGTTATCCATCCAGTTGTGATTTACAGCTGTCTATGGTCGCCCATGATATTTGTTGACAATAAAAAATTGTCAAAAGGTCACACGAAATGCTCTCGGGACATTCACCCCATGTGTATACACTCATGCATGCAACATCCATAGACCCATAGTTAGGGAAACATTATTCTTAAGGGTGCACATCTTGAAGGTGTGAATCAATATATTGAAAATGACAAATCTACTTGCAACGATCAGTAGACTACAGCCCAATTCATGTGAATCTAGAACAAACAATTCGTCCCCTTTTCGACTTTTCAAATCTGAATAATTGCATGGCAACTTGTATGAGTGGGGCCTCCAGTGTTGTTTTCTGAAGCAGCTACACGCAATCAGCTCTGAAATGGAACACAAACAGAAAGTCGTAACCGACGGTCATTATTAGGTCACGTGTTTTATAGCATATGCTTTTTTGGGCCACAAAGTCACAGTTTGTAACTTCATGTTGTTGGTCGTCCTGTCGTACTAAACGTATTATGCATTATACTGCCCTCTTGTAATGCAGCAAAAGTTTCCTCGGAAACTATCTCACACACCATTAAAATGCCATTGCGCCCTCTTGCGTCGTGAAACCGTGACACAGGGTGTTTTTCTTTCATTTCGTCCACCTTCATGCTTCTGAAGACCCTATAGACCTTTCCATTGTTGATAAACAAACCGTGCTGGTTGGCATGGATGGCCAAATGTAGCAAAACATTCGAGTCTTGTTGACAGACGTTGTGACCAAATTCAACATTTTTGCAACTTTCTATTTAAAGAAAATATATCCCATTATTGGTTGGTTTGTTTCTAACAAACTCTGAACAATTTTTGAATATCTGTGTAACATTTTTGCAAACTGTGATTATCTGTTTTTGCTTTGCATTCATGGCTTCCCGTAGTTTTTCCATCTTGGTTGGCAAAATCTCGGTCTGTGACGTTGCAAAAATGAAATGTTGTATAATACACCAGAAAGAACAAAGCAAAAAGTGACGTCACGACGTATTTTCAGATTCGGTACAGTTTCGCGTAATCTGCTTTGAAATAGTCAAAAAATGAAGTATTATACAATTTTGAATACGAACTGCGTATTACTTATATTATTATTTTTCTGTTCATTGATGCTTGAAAAGTTGGCAGAGGGCGCAGTTTTAGTTCCTTGCGGAGTATAGCATTCACTTCTGATTTTTTGTTTTGTAATTCTCAAAAAGAAGTTTGTAACCACTCAAATTGACAAATTTGTCAGTTATTAAAAACCTCCTTTTAAAATTTAGCTGGTGAAGTGTATTAATTTGTTTTTAGCATGAACTCATAATTAAGTGTTTGTTCAAACATGTAACCGATGTACGTAGTTTCCTGAAAACGTCAGCATATTTTTATGAAATTTTCTCAGGTTATCTTTTGGAAAAATGACGAATATGGTTGTTTTCCACCCAAGCCATTGTTACACTTGTCGGAGAAGTTGTTTTGTTGTAACGATTCCCCACGCCCTGTTTTTTGGACGCGTGTAATCAATCCACCCTCAAGTGTTTTCGACAACACAACAACAGCGTGTAAAGAAAGAAGATGCTGCTGACGGGCCAGAGAAGGCTACCCCCTATGTAATATTCATGGTGTTGGTCAAATAAAATAATTAGGGACAACACATCGAAGCTAGAACCTCTGCCACCCAAAAAAGTAGTTCCTGTGTTTGTCTTTGAAACCATCCGCGATGAATAATTAACTGTGTTGTACAACGGTGTCTGGTGGCCAAATGTATTGATTAGGTACCAGGTCCTGATCTGTGATTAATGATATGTGACAGTGTACGCAACTTTATCATTGTGCAGCCATGTTGGGTTTTCCCCCATTCATATCAATGTAACCAAACCGAGGCTGGAAGGGAATAATTATAGTCAGACCCCTTCTGGGTATAATGAGAATAATATGCATTCTTTATCGCTTTATATCGCAGAGAACGCGACAGTGATGGAGGCAGTATGCCATAATGGGTATACAGTACTGCACTCTGATCACCTTCCATGGTTTTAGCATTTAGAGCAAGGTTAGCAAATCATCATTCAGGAAGGTAGTGGTGGGGGATGCGAAAAGCAAACAATACTACCTAGGCCTATAAACATGTCTTAAAATGTCACACCAAACGAATACAACTGGATGACCTTGATTAGTTAAGCACTAATTCCAACTAAGCTGTAATTATTTTGACAGCGTTAAGGATTTACGCTGATGAGTCTGAATTGAATTGCAGTTAAGTTGGCGTAGATTGTCATCTCTGATCGATCCTTACCACAGAAACAAGTATACTGTGAAGACAGGAGCAAATGCTCCTTACCATAGGGTCAAGTACTGCAGGCCGCTATCGTTTGGGTTGATTGTGTCAAATTTGTTCGAACAAAAACAAACATAATTTTGTCTGCGTCATAAAAGCCCAAGCAAAATGTGATTATAAAGCAAGGACCGGATTGTAATGGCCACAACCGAATGGCGATTTTTGATTTGACAAAAAGTCCTTTTATTAGAAACAAATAACGTAGGATACTGATTAATGTTGAGGAATGTGATACGATTTGGCGAATAACTAAGTTATAATTATCATCAAATTTCTACCTCCATGGTTATATGTAAGCCTAGATGTATTAGTTATTGCACCGGTGTCCAACGATTCCCCTAGGTACTTCGAAATATTTCCCTTTCTTGTGACAATTTATTGGAGGACGAGGCCTAAGTGTAAACATTGCTGTAGCCCCGTGACTGATTACGGGCCTACACCGTGGCCTCCTTTACCTGAAGGCGGCATACACTGTACTGTACCCGTGTTCAGGCAAATGTTGTGTGGGCATACATAGCGCCGAGGTGATCCCAGCAAGAAAGATCACACAATTTACCTTACCACCTTCTTGAATCCCATGAACCTCCAAATGTTTGAGAAGCATTATCACAGTCTTAAATTACAAAAAACAACAAGCAATTCATGTCGACGCAAACTTTTCTCAAACTCTGTCGGTTATGCCGGTCTTTTGAATATTGCATAAAGAAACAGGCACTTCGTGTTGGCGCTATAAAACTATACTAGTTGAAATGCCTTCGGATACACAAACCTTCTAATTACGGCACGGAGGAAAAAACAAGCCTTTTCCTCTGACACTAACTACTTGTTACTAAACTGCTTGGGGGTACAATCTTAATGCGGACAAGGAATACGTGTGTTTACGGCTTCAGGCTAAAGTCAGTGACATCCAAATTTGGCACCTTTTTTTGTTGTTCACTTCCGAGCGAAGCTATTTTTGGTATCGGTCCATTTACCTTGCACCCATGACATTTATTGTGTGCACATTGTACATGGATCCCGTGGTGACTTCTAGCATGTAAATATCAATATGCCTTTGGGACTTTGTTTCGCAGAGTGACTTCCGCGATTAATTAAACACCTTGTCTATGAGTTAAATTGTTAGCACAGGCCAACAAAAAAAAAGCCATGTCAATAAAGCTCATTATCCCCTGCTGACAACATGAAAGAACCGGATCCAACGTAAAGTAGCTGTCAAGTAGAAAACATTACTTCATATAACTGCTAAACAAAAAGGTTGCGGGGCACCAGTCGCTATCATTGAACAGTAACGGCGTTTCAGTTGGTAATACATTTCTACTTACATGTATAGCAACAAGATTTTTCTGTCTCAACAGCAAAATTCTGCTAAGGAATTTGAAGGCACTACCAGTCAAAATAGTATAAACCACGCAGCGTTTTGGCTGGTAGCCTTTCTGCAGCCCAGTTTCATAAAGCTGTTAAGCAGTAAACGGTGCGTGGCATTTTTTTTCTTCTGCTGAACATTAGCAGGTAACCAGTCACAAACAAAACACATTACATGGTAATTTGGCTGGTAACCTGTTTCTGCTAAGCGATATTTTTGTGCGCTAAGCAGTTGTTCTTCTTATGAAATATGGGCCCGTCCTCATCAGTAAAGATGAAAATAAAGCATTTAGCTCTCTCTGGACAAGTACTTAATACTTTGTCGTCCAAAATAAGTTTGTAATGGTGAGCGTGTCAAGCCGATAGAATGAATTCATTTATATACATGAAGATTGTTAACATTACATTATTTAACATTCAGCTCACAAGGTTTAGCCAGGAAAACGATTACAGCGTGACGACATTAAAAACCAAATTGTAAATTTATGTGGTGAGATAATACGATATGGATCAATTTGAAGTGTTTTTATCTTTGGGAAAACACGGATTTGTCCTGACAAGTATACTAACATTATAGTTGTCAAATAATCGTGCGATGAACAGTTCACAAGTTGAAAATCCTCTTCAAAAAAACAAAAAACTTGTTTTATTGAGCTGATACAACACGTACCAAGATAAGTCAAATAACTCAAATACCTGTAAAATCAACAATTTGACCTTGCGACCGTGTGCGGTATAAGGGTCAAACCATTATCAGAACATCATGGCAGGCTTAAACTAAAAATTCAAAACCATAAAGTGACAAATCCAAATCAAAAAATCATTTCGAACATATCCAAGTTTGAATTGATATGATCTTTAACAAAACATTAAGAATTTTAAATTAAAATATATGCTTGATGTCATGTTAATCTTTTTACCCCCCCCCCCCAAAAAAAAAAAAAAAAAACCAAAAAAAAACCAAACACACACACACAATAAATAAATAAAATAAATACCAAAAAACAAACAGATCTAGATCTTGCATATTTTTAAATGGTTTTAAACGTTTCTGTCATTGATGCTCATCTATTCAACACTTTTGATTCAGATGAATGTTTTGTAGACCACTGTATACATGAAGTTTTTCACGTGGTTTTTCTTAAGCCATATGAGGCCCTTTTCGACCCTTTGGCTTCGGGTTCTTTAAGGAGCTTCAAACTGGCTGACGAAGCCTAAGCCGGAGACCAAGCCAAAGTCATGTTCTCTGTATATGCAATAACAATAGAGAATACTAATGCTCATCATACATCACACGAACCTGGCTATTTTAACCTCCAGCAACGAATACGAGAAAAACAACATGGTTGTCTCATCCATACTGAAGATTGAAAACACTCGGTTTAACATGAGTGCAGTCATGACCGATCACACACAAGGTATAAATGCTAACAAAAAAAACATCACAATCAAGTGGCCAAAAATATACATAATTCCAGCATGTATGATAATTGAATGACAACTTGAACAATTCCCGGATAGAAAATCAATTATCCATCCATCAAATAACAAAAGTGATTATGGCTGCCACTTGCAATATTGCTAAACAATGTGTGCATATACAATTCTGTGAAATGAAATGCTAGTACGTCAGTCAACAAGGGTGGTCACATGTTCTACAATAACAAAATGCAGATGGACGGTTTCCATTTTGGGGGTTTGTCGTTCATAACACACATAATTTGACAAATTGATAGAATAGTGTTTGGCGAAATCTTCTCATATCGCAATTGGCAGTGTTTCAGGAGAAAAGATTTCTCATGATGCATGTAATTGGTACAAAAATCAAGTTTATAAACAAATAGCTGCCGATAAACGATCTCCATAACTTCTTTTCTCTAGATTATTAACTTCCTTCCATTGTACCCTTGCAGCATATTCATGATGATTCAGGGGAAAAATGTTTAATGCTTAATTCATAATTTATGGCATCACAAAACAGTGGTCTGCAACACAAAGGGAGGGGTTACACTTGGTGTCCTTACCCATACAGGGCAAAATAAAGTGCTAGTTGTGTTTACTCTTTCTTTCCCTTCACCCGTTTTTTAACCGAATTGGTTTGTGAAATGTTGATTTCAGGATCAGTATGTAGGCCTGCAGATTTCAGTTGTCATTTTGCACTGATTAGCGAACAGTATTTTGATTAGTTTAGCCTGTAATGCGCTTTAAAATCCAACATAGAAATGCTGCACACCACTGTGTGGTAGCGCATGTAATGCATCGTATTTTAAATCAAATAACTTGTTAACGTTTGAATGTATGAAAAATGAACCAAGTGAGAAATTTCCCACCTCAAGTTTAATAAGATGTTTTATTTTACTGTCTGGATTTTGAAATGACCTGTGATGACAAGGTTGACAAGTACGTTTCTGCCAAGAAAAGTAACCATTCCACGCAGTCTTTTTTTCTGAAACTTGTTATAAATGCGGACCTTGGGAAAATATATATGCACAGGCGATTTCTGTCCATCAGTTGGAGAGTACGCCGTATGCATAATTTAGCACTTTGGTCTTTTCATTTAAAAGCGATCGTGCAAATGATATTCACATAGCACTCAGCATTCCTGCGTGAAGCACTTTCCAACTTGTCAAGATTCTTTGCATTGGGATCATCAAATAAGGGTAAAAGAGTCACAAAACACTTGGCTATTCTGATGGACGGGGACAGTGCAGTGTCTACAAAAAGGAACGTTGGTTTCAACTTGACAGAAAGTTGAGATAATTAGTTTTTCTGACATCTAGTAAAATGTGAACGAAACGCCTGCCTTGACATTGTTTCCTCATTAACTATAGATGAAGATGAAGTGATACCATGTAATGTCTAAATATGAGTGTATATAATTATGTATAGGAAATCACCTTGTCCTGTGTTTTGCATTGGAAAATCATAAAAGTCGAAAATTGTTAGTCAAGCTATAATCGTAATGAGACTATGAGAGCTAAAGTCCCAACTATATGTTGTAGGGCCCAATTTCAAAAGCTGTTTAGCAAAGACATCTGCTGAGCATCGAAAAATAGTGTTTAGCAGAAGTGACCTGCATACCAACCAAAATACAGCGTAATATACATTGGTCATGGCTGGTTCCCTGCTAGTCTTTGCTTAGCAAATAAATAAGTTAAGCAACATTTCCTGCTTGACAGCTTTACGAGATTGGGTCCCGATCTACGTTAATTCCAAACAAGTGTTAGTCCAACACGCTGAGAGATACGTCCATTTTCCTTCCATCGTCAAAAACACGAGGGCAATTTTAAGTTATCAAAAATAACAGCACACTAATTATTCACTAGTTTGGATAATGCATGTTTGGTGTTTGTGCACACTATTTAGAAATAAATGCATTTTAAACGATCTACTTCCAGTCAATTGTTTAACTGACTAATTTTGTGATAATTTAATTCATAGGTTTGGCGTAAAGCGTTTCATTTGATACACACGAGACAAACTGTCGAATTCTAGTTTAATTGGTAAAGGTATGCCCAACTCTTCACGAATCCCCCATGAGGATGTAGCAAATAATCAATATGATTATTTCTCTGTATTACAAACGAGACCAATATCCCGATTCGAAGAACAAAAAACTTCAAATAAAAAGTGTTGTCACCCGTGCTGTTTATATAATTATCTGTGAACGAGTTTTAAGCTGGCAATTCGTGAAGATTTACACAATGAATGCATGTTATTTTCTTATTAAAACGCAAATATAAATTAAGATAGTTCTATCCAAATAAATTAGCATAAATTAAGTATATACAGGAACAGATATAGCATATAATTGTCTGGAGATTGGAGACATAAATTAAGTCACCAATGCAAAGCAAATGTAATTTCGGTGTGGTATCATAATTCTGTGTAATATAAAGAATCGTTGTTTAGACACGACGAACCAGAAAGGCACGAGTTAAAATCTTGATCAGAAGTTTACAGTCTTCTAATATACTATCATCTGAAATTTTAGGTGGAGAAAATGTGAAATATATGAAGTACCTTGCACCATGTTGTATATGCAAGGTTTCTTTGAGGTTCCAACACCACCCTTCCTACCATGATAATATATATTTAAAAAGACGGAGACTATACATTCAAGCAGTTATTTTAAACGTGTTTACCGTTTGTCACTTTAGCTTTGACAAAAAAAAAATGAACACCCCCGGCAATGAATCCTTCTTTGATACCAAAATAATAATCCAAGATATTTTTCCCCGTAACATGTTGATACTGTTTTTATCTTCCAATGATAAGAACGTGGTTTAGTTCGGGATCCTAAGGTTGTTATGCCATCTACATAATATCTGTCGTAAAACATGAGGCATTAGGGTTTTGTTTTGTTTTTGTTTTGTTTTTGTTTTGTTTTTTGCAAACCAGTGACTTTAGTGACTTTTGAAACAAAGCCGCGTTGTCAAAACATCAGATTCACTGCCTGAGGTTTTGGTAAAACAAACGAACTTTGGCAATATTTGATTCTATTATGCATACTCCGTGTTCAAAACGTTTACATCGCAAATAATTTACTGTTTCTTTAATATATACATGTACATGCAGAAAGTGCAATTGCCCCTTAAATCCAAACATGGCATACACACGGGTTCTTATACGACTCCAGGTTGCTCAGATGTGGCTAGCTTTGGACCACTCTCCTGGTGGCCGTCCACGAGCCAGTTCCTGCATTTAATGTCGGCTTGTGAGACATCCCGGATAAGATTAGGTCTGTCTAGTTGCTCCTCATTTGTCCGTTGTCTCTTCTGCTGCTTGCGTTTCTTCTTGACAGTTCTCGTGGGGGGTTTGGAGTAGTTGGACTGTCGGTCTGAGGCGTTGTCAATTGGAGGTTGTGCTGTCTCACTTTTACCGTTCGCGTCCCATGGAGAGCAATCCATGTCAAACGAGTTGCCTCTTACTCCACCAATAGACCCAGGAACCCTGAACTCTGGTTCTATACTTTTCCCATGTGATTTAGATTTGATGTTGCCATGTCGAGTTCTAGAATTAAGTTGAGATGTCTGTGGGCTACTTTTATCACACTGGAAGCGATCTTGATCGGGACTTGCGAGGAGTTGTTTTGAAAGACCATTGGGGTTGTTGAAGATGTCAGGCAACTTGGTTTCAGACTCTTTGTTTTTAGTGTGATGACAATTCGCCTCTTGTCGTGGGTTGATTTTACCTCTTGGAGATTCTAATTTGGCCAGTTTCCGAACAACCCCGTCAGTGATATCATCGCGGTTGTTGCAGTTCTCATCGATTTGACCGTTGGATCTCCGAAGTCGTAGTAACTCAGAGTTATGAGATCTCGATTTCAGATCCCGCGGTGAGGATTCACCGTCCTCAAACTCGTCCTCATCATCGTCGTCGTCGTCCTCGTAGCCGTCCGGTGTGTCACCAACCCTCGACGACCGGCGCCAAGTGTTGTTCATGAGAGCCGGGCAACTCTTAGAGAGAGGGATGCATGTGTCCCGGGTCCGCTTGTTAGGAAAACTCAAGGAGGTTCGAGACTTACGGTTCGTCCGATCGTGGTGTTCGGTATTGGACTGGGACGAGCCGTTGATTCGTGGAAGTACGAAGCTGTCTGACATTGATGACTGGTTCGCCGTCAACCTGTCATGTCCCTTCTTCGGCTTAGAACGCCACCGGGTAGTGAGGAACTGAGAGGTTCTTGACTCATCATCGGAGTCATCAGCTGAATCACAATTCTGGATGCATTTACGGTTGTTGCTCAGAGGTGGGAGTAGGGTGACCTCTTTAGGTCTCGATTCGATAACGGGACTATCACTGTGTTTGTGCCCTTGTAACATCATCATGTACACCTTTAAAGTACTCTAAATCCCTGAGCGAATAATAATAAAAATAATAATTCCCAAGTCACCTCTGAGTAGATGTTAAGTTGTGCATTTTCCTTACAGTGTTGAGCATTGAATCCTCGTGTAAGACGCTTAATAGGAGTGAACTGGTCAAAAAGCTTCGAGTGATATTTCTCCTTCAGTGTTCCACCTCAATTTTGATGAATTCTCAAGATATATCAGATTAGTACTTTTACCCGCTTCAGATGTCCGATGGTTCGCAGGGACGTGTGAATGAACTCGCTGGACGATCACGAAGGAAAATGAGCTCACAATCCGGATTGTTGATTAATCCCATTGCGACTGCTGACGGCATCCAGTGAACAAACTGCGTTACAACTGTCAATCAGTACCTCGGCAGGATACAACTATGGTCAATCGGCAACGGTGTCAATGCTAACTTGCCTTCAAACTGTCAATCCGTGCACACGGAATCAGATCTGCGTTGTTTAAAACAGCTCGTTGATTACAAAATCCTCCGTGGTTTAAATCCAAAGGCAATATCTCCAATAACGAGGGTACGGAGAAATTATGTAGTAGCAGAAAGCATTTTGCCGGCCGGTCTTGTCTCCTCAAACTCTGCAACGCGTGAGTGGTTGACACAAGACGCTGGTCCCTTCCCCAGGTTGCTGTACTGTGACCACGGCAGTGTGAGCTGCTAGAAATCGATGACAACACCAAACAGCCGTGTTACTACCAACCTTTCATTATCTGCAGCACGGACACAGTGAACAAAAAGATATCGACTCATTACCATGCAAAGAGATAACTGAAAAACCTACGCATCTCTCGGCCCTGAGTACACACACATATAAACATAAAATATTAATCGAGATGAAGTGAAGACGATTTGTTGACCTTTCGTCTGGGGAGGTCGCTATGGGTCGATATAGTAAGGGGTCGGACAATGGTCGTTGTTGGGGTTAGGGGAGCTTTCTTTTCAGTGGGTGTTTTTGTGTGGAGTAAGAGATGAGAGGTCTCAGTGAGGCAATCAACTGTGTCAGTGGGGGTGAATTCTGGGATTAGCTGGACGTAGCTCTTACATGGGTACCAGCTAAGCTGTATTCACTCATCCATGTTTCATTGAACTCATCCCACAGGAGGGGTAATCAAGGCAGTAATTTTACGTCATGAGTTGTTGTTTTCACAAAACCTCACGAGATTTCTCGGGTTTTCATAACATCCATAAAAATGGAAGCGCTTATTGAAATTGAATAACATATAAGAAACAAAAAGTATAGAGAGCACATTGTTTATCTCGTTTTTACAACAAAAATATTACCTAACAAATCGAGGACGGTTGGTAAATAGTCTGGTACCCTATGATCTGTCTAAATATGCGCTTACAATCATAACCAGGTATAAGGAAAATGGACAAAACGACAACTGCATACTTAAAGTTCTGAGCATCATTGATCCAATGCAACAATAGTTCTACACTGTCATGGTTTACTACTGAGTGAATGAAGTTTAGACATGGTGTGGCCATCGTGTTTTTCTTCCATTCAAACCAACGTAACCAAACCGAGGCTGTAAGCTAAACAGTCTGGTCTCTTTGTACAGTGTACATAATGTGTCTAATTGTTGCATTTATGGAATATGACGAAATATTTCCCGATACAAAGGTCTTTTCACGTTGCATTATCTACGGTAAGAAATATATTGTGATTAACATGGTGGTGAAGATGGTGATTAAGATGGTGATGAAATTCTGATTAAGATGGTCGTGATTATAGTGGTGAAGAAGGTTATTAAGATGTGTTGATGATGATGCTGATGATTAAGATGGGGTGCCAGATGGTTGAGATGATGAAGACTAAGATGGTGGTGATGACAATGATTATGATAATAAGTTGGAGGAGAATGGTAGATATTATTTGCAAACACTTATGAAAAGATGTGGAGAGGGGAAACTGGGAAAGCCCGGCCCCACGGTTCCCGCATTGAGCAGTGTCGATAAATGAACCCACACCTTACATTGTTTTCGCCTTAATCTTCTATCAAACCATACTGTATAGTATATATTGAAACTCTGCATGGTGGAAAGCCAATACACACTAGAGTCTTGGGTCAACACTGCACACCCCCCCCCCCTTCACTCTAATCACGATAGAGCGATGTATCTCTCAAAGCTACTTGATGCACCGACTGTACTACACAATCCAAATCACTTCTAAATTGCGATCAACACCTGCTCACAATCTAATCATAGAATGCTCAAAGGCAATATATTGCTTCTGTATTATGAAGGGCAGCTAGCACGAACAAAACACTAAGAAGAAAAATTTCACTGTTGAATTCACCTGTCACCGGCGATCATTTTGACTGAGCTCATTGTTAGGACTACATGAAATGCACAGGGTCACTTCAACGGTCAACTGAAAATTCACATTTTCGTATAATACACAGAGCCAAACATACTATAGTTAAATCATTTGATTGTATGTCATTTTTTAAGTTGAAGGACACAGGGATTCAATTATGAACAGTAAGGTCTAAAACAAGAAGCAACTTCAATTGATTACCTCAGTTTTTCTCGTGATAATTAGAAACCCATGATTGTTCTGGTTTCTACTAGCTAGGGATTGTTGGTCCAGCAAGCTAGGGATCTTTGTTTGCTTTATGTGTAGGTATATTTTTTTGTATGTATTTGCTTGCCTTGATATTTGAATATTTGTTCATAGAATAGCAATACTTTGGTTGGCAGACTGAACCTTGTGGTTACCGGGAAAAAAAATTATCATCTTCATTGTCATTTTTAAATATTTTGTATTTACTGTTTATGGATTGACTGTGTCTTCTTACCCTGTACATCCGACTGCAAATTGTGGAGAGAAATAAAATTAATAGTAAGTGATTTATTTATTTAAAACCATATTTAAACGAGGATGACCCATCCAGCACATTTGGGGCCCTCACATTTTACAAAAAATACATCAAAAATAAAATACAACAGAGACAAGACTTTGGCAGAAAAGCCACAGGAAAAACTGAAAAATAAACGAGAGAAAAATAGTAGAATAGTAAACTGTAGACAAGTTTGATCTTAACGAGATTTAAAACAAACATTTATTTGATCAACCCAGTTAACATTAGGTCCACATTTTAACTATAAACTATAATTCAGAAGTCTAACGACTGTGACCGACGTTTGGAATTGGTTTTGCACTTTGGATGGAACCCATACTGAAAAGAAATTGTTTTTGTTTTATTTTATTTATTTTATTCATCGTGACAACCACTCCAAATAGAACTTAGAAGCAAAAGGTGTGAATTCAGACCTCAAAATAGATAATAAAGCACATTTATGAATTGAACAATGGGATAATAATATTCCAACAAACAGGTCGGAACCACCTGCTGCTCTACACCGAACAGCAAATTATACACCTCATTGTATCTGAATTGAGTCATTCATATAACACTTATTAATATCCACATTATTTGATAAAGAAAAGGGTGAGTCTGATGGCTTGTTGACATCAACTACATCAATTTGAGATGACCTTTGTATGTTTGTTGAGTGCATACAGATCATGTTTATCTTATTTGTTTAAGGTGGTTTATTGTGGTATTGATAACTGCTTGTACATTCCAGCGTTTCTTTGGAATATATTTCAATGGTTTTTGTGTTCCAGTAAGACTTCTAAATTGTCACAATATCTCTATGTAGAATATCCATTCATTATGCGTTTAAAATCAGAATTAAAATTCATTCTTGAAGTTGCTTGAAGTTACAGATTGGTATAAAGTGTTGGCAACTGATATGTTTACTCTCTTTGAATCAAGATAAGGTACAGTTTAGTCACGGTTGACATGACGCTCATGATATGCATTTTTAAAAAAAGTTTGGAAATGCTCCTTGTATTCGTTTTTAAACTTGGCTACTTTTGGACCATAAAAAAACATGGAAGATATTTATATTTCTTCGCAGACTTTTACAAAGCAATACTTTTATATGGGGGGCGGGAGATAAGCGATTCAAATAAGTAAAATGATAGGCCACTAGTGCTATCCAAATATAAATTCATTAGTCATCATAGTGACATATCAGTAGCAGCAGAGTGAAATATTCAGAGGCATCTCAGTGGTTCTGGTGGGTTGGGCTACAGCCACCGTGAGTAGGCGAAGGGCAACACAAGTTATAAACTGTTTTATAACCTCTCCGGAGGTTAATTAAGGAGAAAATGTGCAGAATGCGTCTATCTGTTTTCAATTTCTAAGTCCGTTGAAAGAAGGGCGCATAATATAAGAACACCTGAACAAAAAATCCAGTGATTTTATTGTGTCCCCCCCCCCCTTTTCTCCTATTCAATTGTGTGTTGCCGAGGCGAATGGCTTCTCCCTGACCAAGCATTCGAGTCAATCACGAGCTCCTTTAAAAATGGAAAAATAATACCCTGGATTGACGTCACGGTGACGTATATTATTTATGGCACAACGGGACATCGCTGAATCATTCAAGGTATTACCATTGTGCTCTATAAAGGAAGAGCCACACTTGGGAATGTAATTATGTTTATACTACAATTTTATTTCTTGGTAGCTGGTGGATATTGAATGAAAATCTTGCGTTGGTAAATCAGATTGTCTTGTATGTTTTCAATCCAAATACAAGTCAAGATCTTTACCACGCCGGGGCTGTCTATGTCTAATTCCCTTTGCTTTGCAATAACTGTAGCATTTATTACATACAAGGGGCCTGACTAAATTGCTTCGAGCCTCAATATGAATGTTGCACACACAAAAAAACATTGTGCAACTTGACTGAGTATACTACATCCATGACCCACCAGAAAGAGAGGACTTCCGATATTAGCAATCTCAATTTCCCCTTCGTGGTATGATGAAGAGCTTTGAGTGAGTTTCGTTTGAACGTGATTGGAAATAACTTTAACCACGCCGCTTTGTAGTCAAAGTTATGAAATAATACTTCCCCGCAAAAGTACTAGTAAGATAATAATAATAATGGATGCACAACATTCCTCATTATTAAATCAACCTAGAGTAGGCCTATATCCGGCTCCTTGAATAAACAAGAGAGTTGTGAAAGTTGTTTTTCTGGTCCCCAAAGACTATTATTATAGCAATGTTTTTCACATTGATGTGGGTGAAATTACTCGTGCTAATTCAGTCTTTTTCCGGATTTTGTTTCTTCGTCATGCGATAACCCATGTCAGTGACTTTCAAGCCTGTTTCGCTCAACTGCAAGAGAAATACCTATTCATTAATTGTCCATTTCTGTCTATTGCGTGCTGCTCTCTTCCACGTTACGCTACCATAACTATCGAATGTCCATCCATCCACTTCGACTACTGATTTGTCCGCCTCTCCCAATGCCTCTGATATACGCTCCAGGTGTCCATTCTATTGGGTCAACCTGTCTTGCCTCCTAGTGAGATGACCGGTCCATCTCCGTTCCTTTGATTTTATTTCCTGTTTCATACATTGCGCATGTGTTTTCTTAAGTCTTTTTGCCTGCATCACTGTCCTTCCATTGATCTCTCTCTTCCTATCGGTTAAATTCCTGTTATAAGCCTATTCAATAATTGCCCAAGTTTCTGCCATGTATTAGGGAGAGTATAGGCCTAGCTACCAGACTACGTGATTGAAAACATTATTTCTTCAACGTTAGTGGGAAATTCCTTTCTACAGGGAGTGAGTCCCTCATCACTCGAAAATAATCAATAAATCTCAACTGGATTACTCTGTTTACTTCCCTTGTTTTTTCATTTTTCATCTTCTTTTGCCCTTTGCAAAATAAATGTTCACTGTTGGTTGTCATCACTACGGTAACGTTACATTAATAACATACTTCATGTGCTCTCGCGTATGTGATCGTTGGGAAACATTAATGAAATCTAGCTTCTTTTGAAGCAACATACATGAACGATGTACTTCGAAACCGTATAAAACTAAACCGGGGTTCCCAATGTTCCTCAAACTGTTCCAATACGTAGACTTGTTCTTCTATGCACAGAAATTCGCCTTTTACCACAGTGATATTTGCAAGGCGCAAACATGCAAATGAATGTACTATTTGCAAGAAGTGTCCTTATAGTTTTTGTTGTTTAGTGCATGCTTTATGAAATTAGGCCTATCTTGATTAATTTCCCGTTTTCTTCGGAAAAACGCCGTTAAAATAAACCCAAACTTCCTTTCTTTAGACCTGTACATAATTATTCAGGTTTTGTTCTGTTAATTTATTACCAAGACAGGTTAAAACCAGAATGTTATATTTTGGGGTTGGGCGAACAGCTGAAGGTGATCGTGCTGTATGTAAAGGTGTGTGTGCCCCAACCCCCTCCCAAAATAGCACAGATTTGAAGTCAGGTCAGCCTATACCACCATTTTACCTCGATCACTGCACTGAGACTTCATTCCACTGACCTGACACCCTTTAAAACGCGACCCTGTAATATTAACATGATGTGTAAGAATATTCACAACAATATAACTACAAAATACTCACTTTCATCGGTTACCAAGGTGAATATAGTAATAATAATGCAAATCGGCCAAATTGATGTCACAATCTGTAGATGTATCGTACGCGAATCAGATTCCAGCCCTGACTGAGTCAGGTATTCCACCGCCTGAGGTAAAATACACAACACCTCACGTTGATCAAATCAACCCGCAGTTGATTACTAAACGTCTAGTCTAGACCTGGTTCCCATAGGCTGCACATGAGGCAGAAGTGGAAACAATCCAATATTATTTTCTGTGGTGTCCCCCACGTTGGCTTCGGCTCATATTTCAGGAGACGACTGTCCCAGTTGGCTTCATACAAACCACGAGACGACGTCTTAAAGACGTTATGCGATTTCAGAGGGCTGTTTTCGTAAACATTATTCACCTTACAGTAAAGCCAATTAGTGATGTAGCTTGTGGTGTACCAATCAACCAAAGAAAAGTCTCCTGAAAAAGTTCACTACTTTTAGACCCAGATACTAAAGTCATGGTATCCGAGTCCAAAAGCCAACTTGTTATAACTGGTTATAATACCCTTTAAATTCCCCCGTCAGTTAATAATCCTACATCTATATGCCCGAACCGTTGTACTGTTTGACTTACCAGTGTCTTTGTTTCTCAGCGACAGTAGTTTCATATACGAGTGCATTTGTTGGAATTTTGTCTCGTTTGGAAAACTAACTTTTATAATAATTAAAATGCGGTCATGTAACCTTCAAACACTGACAACAGGAAACCACCTGGCTTCACTGTCGTTTGTCATTCGCATTTGACAGTGAAATCATATAATTTATTTCGTAGTTTGAAAATGTATTCCTATATACGTTAGTTTTGTGTAAAGTACATTCGGAAATTAACTCAATATAAAACACTTAACATCCAGCTTGCCGTAACAGTAAATATCCAGGGTCGACCAGGGCAGTCCTCAAGATCATGGCCAGGGAGAATTCATCTATAGAAAATAAATAGTCTGTCATTGACGTGTTTTCTAAAGCGATCGAAGACTCTGTCATTGACGTAGTCTTATGCTTTATGAAGCGATTTAATACGGGTGTTTTTTTGGTTCTCCATTCAAATCCGTCTGCGTTTTTATGAACGAGTGTAGGAAGATACAAAAAAGTAATAGTACTAATTTTAAACATTATTAATAACAGGCCTAACCTTGTCAAACCATAATACATCACTGCTTTATCATGAACAAAAATATCATAAAGTATCATGACTGTGAAATTTTAATATAGAGCGATGTAATTTTGAGGAAAAGTCAAAACCAATTTAAGAGTTTGACGGTTTTTAAGGTGATCAATATTGACAGCAATCCTCGTAAGCAGTTTTGCCTTCATGATGTAAAATTATTATGTACGCAAGCGCGAGAAAGTTGTGACAGTAGTAGAAGTGGGGGGGGGGGGGGGCACACATAGCATGGTCTTAAAGAAGCTTATACATTAGTATGAATTTTCCAAAACGGCGTCACACACACACAAACTTGAGCAAGATAACTTATAAATGTATAATGCTTTCATTTAAGTTGCTTTCAACTGACACGTTTTCATTAAGGCAAAGTAAATGATTGGTAATTGTCAAGGAAATACTAGGTTCAATCAGAAAGCTCACTAATTTTATAGTTCATACCAGTACCAATCCCCCAGAGAAATATTTCCCTCTGAAATACTCTTTGCCAGCGAAACAGCATTTAAAGACCCCATAAATCACTGTTGCTTGCCTGCAAAAATACCCGAGATGACAGGCACAAAATGCTTCCCGCTGCTTTCTCAAAAATGTGACAACCCAACTCGATGAATTCTTCACAGATTGGCTGTATGGTGTGTTTATTGAAACCGAAAGGATGGAAATTAATGTGCAATTCAGCAAAAAATGATGAACCAAATTATATAATAGAAAGTACATCTATAGTTATTTTTAAAAGTCATTATGTGACTCCAGACTCTTGCCAACCGCAACAGGTGTTTTTCCTAATTAGTCTCTTTGCTCATATCGATTTATTTCTATATATATACTTTCGTTCGAAATAAAAATAACTGCCCTTAGATAATGATTAACTTATATCACTGCAATATTATTCAATGGTGCGGCATAGTTATGACTTATGCTAATTCATAATTATGAGATAGAAGTCATACTTGTGACTTGTGCTAAGTCGTAATTGTAAGTTGTCCCCCACAATGTCCCTTTAACGCTTCCGTAACTGTGTGTAGGATCTTGGGTGAAATTTGAGTAAATTTCAATTAACTTTTGGTTTTGGATTAACATCAGTAATCTCTTTTACAACTGATAATTTGTTTCTGGCAAGACTGCAGTGGTAAATAACCCTCCGTGGTAAATAACCCTCCGTGGTGTAATAATATATGCACAGTAATTTTGGAATGAAGAATGTTCTCGTGATATAGAGTAGGGTTCATGTGTACTTGACTGTAATGATATATCCCCACATTCCCCATCTCCACCAAAATAGAACTTTATCATGGTGCCGCCATCTCATTTTTCCTACCATTCAAATCAATGTTAACCAAACCGAGTCTGGAAGGGAAATAATGTTAACAATGTAAATGGCCAAAGAAATTTCCTATACAAGGACAAGAACGTTTTATTGTAATTGTTTGGTACTTTTCCAGCAGAATCAAAATCAAAATCAGTATTCTGTAATGTAGTTTTCACAAGGTGAGCAAGACTGAGTATGGTGGCTGCATGAAGATGGTTTAATGACCTACCTGGAATATTAAGACATTGGTTGAAATAACGAAAATATAGCTTGTCTGTACAGCAAACCAATCCTCTATCATACACGTAGTTATATATTTGTTTTCATAATACTGAAACTTGTAAAGTGGAAGATGGTACAATGTTAAATGAGTACAAATATGTTTACATAATTTAACAAAACTTTGAAGTCGATTCAACTACAAAGTCAAATTTTAACACGGGACTGTGGTCCGCTGGCAGTCAAAACTTTCGGAGACCAGTTGAACTTCCGTCTGTGTGGTCTGGCTGGCTAGTTCGTTGCTTAAAGGGTCTGTATACGTTTGGTGATGACTGAAAATTTATGGCAATAATAACTAACTAGGTAAGAAGTACAGTAGCTCTAGACAGTATAATGCATTTTGAGAAACATGTCATTTCAAAGTACTGCAGTTATGGAAAAATATATCATTTTTTTATCCCCCAAAATTTGAATCTGAGAAGCGTTATGGCCGTAACGCTTCTCAGAATGTGTATTCCAATGACGGATACTTCTGCGTGAACACAACTGCTCCAGACTTTTGGCGATATCTCAAAAATGCTACCACCTTTTGAAATGAAATTTACACAGGTTAGTTTTATGGTATATATCTACAAATATATAGCATTAAGGCAAATATACGGTTCCAAAAACCAAAGGTATACTTTGCCTTAAACAAAGCTACATGTAAATCAAGGCCACCACAAATTGCTCACATGGCCGACAACATTATTGACAGAAAACCTTATAGATATGGAACAATAAAAACAAACTGGTGGACGCGTGACACTAAACACAAACTGGTCCTGCTGGCTAGTAACTTAAAAAACTTAAGGAAAACCCTTGTATCCTATGATGAGTAAAAAAACCTCATTTACAGGCTTTGGTCTATGTGTCAATGCCAACTGTATTCTGATGGAAGCAGGATGCATTATGGGAGACTTTGGAATGCTAGGTGGCAGCAGACTTATCAGGTAAATTTCCATTGTTTGCATAGTTCTGAGCATGCGCACATTTCCAAGAACGATGGGTTTACCCGGTTGGTCTGCTGCAACCTAGTGTCCTCAAAAGTCTCCCATTGATAAGAAATGTTTGGTTCAAATTCTTTAATTGTGGCAAGAAGTTGGTATCCTGATACACCAGGCCTGGACTTACACGGAGGCCACAGCCTCTGTTGCCCTGGTCTTGGCCTTGCCTTGATGCCCCTTTAAAAGTCTGCCATAGACTTCAAGATTTTCCAATGGAAGTGCCCCTTTGCAAAATGAAAATAGCCTTGCCCTCTCAAAGATGAAATTCCATTCCTGGATACACTGTTCGCTATTTCATACAGCAGGCACAGAAAATTTGCTAAGCACAGAAAAATCTTGCTTAGCAAAAATGGGTCACCAGCTCAAACACCACGTAATGCAGATGGCTTGTGACCAGTTCTCTGCAGATTTTTGCTTGGCAAATAAATTTGCTAAACAGTTTTAAGAATTTGGGCCCTGTCACCATTACTGATGTACCTTGATGCTATGGTGGGTAATCTATACGTTTATTAATGCTTAGTGTGGTACGATGTGCCTCCTTCGTCACAAATGTGGGTGTCTCACTTTCACATTATCAACCATGATCAAGATGACTTCATCTCCTTTAGTTGACACAACAGGGCGTCCTGTATTGATGGGGCGATTTTGAGGTTTGTTAGGACGGCTCGGGGGTCTGGCTGACCCTTCAGTAGTGCTGAAAATGCCTACAAACAAACAAGAGAACATGACAGCAAACGATCAGAGACATGATTGGTACTAGTCTTGGCCCAAGATGTCAGTGATCAATAGTGGATTGTGTATGTGCAATCGTGGTAATTCATAAAAGCGCGCCCTCTTACGATATGATGTAACCAACTTGACCAGTTCTCACTAACGTCTTGGGAATCATTAGGTTAATTTTTTTTCTGTTTTCTCCCAAGCCTTTCCTAGGGAACCAATCATCGCGCGATTGCAGAAATAAATTTACATAAATTATCATTATCAACAAACATGACCCTGGGTCACATAATAATTTATGTAAATTTATTTCTGCGATCGTGTGCTGATTGGTTCCCTAGGAAAGGCTGGGGAGAAAACAAAGACAAAGTTAACTCAATGCTGCAGGATTCCCAAGACGTTAGTGAGAGCTGGTCAAGTTAGTTAAGTCATGCTGTAAAGGGTGCGCTATTACGAACTACTACGAGGGCCGCAACCCACTATCGATCACTAACTTCTTGGGCCAAGACTAGATTGGTACAAGATCTAATTGAGCAATCTGTTGAATGTGCAAAAGATGAATGTGGGATCCAAAATACAAAGCAACTGAAAACAGCCCATAATATCATTCTACAGAAAAAAATAACAGAGATATTGAAGCTCGAGGAAACCACATCTTTAGATATGTAATATATGAGTCCATGGGAATAGAAAGACAGCCTTGGCTTATCAAGTATTGTTGAAAACAGAATAACAAATGAATTGACATTTTTTCAACAGTAGCAATAACAATGGATTAAAAAAGAAAAAAGTCAACTGAAAGCTACAGCTCATTTATCATGAATACAGAGTCATCCTTGAACATGTTGAATGGTTCCATTCAAATTACTTCTAATTAATAAAAACACAACGCTACTCACATCTACATGCATGATAACCATTTTATTATGATTATTATTATTATTATATGTTGCTGGTAATGAAACCAAGGGACCCTCAAAAGTGACTTGCACTGTGACCCGTAGGCCTGAAGATACCTGTGTAGAGAAGATGTTGAAGAAATGTAAGATGTGGGAGGAAAACCCCAGGAAAACCCACGCAATTAGGTAGAGACTGAAATCCCAATTCACATGCAAGGCTCCAGTCCGGGATTCGAGGCAGGGAAAGAAACCACTGAGCCAACCTGAATGCCCAAAAGTACAATATGTTGAATTTTCCGACATTCACAGCATGCTTTTACAGGAAAGGGGCAAGAGATTCCACTAGGCACCCAACAAAACATTGTCCTTAAAACCCTTACAGTCCCTATTCCATCAAACTCTAACAGCAGGTTTTGTTGGATTTTGTTGGACTGGGGACTGCATGAGTAAACTGATCATGCTTTACATGGGTTCAGGCATACCACCATAATCAGAGTACCACAGTTTGGGTGTTGAGTTACCCATACGGTGTTGGAATTTGTTAGAGTGGGGAAGGATCCTAGTAAATCACTCAGGGGAGTTAGGGGTAATGCAGCCAACATTGGTAATTGTCAAAGACCCGTATCGGCAATATGTGTGACCCAACATATCTAAGAAATGACAAACAACACATTTTTGTCAGGGGGTGTTGGGTCGTATGCACACCGGCTTCCGTCAATATCATGAAAGTTAGACATGAGAGCGTGGCACTGAAAAAAAATGTGAATTCAACATATATATTTACATATCATATTTTGTATGTGTTAACATTTCTTCTTGATGATATAAGATTTGGTTTTTATGATAATTAATGTGCATTTATTTGTTCGAAAAGTAGGGGGTGCTGTAATATATTCTAGCACCCCATCCCAAAACATGGGGTGCTTCAGCACCCACAACACCCCCGGGCGTGACAGACCTGTGAAACCTAGTGTTTCTACAAACCTTACTAGACTAGAAGATTGTATTCCCACCATGCAAAGTTTCAATCTTACAAACCTATAAATTTAAGCTCAATCAGTCATCAGAGTCACAAGAAAATGGTGGAAAAAAACCCAAAAAAACCCCACTATTTTGAAACATTGGATTTTGGACACCCGTAATCAAAACCAATTGTTTTACTCATTTCTCAAAAAGTATAGAGTTTCAGGCAAAAATATCTCAAGGGAAGTTTTCCACCATGACCATCTTTATAGCATGTACATTGTAAGTTATGTGGTATTCTGCGAACCTTTATATTTTCAATCTTACCAATACGTGCCCATGTATGTATAATAGCAAGCACTTAGTAAACCTGCTCATGGATGAGAGGGACAAATATTATTCCCTTGGTAGAATCACAACTGTTCTCCATGTATTTCGTGTGGGGTGAAATTTAATAGTCTTTACATACCAGCTGCTGACAAAGAAAAAGAGCAGCTAGCTAATGCTACACTTATAAAGCTACATTAAGCAGTGTGCTTCTTGTAATTCATTGCTTTGTCATAGATGAACAATAGGCATAGTGACATCGTCTTGAAGTCACAATGAGTTACTAGTGGTTACAGCCTCATAAAAGGGCAAACAAATGAAGCCGTCAGAATAATATAGAACTTTGCTTTGTACATACCAGAGCGGTGGAAACTAAAACAAAAAATTTACTGTTATAAAAAAAATTAAAAAAATTGTTAATTTTATCAAGCATTGGGATGATAAATCATCGGGTTTTCTTTTAGAAAAAAAAGGCACCCCCACTAAGTTTGTTTCCAGCAGGAGGAAAGGGCCGATTTCACAAAGAGCCAAGATTGATCTTCGCTGTATATCAATCTTCATTGCTAAGCAAAGTGTGATGTCACAATACAAATCACTATGGCAATTCTGACAACTCATCTTAAGATGAATCTTAGTGCTTTTTGAAATCGACTGTAAATCTAACAAGATTTGCAGGCATGGGATGATTTCCTCTATCATTGCACTCGCTTAGGATTTTATTTATTTTTATTTCTCCCCCTTTCCCCGAAAATGGCCTTGTTTTGTTAGTTTTTTATTTATTTTGTTGATAAATGAAGATATAAACAAGAAAATGGAATGCACAAAACCTGGCACCAAAACCAAATGGACATGGTCTAGCTACAGAAAACAATTTACTTGTTTCTCTTCTTTTTTTCTTCTTGTTGTTTTGCCTTACATCAGTTGGAACTATTCAGTCCTCACAGACCTAACAAGGTACTCATGTTTAGGCGGGAGAAATCCCATACATAAGATAGCTAATTATTTTGCCCTTTTTTTGAAAATACATGTATGCATTTTTATACTTTTACTCCAGCCTAGTCTCATCAGTGTTCTTTAAATAGAATTTTCTCAAAGACTACAGCATTTCAGACTGTAAGTCTCTGGGTGATAAGCGCTAGAGCCATCTGTACACCAAATCAGCTTTCAGATTAAAAATTTACCATTTGCTGACATCACACAAATCCTACACTCCGTCTATAAGTAAGAAGGGAGCAAGAAAGAGGAAAAAAGGCTCCTAACGTTTCTGTATTGTTTTTGTATTAGACCTTAATGACTGAACTGAAGCATGTAATTATACTGCGCTCAAGCACCCCACAAACTATCGCATTCACTCTGCTAAAAAAAAAACCAAGGTGATGAAGTGTTTGTGTGGTTTTTGTTTGCATCCTTTAAAGTCCAAAGCTCAGAGTGTTCCTGAATGGACAATTGGACATTTGGTTTAAAGGTGCAGATTTTAGTCAATGAATATTGGGGTAAATCCATTACTTGCTTGATTTAGACTGTAATTGACCATGCAACATCTGGCCATATATAGTACATGATTTTGTTTCTTCCCATGTTAAAGTGATGTACATTATTATGTGAGAACTTGAGGTTCATGGCATATTTTAATACATGCATGACCTGACTGTCTATACGCTCCAGGGTACCTAGTGTATTTAACCAAGGCTTGATACTTCACGGAGGCAACTGAGGCAATTGCCTTCAATGCCACTGGCCATTGCCTTGGTGCCCTTGAATGTTCCAATAGAAATTTACGATTTCCTCATAGAGGTGCCCTTTATCAAGAAGAAAATGCCTTGGTGCCCTTGCCCTTTCAAGAATGAAGCATACAAACCTGATAACCAGCTTGAATATATGAGTTACATAGTGTATATTTACAAAGTGTCCAATATGTAGATTTTCGAAAAACATGAATTTCATCTTAGAAATAATGAAAGCGTATTCTATCCCATGCTAACAGTGAGTCAAATTAAAATTCTAAACATCAAATGCACGAGGCTGAAAGCATTTTAATTATATCTTTATTTCTTTATTAACTTTGCAAACTAATTGTGATTTAATCTGACAGTTTCATTTGATTTTGGATCACTTTTTTACATAGACATTTTTTTCTTATTCTCCATTGTCATTAATACATTAAAAGAAAAAAAGGATCTCCACTTGAATGAATTTCCTTTCAAGTTTTGTTAATTTCAATTTTTTTTAATAATTATATTCATCTGTGTTTTCATGAAGACAATTTCAGGTGCTGGTTTGTCCTCTTTACTCTTGACAAATTTGATGTACTTGTAAGTCCAAATCCACTAGCTCAGCTTTAACTTGTCATTTACTAATAAGAAAAAAAACCCAGGAAGGATGATTTCCCACTTGAACAGCCTGGCCAGTGCTCGTGAAGAGCACTCAATTGAGTTTATGTACATAGAGGTCACACTCTTTGAGGTCGTTGTGTGGACAGCCAGCACCATGACCCTTTTCTTGATAGACATGACAAATATTTACTTGTCAAATCTCGCCAAAGAAACTGTGAAAATATTACTCACACAATAAGTACGTCCAATCGGTTGTAATTCAAAAAGTAATCAAAGGGTTGAATTTAACACTTAGGGCCTTTTGGAACCCCAGCTAAAGGCTTTACCTCCGGCTTAGGCTTCATAGATCCTAAACCAGAGCGGGAGCTAAAGCCACTGTTTCAAAAATGGCCTGACTTCAAGCTAATATCCTATATCAGTGGTTATGTTTGGGGTACTGTTTAAGACTTTTTAAGTAATGTAATTTGTTTTACCCCTAATTGCTTTATTTAAAATTATATTCTTCGCCAGATCTGCAACTATTCAGAAAAACTCAAACCTTTCACAGATTGATATTCAATGTACAATGCTTTGAACAAATAATTTGTTGAAGTCTGTAAACCTATAGTCAGGTATCTGAGGGGTAGTTACATAAACATGGTGATCTTTTATCTCTGTTGGCTTCATTACTTGTTCACAAATAATGTTGCTGTCATGCATTGGAGAATTCTTTGTGAAATATTTCTCTGCTCACCCCAGAAGTATTTGTGTTCACCCCAAACTTAATTATTGCAGGCGACACAATAATGAAAAACAGAGAATCAGGCCAAATATTTTGTCACTGCTCGTCGAGAGCCATGCCTGAATATTTAAGTTAGAAAGGCAAACCCAGATATCAAACAATTTCATTTGATTTGGCTAAAAACAACTCAAACAATGTTTGTATTTATACAATGTGACAATACTATGGGAAGCTGTCAATTTAAACTCATTTTAGGTGATTTGTCAACTATGCCTTGAGCAGCAAATAGGAAGCCTCAATTTTTTCTTTTACTATAATTATAAAAAAAAAAACCAAACCCCCCCAAAACAAAAACAAAACTAAGCATAGGAGAACAGCGCCCCCATGAGGCCTAATGTTGAACAGTTCTGTCATTCAGTAGCCTGCTGATTATCACACTGCTTTACTGTTGGAGCCTATAGATGCTTACAATCACAAATTTCCTATCAGCAGAATTAGAGCCAAATTTCTGCACTAGCTTTATATAATTGATTTTCTTTATTCCTCTTACCTGTAGTTATTATTATTTATGACACCAAAAGATGCCTCAAATAGTGAACCATGTCACTGCAGCTTGGAAGCCCCAGGAAACGAAAAGGGTGTTTGCCATGAACCAGATGACATTGTAGTGACTGTTTCAGTGGATTTCTTTATATCACTTATATCTTTATCAATATCCACTGAAAGTGAAGTGACTCCATCAGTGGATTTCTTTACATCACTCTTACCCATAGTTGATCCACTGACATTGCAATGCCTGCATCAGTGGATTTCTTATCAATCTTACATGTAATTCATTCACTGACTGCGCAGTGACTGTATCAGTGGAATTCTATATATCACTTTTACCTTTAGTTGATCCTCTTAAAGTAAAGTGACTGCATCAATGAATTTCTTATCACTCTTGCATGTAATTCATTCACTGACTGCGCAGTGACTGCATCAGTGGAATTCTATGTATCACTTTTACCTTTAGTTGATCTTCTTTAGTAAAGTGACTGTATCAGTGGAATTCTATATATCACTCTTACCTTTAGTTCTTCCTCTGATAATGCAGCCACAGCATCAGTTGATTTCTTCTGTAGCTCTTGCTCTACTCGATCTTTCTTCTCTTTTTGTGCCTTGACAGTCTCCAGGGAAACCTCGCCACGAAGCTTGCTCATATCTAGAAGTGTAAAAATCAAGAGATATATATATTTTTTTTGCCAATCTCAGGCTGGATGGATTGATCAATTCAGTTCAATTTCCAAATTCCAATTTCCATGAGTAAAAATGTACAGTCACATACATTTGAGATCGAAAAAAGTGACACTAAAAACACTAAGCAATAAAAGCAATTTCCACAGCATCTAGTTCATGTGCATTAATTGATAGACTGTTGGTCTGAATCCCAGCCATGCTGGCCACCATGCTCATGTCCTTCATCAAGACACTTATTCCTTAATTACTTCTCTTCATCCAGGAGTATGAAAGGAAAAATAAGGATAGGCTAGCCTTGGGAAATCCCGATAGGATACTGGAATTATTTTTGTCCCCTTTTTGCTCAATTTCAGTACAATTTATGAATGTAAATAGACCATTGTCATACTCAGATGATATCTGTCTAGTTTCTTTTCGCATACAATAACGATAGGACTTGTCTCATTCCTAACACGAGACCAGACTATTTGACCTTCCAGCCTCATTTCACTTACATTGTCTTAAATATTACAAAAACAATATTGCTACACCATAATAAAGATGTAAGGGATAGTAATTCTGATGTTTATGAGGATAAAATGATTGTGATGTGTTTGATGGAAGAACAGACAGTTTTTTTAATCGTTCAGCCATCTTGTTTTGTTTCATTCAAATGAATGTAAACCAAACTGAGGAGAGAAAAAAAGTCTGGCCCTTATTAGAAGTACAAATTACAAATAGTATGTTGTAGTCAGGAAATCTTGCAGCTGTGCTGATAAGATTTAACTGAACATGGTGTGTCATGGCCAAGCAGTCTAGTACACTGGACTCAAGTTCTGGTGGCTACGTCATCAGGGTGTGGGTTTAAATCCTGGAACAGACACTTAACTTTAATCGCTTCTCTTCACCCAGGAGTAAATGGGAACCTGTGAGGGCAGAGATGGTTCTTGTAATTGATAGGGGGCCTATAGCTTGGTGCACTACATACTTGTGGCATAGGCTGTCTGCTCCTCAACGATGATAAAAAGAATTAAATAAACAGCCCTGAGACCAGGGTAATGATGTTATGCGCCAAGAGTACAAAAATTGGCAGATGCCGCCCCTATGTCCATTATTACTATTTTACCTTCATTAAGCTGAGCCATCTTAGCTTCTTCACGCTCTGATTTGTCGAAGTACCACACAGTGATAGCGTACCTAAAGCAAGAAAGAAAAACTTGAGCTCTACACATGATTGTCATCAAACTCGTTTCACATGAGGCTGGTTGAGCTTTCTTGAGCTTTCTTGACTCCGTACAGCATCACACAGGTCTTGAACATCAACTTTTTGTTTATCATATTCTATGTGTATTATAATTATCTGTTTTTGCTTTGCATTGAGGGCTCTCCGTAGTTTCTCCAACCATGGTTGGCAAAATCTTGGGCCGTGACGTTGCAAAAGAAAGGTCTGTCCCCTTTTCTTGGTCATCATAGAGGGCACTATTGGCATGGTTTGGACTATTCGGTCATAGATTTTTTGGAGCTTGTATGCCCCATTGTCTTTGTTGAAGAAAGTGTGTTTAAAATAACAGTTTTACATCCGTCTTCAGCAACACCACAAACTGCAGACACGAAAAAGTCTGGATTCCCCATAAAAGTCTGAAATTTCTCATTGCTGCAGTTTATAAGTAAACTCTGATAGTTTCATTTGATAAGTATGATAAGTTTTTCAGTATTGTACAACACTAAAACGGAATAAGCCTAGTAAAAAAAAAAACATCGGCAATTCAGCTGAGACAATGCAATGAAAGGAGGTTAGACACTAGCATACATGTACATGTATACAAACCTCATGTCATAGGCTGGTTGTACCTCGTGTGGGTTCCGTCTGTCTGACCAGAAGAGAAGCAGTCGATTGAGGAGAGGTTGGACGTCAACATAACCTCCTGATACTGGGAGAAGTCTTAGCAACCCACCCTGTGACTACAAGATTCAGAAGAAGAGGAGAGATAAAGAGATAAAGAGGGGTTGATGGTGAAGGCAATGTATGAGATTAGGAATATTTTTTCATTGGTTTAAAAATGTTGGCGAATCAAATTCGATGATATCTAGCCATGTCATGGTCTGTTGTAATGTGTCATTCATACATACCCCAGCATCCCAGTTTTCGTTGAGGTAGTACAGACACGTCACGCATCTGCCATCTCTGTTTGGATTATCCACATGACAGGCATAACCAGTACCGTTGCCAGGGTAACATGCTACCATCGCCTGTAAACAAAATACAGCATGTCGCATACATAACCAGCTAGGATGTTAAGGTTATCAGCTCAAATAACAACTCAAAACAGATGCAACCAAGTACTAGAGATCTCAGATTGCCAAAGGAAAACATTACAAATATAAGTATGGGGTGCCAAAATCTAGCAATGTTTCTTTTAACAGGCTGTGAACGTCCCGTGCATACATTCAAATATTTTTGAGGACCCTTGGGCTCCCAAGTACGTTGTCTTCATGAACTTGTAAAGGTAACAAAATTGCATTTTTTTCCATGCAAATACGCATGAGACTAGCTGCGATAATCATAACCCTTGATCCTCCCGACGGTCTAAGGGACATGACCAAGAACTGTTATTGCAGTGTAAGACTTGCAGTCTATTGGCATACTCTGATACAAGTTTCTATAGAAATTATACCTTTGTACACATGTTCATGTACAATGTATGCCTTTCTCAGAGTTTGTACTTCCATCAACTAGACATCAGTTTAGGTTTTGAACATTATTTGATCAGTCAAGTTTTAAATATAACTTTAAGTTAACATCCGACTTTACCACTTTCCTCCCTTTGTCATTCGTCTACATATACTTATAAATACCTAAAAAACAACAAAAACCATCTCCCTTTCTTAAAAATTACCTGTTATAAATTCATTATGCAAACAAACAAATATTTTCGCATATTTTTCATAGACGATCCACTCATAAAAAACAACAATCCTTCCTCTTTGCGGATGAAGCACAATTTCAATAAGAACCATCCTCAACCCTATCATTACAAGCACTAGTGTGGCGAAAGAATTTTTGACATCCGGTGACATCTAATGTTAAAAATCCTACGCCACACTAGTGGGGCTACATCAAGCCTATTTGACCTTTGTCCTTCCACTGATGGTGTACAGTCCTTCAAGATAGTAATTCAACCTCTGCATTAACCCATCCATCTGACGTATCAAGGACCTGATGTTGGGATAACCCTCTTCATTTCCTTGCATCCAAGTAATCTTGTCGCCACGGATTCCCTTCTCTGTAAACTTCCTGGTTTTCTCGCTGCTGGTCCTGCCGCCGCTGAGAGGGCCATCCACAAGGATCCCACTCTCTTGTATTACTTTAACTTCCTTGAGAATGTTGACACCATCATCTTGTGAGAGGAAACTGTCAATAACGCAATAGCCGTTGTGTTTCAGTTGAACTGCAGCATGTCTTGCGATCGAGTCTCCATCATTCCCCTTAGGTTTAGGGAAATCGATATGGATGAAAGGTCTGGTGTCAAACCCAGGCGATGTTTTCTTTCGATTTTTGTTACTTTTCTTGCTTTGTTCAGATGACTTTGCCAGATGCCCACTTTTAGGAGGTCCTGGTCTTCCATTTTCTACAGTATTATTATCGTTAGAGCTAGTTTGATTCTGTGTAAGCTTCTTAACATCACCTTTATCTTGACTCGATTTCAAAATTTCATTTTCCTGAGCATGCTGAGACAACGATTTGGTATGACTTTCTCGAGACGCACTTTTCTTACAGTTCTGCTTGTGCTTCTTCCAGTCTTGAATCTGATGTTCTCTACTGCAATAAAATACCTCACGACATCCGGAACATTTCTTCAGATCTTCAACATAATCGCAGAGTTCACATTTTTCTGGAGCGTGATCAAACTTGTTAATGTTGTCCGCCATGATCAACCACTTGGTTTGACATGTGAACTGACTGATCTGAACGATCAATCTGAACTCTCAACTGCTTGTTTATTTACAAATACCGCCCTCTATTGACAACGCAAATCGCGCGAGTTTTTGTAACACATTTTGGAATCCCTTTTTTCACTCAAGGCTGGAGAGAAAAGGTAGGATTTTCCCGACATTTTGAAGCTTTATGTGGTAATTATTCAACTTTTTGTGATTTCTTTTATCGCAGAGCCGCTTTGTTTTGTAAAACGTACATATTTTGGAGTGTTAATAAGCAATTTTGACGGAAACAAACTCACATTTTGGACATCTAACGTTAGTCGGCAGTCCCAGTCTAGTTCAACTTGTACAAAAAAACGTACAAATTCCGTGAGTGTGAATCAGAATGTCGTCTGTTCAACCCGGTTCGTGTTCGCCTGCACTGTAGGGAATTCAACTACAACTTGCTCATTAATTGTATACATTATTGGGGATTGGGTAATAAACTAAATGCCCTGACTGACAAGCAGAAGAGTTGGCACAGTTGTTTTCATGTCCCCAAATTGTTGGTGTTTTTAAACTAACTAACTGTGTTAGGGCCCGCCCCTTATATCTTTTTGTGTGCAAATTTTTAATAAAATTAAGGTGGGCCTGCCCAAGGGCCGTAGGGTACTAACTACTAACTTCTAACTACTAGTGGTAGTAGTAAATAGTCTGGATATTTTGCCATAACCAGCTTTCTTTTAGTAAAAGATATTAATATTATAGAGAGGCTGCATGACCCCGGGAAAAGTTCGTTTCACAGCCATGTTGGGTAATACCATGTACAAACTCAATGGCTGACACCTCGTCTGCTAAATAATTTCCAGGTCCTGTTTGTGCACGCAGCAATACAAAAAGGTCTCGGGTGACGTCACGTGAAACCTCTCTATTAAACTGGCAGATCATCATAGCGCCCTCTTTGATGCACACAAGCATGACAAGTAGCCATAATGATTGAAATTACCAGGTATTTCGTCTACATCCTGGCTGGTATAACCGAGAGGACTATGCTCCCGCCACACAATACGTTTTGCAATCGATTCTCAAGTCATCCCAAAAAATAAAAATATTCATCTTTTGTAAATAAAAAATCACTCCTACGTACTAGGGCTTGGCCTATCTTTTCTTTTTCTGATTTGTGGCTCCCTTGGACATTTTTTAATTAAAGGAAAATATAAAAGTCTGAAATTGTGAATGGTCTGATTCCCATCTTGTGAATATGAAGTCACAACGACAATGTTGTCCTGGAACCAGGCTCACATTTTAACGCGGTAACACTTTCAAGTCCCCCAAAAACAGTCACTGTGCATGTTCAGTGTCATTGCAGCTTTATAACATTTAGGGAAAGTACTGAGTATTGACCCAATTCACCTGACGTTATCATCATAATAATATTGGTTGCACCATTGTGGTAGTCAATGTCCTTGTGTGTCATACAGTGTAGTACGCATTCTATGTGATGTGGCGTTTACACGCTTACCTTTTGACTCCAAAAATGGTGAGCATGGCACAGTCGCAGCCTGTGAAGAATGTGCAGGGGGTCAATACAGTGCTGAACACACATTGGTGTATGGGTTTATCATCTTTAACATTCTTTAACATCTATTAAAACTTCTCAATGTAATTTTAGGCCCACAGCCCTAGTCAGTCATGTCGTGGGACGATGTGGAAGCAGACTTTGGAGGGGAAGAGACGGCCAACTTTGGACCTCGTCAAGAGTCAGGAACCTCCCTCTTCCAAGTGGACACCCTAGCCACCATCTCACCCAGAGGAGAGGTAAGCCCTCTCCATAGACCTTTAACTCTAACAAACTCGTCCCCCAATAGGGGGCTGTTGGGCGGGTGTCAATACAAGAGATGATCTTCCTCGTCCCCCAATAGGGGGCTGTTGGGTGGGTGTCAATACAAGAGATGATCTTCCTCGTCCCCCAATAGGGGGCTGTTGGGCGGGTGTCAATACAAGATGATCTTCCTCGTCCCCCAATAGGGGGCTGTTGGGTGGGTGTCAATACAAGAGATCATCTTCCTCGTCCCCCAATAGGGGGCTGTTGGGTGATTGTCAATACAAGAGATGATCTTCCTCGTCCCCCAATAGGGGGCTGTTGGGTGGGTGTCAATACAAGATGATCTTCCTCGTCCCCTAATAGGGGGCTGTTGGGTGGGTGTCAATACAAGAGATGATCTTCCTCGTCCCCCAATAGGGGGCTGTTGGGTGGGTGTCAATACAAGAGATGATCTTCCTCATCACCCAATAGGGGGCTGTTGGGCGGGTGTCAATACAAGATGATCTTCCTTGTCCCCCAATAGGTGGCTGTTGGGCGGGTGTCAATACAAGATGATCTTCCTCGTCCCCCAATAGGGGGCTGTTGGGTGGGTGTCAACACAAGAGATGATCTTCCTTGTCCCCCAATAGGTGGCTGTTGGGTGGGTGTCAATACAAGAGATGATCTTCCTTGTCCCCCAATAGGGGGCTGTTGGGTGGGTGTCAATACAAGAGATGATCTTCCTTGTCCCCCAATAGGTGGCTGTTGGGTGGGTGTCAATACAAGAGATGATCTTCCTTGTCCCCCAATAGGGGGCTGTTGGGTGGGTGTCAATACAAGAGATGATCTTTCTTGTCCCCCAATAGGGGGCTGTTGTGTGGGTGTCAATGCAAGAGATGATCTTCCTCATCCCTCAATAGGGGCTGTTAAGCTGTGCATCTTGATTGTTTCACCAGTTGTGTTACCTACAAGATTGTGCTGGGATGCCGTCAATTCTAATATTAATACTATAATAGGACCATTTGCATCGTCAGTATTTTAAGGAGTCCAATATCATTGTTGCTACGCCTACATTATGTGAATTGTAACACTGCTGAAACTAAATATTTCTGCAGGTATTTCACAACCCCCATGTGTACGCAACGAGTGCCCCTGAAGGATTCTGCATTGTTGCTGGCTGTCAGGTCTCGTTGTTTGATGAAGTATGCCAGAAGTTTATCAGTACACTGAGCTTTGGTAAGCTTTCTAGTCTCCTACACGTATCAAGATGGCTGGAGGGTCAGACAAAACCCTGCCGCCTTCTCCTGGAAGAGGCATCTAAAGTAAAAAAAAAAAGGCAACTTTTAATGATGAATCATACATTTTTTTTATATACAGTTGAGATAATGCACATCTGCAGAAGAGACTAGCAAAATGTGATCACATGTATTGTGTGTATCAGATGCTCTCCAAGATTTGTGAACAACAATTGATATTTTGACAAAGCCTATGATTTTAGGATTTTTTTGCATTTATATGCAAGATTTTTTTTACAGAATTTCCCCTTGACTTTCAGATTTTCTGTTTGCATTCAAAGTGAAAAATGAACCTTTAGGTTTTACACTTATGGTAATGTGAAGTCCACAAACCATCTAAAAGGTCAAATATAGGGTTGGTAAAACTGATAGTGCAGTGCTCTTACATTGTGTGATTCAGTATATGACAAAAACAAACCTGTGAAATTTGGGCTCAATCCGTCTTCCGAGTCAGGAGAAAATAGTGAAAACTTTGATTGTTACAAGCGAAATTAAAATTGGGGTCTTCAAATTCTATTTCCTCGACTTTGACAATATTTCAAGCAGAAACATTTCTATGGAAGATTTATGCTGGTATGAACTTCATAATCAGTAAGCTTTCAGACTGATACTAATAAAAACATTTTTTTTATAAATACCAAACCTGTTTTCTACCTTTAAATGTATACTCTTTAAAGTCAGAGGTTTTTATCTTTTAACTGCTTCCCGTTTGTCTGGATTTTTGATTTGTTCATTTTAATACAATCAAAACCCCCCGAGTCTAAGCTCTTAATCTTCAGTTATACTCATTCATTTTGATGCTTATTTTCTTTACTATAGAATCTGATGTGGATGTAGTAGCTTGGAGTCAGGATTCCCTCTTCCTTGTAGTTGCAGAAAGAAGCGGTTCCATCCACTTCGTTGATGTAGAGCTGAAGCAAACTCTCTTCTCACAGGTAAACCTTGGCTTTTATACAACCTCCCCAAGGACACCATGCCCTGAGCTAGGTATGTCACTGAGCCAGGTATGTCCTGCCCTTGCCTATTGCAGCATTCTGTACTTATTGTCACCCTTCTCAGGAGCCAGTTTTATAAAGCTTGTAAGCAGATGCTTTCTGCTTGTGGAGTTCCTTTGTCATAATTACTGCTTGCTGTAATCAAGGCAAAAGGCACTTAAACTTGCAGGCAATTCTTGTAAGTACATATGGGTGTTGCATCTATCCATGTAAATGCACACACATGCTGTCAAATCTAATTGATTGTATATGAAATTCTCTTTTACTTAACACCCATTTTTCTGCAAACTGTTAACTGCTTTTCTGATATTGGCCCCATATACCACCCAGTTCTTGATTGAGTAAGAAATTTGTATGACTTCACACAAATTACATAATTGGTCATTTACAAACCTGTGATGACACACACATGGATGAGATTTCTTAGGATTTTTTTTCAGATTTCCAGATTTTACAAAATTATTGTTGAGGTATTTGTTTCTTTCTTCATGTCATTTACATATATTCAGGCCCTTGTAAAGCCTTAACACAGTACATGTACTATATTTTGACTGCACCAAGGTGCTTGCCCCAAGCACAGAATGCTGCCATTGATACGGGTTATGGCGCGGTTGGTAGCCACCAAACCCTCCACTGGTGTTTCATGGATTTGTCATTTTTATCCACTCTCATCCCTGCACACAGACCACAGAGACCAATGCATATCAGCTATATTATAGAGCTGTTAATCACAACAAAAACTGACCAAGAAAACACGTAGTTAAAGACAGGATTGGTAACGAACAAGAAAATTGTTTGAATAGTTTCAATCTATGAGAGCTCATTAATAACACAGTCATTTCAGTGTGGATCCTCCAGAGAGATATTGCCGTCTGAAATACTGTCAGAGTCAACAAAATAGCATGTGAAGACCCTTTGCTTATTTCTATTGCCAGAACTGAAATAAGCCAGTTATAAATGTGCACAAAATCCCTCAGGAATCACACAGGCCTATTGTTTTTATTTTTACTTTCACTAAAACGTGACCACAGAATTTGATGAAATCTTTATGGGTTGTTTTTAAGTTGTGCTTATTCAAACTAGAGGTTAGGAGTTAATTTACTCTTCTAAGAACAATAATGTACTTGCCCTTTAAAATTGCACAACATAATTATTTCCCTTCCTTTTTGTTGTCAATGATTTTTGTGTGTGATTTTAATATTAAAGATGTTGTTATTACTTCTAAGGTGCTGAAATCAAGAATGGAAATGGACAACACTAAATGTTTTCTTCAAATGGTTTTTTCGCCGAGTAAAATTCCAGGTACGGAGTTAAATTATTTGTGGTTATCTTTGATACATTAATTTTTGGTCAACAATGTTACATTTAACTTTCAGTCAAAGAAATATCTGAAGTAACATTTATTCCTTGACAACTTGAATGGCAATTTTGGAGCAAGCAGTCACTTCATATCTGCCAAGATACCTTCCATTGACTTGCTCAAACCGCTCTTAACCACTTCACGACGGTATTATAAAATCTTTATCGTGCCACTGCGCAGTATTATTTCTCGGAACTTTACGGTGCTTCCGAATTAATATTGTTTTTGAGAACATCATCTATACAATGAATTCCTGACTAAACAAAGCAAAGACAACAATGGTACTTATAAAAAGCACCGGGATTTGCTGTTCTCTTTCGAGAAAATATAAAATGCATTCACTGTAAATCGCAAAACCTTGGCCGTAAGCCATGGCTCATCATCGGCCATGCTTTGCTGGAATCTCGGCCCATTCGGACTTACCTCCTGTTGAGCCGAATACAATGATAAACAATGGTTGCAGCCTATCAATCTTTCGTAATCTTCGTTTGCACAACAAAAACACAAAGGTCTGGAATCGGGGCTACACAATAACCCTTGAGAAAAAAGGGAAATTTTGAGTATGAATTCCAGTACCCTTTGTCCTCTTCGTACAGGAGAACTGAAGTGTAGCATGGTATGTGCATACTACACAATGGATTGTCTGGGGGCCTAATTATGTCAGTTGGTAAACTGACTCCAACCAAAAGAGGACGCTCCAAAGTTGTTCCGGGTGTTTATAAATGTCCACCATAATAGACCAATCCATTAAGCCACGCCCCCTTATGTATTGACCAATCACAGAATTGGGTAAGCCACCTAAAGTTTGACAAAAGTCCGACGTGACAAAATCCTATTAAAAAATGTAAACATGTGTGCGCGTACTTATACCGCGCACGTTTATGTCGTGCAGTGTGGTATTGAAGAGACGCACATTGTGCTGCCCACCTGTCTACAGTGGTGATGTAGCCAATGCTGTGATTGGTCATTATGTTTGGGGGTGGGGCTTAATGGATTAGTCTATTCTGTTTGGAAAAGTTTGGAGGGAAAAGACGTCTTCTATCGTGAAGTGGTTAAAGTCTATTACTAAACTATGTAAATAGCCCATGTGACACACTTTACACAACGCAGTAGGTTTTTGCAAAGTGTGGCAAAACTTTAAGGTCGAATATGAGTTAATTGGTGGCGATTTTAAATGTTTTTACAATACCAACTGTTTAATTGTATTTGGGTTTTGTGGTAGTGTCATACTAGAAATATTGATGGAAAATTGCATTTTTCTTGATAATGACTAAAAGCCAAGTTCATTCTGACTTGGTAGCAGCGTGTACCATTAATGTTTGACACATTAAAACTGTCCTGTTTTACCAGTTAACTATTATTAATTTACCCCTTGCAGCTGTGCATGATCTTCTTATCCTGTCCTGTGATGGTCAGCTCTTTCGATTTTCAAACATCAATCTGGAGAAATTGAATGAAGGTATTTGCAGTCAATATTTTACTGTAATTGAGGGTGCCCCCTGTGAATATGCCATGCAGTTCAGAAGTCAATACATAACATGTTGATGGTTCTAACCACATACCTTGAAAACTATACAGATACTACTTGGTAGTATCTGTATAGACCGAACCATTAAGCCACACCCACTAAACACATTGACCAATCACAGCATTGGCTGCATCATCACTGTACACGTGTGCAGCACAATGTGTGTCTCTTCAATGCCACACTGCACGACATGAACGCGCACACTGTAAGTACGCGCACACATGTTTACATTTTCCAATAGCTTTTTTATTGGTCGGACTTTTGACGGACTTTGGGTGGCGTACCCAAGGCTGTGATTGGTCAACATGTTAGGGGGCGGGGTTAATGGATCGGTGTATTGCTTTACCATTCAATGAAAACAAAGTTGCACACTTTAACCCATTAGTACTTACATAGTAAATTATATTGGAACATTTCAAATGGCACCAAGGCAATGGCCAGGGTAATGGAGGTCATTGCCTTCGTAGCCTCCATGAAGTATCAAGGCAATGGCCAGGGTAATGGAGGTCATTGCCTTCGTAGCCTCCATGAAGTATCAGGTCTCTATTATTGTATTCTTAATTTCAAAAGAACCGCACTTTGGGGAAAAAGTGGACAGTGGGAGAAACTCGTTCCTCGAATTCAAAACTTCAAAGTTAAATAAAAAACTCAACTATACAAAAATAAGTTTTATTTAAACATTTATTTTGTTTTTGTTTGTCACAGCAATAGAAGCAAGAGATTTGCAGTTAGCAAAAGAGGTACGTCAAGCACTTGTTCTATTTACGAGAAATGCAGTAGCATCATCTAAAAGACACTTTAAAAGCATTTTTATTTTTATTTCTTGTAGTATTTGAAGAGCAAAGAGACAACTTTTTCCAATGTTACTTCTCTCTTTCTCCCTTGTGTTAGCTGCAAGCGAGTATTCGCATGGAAAGCCTTGATACGAGTGAAGCCCACACCGAATCTGTGTGTTTCTTCTCAACAGCAACTTGCCTGAAAAAGAATCTCATCATCACATGTGTAAGTTTCTAAATCTACCCAAAACAATTTCATTGATGCAAGAATAGACCGATCCATTAAGCCTTGGGTACGCCACCGAAAGTCCGACACGGTAAAAATCCTATTGGAAAATGTAAACATGCGTGTGTGTACTTATAGCACGCGTTCATGTCGTGCAGTGTCGCATTGAAGAGACGCACATTGTGATGCCCACATGTACAGTCGTGACTTAGCCAATGCTGTGATTGGTCAATATGTTTAGGGGTGGGGCTGAATGGATCGGTCTATTGCATCAGGGATGAAGAACAAAATGATTTTTGGTCAGCACTGCATACAGTGATTTGCAAGACTTGCAGCTAGGTATCTCGGGTGTAATTCAAGCCCACGACGCCCTGCATTCTAGAGTAGATGCCTTAACCAGGTGACCTTTACCAGTTGACATCCGAGTGTGCCCGGTGCCAAGAGGCAGGACACATGTTCGTATTTTGAATGTACTTTTCCTACAAATCAGGTAAGTTTGGACCAATACGGACTGAAGATTTGGCTGATGAGCTTATATAATTCATTTTGATTGTTTCTCCCGTAATAATCAAACTTTTTAGTTGCTACTTTTGTACTCAGTCCTCATCAAATACTTTACTAAAAGTTGACTGACTTTGTGTTGTTAATCCAGGGTTATGGAGAGGCCAGCGTGGCTGTATGGTCCCAAACCAATAAAACAACTGAACTTGTCAGGCAGATAGACACAAGCTTCTTTGATGGTGAGTCCCCAAACATCATAACTTTTGTGTTCAAATTCTTATTTGTGTATTTTTCCCATACAACCTTGTGTGTTAAGCACTGTATACTCGGTACTTTCCCGAGTCCTGTGAAAAAAAAAATCCACAGGCATAATCCTCTGGTGGGATTCAAACCCACGCCCCCGCCATTCTAGAGCAGATGTCTTTCCAACTAGACTACCAAGATCCTTTCATATGTTGAAACACTTTTGGTGGTTTCAGGGACTTAAAAAAACAGTTACAACCATTGGGAAAACTGCTTTCATGACAGTAGAAAAGTGGTGCCTCAATTCTGTTTCCTGTCTTTTGGACTTTCACAAAGAGACAATATGTTTGAATAATTGTTGTGTTCATTTACCAATGTTTTGATAACAATTACTGCATCCTAGTCAGAAGGTTTGACTTTTAAAGAACCATATGAGGGCTTTGAAAATGCACAACAAAGTTTGAATAATTGTGGATTTGTCAGTTTGAACTTATGCACACTTTCAAATGCCACTCAAAAGACTGAACACAGTGAAGACAAACAGAGCACACTGTTTCAAAATGTTGAGACTTATCAACCCAAAGCTTCAAATCCGTCTTCATGAAAACAGGGATGATATGTGCTACTATTTAAATCCTATTTTTACAGTTAGGTTGTTTAAATTAGGTACTGGTTATGTTTTTTTTTTTTTTATTCGAACTTGTTTATATGCTTCCCATTGATTTTAATTGATTTTAATGTTTGACAAGCTGTATTGCAACACCCGAGTTGCCTGTGGATTTTTTTCCACAGGACTCGAAAGCACTGAGTACACAGTGCTTATCACACATCGGTGTAAGGCAAATTGAAATTTATATTCATTCCCCGATGCAAATATTAACATCTATCTAAGCTGTATTTTAATATGTTACTTTTAATAGTGAACAATGAACTCAAAATATCACTCATTTTGTAAGTGATGATGAAATAAATTAAACTGAATGAACAATTCCAAGTTTTGATTCATATATCATAGGTGGAGGAGTTCTGAAGTGCCGAGTAAGTGGAGACAACCGATTTCTGTTCCTTCTTGATGACAGTGTAAGTAACTCTCAGGGAGTAGAATTGACATTATACAAATAGAACATGGTTTGAGGGTGAGCATGCATTATTATGAGCTCCCCGAGGTATTACAAGTTGACAAACTAGTTCCCGAGGCTAACCAGCCGAAATAAACCATGTTATATTTGTTTTACTATACCTCATACTTCTCTACGTCAGCATCACTGTGCTCTCTTTTCATGTGTTGTGTAGCTAGAGCTAGGGCGATGTTCATGCATGTCTACTGCATCCGTGCGACAGTTCCACGATTGCATAGTGCATGCGTAGTAGACTGTCGCACATGCAACAGTCTACTCTGCATGTGTATTTACCATGTGCGTGAATACTGCTGCACGCGTGTGGTGAACAGCAAAAGTAACATATGGCACGTGATGGCGAATGGACCAGTGAGAATTCGGCTCTCGATCATGAATATATGAGGTAATGGGAGGAATGCATCTACACAACACAGTACAAAGTTTTGTGTGCAGTTGTGCCACCATACACGGCCCTTGCTGTTGAATGGTTGGTCAACCTCACTGGCAGATGTTACTGAGATTAGGAGGGTTTTAACTTTCTAGCCTTCAGAATTCCCTAAAAAAAAATTACACACAAGTTTTGCATGGTAGAATTTAAACCACTGCCAATCCCATTCTGAACCCAGGACAGGCATAATGAGATTTTGATTGTATTTTAGGATGCTGTAGGATTCTGGAGGATACAGGAAATTAATTTTAAAGGTCCAGTGTCAATACAAAAACAATCAGATAGACTATGCATTCGCCGCAGTCTTTGAGGTCAAATGCAGCATCGAACGTGAGTTGTAACTGTTTTGACCTCAGCACGAGGGCGTCTTCTCCTGTACTAAGCCTTGTGTTAAGGTCTCTACCAGTCTCACCAATGTACTACACTTTACCACATGAACAAGGAATTCTGTAAACTCCTGCTTAACTGCTGGAGTCATGCTTGTCTTTGTGGGTATGGAGTTTGGTTTCTAGCTTGTTGCGAGTTCGGTAGTAGACCTTAATATCTGCTTCTCGGAGGATACGTTGGATTTTATGCGAAGTGTGGCCAATGTACAGAAGGACCAAAACAGGCATATCTTCAGAGTTCGAGGTTTGAGAGTTGTTCTTGGATATGAACTCTCGTTTGTTTGGTCTGTACCCATTCGCCGTTATATAAGCACCTCAGGCCCTCTGCCATGAAGTGCCCCAGATTCTTTGTCAACCAAAGACCAGACAATAGATCGGAGCGGTTTGTCTGGTCTTTGGTTGACCAAAGAATCTGGGGCACTTCATGGCAGAGGGCACCTCAGGCCCTCTGCCATGAAGTGCCCCAGATTCTTTGGTCAACCAAAGACCAGACAAACCGCTCCGATCTATTGTCTCCTCTCGAGGTTCCCCACCTACAACCTCGCACAGCTTTTGACAAAACTCTTACACCAATTTGTGGGTAAAACACCTCACCATGTACCCAATTCAGCAGGGTTTATCGCCTTGTGAAATGGAACAGTCAAAATTTTACCTTGCGATAATATTCTTCCCATTGCACTCTGACCCACTCAATATTTGTATACCATAGCATTCAAAGCAGTCAATATAGTGTCTCAAGAAACCATGCAAAGTTTCAAACCCTGTTGAATTTCTATCTGGCAGTATACACTGAGTGCCTGGGATTTACAGTCTCTTCTAATGGTAGCCTGTTGGCCAGATGATAAAGTACAAGACTTTCTCCTGGTTAATGTCAACTCAGTCAACACAAGCAACAAAAACAGGTACCCACTTTAACCATTCCAGACCGTGAGGGCAGCAAACAGGATCCAACTCCTGCCAGGCAATTAATATAAACATATGTGTTGACCCAATTCACCTGACATTTTCACGGTAATCTTGGTTGCAGCATTTTGGGAGTCAATGTCCGATTGCGATGCAATGTTACACATCCAATTTTGATTGGCAAAATGGCAAGTGTGGCAGACAGTAGTCGTGTGTGACGCTGGTGCAAGGCCAAATAAGACCAAATTCTTTCATAGTTTCTCAAAGTTCACAATCTTTTTAACATATCTTTAGAAAGAACCAATTTATTTAAACTCTGATTAATAATTATAAACTAGATCTTAAAGGTATGATACATCATTCGTTTTGAAAGAGTAAATTCATTCTATTCCTCAAGATTATAATCAACACACCGTACAGCTAACATCTCTTGGAGAAATTCTAACACATTAGGTGGTTAAGTTTTAGTAAATAGTAACAAAGACAACTGTTTTGTTGAGGATTGTTTGCACAAATTAATATACGTAATTTTTAATTTCAGCTATCAAAATAAGCAACAGGGATTTGGGTGGTCATTAATTGCTATTTTCTAGACACTGACAGTATTTCAGATGGACAAATTTCCCTGGAGGATTTGCTCTGGTGTAAAGTTTAAAATCAGTGAGCTTTCAGATTGAAAACGATATTTAACTTTTATTTTTTGCAATATTACCACTCCTGCACTCCTGTGTTAACTGTCTAGCTTGTATTTGTTCAGCAGTATGTCAAAGTCTGAGCTGCAAGCCCAGTTCCAGTTAGTCGTCTTGACCAGACCCCAACCAGACTGCTACTTGAAGGTGTTCACCTTACCTGGTCTTCAATGCACCTACACACTAACTGTGTGTGGCTTCTCTACCCTGGCTGAAGTTCTACCTAACCAGGTTGGTAAACATTAAATCCTGACTGAGGTTTAGCTTTGGTGATTAGCTTATAAATATAGAAAACTGCCACTGGCTCCTAGTCCATCAGCGAATTGTTTTCAAGATCCTTGCCATTGTTTACAAATGTCTCCCTACATACCTCACCAGTTTCATCGAGGTATACCATCCTGGACGACCTGGCCTTCACTCCTGGCGGTTCCGAAGGTGCACTCTGCTGCAGGTGATCGTGCATTTTACGCACATGCCCCGCGCCTATGGAACAGTTTCTCCTAATCAAATCTGTTCTGCAAAGGCACAGGAAACTTTCAAAACTTTCCTGTTCTATGGTTGATGGCTAAGGACCAACTCGTCGTGTGCCCGGTAAAAGGACGTAAGGGAAAGTTCCCGGTAAAAGGACGTAAGCAATTTAAAATTTGTGTTTCAAGAATTGCTTACGTCCTTACGTTACTGGGACGAACTACTTTATGTTCCCAGTAAAAGGGTGTAAGTCTTTACGCCCTTTTACCGGGCAAACGATGAACTGTCTTCCTCATTGTTATTTTATTTATTTGCTCCGCTTAACTCTTCAAATACTGTTTCCTCCACTTTGACAGTATTTTGGACAAAATTATGTCAGCGATCACATCCAAAGAAGAATAAAAGGACGTTTAATATTTAAAACCTGTATATTTAAAAAACACTCTCTAGAAAATGAATCGGAAAATGTTTGAGGGGATATTTATTATCAACTTTTAGTCCACGGCAATAGTTAACATTATTATTTTGCAATAGGAAACCATTTTCCTGATAGAAGGTGCCTATGACGATGATGAAGTACCCAGTGACGTGGTGTCTACACTCCGTGTCCGCTGTCTGACAGAAGCGCTTCCAGAGACCAGATTTCATCGTCTCCTTCACAAGCAGAAGTTTGAGGAGGCTCAGAAGTTTGCTCAGCTCTTCAAACTGGACGAAGAGGTTAGAACTAAGTCGTTACAACATTTGACAGTTGACAGGCTTGATACTTCATTTTTGAAAGGGCAAATTGGGCAAGGCAGATGTTTCTTAATCAGTTGCCGCCAGGATTCTGTTTTTTTTTTTTTTTTTTTTGTCCCGTCCCCCTAGTGGATTCTTTTGGCAGAATTGCCGGAATCTTTTTGCTTTAAGGGTACCGCTGGCACAAAGAAACCCTGACTAGACAATGCCAAGAGAACAAAGATTCTCTTTACTGGATCGTCCGTTTTGTTTCTCGACTGAGAAAATGTCAAATTGACGCACCGTGAATTGCAGAACGTTACCTATGGCATAGAAGTGGTACAAAACATGGAACTATGGCTCGATTGCTGGCTCACTATGAATTACCTCAATTGAGCCGAAATACAATCAATGAACAGTGGAAGCCTCTCGATGCCTCGTAATCCTCTTTTTTTTTAACAAAAGGACAAAGGTCTTTAATCGGGGATTACACAAAAACCACCTCTCAGTGGCCAGAAAATGCCAATATATTCAAGACCTTTTTTTGTCCTTGTAACGAAGCGTTAGACAGCGTGTGCGTGGTCTGTGCACGCTCCGCAGTTGAATGACCAGGATACCTTTGCTCCGGTGGTCCGAAATAACATAATGTTGTCTTTACACAGCTTTCATTTCCAGGCAGGGGAAACATTTGCATGTATTCACGCCATCTGGCGCCAATTAGTTAACAAAGAGCATCTGTATGAGGAACATTTCTAGGGGACCATAAAGGCAATGACCAGGGACATGGAGGCAGTTGCATCTCTGGCCTCTGTGAAGTAGTATGCATGTATTGAGACATTTTTGATAAAAAAAAATAGACTAACTACAAAAAAGTTCTGTTTTGTAAGCTTGCCACTTTTCAGAAATTTCCTGTTTTTGATGAATTAATAAATTTATTTATTTAAAAACAGCTGGTCATGTATAGGTTTGTGACAAAATAATTACTGGTTTTCACAGTTTTTGTATTTAAATCACAGTCAAGTTTAGACGGAATCGATGTACTAAAGTGATAAATATTCTCCCCAGTTGGTGTTCAAAGTCAAAGCTGGTACCCTTCTAGAGAAGACGTCTCCTTGGACCGTCTCCTTACATCATGACCCTGATGCATCTTCACTGACTACAGAGCTGATTGAATGTCTAGATCATATCCAAGAGGAGACCTTTGTAACAGAGAAGTGCATCCAGGCTACCCTACCAACCTATGAGGAAATGTTCCAGTTGGTCAGCTATGCTCGCAGTAGGGTTAGTACGTTGTCAAGAATGCAACATTTTACATTCCAACTTTATGAAGGTTTTTTTTGCAGTAGACCGATCCATTAAGCCCAGCCTACTTTAGCAATTGCCTAGCGACAGCACATGGTGTGACTTTCTTGCCACGATTGCAGCGGTGGTTCGGTTGCGGCCGCACACACGTATCGGATACGCACACGTACATGTGTCTCTAAGCTCCAACAAATCCCAAACTCTGCAACACGCCTAGAACCTCTGTCAAAGAAGCGAAAACCATATCACTCAATAGGTCAATAGGTCGATTTTGTACTGGATGCAGGACTGTACGGGGAGCCAACAAAGCTCTCTCAGTACTGGAGTGATATGGTTTCACATCATTGACAGGGATACTAGGCGTGCTGCAGAGTTTTGGATTCGTTGGAGCTTAGAGACATCTTGGGAAGGAAGACCAAAAACTATTTGTAATGTGTGGCCCAATATCCGTTAGCTTATGGTCACCAAGGACGTGATTAGCAACAAAAGGTCTCCACATGGGAATTCTAAAGTGAGGGATGCTACACATAAAATGTTGTGAACAAAGTCTATGTGAGGATGTTGAGTACGAGGACAGTAAAGAAAATAAACAAAGAAATGTCCACAGGGATGCTAATTAAGAATGTTTGTATCCAATATGTTTTGCATAATTTGCTGACACAAACCCCAAGAAATGCAATGTTTCTTCGGATTAGGAAATTGACTCTAAAAAGTTAGTGAATTCTGATTAAGTTATTGGCCAAATATGATGTGCAATAAATAATCTAGTCTGTCCCCTTTATAGAAGTTGTGAACAATCTGTGCATACACAAATTTCTATAATTACTAACGATATGATTAGCAGGCATGGAATTTCTCAGGATTTTTCCTGATTTAAGGATTTTTTCAAAGTCTCCTTGAGCCTTCAAATTTTCTTGAAAGAAGTAAAGCAGTCACCAAACGGAGAAAGAAATAGTCCACATTGTGTCCAAACCTGTAGTATTGTATTTCTGGTGATGCACACAGTCTGTAAACCTCTTGAACTAAAAGATCTGGGAGGTTCTGGTGTGTGCAGTGAACATTTTGTACATACACACAGCAAAGTCGCCCCATCTAGAACTCTGTGGTCGCCCCCAAACAAGCTCACCCTCCTGGGTTAAGACTGACAGGGAACCCAGGCCTGCAAGCCATTTCCACATTCATCAAATCTCATCCCTGCATTAGGTGCAGCCTAACTACAATTTAAAGCATGTTGTCTTTACCTATATTTTTTCGTTGAAGCTTTTAAAGAAGATATCATCGGAACCGACAACCATTGAAAACGACAATCAGGCAGTATCTGTACTGATGACAAGGGTGAGTAGATTAGGCCTGAGATTTGCTCAGTTTTTTTTTCTTGATTTCAGGATGTTTTCCCTACATCTTGCTTTGTTTTTAGACATTCTTGAAAGTCAAGTAAAGAAAGGTATAGTTCCTCTACCCTATGAGATTTCCATTTATAAAAATGTAGAGAGTCTGTATGTTTTGATTTCCAGAAAAATCTATTTTGCCAATCTTCTTGAACAGTTCAGCCTAATTCAATTTAAACTGATAATATCCAATTGGTTTTGGTTTTTAAATTGATTTATATCCGCTAGTCTTCAATAAACGCACTATCCAACCAACCTGTTAAATTCCCATCAAATTATAGGTGATCCTGTTTTAGTGAAAAAAATCTTTAAAATGTGACATGTTTTGTCAGGGATTTTGTGCACGGTGTTATCAGGGATGAGATTTCTCCAGATTTTTCTAGATTTCTGTATTCAAAAAAATATTGTTGGGAAAAACTTTCACTAAAAAACAAAACAAGAGAAAAATTGCTTTTGTTTAAATATCATTTACATACATCCAGGCTTTTGTAAAGCCTTAACACAGTACATGTAAAAATTTTGACTACACCAAGGTGCTTGCCCCATTTACATTCAAGCACAGAATGCTGGCATTGATAGGGGTTCTGGCATGATTGGTAGCCACCAAACCCTCCACCGGTATTTCATGGATTTTTAAGTTTCATCCACTCACTTCCCTGTCTTATGCATCCTTCAGTTAATGCATTAAAAACAGTCAACAGTGATTTATTTATTTTTTTTTTTGGGGGGGGGGGGTGTTCAAATGTTATTCTCGACTTAAACAGTATTTCAGACAGAATTATTCCTGTGGATTGGGACTGGTATTAACTTTATAACCAGTGAGATTCCAGATTGAAATTAATGAATTAAATCTTTTAGTCGATTACAAATCATTTAATGTAAATATGCCTGATGTGTACATTAGTTAAAAAGTAGAGGATTTAAGTAAATTAATTTTTCTAAAACTAATTAGGCATTATCCCTTTAACTTGATTTAGGCCCCTACTGTTCAAGCATAAACAAATTTTTTTTTCATGGCATTTATTGTTTACCTTTCAATCAGTACATTGATGTTTGTTTGTTTACTTGCAGGTCTTGGAAGTACTTCATAGACTAGGAACTTTCCAAATGGTCTTTGGATATCAGAAATTCAGGTGTGTAATGCCCTTTAAATGATCTTTCTGTAACAAAGAAGGTAGCGGTAGGACTTTAAGACTAACGAATTACGAATAAACTGCATGAACTTTCCTAGAAACAACTACTTCATCGGATGCGATAAAGGGGACAAGCTGTAACAAGTACACAATGAAGCAGTTGTTTCTTTTTCGTAATGCGTATTTGAGAAATGACTTTGTTGCAGTTGCAAGTGGTCGGAAAAAAAGGTGAATACACAAGACTTGAGGTTTTTTTCTGCATAAATGAGTAAAGCAATACTGCAAAACATCGCGCTAAAAAGAAAAAGAGAAAAGCTCACGTTTACCAAGGTTTGGATCCGGAAGGTGATGTGTGTTGATTGTTGTATTACAGTGACAGGCATTGGGATCACTTTCTCCATACTGACATGCTTCAGGAATTACTCCATTGGTTATCCATGGCACATATCGCTAAGGCTGTAGTCATTTGGAGAAGACACAAGGTAAGTTGGGCTAAGCCTCTGATGACTGTTTACCAGTTTATTGTATTGAGGGTTGCCCAGAACCCTAAAAATGACCATTTAACGAGTTGCCGCTGGGATTCTTCCATTTTTTCCCATCCCGCCTAACGGGATTATTTTCTCGGAAATGCTAGAATATTTTTTCTTTGAGAGTACCGCTGGTACAAAGAAACCTTGACAAGATATTCTCTTTATTGTACTGTGATTTTTGTTTTCTCTGTCGAGAAAATGTCAAATACATGCGCTGTGAAATTGCAAAACCTTGGCTGTGAGCCACGGCCGAGGATTGGTACTAAATCTGGAACCAAGGCTGGATCCCCGGTTCACTCTGACTTTCCTCCATTGAGCTAAAATACAATGAATGAACAATGGTGGAATCTTTTCTATGTCTCGTAATCCTCCTTTTGGAACAAAAAGGCAAAGGTCTGGAATCGGGGATCACAAAATAACACCTGCACAATAGCCAACAAGCTGCAAAATATTCAGCGCCATCTGTCCTGTTTGTGTGGGTGAAACAAATGTTATTGGAGGTGTGGGAAAAAGGATTCAGGTAAGGAGTTTCGCATTGAGTCGTTGAGTGGGTGAAGTGGATGACAACCTTAAAGTGTTTGATTTAGGGACAGACGATAAGACAGTCAAAAAAAGTACAGTGCCGTTAATAGTAAGGTTGGTTGTTCAACAATGAGAAGACCATTTGAGTACCTTTTGGGAAATTTTGGGAAATTTTGTAGTTGTGTTACATTTTTAGCAGTTAAGCTAGTTTCTTTTGGCTCCTATATAATGTGGAAGTTGATACATGATTGACTAACTGGCAAGTGTAGGATGTAACATATTACAATTAGTCTCAAAAGTTTCAAGCATTACAAAAAGTACATGGTTGGTTACACTTTGAAGTCCTGAGTCCATCAAACTTCTGCAAAACTGGGATACACATTTTTGATATTGGGATAGTTACTTAGGGTATGTTAAGAGATTTTGATTGAACGTCACAAACTGTGTTTATTTTACAGGCAAATATTGAAAGTAACTTCACCTCTGGCGGAGAAGAAATTCTGGAGTCCATTCTGACCTCCATACCTGAGAGTACACCATCAGCTGAGATCATACCTTGGCTTAGAGAAGACCTCATCCCATTTGTCATCCATAGGTTTCCTGTAGGCAAGGTAAGCCAGTCACTGTCATGTAGTGACCCAATTCACCTGACATCATCATCTCAATGATCATGCTTTTTAGGCGACGAGGCACGTACACACTTACCATATTTTTGAAGTGCAATTTGATTCCTGAAATGGCTAGCATGGCAGACAGTAGCTGCATGTGTGTCAATAGACCCCCTGCATAGGTAGAAACAATAGAATTGGGACTGTTTGTACGTGCCATGCACAACTCTCTGCCAGTAACAGGTCTAACTTTGACCTCAGTGAGGGCGCTGTTTTAGCTTCTGACATCATATGCAAAGGGTCTGTTTACAGACCAGTTTGATATGAAGTGTGAAAAACAAGAAGATTTGTTTACTTAAAAAGGATAGTTTGCAGTGTTGACTGGGGTATTCATCTCCAGTATGGAATAGTGCTCCACTCATTCTTCTCCGGTCCCTTGATGCAAAGGAGTTGTCACAAAATGGTCCCTGACATCCTCAATGGAGCCTCTACAACTCCGCCATGACATTGCTGGCCTGTCCATCATACACCAGGCAGCTCATGGGAAAATGACCCAGCCCTGAGAGTCAGGACAATGTAAAGATCAACCTGCTAGACCATTGCGTAGTTCTGTCCCGGATTATCATCCCCTTTATCCTAAGACAGTTGTTATCCAGAACTGCGCATCACCAGCGATCCATCACACTGTGACAACTTTTGAAATTCTCTCTGTGAGACAGCCAAGTGGGGATTGAGAGACCTGAGTAATTAAGTCAATTGGTTTCCAGACATCATTTTAGTTAGTACGAGCTTCGTTTATAAATCTCTTCCCAACCATCTCCAGAATATACATGTACCTAAAAAGAAGGTTGTAGAATTTCTTGATTATGTTTGCTTTTCAGAAATTTCTTGCACACTGGATGGAAGAAAGAGCGAGAAATATGGAGATTTCAGAGAAGGTATGAGTTGTCTTTATTACTAACCCACTACAAAGTATGCAATTAACAGATTTATGGAACTCATAGTTCCTCACCTGATTTTAGTCTTGAGATTGTTGTTTTCCCACTTAGATGAACTGGCCTGGTAACTCTCTGGAGTTTGCTAATCTCTTCTTCACTGCAAGCCAGCACAAGTCCTCTTCAGCGTGTGGCCGACAGCTGGCTACTCCGGCACAATTCTCAACGGAGGTAAAACATCAGATTTATCTCTCTGACCCCCTTGTAGTTTGTAGATTTGTACAGGTTTGTGAATGCTAAGCGATGTTTGAAGCTTCGCATGGTGTGGATAGTAGGAAGTAACTAGTAATAGTCAACTTGTGGCGTGTCGTGGCCGAGTGGTTAGTGCGTTGGACTCAAGCTCTGGTGGCTGAGTCATCGGAGTGTGGGTTCGAGTCTCGGTCATGACACTTGTGTCCTTGAGCAAGGCACTTAGCCATAATTGCTCCGTAAAAGTTGGGGAGGTAGAGCCTTCTGCTCTACCAGCCAGGCTTCTGATAGATGATACCTAAGCCTACATCCTTACGGACTGTAAAGGGGGTATACCCTGTTTCAGCCCCAGGAGTAGGTGGCTTACTTTCCTTGTGTGTCTGGCGACTTCCATAAAAAAAAAACGGCCATGTGTTAATCTCTTTTTGAAGTGTTGGCTCTCAAAAGAGCCGTTGTTGTGGTCTCAACGTTTTGAACAGTATACTCTGCTCGTCTTCATTCTCCTGAAGATGAGCAGAATTAATACTTTCAATTATACGTCCTTTAAATCATGCCAGTGATAGATTTTTCACTTGTACCACAAACTTTTTTTACCCATTTCGTGTATTCCTTCAGGTGTGCAACCTCTCTGCAGGGAATTCCAAGAAGCTCACTGAAGATGACCTTGTTGAGAAAGAGGTAATTACAGATTCTTTTACTCACAGAGGTTGTAACTGCAAAATAATTCAAATGTTCAAAGACATTTCTAAGATAATAATTCACCTTTTTTATTTAGCAAGAGTATGAATGGGAATTCTCAAACTTTGTCACTGAATTCAGACTGTCTTCCTTGTGTGGTTAAGATGTTGATGCTCTCTGATTTAAGATGTAATGATGAAGTCGTTGGGCTGTGTGGCTTGCAGTCGCAAGGTTTGGGAGTTTAATCCCAAGTAGACCACCTTCACATGGTCAGAATAATTATTGTTGTCTATCCTGTTGGACCTAATTCCGCTGTAAACCACGCACACTTCACACAAACTGGCTCCAACGACTGCAAGAAGCCCATAGGAAATGCATTGAGCTTTTGCTTTAAGATGAGATTACTTTTGGGACTTTCCCTTCACCTCAGTGTCTTGACAGCATTATCAGTTTCTGTCATGAGAAGTTCTTTAGAATGATGAAGCGAGGGGCTTTGGGTAAAATTACTCAAAATCATGTGCCAGCTTTGTAGCCAAAAGTAGCAAAAATGTATAGCAGATGCTCTTGCGTTTGTTTTATTGACTTACCAACAGAATTCACATCACCACAATTATTTCCTTTTCATGAGTGTTGTTCTAGCGTAGATGTTACCAATGAGTTTTTGGTTACCATTCTTGGAACAGTTGCCTGATTTCCATCCATTCCATTCATCATACTGCAAGTTTAAGCAGAACTTCTTTGAAAAGGTGTATCCCCTGTTGCACTCCCATACAATGCTAATCCAATAATTTTGTTCTCACAAAACATTTTGAGTTAAGTTTGGAGTCTCAACATTGACAAGTGGTTGCAGAGACACCGACTTATGTAGAAGCATTAAACTGTTTCTGACCAGAATTGTAGATACTTTTTTTGGTATTTTCAACAAACCGTTTTCTGCCAAAACCATCATGTGCTAATCAAAAATCAATATTTAACAAACCAAAAATTTGTTTTGCTGAGAACTGTTTTCTAGAGAAAATTTTCGAAATCATTCCCAGCTTGAACATACTGCATGTTTTCCTAATTGAAATTGGTTTTTTTGTGTGTGTGTAGGTGATCAACACAGAGTTTGACTGCACAGAAGCTGTATGTAAACTACAAGAGTTGATCAAACATCTGAAAGAACTATTGAGACTACATACAAAGTATCAATGCAAACTATCACTGGCAGACTACTCACAGGTATTTCCTAATAATAATAAACTACAACTACTACACGGTGTAATGAAGTCAAGGGTTGGATGCATTCATGGTCATGTCGGCCTGGGGTCTTGGATAAGATTGGTCTCGATGCACTTGACGTCGAGTCCATCCAGCCCTTTCTTGGGCCACCCCTTGTGTGAACGCCCTCAACCTGTATTTTAAGCACCGTCTTCGGCCACTTGTCATCACTCATGCATTGGATGTGCCCAAACCAACGCAGTCTACCCCATTAATAATAATTACGCACAATGCAAGTGAACTTTGAAAATTTGAGCCATGATTTTTATGAGGGCTAAACTAGCGATTATTAATTGATTGATTGATTGTGTCCAATCACCATGGTAACAATTGTTGACATACAAGTTATGCTCATGTCCACAAGTGTCATCAATATAAGTTCATTTTTTTAGACTTGGATGTTTCGTGAATAGGTAGTTAACTGCCCAACTTAAGTTATCGGGGTGCTTAAAACTTAAGTAATAACTATTAAGCAAAGTTTTATGGATACGGCCCTAGGCCCCAAGGCATACAAAATGTCCATGGATTTACATAAACATTTATTTGATTCCCAAAATGGCGCCAAAGCAAGATGAGTCTATTTGTTGGTTTTAGCTACATCTCATCTCTCTCCATATAAAATTGCATTCCTCACCACCAAAACGTGCCCAAAAATGTATGGTCACAAAGAAATAACTGCTCGTGGCCAAGTGGTTAAGAGTACCAGACCCAAGCTCTGGTGTTTCTGATCAGCGGAGTGTGGGTTCGAGTCCCGGTCTTTACACTTGTTCCCTTAAGCAAGGCACTTAACCATTATTGCTTTGTCCTTCGGATGAGACATAAAGCCGTAGGTCCCATGTGTTGTGTAATGCACGTAAAAGAACCCAGTACACTTATCGTTAAGTGAAGGGTTTTGCCCCGATGTTTCTGGCAATGTTGTAAACCATTACAAGGTGCTTTATAAATGGGTCTCACAAATAAAAAAAACCATAGTTCTGCTTATCCTGTTGTAAAACAAATAATGAGTGATTTGATAGGCCCCTAGGGGTGTGATAAAGCGCTATATAAGAACCCAGTATTATTATTATTATTATTATTATTACTGTTATTAAATAACATCAAAATGTTTTGGTGTTGGAGAGCTTGGTGAAGTTGTTATAAATGTTTGACATCATCAAAATCTGTCCACCAGTTTATAATTGAATGTTTGATAACATGTGGGGAATCTCTATGACTATACAGAGGTTTTTTTTTTTTTTATGTAAGTTGGGGCAACACTTTTTTTAAACAGCTCCCCCTTTTTTCCAGGAGACAACCAGTACCTTGGTGTTTCGGATGCTTGATCGTGTCGCAGCTCCAGAACTAATTCCTGGCACGATAGCAAAACTGGTCCAACCTTACATTCAAGAACACAATCTCAATGGAGATAAGTTACTGCTGCATTACATACAGGTCAGTTCACATTGCCATTTACATGAATGTAATCTTCCAGAAATCAACAAAGTACATTGGAAATACTCATTACGATTTTTTAAAATATGTTTTCTTGTTTATTGGATTGTTGATTGGATATCTTACAAAAAACATGATATATAACCATCCATTACATTAAGAGACATTTCTCAAGACGAGGGAATTAAAGTAAATTTAATTTTCCATAAGCCAACGATGTTCCATTCCGTTAGATACATGTATGTTTCTTGAAATCTAGAGGATTGAAATGAATGTATTCTTCCAAAACAAGGCTGTACAAGGCTTTAAGATATGTTGCTAGAACATTGGAAAGAAAATTCAATGTATTTCAAAATACCAATTATTTTGATGTACCATCCCTTTAAGATGTGTTTTTAATATTCCCCAGGACTTGCTGAAAAGCTACGCCCAGGGTCGGAGTGTAACCTACGTGTATGAAGCATTCTGGGAAGCTAAAGCAATTGCTGTCATCCATTGTATCAAAGATATTGAGGTAGGAAACAGTTTGGTATTTATACTTTTATATTAAAAATGTGAAATTTCAGTCATTTGAAAAAAGTCTGTCAAACTGCAGACTGTTAATAGAAATATAGAAATATACAGTTAAACGTTTTGTGTGTATCAATTGGAGAACCAACATTACAAACACTGCATCTACAAAAAATTTGTCAGTTTTTGTCTGTTTTGGGAACATTTGGCTCAATAATAGCAAACATAGCGTGTCATGGCCGAGTGGTTTAGTGCATCGGACTCAAGTTCAGGTGGCTAAGTCATCAGGATGAGGGTTCCAATCCTGGTCATGACACTTGTGTCCTTGAGCAAGACACTTAACTATAATTGCTTCAAATAGGGGAAGCAATGGATTCATTTACCCCTCCCTGTTCTTAGCTGTGCTGTGAACAGACTTGCGTTTATATCTCTCCATGTCTTGTTTCTGCGCATTGGGGCAGGTTTCTATCCCTTCAACAAAGTAGCCCACACCTTGAGTGGCCTTTGGGCCTTGTGATGGGCGAATTGCGAAAAAAATAATATAATATAGAAAAATAATAATAATAATAATAGCTGTTGGCCACTTAATTTTGATTAAAAATACAAAGAAGGTCAAATCATAAATAAACCCCTCCAAATTTGTGGTTTTTTTTGCATGAATTAGCTTTCAAAATTACTGGTCTTTTTCATTTATTTACTAATGAGCCTATAGTGTGTCTGAAATCTAACTCCAACATGTCACCGAAATATCCTTGAAAACTGACACATTTTAGTATGTTCATATTTGCGAGCAATAGTTTACTTTGATTTTGAAAGAAGTGTATATACACAAACTTGTTCTAAAGACAAAGTACAAGTTTGGCAATTACCAAAAGCAAATTTGAGTAGTTTCAGTCTGAAAGCTCACTGCCTCATAAAGTTCATACCAGAATTAATCCATACTATCAAAGTCAAGAAAATAACATTTGAAGATCACCATCGTTATTTTGATTGCCAAATTGAAATATTTTAATGTGAGTGTGCACCAAATCCCTGACAAAACCTGCACCATTTTTTGTTTGTTTTCACCATTAATCAGGATTGCCTAATGTGATAAAATTATCACAGGTTTTATGGTGTATTTATTGAAAATTAAAGGATGGAAAATATTTTTACTCTTCTGAAAGCCAGTAGTGTAAGATATGAATTATTTTCAATTGGTCTACGTGAAGATTGTATATGGCCATGGATATTTCAACTGGTCTCTCATAATGTGTTTTGTTTAACACAGTGTAAGTGTCTGGCAATCTACTCTCTGATGATTAGTGCCTCTATGCCGTGGAATGACAAGATGGAACAACTTGTTCATCAAGGACTCAGCCTCAAACATCCAAAGTTAGTCATATTTGTAATGTGATTATCCTGTTTGTAAAGTGTGACATGACCACAAATTGGTTACCAGAAACCCGTAAGATATGCATCAAACTAGTTTTCTTTTAAGGATTTATGCATGAACCAGTTTTTGGTTCCTGGTTTAGTACCACTCCTATGTCGTAGGTAATGGCCGATGTTTTGCAGTTCACGGTGTGTGAAAAGAAAACAAATGATCCAATAAAGATAATCTTTGTTCTCTTGGCATTGTCAAGTCTGGTTTTCTTATGTGCCAGGGGTACCCTCAAAGAAAAATGACTGCGGCAAAAGAATCCTGCCAGGGGGGACGGGGGGGGGGGGGGGGGGGGGGAAGAAAAGAATAGTAGCAACTGGTTAACTATCAAACTTAACAGAATAGTTTCATTGATAACTAGGATTAGTTTTGTATAACCGATGACATAAAGACCATCTTCAATTCTACAGAGTTGAAGAGTTACGTGGGAAGTACAAGTTGGTTCAACTTAAGAAGATGCTGGCTAAATATGACCTCCGCCATGACAACGTACGCAAGGATAATGCGCGGGTTAGTGAGAATTGCCACAGTCATTCCATCATTGTTTTCCTCTATATTGGTTGATTACTGGTTTTCTGATGCAATTATTACATCTATTAAAGTGTTTGCAGTATCGCTGATACTTACAGGGTTCGAACTGGCCTCTCATCACCGGGTAATCTCAGTGGTCTAGCAGTTAAGACATTTGCTCTAGAATGCATAGGTCATAAGTTTGAATCCCTCCCAAGTAGTACACCGGTGGATTTTTTTTTCTGCAGGACTGACTCGCAAAGCACTATACAGAACTTGTTACACAACTGTATAGGGTAAAACAAAAAACATTACTGTGCTTTATCTGTGATGCAGTTATTACATTTAATTTACTATTTTTTTTCCCTCCTGAAATTAAATAGATTATAAAAGTTTCTTTACTAGTAAATATTTCACACTTAATATTTCATTTGAACATTGTCTTTGAGTAATGAGTGTTAGGGGAACAAAAACAAGTGCCTTCGTTTGGATTCCAATCCATGACTTTCGGTGTTACAGAGTTGATGTTGATGGACAGCAAAGCTTTCAGAGTGGTGAGAGGACAGCTCCATTGTTAAAAAGAATACCATGATTTAAGATCTATATCATATAATATCAGGGTGTGCCCTGAAGAAGGTCATACGGCTGTACGACCTTTTTTCCCGGGCACACAAATTACAATTTTTTGCCCCAGCAGAAGGTCACAAGCAACAACATGGCTCTCTCGGAAAAAATTATATCATAACTGTTGTATATTTGTTGATAGAATTACACCCAAGACATGTTTTTCCATTCCCATGTGAAATGTGACTTTCCTGAATGACTTAAAAATTGCAGAAAAATGACCAACCTTTCACACTCTGTTTTCTGAAACACAATTTTGGACAGTAATTGCTGACAACCTTTTGCTAGTCACACTCGTCCTTCCGGCCACACAACGATAGCATTTCTATTTTTATGCTATATGGTGATGAAGAGCATTGGTATTAAAAGGATCAACCCAAATTTATGTTCATATTTCTCAATGGATGATTTATATTTCAACAATTATGATCGTGTTTTTTTTCTAGATGGTAATTAAGAACATCCTTGTTAGTGATGGCTGTGATTGTCTTGAGGATGCACTACAAGTTGCTAAGACCTACAACCATTTATCCCAAATAGACGTCTTCATCTTCAGACTCAGGTTTCTCATTCAACACGACAGGGTAAGACCAAAAGATGGAGAGAAATCAAACTTGATCTGAACGGTTTCCTTTTTTTCCCCATAGAACAACATTTGTAAAAGATATTATCAGTTATAGTTACTGCATTGGAATAATTTCCTGTGGGGAAAGATCGTCGTTGTTTGTTAAAATTCTATAACTACATTCATTCCCATATCATCTAGTTTTCAGTATATACACCGTGCAACCAACCTGTGAAAATGTCACCACATTAGGTGATTCTGATTTAGTGAAAACAACAAAAAATGGCACTTTCATATCAAACTTGTCTCAAATGCGGCAATCAAAATAAGCACAAAATGTAAAGCGCATTGAGACGGTATTGTGAAATGCGCTATGAAAGAACTAGTTATTATTGTTATTATTATTATTATTGGTGATTTAGGGATTTTCAAATGTTATTTTATTGACAGTGTTTCAGACAGAATTATTTTTTCTGGAGGATTAACCCCAATTATGACCTTAACAATCAGTGAACTCCAGATTTACTTTCTTTAAAAAAGCTAAAGTTAATAAAATAAAACTTCTGAACCACCATTGGAATTGACATAAATTAATTTTTACTTTTGTCTTGTGAAAAAGAAAACAAGATGTGGTAAAGTAAAACTTGTTCCAATGCCCTTGTCAATCCTAAAATGGCTTCAAGAGGCTGCTAATCTGAGTAGATACAGTTAGCTGATCTAAAGGTCTACATTTTACTTTGTGCATAAAGTAGTATATTCAATCCATTCACATAAAATAATTTGGGGAGAAAAAAGAAGTTATGAATAAATCAGTGCAAAGAGATTAAACGTCAGTGATTTGTAAACAATATCAGTGCTGTAAACTAAACAATAATAAATTGAAACAAATCTGTACTTTGCAACAGATTCAGGATTGTATCGAGCTACTGTCATCGATGAACCCCACAGAAGCAATGGAATGTGCCAGAAGAGTTGTGACCTGGTCAGAAGTCATCCTAAATGAATCAACCCAAAACATTTTGGACCAAGAGGTAATTAGTGTAAAACAATGTGATTTACCAAAAGCATTGATGTTAAGAATGATTTGACGATTTGCATTGGTGTAGGTGCAACTAAATGGAAGTTTGTGGTAACACCATGTATTTAATCTCTTTCGTGAGCATGTGTGGTTCTGAAATGAACCGGAGGTGTACTTGACATTTGAAAGAGTATAGTCTGGTCTGTTTCTCCTGATGACAAACAGAGCAAACTTTGAGTACTTTGGCTCCTGAGAAAATAAAATTTGCTGTTGCAAACTGCTTACCAAGCAAAAAGACCTGATGTGTAGATGCAAAACAAATGCTTAATGGCCTCACGTTTTGACCCTAGCAGAGTCTTTCTCAAAGGCTAATAATGACAACACAACACACTACAAGTATATTGGTATATTTGGTTCCTCTCAGATCACACACATACTCAACAAAGAGATTAAATACATGGTGTTACCACAAACCTCCATTTTATAGCAGTAATGTTGATTGTTTGGCTCACTTCAAATGCTACAGGCAGGGTGGCCCGAAAGGTTGCAAGACACAATGTCCAGTTGGTCTTGTCCCTAGTTAAAGGTTGGTTTTTTCCCCCAGCAAAATCTCAATCCTAGATTAACTTCTAGACTGTATAATGTTCAGGGAAGACTGGGGGTCCCTATTTCTTCATTCCAACCTGAAGTCACGCAGTTGCAGCCTCCTAACGCCTGTAAAATGTGTCTCATCCACTTCCCTTTTCCCTTCACTTGTTGTTTTAATAGACCATGTAAGCTGTGACGTCACATGTTTACAAAAGAACCACAGAGCCTGGACTTCCTGCAGGGCACAATTTGTACACAGTGGAAGAAAAAATCTTACATTTTATCAGGAAAGAGGCTTCATATAAGAACTTGACCAGCTGTTTTTATTTTTTTTTTACAATAATCAAATTTGTATTGAATTTATGATACAAAATGTAAGACTATCTACATCAACAGTGCTTTGCCTGCCAGGAAATGCACTGGAATATGCAAGGTCAGTCAAGTTGCATTTGTCACGAACACTGGATCGTAGTTATTGTAATCATTGATTGATTGCAGATCCAATAATGCCTAGTTCAAATCTTTTTCAGGACAAGAAGGAGATCATACTAATCACCAAGGGAGTCGTCAGTATCATCAAGTTTCTTCTGAATAGGATAATGGAACCTTTAGAAGTCAGACACCTGCAGAATCTTCAGAAGGATCTCAAATGCATGCTGTCATTACAGGTACTAACATTCCAACCCAACATATTACAAAAATGTCCAATGCATAGTAATGTGATAGTGCAAACATTGTTATTGATGTCCAATCTGGGGCCAATTTAATACAGCTGCTTAACGGCTGATTTTGTGCTTACTGTGAAATCTCTATTTCATAGAACCGTAAGCACTTGAAAAGGCATGCCAACCTTCCGGCGGTTACTGTAAGCAAACGAATGGCAAAACAATGCAAATCTATGGTGAATGTGCAAGCTGGCCGCCTGATTTTCTTGGTAACCTATGAAATACATTTACACTTGAACAATTTTTACTGCTATAGGTATCCCCAAAAATTTGCCTCTGCACAATGGCATGCTTTTGCGGTTAATGCCATCAAGTTGAAGGGCTGTGTACTGAGACTCACCTCAGTCTGACTTACATTCTACATCCTGTGGTTTAATTACTAGACCCAACAAAACCATGCAAGGCAGGCTTTAGACTCTTTTGTTTAACCTGGCCAGCTAGATACAGGCATCTTTGTTTTTTAAGTACATGTACCTTTCCCTGTTGTCTTCTCAAATTTTCCATCCTACCCATCCTATCCATCCTACCCCTGTTCCTGTTTCTTTCCTTTTTTATTTTCCCCCTGTCTATCAAAATCTCCTCAGTCGTATTTGTTTCATTTCCTGACTTGCTTTGATTTAAAGTATTTTAATCCATATTGCCTTTTAAAGGTGTATTAGATCATCAGTTTTCTGAATAGTAAATTACTTCCCATCTTCAAGTTTTCCATGAAAATTTCAAGTCAAGTAGTTTGTCATGTCTAATTAGGGAAAACATCAAAATGTTTTACACAAATTTTATGGACACTTACATACATGCTTATTTTGATTGCAGCAATCAAAATAAGCAATGGTGATTTTGGAGTCTTCCACCGCATTTTTTTCTCTCTGGAGTATCGGAACTTGCCTGAACTTTGTAATCAGTGTGAGCATTCACTTGGAAACTGACCATTTATTTGTTTTATTTTTTTTTTAACAGCCACCAACCACATACTTTTTTATCCTAAAAATCTTAATGTTTATTTTGTATAGTGTGTGTCTGCTTGAGAAATGGATGACTAAACAATGATGATCAAGATCTATCATTCGCTTACAACTAGATGTTTATTATGTTATGCCACAATAGGTTGAGTATGATGAGTTTCTACCGTTGGCGGATTTCCGTAAAGCAAGCATCAGGAAGTCTGTGTTGACCAAACATCTGGCTGCATTCTACCTCAAGAAATCTAAAGCTAGAGGCAGTAACATGGAGGAAGGACAGGTAAATATAACTCGCTAGAAAGCAGTGGCAGACTTGTCTAGAGACCATGCAAGTCTCCTGTGTATAGACCCTTTTTTGTTTGTTGACAAACATTGACCACCATTTTGTATGGGAGGCCTTGAGTATCACAAAATGCATAAACTTGCTTGGCAAAAAAAATCCCTTTTTTGTGAAAAAATAAAACATTTTTTATAAAGGATAAGTTTACTTATTGTTTTAGTAAATTTATATTTATCATTAATATGGGTATTAATTTAATTTTCGAATATTAAACTGTTGTATTTTTTGTAGTGAAGGCTGCCCATACTTTTTGCAACCACTGTTGGCAAAACTCGCGGCTGTGGTGTTGCAAAAGGAAGGTCTATTCAAACATTTTTGAAAACCTTGGGTTCCCATCTACTTTGCTTTAATGTGTGAAGAAAACAAAATCGCATCATTTGACTTGAACAATCTATTGCCATGCTTGTTTTGATCATCTGCTGGATAATGGTTCTCCACTGGTCCCGGTCTCCCATTGCAGCCAGTAGATCTTCTTTCAGGAAACCTGTTCCCTGAAAGATGCTGTCCGCAAAGGTTGTATTTGGTCTTCCTACGGATTGTCTGCCACAGGCACCAAGCAGCTGACAGCTAGCTCAGGATGCCTGTGGCAGTGCCTCAGAAATCTCAGTCTCCTGGTCCTGATCTTTTCACTGACCCCTGGTGGTCATAGGGGTTGATAATGGGTAAAGTCTGGTTGGGAGATGGTGACCTATGAAACTATAGATGGCCTACTACAAGAGTGGGCGAACGGCATGCGCAGCCAAGTGATGTCACTTGCTGGTAGGGCACAGTTGTTACGATTTTCTAGATACCATGACCTCCAGATATATCTTTTTGTTTGTATTCTGATGCTATTCACATATGTTTGGGCTTTTATGCTCTAATGTCATTCCTTTGGCAATTGTTTTATACCCTGCCCATTTGTCTTGATTTTGTTCTAGAGTCGCAGTGAAGCATTTGATTGGCCCTTCATAGAGCTCTTCTTTTTTAGAGCCATCAGACTGATTTCCATTTTTCCTTCTGCTCAGTGACATCGTTAGTGTTTGTTGGGCTAATGTTCACATTTTCTCCTTGTATACAATTAAACATTCAGATTCGGGTTACTCAGGTGCATCGACCAGTGAACCTTCTAAAACTCAGGACAATCTTGCCTTTGTTTAATGTACTTAATAATAATAATAATAATAATAATACTAATACGCAGTTCTTATGTAGTGCTTTATCACATTGTACGGGCGTTTCAAAATGCTCAGTGTTTATTCCGGCAAGGTATGCGGAGTTACATTTTTTCAGTATGAGAACTGTTCCTTTAAATAGCACCATGTAACGGGTTTACAAGGTGCTGTGGCACAATCTGCAGCCGATCAAACCAGGAACACCGGGGAGAACCCCTTCTCTTTGTGCACTGGGTTCTTTTTTGTGCATTATACAAAACACGGGACCTACGGCTTTAAGTCCCTTCCGAAGGACGATACAATAACGGTTAAGTGTCTTGCTTAAAGACACAAGTGTCATGGCCGGGACTCCAGCCCACACTCTGCTGATCAGAAGCACCAGAGCTTGAGTCTGTGATCTTATCCGTTCGACCACGACTCACCCCAATGAACAATCATCGCCAAGAGCAGCAGAAAATCCTGGCCTAACGAACAATTGTAATTCATGGGTATACATGGTTTAAAAGCTACAGGCATCTATGGGCGTGGGCACCTGTTCATTAATTTATTGAGTCATCTATTTATTTCTTCTTGTCGACAATTAATTCTTCAAAGGTTTTAGAAACTTCACAAATTTTTATTTTATTATAGAAAAAGACAATGTGCCAGGGTGAGAAGAAGAGAAAAGAATCACCTGAGCAAGATTTCACCAGAATATCCAGGTACTTGTACTTTAAGACTTAAGTTAAGGTACTGACCTATAATTATGAGCGTCATGCACAAGGAATTCAACCATTTGCCGCCGAGATTCTTTTTTTTGGTCCCCTCCCCCTGGCAGGATTCTTTTTGGCAGAATTGCCAGAATCTTTATTCTCTGAGGGTACCCTGACTTGACAATGCCAAGAGAAGAAAGGTTCTCTTTATTGGATCATCCGTTTTGTTTCTTGACCGAGAAAATGTCAAATTCACGCACCGTGAATTGCAAAACGTTGGCCGTTACCTACGGCATAGGAGTATAACTAAACACAGAACCATGGCTCAATGGCTGACTCACTCTGACTTACCTCCATTGAGCGGAAACACAATGAATGAACAATGGTGGAAGCCTCTCGATGCATCGTAATCCCCTTTTTGGAACAAAAGGACAAAGGTCTATAATCACGGATTACACAAAAACCACCTCTCAATGGCCAGAAAATGCGAGTAAAATCACCACCTTTTTTTGTGTGTGGGTGAAACGAAGCGTAAGACTGCGTGTGCGTGGTCTGTAGTTGAATGACAGGCCGACCTTCGGTCCGTTGGTCCAAATTACAAAATGGCGTCTTAAGACGGCTTCCGTTTCCAGGCAGGGGAAGCATTTGCGTGTATTCTTGTCATCTGGTTTGAACTGGTTAAAGAAGAACCCATATATGTTAACAGTCTTCTCGTACAGGCTTACAACCTGCACCTACTATTAAAACAATATGTCTTTCTTTCCTCGTTCCATCAGTCAATGGTCCATCCTGCCAGAATCCACCATAGAAATTTCCACGCTAGCACAGTTCAAATGTAAACCATGTACATGGTACATGTAGTTTATTTTTGTACAGTCCATCCATGATTTGTGTTATCTTAATGTGCTGTAGTCTTTCTTCAGTGCTTGAAGTTGGTACACAAACCTGTAAGACGAAGTATGTACTTAAGAATACTTGAAATCCTTCTTACTCCGTTCTTTAGTCTGGCTCGGATACTTGGCACATCCCATGAGGACCTGAAATGCCAACTTGCCATAAAAGCAGCCCAGACTGGCCAGATCAAGTCAGCTCTGAAAATATGCAAGTAAGTTTGTTTGATTATTTATTAATATTGTTTGTGTTGGCTTAGCTTGGCATTTACATCAGTGGCGAAGCAGTGGGGGGGGGGGGGCAAAGGGAGCAGCTGTCCCCCCACCCCCGTGGAACATCTTGCCCCCCCCCCATCAATCTGTGCCCTCCACCCTTTGCCCCCCTTAAAAAAAGATGCTGGCTACTCCACTGATCTACATCATTGGTTTCAATACAAACAACTAGATAACTGGGCTTTCAGACTAATACTTACTTAATTTGTGCAAGGCAGATTTAAATAGGGTCTGGTACAATGACTTGCTTAGTCACAAAGTAACCGCTTAAATTGGAACTCCTCTGACTGCAGGCAGTTGCTATGTCACATGATTCAGGGCAAGCTTTTGTGTAGTTACGTGAAATGGTGAACACCCATGAACAGTTCTGAATGAATGTGTATGGCACAAGGCTTTGCTCATCTGGAGGTTGCTATACAAAAGCTTACCCAGAACCATGTGACGTAGTAGCACTGTGTTTAGTCTGGGGAATTCAACTTGAATGTTCACTTGTGACCAGTCAAGTCATAGTTCCAGACAGTATTAAATCTAACTCACAAATAGCTTATTCCTGTACTATGTCTCTAGGTACTTGTTCTATTCTCTACTGTTTCCAACACTAAAAGAAAATCGTTAAAAAGTAAATTGTCTTCATTTGTTTATTAAATATTTGAAACAGTTTGATCTGTTCTACTGAACAGTCTTTACTTCGTGAATCAACCATACCGCAGTGACGACTGAGATTTCTTTTTTTTAACTATCCATCTACAGGGAGCTCTCTGAGTACACGTCCAACCCTGCCATCTCAGAGACAATCTATAAAGTAGCTCATGCAGTGTGTGACTTATGGTCTGCATCACACCCTAGCATTATGAACAACACAACATCTGGTGACGAGCCAAGCTTGTCCACAGAGCTCTACAAGCTAACCTGCAAGGCGCTCACTCACTGTGATCAAAGTAAGTTGAACTCTCAAGTTACTCCAGCGTAGTCATTCTTTTACAGGGTATGGAAGCCATTTTATCGGGGAAACAAAGTTATAACTATTAATTATTCAAGAAGACAACCGGGTTATCGTCTTTGGGTTCAACAAAAGTTTTAACTAGTTACCCCCTATTACCGACCTGTCACAAGACAGCACAAGGTATCTTGTAGGGGTATGAGATAAGTTTTAACACATTACCGTCGTGGCCAACCTACTGTTGATGTATTATAGATGGCCACCGACTGGTCAACAAAATTTCACATTGGTTCACAGAAGTCACTGGTTCACTGCGTTTGAGGATTATACTCTGCTGTCAGCCTGTTCTCAACTATACACTCTTACCTACATGTAGAATGATAGGCCATTCAAATATCGGGGGGAGTTTTTTCTTCAAATTTGCTGCATATCTTTTAATCTTGTTCTCGTTTCCTTCATCCTATGAAAAAAGTGAGGGGAAAAAACATATTTGGCTTTGGGCAGTCCAGCCTTAAAAGTATTTCACCACTTTGCCAAAAGCGTACATATTTTCTTTAAAATGTTTTTTTTTTTTATTATTCAAAAAGCCCACCTCTTCCTGCAACCCTTTGAATGTAAACAGCTTGAATTCTTTTGTGGTAACAGCTGTGAAATTGTTGTTCTTCATATTTATACCAAAACGTACTGGTTTTAAAAAAGGTGAATTGGATAATAGTTACATTTATTTGACTTTCTGTCCATCTTAAGGCATACTATGTGACTGTTCAGAGTTATGCAAACTTCTACGTTTAACTGATGCTGTTTATCATCAGTGTGAGAGTGGCGATTATGGAATCTCAGTGCAGGTATGTTATCTCATACTTTCAACATAATAATAATAATAATAATAACCAGTTCTTATCCACAATAATGTCTCAATGCGCTTTACATTAGTGCCCTGGTCATTGGGCCATAACATTCTTGTAATCTTTCTCAGCTCCCTGGGGAGTATACAGCGCCAAGCTGCCTCGGCGCTCTGGAGGCTTTTTCAAACACAATATCAACCTCCACCCTCGCAGGTACCCATTTATACCCCTGGGTGAAGAAAAGCAATTGTAGTAAAGCATCTTGCTCAAGGACACAAGTGTCATGACCGGAACTCGAACCCACACCCCAATGGTTTAACCCCCAGAACTTGAGTCCGGTGCACTAAACCACTCGGCCACGACACGCTATGAAATCATAACATAGAAATCAGAGCTATGATCTTTGAGGATTTTTTTTTCAGTGTTCTTTAGCCTCCAAACTGTCTAGAAAGACAAAATCTTAAAGGCAACAAGGATTGGTAGTCGTTAAAAACAAAATTGATTTGTTCCTGTCTGGATGCTGACTCATAAAGTTTATACCGGTTTCTGTCCTCTAGAGAAAACTGTACATCTGAAATACCATCAAAGATAAGAAAATAGCATTGAAGACTTCCCCAAATTAACTTGCTTATTTTGATTGCAGCAATCAAAGTCATTCTGGTATAAAGATCCAAATAATTCGGTAGGTTGCATGGTGCTTTTATAGGAAACCAAAGGATTGGAATGTACTCTTCCAAAACCAATGATGAACCTCGCTACCATGGGCAGCGAGTAGTATCGTTACCCGGCCTCTCATCACTAAACCCTGCTGTATTGACTTGATGCCTCTTTTGCGGGCTACCATTTTGAGCAGGCATGTAGAGTGGATCGGCCACCGGACTAATTGAAATCTTCCATATTTTGGGAGATTTTAATGTCACAATTCCAGGGATCAATTATCGAGGAATGGCACGGCAAGATCGATCACCACTTGGAACAAGGTTGACCAATGATGTATTGTCCCTTTAACATCAAAAAAAGAAAGACATGGCCTTGTTGTGCCATTAACATCTATCTTTCCATTTGTGGTGATATGGAAAGTCTGTAACTCCTCCAAAATGTGACACCCAGGAATGTCAATGCTATGGAATGTTTATTGCTTTCAATGTTTATTTGTCATTAAAAAAAGATATGCAATTTAACATTCTTTGTTGTAGAAAACATATATCATAGTTGTATTTTATCTCTATATTTTTTGTGTGTGCCAGCTGGAGAGGAGAATCTCCTCAACAGCTATTTGTCTAGCTCTAGCTGGTTCAACTCATTCCTCTTTGTTCAATGTTACATTCATTATAGTTACGTTTGTTTATGTACATGTATAAATTGTATTTTTATACTGGCCAGAGAAATGAAATAAGTATAAATAAATAAAATTATAAAGTGACGCCCTGTTGAGTTCAACCTTTGAAACTTTCCACTATCAATAACAGACATTAAGCAGCTCAGAGACGAAACGTGACCCGTATCAAGACTGGACTTTTACCCATTACTTCATGGAAGATGCCCTGGTACTGACGTCATCTTATGCTCTACCTACAACCTGCAAGTTCATGATGTCATGCTTGCCTAGGGCCAGATCCACCACCCTTCCTCTGGAGAATTATAGAATGGCTGGAAGGACAGCTGTTGACTTACAAGGTGCGATTCTTTCTGGCAGTTAGTGCATTATTCTCTTCTTTATCAATTACCTCAAACTCAACTAGCTTAATACAGCAGCTCGCATAGTTACACTTACAAATTGTAGAACGTAGATAACACACCTGTGTTGCACTCATTCCATTGGCTACCTGTCCATTTTCCTATTGTGTTCAAATTACTTCTACTTCTGCTAAAAATTCCTATCAAAGCCTTTGTGGGTCAGCCCTTACACTCAAAAAGACTTTCCTATGTTTTTTTTTTCAAGGGTCAGATACCATGATTGTGTATGTATCGCTAGATTAGTTGTGGGTCTGCACAGTGTTTTGTTGTTCTAAATTGAAACATGCTACATTACAGAGGTTGGGAAGGATGGAGTATTTTGAAAGGGGAGGCAAGGGTAAAATTTGTGCTCAATGTTCATTCTACTGTCTGACCATGCTCATTCATGTTTTGTTTTAGTTTTTTTATCATCACATGGTCGTACTTTGGTTTTCTGTTATGAAACCAAGAGATTCTCAAAAGTAACTGGCACTGTAACCCATAGCCCTGAAGATACTTGTGTGGAGAAGACAATGATGAATGGTCAGTTTTGAATTTAAATTCAAAACTGAATAGTCTTCAACATCTTCTCTAAACAAGTGTCTTGAAAGGGGAGGGAAGGGTAAATTTTGTGCACAATTTAGATGTAGAGAAGATGATGAAGAATGTTCAGTTTTAGATTAGCAAAACCTATGGAATCGGGATGGAACTAAAAATCGATTGCGAGGCTCCAGTATGAGGCAGGGTTTGGAATTGAACAGAGTTGAAAGGCAGGGCAAGGTGACACCAAGCCAACCTGATCATGTGTTTACATTAAAAAAAAACAATAATTAAATATACTAACCTACCTTCATCATTTTCATCCTTATGTTACTTTCCTCATTAGACGTATTAAATCCAGAAAATCTCAGCCAGTATCTCCATCATTTGACCTCTGCATCCTTTGAGTTGATTCAATGTCTACGAGAGAACAACCAATATGAGATGGCATTACATTTAAAAAAAAAATAACTAAATATACTAACCTACCTTCATCATTTTCATCCTTATGTTACTTTCCTCATTAGACGTATTAAATCCAGAAAATCTCAGCCAGTATCTCCATCATTTGACCTCTGCATCCCTTGAGTTGATTCAATGTCTACGAGAGAACAACCAATATGAGATGGCATTCCATGTACTTGCTGAGACTCTGGCTACCAGCCTGCAGTACACAGCAGCCAATACAATTGGAAATATATTACCAGAGAATGAGGTAAGTTTAACAAATCATTATTAAAGACGAAGTACAGAATTTTTAATTATAATTCATAAATACCTGGGACAGTTTATTCATTCTGATTGGCCGAGAGGAGATCACATGGCCATGTTTAAACGTGCGATATAGACATGGTACAAAGTGTTTAAACATGGACTGCGTAAATTGAGTCAAAAGAGGGCGCTTTCAGACCATTGCACACAGCGTGCAAATTGCACAGCCAAATTTAAATTGGTAGCCCTATGGAGGTAGATGGTAGCACCCAAATTTGTCTCACGCAAGTTTGAAATTAACGTGCGCAGTTTTGAAACTTGCGCAAGGTGCTCAATATGGATATAATTTAGAACTTTAACACAGACTTAAGTCGAGGACGTGACCTGTCGAGGACGTGACCTGTCACTGTCAGATTTGTTCACAACTTTTAAAGGATTTTGTATGTTTTGAACAGAAAGGTATTTATGACTGGGACTAAAAGTATGTTGAATTGGTTTTCAACAAGTTTAAACACGATGAATCCTGGTTCTCAATAATTTTACCTCAACTTCGTCTCAGTAAAATTATCGAGAACCAGGCCTCAACATGTTTAAACAACTAGTTGAAAACCTCTTCACCACACTTTTATTCCCTTAATACAAATTACAAGATTTACAACCTGAAAGCTTGCTGGTTGTAAAATTTGTACTAGTACCAGTCCTGCTGACAAAAACAAGCAAAACCCCCCAAAATCAATTTGTGTATTTCCGTCGCAGCATTTGATAAAAGCACGTAGGTGAACGTTCACAGAATCTCTGACAAAACATTAATTGTTATTTTTGTTGTTAATTGCCTGTGACTACTTGTACAAAGAAAGTGAAGAGCTGCTGGAGCAAAACTTAATACAGAATCTGTTTGAAAACTTTCTTATTGTTTCAGGAATATCAAGCTCTGATCAGCAAAGAACAAGAGAGATGCACTCAGATTGCCAAGATGGGAAACCAGAAGATGAGAGAGTTCACTGCTACACTCATGGATAAGGTCATAATCAGTCAATAGTGATAGGTCAATAATTGTCAGTCAGTAGTCTTAGGTCAATATAAAAGGGTCATATTTAGCTGTCAGGTTGCCAAGATGGGAAAGCAGACAATGAGAGAGTTCACTGCTACGCTCATGGATAAGGTCATTATCAGTCAATAGTGATAGGTCAATATTGACAATCAGTAGTCTTAGGTCATTATAAATGGGTCAATAACAGCTGTCAGATCGCCAAGATGGGAAACAAGAAAATTAGATATTTCACTGCTTCACTCATGGATAAAGTCATTATCATCAGTGACGCTTGGTTATTATTGTCAGTCAACAGCTTCCTGAGCATGCGGAATTGATGATGAAGAATCAACTGTCATTTTTTTAAAGCAAAACTTGGTAACCATAAGATTAAAGGCTTCACTCAAAAGTCATTATTGTCAGTAATCTTAATTTTAAGTATTATTATGATTAGGTCAACATTATTACAAGTCACTTGTTGGTTATATTATCTAGATTTCAAAAATAAACCTTATAATTTCCCACAGGTTTTTCTTAAAATATTGGTCCTGTTCTTTGTCAGTTTATCAAGTCATTCTCCTGAAGAGGAGCAGAGTTCACGGTTTGAAACTTCAAGACTATTTCTCAATTCCAGTTCTTCTCAAAATCACCATTTCTCACAAAAGAGAACACCCACATGGTTGTCACCCACAAGCTAATTTCTTATTGTACTACCATGTGAAGCTTCAAATCTTACTCATTTTTGTTTTGTTGAATTGACCAGGTATTTGGAAGTCGTCGAGTTGATCATCATCTGGCTCTCAGCTTTGCCTGCGTGCTGCCTAAGCCCAGTGCTCTTGACAAACTGAAGAGCTTGACTGTCAGCGCTGGCCACCACTATCAAAAAGTCCTGGTATGCAGTTCTGATTTTTCAATTTGAATCAAGTCTTGATTTCATTGACAATGACATGCAGGTTATTGTGGGCTTCGATAGTGCTATTTTAACCAACGTTCATAAATACCCAAGACAGTTTAGGCATTCCTATTGGTGTTGAAAGGTGGTCACATGACTGTGTTTACCTGGTATTAAACAGCTGATAAAGACACAGCTGGAGCTGTTTAAGACCGGTTATTTTAGTCTGTTTTCCTGCTTTGATACACTAGAAAACGTATATGAAGAGGCACGAAACAGACCCATAGTGCAAAGCTGGGCTCCTGAACATAACATTAAAGCAAAAATCATTACAAACCGATCAAGGTTCGTTGTGTCATTCTCTGATTTATTTTAGACATTTTATTTCTTAACAATAAAAGGGCATTTGTGAATGGGAACAAAAGCGTGTTGACTCAGTCTTAATCGGCCGTTTAAACCTTACATAGTCGTGGTCAAGCAATAAAGGCCTTCGCCGAACACACAGGCCCCAACACTGATGGTTTTATATGGCCGATGAAGACATCGTCGCCACTCTTTTATTCCCTTAATTAAAACGTGGTGATTTTTGTTCTATGTGATGAAGGCGATTGCCAAAGTTGGATGTGAACTGGGACAGCTCCACAAGGAACCCAAGGTAGAGCAGATGTGTCAGAAACTAGAGACAGATGCCACATGGGGCCACCGCTTAGGTAAACTCAAGGTTAGTATTTTAACCCATTACAAGATGAACATCAACATGTTTAGTGAATCAGGCAGATTATTCCTCCTACTTCAATCTGATTTCTGATTTTTTTTTTTTGCCGGCAGAAAATGAGTGAAATTGTTATTAAATAGCCTGAAAAGTCTATTAAAAGTCTGCTGTATATAGATCAGTTCTTGTACTCAATAACATTTGGCCTACTTTTTTCAAGGGCCAAATATCATGTCTGGTGATTGCCTCATTAGAATTACACACCAGACTGACTGATAAGTGTAAACCTTACGTAATTCTGTCACAGATCACCATTTTTGTGATCACCACATCGCAAGAAATGCCCACTGTATAGACGGGCAACTACTTCACAGATCACCAACGTGATTACAACTGTTGCTTTTGTTGATCACCTCACAAGAAAAGCACTCCATGTTACTGTTATAATATGAAAACTTAACACTTTTTAAGCAACAACTTTTCACAACAATGTGAAAAAAATTAAAGTTTGTATCTCATTCACTATTTCAAAGTTAACAGAGTTTATAATGTAAAAGATTTTAACAAAACTATCCCATGTTAACCAGTTGCCACCGGGATTCTTCCAGACTGATAGGATTTTTACTTTCTTTGAGAGTACCGCTGGCAATAAGAAGACTTGACTTGAAAAAAACCCAAAAGAAAAAGCACCCTGAATTTTGTTTTCTCTACAGAGAAAATGTCAAATTCATGAGCCATCAATTGCAAAACCTCGGTCGTGAGCCACTGCATAGAATTGGTACTAAACCTGAAACCATGGCTGGATTCCTGGTTCACTCTGACTTACCCCCATCGGTCTGGAATCGGGGATTACACAAAAACCTACACACAATAGCCACAAATTTGTGAATTGGTCAAGACCATAGTTAAACTTCTACTTAAGACAGGAGGATATAATTGAAAACATAATTCCAAAACAAACAATGTATTATTCCTTTCAATAACTCATCAATACTGATGCAAACTGTTTTGTTTGTTCAGATTTCCTTCAAGGAGGTATTTAATGCACAGGATACTCAGCATAAGAGGATGTTACTACCGCAGATAGTCAATCACCCAGCGACTGATATCAACTTGATCAAAAACTACTGCAGGTACGATTTTTTTTAATTTTTTTTTTAAGTGATGCAGTTGTGGCTGAGTGGTCTCATACCAGGTGCCAAGTCTGGTGGCTCACCAGTGAGTTTGAATCCCGGTCATGGCAGTCCCTGAAGACACTTAACTTTAATTGCTTCTCATCACCCAGGAGTATATGGGTACCTCTGATGCTAAAATTTGTTGTTGTGATGAACTACATGTATTCCAATTGATTGCTTGGATTACATACTCCTATGGAGATGAGCTGGTTTCAGAAATGCCATATAGTGGCCTAATAAACAGAAGTAGTAATAGTGTACTGGGCTGTTTTGATATTTGACTTAAAAGTGCTTTAGTCAGTTGACTTAGTAATAGTTCTTACATCGCACAAGTTAGGACAACAATACCAACTCTAGAGACTTGCACTCAAGCCTGAAGCCTCTGAGTTGAAGTGACAGTAACCCAAAAGCAGCAATAGATTTGTCATTTTGTGATTTACTGATTTCATAGCTTTCAATTCTGCAGAGATGTTTTGTGTCAACACTGGACAAAAACATCTTTAGAACGATTTTGTTTCAATGAGGTCAGTGTGCCAGGATTGAAACCCAGACTCGATCACCGTGATAAAAGCTGTTAACATTTAGCCAATATTGTTTTGCATTTTTCTACTTCGTAATATCCATGTACTAGAAAGTGGGAAGTAACTATTACTTGTAGAGTTGCGGGTACAACCATGTGTAAATCTCTAAAGGGAGGAGTGTTGGCTCTAAAAAGAGCCGCTGTTTAGGTCTCAAAATTTCGAACAGTTTACTCTGCTCATCTTCAGCATACTGTTCGAAATGTCAAGGTCATAAAAAGTTTTTTTTGTGAAAATGAGCAGAGCATACTGTCTGAAACATCGAGACCATAACAACTGCTCTTTTCAGAGCCAGCACTCCTCCCATAAGAGATTTGACATGGTTGTAACCAAAAGTTTGTCAAGAATAGTTACTTCCTATTATCCACACCATGCAAAGCTTCAAACTTACAAGAAAGTGGTCGCACTCCACTCAAAGTACATGAGTTGAGGACTCAGATCAAGGGTTTATAAGGCAATAATGGACGGTGACTGTTTTAGAGAAACTAATAGAGTGTGTGTGCTGAGATTTGTCCTTCAGTTTTTGTATGTCTTGATTGTCCCATTCCATAGTGCATTCAAGCTGGAGGATGATGAAGCCCTCTTGATGTACCTAGAGAGGCTTCTTCTACCCCCAGTCACACTGAGTCACATACCCCCTGATGTTGACCAAGCTAAGGTACTCAGTATCATCAGAGAGGTTAGGAATAAGGACTTACTGGTTGCCAGACTCAATACAATCCTGGATAAGGTATGATGTCAAAGTCAAATGACATGCCTTGTCACATCAGGCAATTTACAGGCAACCAGTTCCAGGCAATCTCTTAGAAGGAAAACAGGTGTCCCTTCTTGTTCTTTGGGATCGTATGACACTGTCAGAAAAATGTCCCTTCTTGTTCTGGAGTGCTGCTTTTACATGCGGTGCAGTTGTTGCCTAAAAATTGCCTCATGTGACAAGTCCTTAATAGTTGATCAATCAACATAATGTAGGCTTTTATGAGCCCTTAGTGGCCAGGGCCCAATTTCCCAAAAAGCTAAGAATCACTCTTAGTTGCTAAGCAAAGTGTTATGTTACAATGAAAATCACTATGGTAATACTGACAACTCATCTTGAGATGAATTTTAGTGCTTTGTGAAATTGAGCTCAGGTCACATTCTGGGAACCACTGCTGAAGCTTTTTACACAACTCATATTTCTAGCGCAGCTACTTTTTAGTTGGGGTTTATCACACTCCAACAGGGATTTTTTTAAAGTAGTGTCAAAGTTTGTTTTAATTCCATCCCTGTCTGAAATAAATAAATTTGTGTATTGCAAGATTATGTAATGTAATGTGGGGTAACTTAAGGGTGTAACTTTGTGGGGGGAACTCAGGAGTCATTATTTTCTAGAATGGGCGTTAACGGTAGTTAAAAACGGTGCACAATGTTGTTTATCTTGGTGAATTTTTGAGCGAGGGGCAGGCAAGAGGCCTTGAGTGGGGATCAAAGAGGCTCCTGCCCCCTACCCTCCCCTTGTGTATTGATGTTGATATATAATACTGAACTCTCTTCATTCACATGAGCTTCTTCCCAAACTAGAGCCCTGAAAAAAATCCACAAACACAAATACTAACAAGTAAATAAGACTATAATGTGAAAATCACATTTTACTCTTTATCAATGAGACTGCCACTGGTTTTATATCCAGATAATTCTGAGCCCCTTTTACACACTAGACACATTTCATGGGAAATTTCCATGAAAATTTGGTCCACCCTTTCACACTAAAAGTCCTAACCCTGGCAAACTACTGGGGAAAATAGCTACCCCTGCTTGGAAGCAGGGTGAAGCAAGATAACCCCAGGGTTGCATACTGGAGTTTTCAGGAAAGATGCATCAAGTGTGAAACAAATATGGGGTGGTGGTAGGGTTCAAATTCCCCAGGAATTTCCTGGGGTTTCTATTTCCTGGGAACTGGCTCCGCAGTGTGAAAAGGGCTGTATAAAATTATTGAATTTCCACATTGATTGTGCTTTCCAGAAATCTATTTCCTTAATAACTTTTTACTGAACTAACTTCAGAGTATATGACACTAATCAATTTATGTGGCAGAGAGAAAAGGGAGCATCGTTGACAAGGAATTTGTAATCGTGCATGGTAATTGATTATTCCCTCATCAGGTTAATTCCTATGACTACATCCGTCTTAACTTCGTCTTGAAATGCATCAGAGATGAAAATCCTGGCGACTCATTGGCTGATATTGTGAGTTATTTTTGAATTATTCATCAGCAAGGTCTAAAGCTTTGCATGGTGTATGAAGTAAGAAGAGAGAATAAGAAGTTGTTAAGGGTAAACAACCGTGTGACATTAATCTCTTTGTGGAAGAAATGTTGGTTCTGAGAAAAACCGAAGTTGAGAAAACTTCTCCCAAAAGAGATTAAATTTGCATCAATGTTCCCCATAAACTATGTATTTTCTTTTAAAACTTTTTATTGCAGAAAGAAATCGTTAATTTGAGATAATGTTTGCATGTTTAAAATCAGTAATCTTTCAGACTGTACTTTACTTGAGATGAATGTTTCTGATCAAAGTTTCCCTTAACCAACCACCACATTGTTATAAAATGCTGCCCGGGTAGGCTGTGCTGATTAACCGCAAACAGTTAGATAACTGTTTGATACCCATTGCTTGAGACTTTTACATTTTTATTTTGGTACTCTAGGGAGCTCAGTTGATGGAATATCTTGTTCACTACACACGAGTCACTGAACCATCTGAGTATGAGATTATGTTCAATTGTACCTCGGATGAGCAACAGGTAAAGCATTCATTGTTATTACTAGTATTGAGCAGTGAAGTCAAACTAGACCAATCTATTAAACACTGCCAACAATAGCAATGGTCTTTCAACAGTGCCAATGTGGGTTGCATGTACCACACGGAGCAAGGTGTCATGCCTTCTGTGTTTGGTAGCACAGAGCACCTGTACGTTTTGCTCTGCACCAAGCCACACACAGAAGGGAAGGTGTCGTGCCTTCTGTGTTTGGTAGCACGGAGCACCTGTACGTTTTGGTCTGCACCAAGCCACACACAGAAGGGAAGGTGTTATGCCTTCTGTGTTTGGTAGCACGGAGCACCTGTGCGTTTTGCTCTGCACCAAGCCACACACAGAAGGAAAGGTGTCATGCCTTCTGTGTTTGGTAGCACAGAGCACCTGTACGTTTTGCTATTGCACCAAGCCACACACAGAAGGGAAGGTGTCATGCCTTCTTTGTTTGGTAGCACGGAGCGCCTGTTTGTTTTGCTCTGCACCAAGCCACACACAGAAGGGAAGGTGTTATGCCTTCTGTGTTTGGTAGCACGGAGCACCTGTGCGTTTTGCTCTGCACCAAGCCACACACAGAAGGGAAGGTGTCATGCCTTCTGTGTTTGGTAGCACGGAGCACCTGTACATTTTGGTCTGCACCAAGCCACACACAGAAGGGAAGGTGTCATGTCTTCTGTGTTTGGTAGCACGGAGCACCTGTACGTTTTGGTCTGCACCAAGCCACACGCAGAAGGAAAGGTGTCATGCCTTCTGTGTTTGGTAGCACAGAGCACCTGTACGTTTTGGTCTGCATCAAGCTACACGCAGAAGGGAAGGTGTCATGCCTTCTGTGTTTGGTAGCACGGAGCACCTGTACGTTTTGCTCTGCACCAAGCCACACACAGAAGGGGAGGTGTCATGCCTTCTGTGTTTGGTAGCACAGAGCACCTGTACGTTTTGGTCTGCATCAAGCCACACACAGAAGGGAAGGTGCCATGCCTTCTGTGTTTGGTAGCACAGAGCACCTGTACATTTTGGTCTGCACCAAGCCACACACAGAAGGGAAGGTGTCATGTCTTCTGTGTTTGGTAGCACAGAGCACCTATACCTTTTGCTCTGCATCAAGCCACACACAGAAGGGAGGGTGTCATGCCTTGGATATTATATTGAGTTGGATATTCATCAGACTTGTGGCCATTGTCGCACCTTCACTGTTATAATCGTTTGGGTGGCATTGGTGGATTGTGTGTAAAGTGCTCGCCCCTCATCACTTTGGTCCTGGTTCGATTTCCAGCTAAGGCCATATCTGAGTAGATTTGTGCATTGTTTCTCTGCTATGCCACAAGTGTTTTTCTCCGGACCCTCTGGTTTCCCTCCCGCCGGAAATAATCAAACACTTTCATATATTAAACACTTTCATATATGGGTCGATGTGGCTGGCTGCCAGAGGGTGCCCTTGCATGCAGGTGACTCAAACACTTTGTAGCTGCGTCCTCTGCAATTCAGCTTCTCAGCTGCCAGTAAGGATGACTAGTCTCCCAAATTATTTGTATTATTATTATTACAATTGGTTAAAGCATTAAGGGGTGGAGCTTCATGGAGCTAATTTGGATTATCACGTTCGCAACATGGAGACATCTCGTTGGAGCTTTCCCCCAAAAAACATTCCGAGAATAATGCAGGCATGCATTTTTTTTCAGCTGATCAGCTAATTTCCTCTGTTTATTTTAATAATAGTGTCATAGGAAACAGGAAAACACTGTACAACGTTGCAAGTGTGCTGTTTTTCTGAAATTTCCTCTTTTGAATGCCAACCAAAATATTTTGCAGTTATAAAGTTGCATGTTTGATAATGATCAATATTATAAATGTTGACAACAATAGTTGTTTGCAGAGCTATCACAACTTATAAGAAATTTCTACGGTGCTGTAGAAAATCTGTCTCAAAATTCATCTTCAGATGTACAATTCAGATGTTCAACTTCAAGATGTCTTTTTTTGATGTTGCAGTTACGTGGAAATAGTGTTCCTCTCTCACCACTTTCAAAAGAGAAGTTGCCGTATCATCCACTCATGAAAGGAGGACAGTGGAAGATCTTAGGTCAGTCCAGTTACACAGTTGCATCATACTATTATATTCTTTTCCAATATTTGGAAACTATTTAACCAAACAATTCCTGTGTTCCCATTTTGATATACTTTGCATGTATCTGTTATGTATTTCTGAGTAATTGCAGTTTACAATCCTCAAATACTTCTGTGTATTTCTCATATGCCTCATGTATTCCGTGTGTACTTCCTTTATATTTTTCATGTTTTTGTATATTTTCCCACTAGAGTTTTCAAAACTGTCTCTGTACTTTTTTCAGAATTGAAAGTCTTTATTTAAGCACACTTTATTCATTCATTGCTCATAAATCCTTTCTGTAAACTTACTATTCGTATGTTTATGAAATACTTCCATTTTTGTTTTTGCTTTGTATAGCCATGTGTTTCTCATACACTTATCTTACATTAGTCAGTGTGATTCAATTCAATATAACATTTATTTCCATACTCACATACATCAAAATACAGTACCCGAATGTTAAATAAGCACATTAAAGGCATATAATAAACGAAATCTGGAAACGAACAAAGTAAAAAACTAATGTAGCCTCAGCTGGGGTCCAAAAAGGTGAACCCACTAATTAAATAATACACTGAATACATGCAAAGAAAAAAAATAAAATACTGATGAATATGGAGGCTGTTCAAAAAAGCAGAGGCTTGTGGGGAGAGATTTGATTGAACTTTGCCTCAAATCTACAAATATTCATACTATTTCTCACATATATTTAGTTTGCAAATACTTCCTGTATAACTCCAAATGTCTCATACATTTTCTGCTTACTTCCCATTTATTTTTAATTTATGCTTTATGTAAATTTTTGTTGTATTATTTACACATTTATTACATAATTATGATTATTCCTGATGTTTTTCCTTACGATTTCCATTTCTCAATGTAATGCTGATTTGTATTGTTCATAGCTCGTGAGTTGAATGAGGACACCGTACATCAGCTTCTCCCAGTTGCCAAACTCTTAAAGGTGAGATTTTTATTTTGGCAGAGATATTTTAATTGAGATAGTTGTCTTAGTAAATTCCCTAATGTAAACTTCTTGGTATATAATTGCCTCGCAAAGTGTTTTACCTTAGGTGAGTCAGTGATAAAGAATCCCATACAAACTTGTACATGTACATGAATTAAGAGTTTGTAACATCTGCATTGCTCTTTGTTTTTACTTCAGGAAAAATTTATTCTATTTCTAGTTGTGGTACAAAGTTTTTCCTAAAGTGTGACAACTGAAACAATATGGAACCTGTAACAAGGTGTGCTGCCCATGTTTCAGTTAGCTTTTGTTTGAATCAATTCCAATTTAAAGTGAATGCATCTACAAATAATAATAATAATAATAATACACAGTTCTTATATAGCGCTTTATCACACCCGATGTGCGACTCAAAGCGCTCTGCAAAGTATGCTGAGTTACGTTTTGAAGTATAAGACCTGTTCCTTTACATAGCACCATGTAACGGTTTACAGGGTGCTGTGGCGCAATCTGCAGCAGATCAAGCCAGGAACACCGGGGCGAACCCCATCTCTTTGCGATAAGTGCACTGGGTTCTTTTACGTGCATTACACAACACATGGGACCTACAACTTTACGTCCCATTCGAAGGACGCAGCAATAATGGCTAAGTGTCTTGCTTAATTAAGGACACAAGTGTCACGACCGGGACTCGAACCCAGACTCTGTTGATCAGAAACACCAGAGCTTGGGTTCGGTTTTCTTATCGGCTCGGCAACGACACGCCACACAAACACTTCCAGTCTCAATGTTTATTTATTTATTTTGTTTTCTTCAATCTCATAATTTTGACCATCAGCTCCCCACAGACCATCTTTTTGTAACCACCATCAACAACCTGATGAAGCGCTCAAGCTCAGATGCCACACCCCCTGACAGACCCACTGGGGCAGGGGGCGATAGACAGGGAAGCAGTATGGATAAGAAAAGCCTAGAGGTCGTCCAGAGCCTCTTGCTCAGTATCTCAAGTCCTGAGATGGCAGTGGCTACTGCCAGGGTAGTCGTCAAGGAGTTACCCATGGGACCACTCAAAGTGATGGCTCTGGAAATTTGTGTACTCTTGGCACGTCTATGGAAAGAAAAATGCCCTGAAAATGTAAGTTGTTTATTTCATAACAATCTTAACCACAACAAATCCTCAAACATTCATACCCTGTATTACCTGATTTTGATGGACTCACCAGTGTACAGCTAAATCAAATCAAGGGGACATGTAAACAGATCTTAAAGGAACACTTTGCCTTTGGGTTGAGCGCTTTTTGGCTATAAAAAGTGTTAAGTTTAAAATGAATATGGTTGGATAGATATTTTAAAAGTAAAATATAATAATTCACATGAACAGCCCTGGAAATTGTGGTGTTTGTGTTTAATTTCATGACAGAAAACGGTCTGCTATTTTGTAGAACCAAAGGTTTGACTTCACAAAATGGCTAACCCTACATTTCTTTGTACAGTGTGGTTCTGCTGTTGTATTTCCAGAGGCAAATGTATGGTTTTTTCATCACTACTCACTAATTTCAACACACTGACTTGTTTTATTACATGAACAACTCATAAAAAGGGTCAAGGAGAAACAGTACAATTTTAAGAGATTTGAAGGCAGTGTGTCCCTTTAAGCACATGGCTTGAATTTCATTCTTGAAGTGTCAAGACCACAATCTCATTCCTGACACAGTATGGATCTTTCCACGCCATTTTATCCCAGCATTCCTTAACCCCTTGAATTGCATATTTTAAATGTGCAAAAATATGGCAGAGTTTAATTAGGCCAGTGGTTAATCCACTCAAGCATGGTAGCCGGCTTGGTCCTTTATCGCACAGCCACGACCCTGCCAGTTTTAAATGGCCATTTAAGACCTCATCACCACTCTTTTATTCCCCTAAAAAAGAACAATGGCATAATTTGCTTTCATAGAAATTATTCCCTGTCTTTCAAAAAATTTAAAACTCATTCCCTTTTCAAATTGGTTTTCATTCAGAGTCCAGAGAAACAGAAGGCTGAGTTGACCCATCAGAAGCTATCCCATGTCTGTCGTTGTTTAGCAACTGAGCAGGTGCTTCATAAGTACCAGCTTGATGATCCAGAGTTGCTGAAGCTAGTGGACCAGCCAGCTAAGCTAACATTTCAACTGTATGAGCATGAGAGTATTGAGAGAAGGATTGTTTGTATGGATGATGGGGGGATGCCAGGTTAGTAATAATACACACATATGGACTGGCAATGAGGTTACTAGTGCACGTCTCTGCACCCCGAGGGACTGTGCATGACCAGAAGAGGGTCCTATTTCCTGAGGCAGAAGGCCGAGAGAAAAAGCACTCTCTTCTGGTCACTCACAGGCTTGAGGGGAGACAGACTGCACTAGTGACCTCATTGCCAGTCCATATGTGTATATTATAACACACCTCTCCCTGGTTCTTTATCCTGATTGGCTGAAACACGGTCGCGTGAGTTGAACTAATATAGCCTAGTGCATGAAATCTGCACCACACGCACTGCACGCGCTTCATTTGGGGAAAATAGTTCGCAAGGCGGGAAATAGTTTTAAAAACCCAAAAACTATTGACTGGTAAAGAGCGCCCTCAAGAGAACAACAGCGTCTGTGGATCGAGAAGAATCTCCGGCCAAAAAAACGTGATTTACTCTGACATTTTGGACTGAGGTGTGTTATAAAACACATATGGACTGGCATTATTCGGGCAATAGTGCACGTCTATGCACCCCTCAGACCTGTGAGTGACCAGGAGAGGGTCCTATTTCCCTTGGCCTTCGGCCTCGGGGAAATAGGACCCTCTCCTGGTCACTCACAGGCCCTCGGGTTGCATAGACGTGCACTATTTTCCTCATTGCCAGTCCATATGTGTATACTAGTGACCGAATTATGCCAGTCCATATGTGTATAATGTAAGTTGTATGTGCATGCTTAGAATCCTTACAAACCAAGGAAGTCTTTGTTGCCTTGCTTTTGGCCCCATAAGACACTTCAAATGGACATTGATTGTGATTATAACTAATATAGAGTGCATTGATGATTCCATCAGTTTTGAAATGCTTTTTATAAGAATCAATTTATTTTATTTTAGTTTTTCAAAATTGAAAAGCCTTTTTGCCCCCATGAAACACAGCTTTGCATTTGCAAGGTTTGCATTCCAGAAATGACAAATTTTAGTATTTAAAGAGATGTTATGTCATTTCATATTTTGGTAGATATCCATGAAGCTGCTTATGCCATTGCTGAGGTGAACAACTGTAACATCCAGAAGATTCGTCTCCATCTAGTCGAGAAATGGCTACCAGCAACATCCAGCAACAAACAGGCTGAGGAGGATACGGTAAGAGGACGTGTCAGAGTAACTGGGTGTGTTCGCTTGCGGGGATGATGCAAACAATTTCTGGTGGAACAAGTCGTACGCCATAAACCTTACAGCCCGGCAGCTCAGAGCATTTTGGTCAAATGAACAAGGTACCAATATCTGAGTACAGAAACATAGAGCTCCAAACGAAGGGACCCAATAATGGGCTGGATCAAACATTGGGGGTACCACGTGAAACTAAATTGAAATCAACGGGTACATCATACAGTGTACAGAATGACCACTGCCAGACAAAGTTTTCCATGCAAAAAGTCCCCAGACCCCCCACCCCCCCCCCCCACCCCACCCCACAAAGGGTCCCAAAATGTGGGCTGGATTAAACATTGGAGGTACCACATAAAACTGTTAGATAGACCTGTTGATTTCAATTTGGTTTTATGTGATACTTTTTACACATGTTCTGGGCCATTTTTACCATAGTGTCCACAGGGTCAAGAGTTGGGGGTGTCTGATGGGCCTTATGCAGCAGACAATTTGTCTGGCAATAGATATTTTGTATTATAACACACCTCTCCCTGGTTCTTTATCCTGATTGGCTGAAACACGGTCACGGGGGTGAACAAATATAGCCTAGTGCATGAAATCTGCACCACACGCACCGCACGCGCTTCATTTGGGGGAAATAGTTCGCAAAGCGGGAAATAGTTTCAAAAACCCCAAAACTATTAACTGGTAAACAGCGCCCTCAAGAGAACGAAAATGGTGGCGTCTGCAGATCGAGAAGAATCTCCGGCCAAAATACCGCGATTTACTCTTCTAACCGACATTTTGGACTGAGATTTGTTATAAAACACATATGGACTGGTATTATTCGGGCAATAGTGCACCTCTATGCACCCCTCGGGCCTGTGAGTGACCAGGAGAGGGTCCTATTTATTTTTAAATAGGACCCTCTCCTGGTCACTCACAGGCCCTTGGGTTACATAGACGTTCACTATTTCCCTCATTGCCAGTCCATATGTGTATACTATTAGATTGTAATTGCTCATTTTAACTTGGATTTATGTGATACCTCCAATGTTTAATCCAGCTCATATTTGTTGACCCTTTGTTTGTGCTCCAGGGGCCGAACTCATCAGGGGGTCCCCAGCAGACATCTATATTTGAATATCAAGGTTACATAATACTTGTTTCTGTACTCAGATATTGGTACCTTGTTCGTTTAACCAAAATGCTCTGTACTTCCTCTATATTAGCAACAGACGTACATTTTTAAAAATGCAGAAAGATATTACACGATATCATTAATTTTTTGTCATCATCATCACAAAAATATTTAGAATGTATTAATTTCAGCGGTGGATATTTCGTATGAGTTAATGTTTTTTTTTCTGTGTATGAATAGTAATTAGGAACCATGAAATTAAAAGAAATTGACATGGTGTGAATATTGCGCTCTCATTGGTTCCACTGAGCAACATGTTCGCGCAAGCAGAAAGCAGCCCAGATGCAGCTATTTTGTCATTCAGTAATTGTCTTTTTGTTTTGTTACCTATTTGATCATAATCATGAGTTAATTCTGACTTGTTAAGGTATTTTTGTTTTTTTCCTGAAAGAGTGACTTTTGTTGTAATGGTTGGCATGAATTGTCTAAACAACTTGCACATTTTTTTGTTTATTTGCCTTGAGCTTATGTTTACATCAATATTGTCCTTTTTTTCCAATTCATATTTGGACTTAGTTTGTATTAGAACCTGTGTTCTCCTTTATAATTGTTTTGTTAAGAATAAATTCATAAATGTATTATTTATAACAATAACTCTTTCAGACGGTGGATCTGTCTAGTCTGTCATTCCTAACACCCAAAGAAGACAAGCTAGCTGAAGAAGAAAGGAGTATAGCCAGGTAAGACATGGACAACCCCCACTCACCCTATCTTAAACCCAATTCATCCCCACCCTTCTTGATCTAGTACCCCCCCCCCACCACCACCATTTTATAGCCCTGTCTTATCTCAAACCCCGATGTATTCCTACCCCCACTCTATTTTACACCTCTAGCTACCAGCATACCATGCCTTATCTTAAATTCCACTGCACCGCCCACCCAGTGCACTTTCCACCCTCAACCCACCCCCTACCCTATCATAAACCACAATGCAACCATATCGACCAGATTTTAAAATCCAAACCACCACCTTAGCCCTGTTTTATCGAGCAGTCTAGTGCATCACACTCAGGTGTAGTCAGAGTGTGAAATCAGACCCCTGATCCTGGCACTTGTGTTCTTGAGCCACACATTTTGCTATAATTACTCTGTCATGTAGATGGAACATAAAGCTGTTAGTCCTGTGTAATGTGTAATGAACTTAAAAAGAACCCAGAACAGTTATTGTAAGAGAAGGGGGGCTCATGGTCTGACAGCAATATGCATCACATCCCTCGCTTAGTTGTTGAACAGGCGATGATGAGTGTAGAAGTCAAACCCTATTGTATTCCCATACCCCTCTCTTTCTCATGCCCTAACTAAAACCTTCCCTGCCCCATCCCAAACCCAAATGTGGTTAACTTCTTCTACTCCCTGCATTGTGGTCTGGCTAGTTATTACTGATGGCATGTACATGTTTCAGTGATCACTTAAGCCCGGTTCATACTTCACGCGAGAAGCAAATGCAAAGTGGATTTTGGTGATGCAACAATTCTTTACGCGCTGTTGGACAATTGTGATGCAAGAAAAATCGCTTCGCTTTTGCGATTCGCGTAAAGTATGAAGCATGATTAATGAAATTGATTGAGTCAGTTGCACTGGATTCATACACAACATTTTAACCACATCACTTCATTTGTAAAATTCTGTAAGTAATATTCTAATGAAATAACGAAACATTGACTTCACTTTAAAGACATCACATAAACTGTATGTGCTTCTGTTTCAGGGTGAAATATCTTCTTCAGTATAGTGACGTAAAAGGCAGTGCTCTCTTTCTCCTCAACTTTGCATATAAGGTCTGTCTATGTGGTCAGTTTTTTTTCAGATGTATGAATTGGAACTGCAAATTGATTTTTTTTATATTTTGGCTTATCACAGAAATTTCAAACTTTTATGTGAATTTTGACTCTTTACGTTTACCTGGTACATAAAATAGCTGTTATTGTTTTTAGTAATAAAGAAATCATGCTCTTTGATCTACTTCTATTGTACTGAGGACACTGTTCCCAGAAGCTGATCTTTAAAATCTAAAATCCCAAAATGTAGAAATGCCATTTTCTTAACCAGTTGGCGCCGGCTGACATGTATCCACGAAAATAGTTTTCGAGCCAGCAAACGGGCCACGTTCAAACAAGCCATTGTATAAAATTGGAATACCGAAGCAAAGGTCGCCCAGACATTCCACTACTGAGAGTGCACAGAGCATGCACACGCCATGTAACGCTTTGTTTCACCCACAAAAAACAGGACAGATGTCGCTCAATATTTTGCAGGCGTTATTGTGCATTGTATTTCGGCTCAATGGTGGTAAGTCCGAGTGAACCGGGGATCCAGCCATGGTTCCGGATTTTGTACCAATCATAGGCCAGGGCATACGGCCAAGGTTTTGCAATTCATGGTGCATGAATCTGACATTTTCACACTGCGATAAAGAGAATCTTTGCTCTCTTGGCTTTGTCAAGTCAAGGTTTCTTTGTTTAGTAATATTATCAAAGAAAAATGATTCCGGCAATTCCAAGAAAATAATCCCGTCAGACTGGCTAGCATACATGAACTGAATAAAATTTGGATCGTAGTTTCAGACCATTTTTGTCTGCACTGAATCTCACCCTTGAAACTATGTGTTTCGGTGAAAGTGTTCAGTGCCTATAGAATTATGCTCTCAACAGTGTAATCTTTGAAAATTTTCCCATGGAATGTTTTGCTCTTGAAACGTATTCTTTTCATCCAGGCTTGTTGGTTAGAAATCAAACCCATGACCTGCCAGACAGTCTGGAGTTCTTCCAACATATCAATTTGTTTTTGTTCAGACCATAGAAATGAAACCTGGAGAATGCTGAGTGACATTATTCGCATGACTCAATCGTGAGATCACTTTATGGAAGTGTGCACTGCCATTTTATTACACAGTGTTATTTCCCATGTATGGCAAAGAATTATCATGTGATAAGCTTTGTGTGGCAATGTTTGACATACGGACTTGCAATATGGACTATGTCGCTTAGATTGACCAACACAAAATAAAGGAATTGCTCAACACATGGCATGTCGTGGTTGATTGGTTAAGAGCAGCGGATTCAAGCTTCGGTGTTTGTGACCGACCAGCAGAGTGTAAGTTCAAGTCCCTGTCTTGACACCTGTGTCCATAAGCAAGACACTTAACCATTATTGCTTCATTCTTTCGGATGAGATGTAAAGCTGTAGGTCCCGTGCATTGTATCAGCGTATGTAAAAGAAACTAGAAACACTTATCGCTAAGAGAAGGGGTTCGCCCCGGTGTTTCTTGCATGGTTATTAGCTGCAACTGGCTCCCACACGTTGGTGTAATGTTTTTGTACGGATGCTTTGCCGACTACATGGTACGGATATTGATATAATTTTGCCATACATAACTGTCACAGGGTATGGGTACACCACGCCCACAGCATGACACATAGTGTGGTCGACCTCAGTATTCTCGATGTTCTGTTTCAATGGTTAAACCTTTTAAAACACAACCAATTTGCCTAGCCACCTCAGGTTATAAGTGAGCCGCTTATAAACCTCATCTACCGGTACTATCATGGTATCATGATATAGCATCCACACTAAGCGAGGTAGCTTGCGTCATCATGATACATGACCGCCTCGCTTTTAAGCTACGGGTGAAGGGCAAAGCTTGTAGTTTTCATCATGTATATACTCCTGTTTTTAATGAGGCAAGTCAAACATTAGTTTAATATCATGTTGTTGTTTTTTCTTGTAGCAAGCATCCAGTAAAATCAGCAATGCCTGTCGAGTGCGCGCTTTACGTTGTCTCTTCAGTCTACTCAACACCAAGCTGATTGAAACGGTAGCTGAAAAACCAGTGGATGATATCAGGTAGGAAGAATAATTGTTCTGACTATATAACTGACATACAGATTCTTGTCATTTGATTGTTGGAACTTACATCACATGACATTCACTATTAATCCATTCCGCATCAGTGATCAAAAGGTCCTATTCGCCCATTCATCAGTTAGGAGCACCTGTGCAAAAGGCTGTAATATTATTATCACCCCGTGTATTGCGCGGTTCTACCTCCGCGCATTGCGCTATTTTAAGCTACCGTCAACTTTGCTTGATGATAAATTCATGCGCGCGTGGAGTAATGAAAAACAATTCCACAGTTCTTTGTGGTACAGAAGGGGTTTTAGAATTTTCAGAGTGTTTGTGTTTATTGTGAAAAAAATTCAAATAACAAGGATCTATATGTCAGTTATAAAACAAATATTGAGTGGCTTTAATTCGTGAAATAATAGGAATATTATCACTTGGTAAAATTTGGACTGTTTCATCTCACTCAGTTTCGCCTTTAATATGAAATGAAACAAGCCACTCAATGTTTGTATACTATTTCAGGATTCACTGTGTTTGTGAATGCAAGAATCAAAAGACTGGCATAAAACAAAACCAAGGATAACTTCATCTAATTTTTTGTACCTTATTTTGTAACAACAGAAATTTTAAGTAGGATTTGAAACTTGAAACGGTGGAGATACAATCTAGCAAGGTGTACAGTACCACCATATACATGAACATGAATACTCTCTCTCTGTGAGTTGTGGTGGTTCCAAAAAGATCCGGTGGTGCACCAACTCTAGTTAAGTTGGTGCATCATCAGTTCTTTTCAGAACCACCACAATATATAGAGAGAGATTTTTCATCTTCATGATGTTACCGCAAACCTTACTAGATTAGAACAGTTTTTTTATTAGTACTTGTTGTATTGGAGGGGATCATAAACTGTTGATCTGTTTTTACACTGTCTACAATGGCTGCACCTCATTTGTTTTTAGGAGAGTACATTCATGATTGAGTTTACAAGAAATATAAATCCTTCACCATGCAAGGCCTTAAATTATTAATTGCGTGTTCTAAAACAAGCGCATTTTGTCTCAGTTGTTCATTGTTTTCAACAAAATTACAGCATTTCCTGTAGAAATATTTATCGGAGAGTGATGTTTGAAGCTTTGCATGGTGTGAAGGATAATTGACTACAACTAGTAAACTAGTAAACTTGCGGGTACAACTATTACATTTTCTATTGCGAGCCAAGAAGCGTGACGTATTTGCATATTACGCAAGAGTAAACGGCTGAGTGCACAAGCCAAGGGTGTGTCCACCATTGATCGTTTTCAGCGCAACTACGACGGACGTATCAAAATTATTCTTCCTTCGCCATAATGTCAGATTCCGATAACGGGGCTCTCCAATCGGGAGGCCAGTACCGTCAACCCGGTCAGCCCTCATTATCGATTACGGCAAACGACGTCTCAGCTATAGTCAAGGCCGGAGTATCAGAGGCATTGCAAGGCTTTCAGCAGAGATTCGATAAGGTAATCGCCCAGCGAAAACACGAAAATGAGGAGGCCTTGCTAGAGGTGCAGTCGCTTAAGCGTGCAAACGAGGTGCAATTTAGGTTTAAAGGAAACCGCACACAGTTTGAGTTTAACGAGAAAATTGCTCAAAACCTCGAAATCTCCAAAAAATTACTGAAGGAGGGTTCATCCACATCAGCAGAGGAGAAATTATCCGAAGCAGTCAAAGAACTACGAAAAAGAAACAAGCTGATTCGCCTCGCTGACAAGTCCGAGGCAGGTTCGTATTAAATCTACAATATACATGACAAGTCGAGACGAAAAATTAAGTTTTTAAAGAAATCCTTAAAACAGTACTACGCTATGTATAGCATTTGCCTAAAAAAGGTAGTAAAGTGTGGTGTGCATACCTCAGCTATTGTCATTACGCTGCCCATAACAATAGAACATCACTGTTATCTTGGAATAGCTGGAATGTTCCTTAATTCAGACCGTTGCGTAACATAGGAGTGGTTTGAATATCAAGAACCATGTTGGAATCAAGGTTGTTGGAGATTGGAATGTGTTTTAAGTAGAGAATTAACATCCTATTTCATTGTAGGTTGGGCCGCTGTAGATGAGTACATGAGTGACGAATTAGCGGAGGACTCCGAAGATGAGAAGCGAATTCGTTCTGCCCAGTCCCGGGCAATGGCAAAACGAAAAAAGGCAAAGGCCTCTCAACGCCAAAAGCCGTATCACCAAAATAGACGACAGGCATCTGAATCGCCTGCTAACCCTGATAATCTTTTTCGCCACCATAGTGGGCAGTATAGACCGGCATCTCGATTCTCATACACGAGCACAGGCTATGGGTCAAGCCCAAAAGCCACAGATATCTGTTTTAGATGCGGAAAAACGGGGCATTGGAGACAAGGATGCACCGGAATACACTCGGCTACCGGAGTCAAAGACAACGCGGGCCAGCGGTAAATTCACAGATAAAGTTTCGACAAGCAATGATTGGCTTAACCAAGATGGAGAGACAGGGTACGAACAATTCTATTTAGATAACTACTTTGACTACGAACAAGGTTCTGCAGAACCCATTGTCAGGGGACGTATGAAAGCGTCGTTAAAATTCTGGGAGAACATTAATGCATATTCCGAGGTGTTAGATATCATTCGGACAGGTTACAAAATCCCCTTCATTGGCACACCCCCCACGATGTATTCAAAGAATAATCGTTCCGCAATCGCACATTCAGAATTTGTGTTGGAGGCAATAGCAGATCTAAAATCTAAGAATCTCATCTCAGAGTTAGGTTCTCCTCCCTACGTTGTAAATCCACTGACTGTTTCCGTGCAAAGTTCTGGAAAGAAAAGATTAATTCTTGACCTAAGATATGTTAATCAATTTGTATGGAAGGAGAAGGTCAAGTTCGAAGACTGGAATGAAGCCTTGAAATACTTTAAACAGGGAGATTTTATGTTTTCTTTTGACCTACGTTCTGGTTATCATCACATTGACATTTTTTCAGAACACTCTAAGTTTTTAGGGTTTGCTTGGAATATTGAAGGCATAACAAGATACTTTACGTTTAATGTGTTGCCATTTGGATTAACCTCAGCTCCTTATATATTTACTAAGATATTAAGACCATTGGTAGCCTCTTGGAGAAGTAGAGGGATGTATATCGTAGCTTACTTAGATGATGGATGGGGAAGAGAAGACAATCTACACCAGTGTGAAATTACTGCCAAGGCGGTAAAGGCTGATTTACTTGCTGCTGGGCTTGTACCTAACAAGAAAAAATCAGAATGGTCACCTATGCAACAAATTGATTGGTTGGGACTGACATGGAATTCCAAAGAAGGGTCCATTCGAGCTCTAGAACGAAGAGTCACAGATACGACGTCTTCAATTCAGAAACTAACGCAAAAACTACCCAAGGTTACCGCCAGGAAACTGGCGTCTATCACTGGTAAAATAATATCATTTTCATGTGTTGTAGGCAGTATAACACAGCTTAAATCTAAGTACTTGCACATGGAGATTATCAACAGAAAACATTGGGATTACGAATTCTCTCTCCAAAGCGATAGTAAAGCGATTGAAGAACTATTCTTCTGGAAAACAGAGTTGCCAAAATTGAACAAACGTTTACTGTTTCAGTATTCTGTTCCGCAGGTCATGGTCTACACGGACGCAAGCAAGTCAGGTTGCGGTGCATGGGCCATTAATTTTCCAGAGAAAGTCGAATTCCAACAGAATTGGTCTTCAGACGAAAGAGGCAAAAGCTCCACCTGGCGTGAGTTGAAAGGGGCATCCCTAGCACTCAGAGCGTTTGCTCCAGTACTCAGAGGTAAAACAGTAAAGTTGCATACCGATAACAAAGGAGTTGTCGCAATGATAGCTAAAGGAAGCATGATCACAGAATTACAAGAATTGAGTCTGGATCTCAACTTATTCTGCAATAACAGCAGAATAGAATTGAAGGTGGAATGGATTCCACGGTCTGGCAATACAGAGGCAGACTGTCTAAGCAGACAGGAAGATCTAGATGATTGGGGCGTGTCCAAAGAATTTTTTCAATTCATGGACGGTATGTGGGGTCCACATTCGGTGGATAGGTTTGCTAACGAGTACAACACGAAGTTACCCACTTTTAATTCAAGATATTGGAGTCCCAATTCCAGTCACGTTGATGCCTTCAGTGTCGACTGGAGTGCCGACAACAATTGGTTGGTGCCACCAATTCGGTTAATTTCTAAAGTTTTGAATCACATCAAAATATGCAAAGCTAGAGGCACACTAGTGGTTCCCGACTGGCCTTCGGCAGTATTCTGGCCGTTGCTAAATTCAAATTCTAGCCCGTTCAAGGGGCTGGTCGCACAAGTGTTGCGATTTGATGATGCTGACAATATATTTGTACACGGGAAGAATCTAGCATCTATCTTTGGTAGTACAAAGATGAAGAGTGCAGTTTTATGTCTGAGACTTCAAGGTTAACAAACAGTGAAAAATCAATCTTAAATTGCCACAGGGTTTGAAGAGACAAATAATGCCGCATGGCTTAAGAGAGTAATAATTCCGTTTGGTAGCTCTCACGGTAGTCGCTGGACACGGCGTCAGACAATAAGTTGTCTGAAAAGACGCTTGACTATTGTCAATGTAGTGGACACGAAATTGTTGTCAAAACTAATTCGTTATATGCTCTCCTTTTTAACATATATATATGATTTCTTTGTTTCTCATTATACAGAAATAACAGCTATTCTCAACTACTCCAAAAGGTCTTAAAAGCATCTAGAGCTTCCAATACCGTACTTAAATACGACAGGTGCTTCGCCGTTTGGCAAGCTTGGTGTACAGAAAATAAAATTTGTGCTCTTCCAGCTAACACGGAAGATATAGCGAGGTTCTTTATCGAACAATTCAAGAATAAGGCACCATACTCTAGAATTGAAGGTATTTTCTATAGTATAAAGTGGCACCACGATTGTGATCCAAAGGTTGCAGAGAATCCTTGCAATAAAAAATTCCTACGTTTAACTTTAGAAGGTCTAAAGCGAATCTCTGCTAAACCTGTGTCCAAGAAGGAACCGGTAACTACGGAAATAATAAGCAAGATTGTCGCTAAGTTTGGATCGACCACGAACTTAATGGACATTCGACTCTGCACTATGTGTTTATTATCCTTTGCCGGGTTCCTACGTAATGATGAACTCATAAACATTAGGGAATGTGATATAGATATTCATTCGGCCTTCATCAGAATTTTTCTCACCAAGAGTAAGACAGATCAGTTTAAAGAAGGATCTTGGGTATACATTGCGAAGACTGGTTCACTTTCGTGTCCTGTAAAAATGACATTAAAATACATAGAATTGGCTCAAATCACTGAGTTCTCAGAAAAGTTTCTAATTAGGCCCGTCGTTTATGCTAAATCCAGTCAAGCCTATAGGTTAAGGAACGGCCAATTATCGTATTCCAGGTGTAGAGAGATTTTCAAAGATGCACTTAAAGAGGTTGGTGTTGACCCAACAAAGTTTGGCCTACACAGCCTAAGATCAGGTGGAGCTACAGCAGCTGCTTCTGTAGGTGTCCCGGACAGGTTGTTTAAAAAACATGGCAGATGGCATACGGATCATTCAAAGGACGGGTATGTAAAAGAATCCGTAAGAAATCAATTAAGTGTATCACTCAACCTAGGTTTATAAAACGGGTATAACGCCAAAGTAAAGTCACACTGTTGTACCATGTTATACTTGACTATATACGATATTGTTGAAAATTCCAGAAAACAATTATAGAAAAGAATTGACCCGTGACCTTAAAAATTAATATGGTTTTAAGGATGGTTAAAGTTGATGTTAACCAAAATAGAATCGGTGATGAAAATATGTATGTATTAAGTAATTGGAATTATTAAATTAAATTACATTGAACGAAATAAAGCGAACTACGAGGCTGTAAAACCAAAAATGTGGTAAATCACTTCCTCCATATGTCATAGTTCATAAGAGGTCAGTCATTAATACTAAATATTGTGTTTAATACAGTGTTAATAAAATAAAACGAGGAGCCTGAAGAGCACCGAATTCATGGAAGTCATTGTCAAGGTAGAAAACCCATATCCCGCTCTTTGTTGCTTGAGAGGATGGACATTATGCTTGTCCTGTCCCACCCGTAGCTCGTCGCCGAAGAACGATGTTACCCATGATTATTGCATTAACATGTTCTTTATTGCAGGTTAGGGGGGGGGGACGCGGGATGGCGCAATAGAAAATAATTTATTCACGGTTGAGAATCGAATTAGTGAATAATTACATTTTCTATTGCGAGCCAAGAAGCGTGACGTATTTGCATATTACGCAAGAGTAAACGGCTGAGTGCACAAGCCAAGGGTGTGTCCACCATTGATCGTTTTCAGCGCAACTACGACGGACGTATCAAAATTATAAAAAAAAAAAAAAAAAAAAAAAAAAAAAAAAGATCAACGGAATTAGGTGGCACATAAGAGGCAGAAGAAAGGTTTTGATTAATCAAACTCAGGTATCTCCAATAGCTTCATACTGCTTAGTAGTGACCTTCTGCTTCCGATGGACATTATGCTTGTCCTGTCCCACCCGTAGCTCGTCGCTGAAGAACGATGTTACCCATGATTATTGCATTAACATGTTCTTTATTGCAGGTTAGGGGGGGGGGGGGGGGACGCGGGATGGCGCAATAGAAAATAATTTATTCACGGTTGAGAATCGAATTAGTGAATAATGTATAAATCTCTTTTGGTAGGAGTGTTGGCTCTGAAAAGAGCCAATATGGTCTTGACGTTTCGAAAAGTATACTCTGCTTGTCTTCCTGAAAAAGAAGATTTATACATGGTTGTACTCGCAAGTTTAGTTTACTAGTTATAGTCAATTATTTATCAGGGAGATTGGTGCTTTGTTTAAACTTAGTTTCGGAAATCTAATCAGGTACAACCAATGATACTGCAGGTTAACCTCCGTCCATCTAGTTTAAATGAAAGATTGGTAATAGCTCCCAAGTTGTGTTGATAATTGACAGGGAGTTCATGCAGAGTCTGATCTTCTTAGTGGAGTTTGAGTCTTTGAATACCTCCATGGATCTCAGCGTCTTCACTACATCTAACAAGCAGGGTTTGGTACGAGGCTTGTGGAAACATTATAACCACGAACCAAGGGTAAGAGTTGCTTAGTAGAATACACCAAGCAGTAATGTGGGGGTGGTCAGGTTTGCGTGATGGTGTCTTTCCTCGCCTTCCACCTCACCTTGTCTTTCCTCGCCTTCCACCTGGTTCGAATCCCGCCAGGACCACTATGTGGATTGGGTTTTGAAGTCCCTACCTGATTGCATGGATTTTCCCTAGACTAATTCTCTGGGGTTTTTCTCCCATATCATCTAAAACTGGAACTTCCTTCCTTGTCTTCTCTCCATGGGGTTCTTGGCTAGTACAATGACTAAGTTTGCTTTTCTGAGAATCCTTGGGTTCACAACTAGAATTAATAAACGAAATAAAATAAAAATGTCCACTGTGAAAATGTAGTAGCTCAGGAAAGAGCTGGAAGTGTTTGTTCTCAATGTCTGGACTAATGTGCTCCAGTCTTCATCACTAGTCTCCTGATGATACTCCTTTTAACCAGTAGGCGTAGGGTGCCGTGTATCAATGCAAATATCTTCTGAGCGAGCGGATGGGTGAAATGAATTTTGTAGTTTTGTGTGAAATTCCAAGCCCGGAACAAAGGGCGCCTGCACATCTCATTACGGAGCGTGCACAGAGCATGCACGTGCTGTATAACGTTTCATTTCACCCACATAAAGCGCCAGATTGTGCTTGAATATTTTGCCAAATTTCTGCGTTATGCAATGGAAGATTTAAGATTTCCAATGGAAGTGCCCTTAGTAAAATACGAATGGCCTATTCCAAGCCTGTCAATTGATGATAATGCATTGAATAACATCAAAAAAAAGTGTATGTTTCTAATTTGTATTAATCAATCATTTTTGTTTTGTTTTTTGTCTTTTGATATTGATGATAAAATGAAATGGCAGGCCGTGCGACTGATTGCTGATCTGTGTCTTGACTACAGTGTTCATGATCCAAGACTCTGGAATAGCGTCTTGCAACAACTACTGAAATTTGGCATGGTAAGAATTTGGCACTCATCTTATTCTCTTGAATTCTTTCAAACATTTCAAACTTTGTCAAAAGAGTAGCTAGCATTGATCACCGTTAGGTGGGTTTTTCTGCTGTTGGATGAGATAAAAAAAATATATAATATATGTCACAACTGAAAAGATCTGCACCATTTGGCAGGTTATTAGAATTCTATATTTGATAAAAAGACTTCCCAGTCTCCTGAGTTTTTTAGACACTCTTCTACTCATGATGGACTTGTTGGAGCATTTAAAAGAAATGGTCCTGGAAGTAGCTTTTGATCAACCATTCTTTTGTGTAATCCAAGTTGTAACAATTGACTGCAACTTTTAAAATCTCTGAAGCAGGATTGCCTTGTACTTCTGAGCTCTGATCACTGATTGGAGAGAGTACTGCTCAAGCTGTAGTATTGTGCTGTGGTTAAGTTGTCATTTGTAGCACGTAACTTACAATTCAATTTCCTTTTGATGCGGGTACCCAGGAAGAAAAATCTGATAAATGTTGAACAATATAATGTGCACAAGATGGCTAGTTGTACTCATATTGAAAGGCAAGACTCTCTAATTTCACAATGTCGTTCTCTCTGGCCATACTTTATGTACAGGTGGATTACTTGCGGCATGTGCTGGTGTCACTAGCCGAGATACCAGAGCTATGGCAGTTACAATGCCTGCCTAGAGTCTGGAAGAGTGTGCTTCTGGCTCCATTCACAACCAGTAAGTAGAGCCGATCCCAAACCCACTCAGCTATTGACCCCTTGCACGCATGTCACTTGCGGCCACTGCCATGCTGACCATTTTGGGAGTCAATAGGTAAGCGTGTAAATGCCGCATCGCCTAAAATTCACACCACACTGTATGACACATGAGGACTTTGACTTCCAAAATGGCGCAACCAAGATTATTATGATGACATCAGGTGAATTGGGTCAATAGTCAGATTCCTCTTAGTGATAGTGAGATCCCAATTCTACTCAGTGACAGTGAGATTTCAACTCTACTCATAATGAGATCCTAATCACACTCAGTGATAGTGAGATCTCAATCCCACTCACTGATAGTGAGTTCCCAATCACACTCACTGATAAAGAGTTCCCAATTACACTCAGTGATAATGAGATCCCAATTACACTCAGTGATAGTGAGATTTCAATCCTACTCATTTATAATGAGTCCCCAATCCCACTCAGTGAAAGTGAAATCCCAATCCCACTCACTGAGAGTGAGATCCCAATCACACTCACTGAAAAAGAGTGCACAATTACACTCAGTGATAGTGAGATCCCAATCTCACTGAGCGATAGTGAGATCCCAATCGCACTCAGTGATAGTGAGATCTAAATTCCACTCATGGATAGTGAGATTTAAATCCTACTCATTTATAATGAGTTCCCAATCACACTCAGTGATAATGAGATTTCAATCCCACTCACTGATTGTGAGATCCCAATCTCACTTAGTGATATTGATATCTCAATCACACTCAGTGATATCAAGATCTCAATCCCACTCATTGATTATGAGATCCCAATCATACTCACTGATTGTGAGATCCCAATCACACTTTGTGATATCAAGATCCCAATGCCACTCACTGATTGTGAGATCCAAATCCCACTTAGTGATATTGATATCTCAATCACACTCAGTGGTATCAAGATCTCAATCCCACTCATTGATTATGAGATCCCAATCATACTCACTGATTGTGAGACCCCAATCCCACTTAATGATATTGATATCTCAATCACACTCAGTGATAGTGAGATCACAATCCTATTCTCGGATGGTGAGACCCCAAGAAAACTCAGTCAATAATGAAACCTCAATCCCACTCGGTGATAGATCTACATTTCACTTTGTTGTGACATCCTATTCTTCATTCTCTTTTTATTCTAAGTTGACTACCATCTTCTACATTGTCATTTCTTTCAGTTTGTCCCCCTCTCTCTGAGGATCAAGAGGAAGCATGCAGACAGTCTGCAGCTCTCTTACAAAGGTTAGTCAATCAATCAAGCCAGTGGGTTGGAGTTTTCAGATGTGAATTAGGAATAAATTAGGTGGGACTCATTGACAGACAACTTGGTGAATTCTTAGCGTGTTTGTAGACTAATCGGAGCAGCTTGTCACGGGCGTTTACACCACTGCAGCTATGGTCAACGCACACACACTGTGAATCCTCCATGCTGATTGGTACATATGCACGCTGACGCGCTATTGTCATATTGCGCGCGCGTGCGGCAGCCATAGCTGTGGTGGTGTAAAACACCATAAACGAGCGCTGCTCTGATTAGTGTATTACAAGGGTCAGACATCTTCTATTGAAACAAACATCTGGAAGTGGGACTAGATACTACAGCCATTCTGCATGTTGTTTGTCCTCAGGTGTCCCATTATACATGATCTAGATATGATGGAACCATGCAGGCAGTTTATGAAGGTAGAAATGTATGCATTTGCTCTAGGATGTCTCATGTATATTACTGATACACAGCACAGAGACAAACAAATTGAGGTGAGTTTTTTCCCATTCTCATATCACGCTTTTATCTTCTGGGGGTCTTATTACCTCTCTCGAATACACAAGCGTACGTCATGGCATCTATAATGGAAAAAAACAGTGGAAGGTGCCAGTCAAGTCATAGAAACTCAGTGGCCATTAGCTTTTGTATGAACAGAGAATGTCTTGAATGTGCGTGATGAAAATGAGGCGATCAGATAAATAGTGTGGTCCCTTTCATGCCTTGACTATCATTGCTGTTGTTGACAAGTAGGGAACTGAACTAAAATGTCAGCTGCATGATGAACATTTTTCAAAGGCCAATGTAACAACCGAAATAGACCCCGAAGAATACCGAGTTCAATTTTCGTCTGGGTCTGCTATGCACTCCCTCTATGTCAGCTGTGGACAAAGAGTATAAATACCATGTGAGAAAATTAACCAGGGCAACTGAAGAAATTTGCCGTACATAGCGGCATAGCCAGGTTTTTTCACATGGGGGGGGGGGGCAATGCCTTTCAGTGCATGTTTTTTAACGAATTACATGTATCTACATTTTTTTTATGGAGGTGCCAGGGGCGGGGGGAACTGGAAATTTGTGAGGGGGCACGTGCCCTCCCAGGCCCCCCCCTTGGTTTTGCTGCATGCCGAACAGCAGTTGTGCAATAATATTTATAATGCGCAAAACATTTCCACCCAAAGGGTCGCTCAAGGGGCTCACAAGAAAACAAACAAGTTATTAAACATAACATGCTATTAAGTGTGTCTTCAGTTTGCTCTCGAAATCGTCAACAGTCTCACATGTCTTCACTGAGACTTCAATGATAACTACACACACAGCATTCTATCCATTCTATTTCTGTGGTTATAACCCAAAGCTGTAGGTTGTCTAATCCAAAAACAGTTACAAGTATGTATTCTTTATGCATTAATGTGAAGTTTTTAACCATTGTTATTTGTAGGCTCTGTTAAGTGGCAACCGCCACCTTGCAGTTCTAGATGAAATAGCAAGAATCCAAAAACAGAAGAAATTACTCACGGCTGCAGAGAGAGTAAGTCCAGTCAAACCAGCTTTTCTTCCTTTTGGAAGTTAATTGTACCCTTAATCCTGTCTAGTTTTCTCCATGTGAAATAACATTTCCTCCCTACATGTCAGTAGACCAATTTGTTGAACTCCTCCCCATAACACCTGATAATTTATTCATTAATCATATCAGTGATTGTTTTGTTAGCACTCAAGGCAGTTCAAGGGGCTGTTGGTGAAGCTCAAGTGGGCTGGCAATTCCTCACTTGAAGTAATGAAGCATGAAGTAATATACACATAGGGATTGGCAATGAGGTCACTAGTGCACATCGGTGCACCCTGAGGGACTGCGAGTGACCAGAAGAGGGTCCTATACTTCTGGTCACTCACTGGCCCGAGGGGAGATAGATGTGCACTAGTGGCCGAATTATGCTAGTCCATATGTATTTTTTAACATGCCTCAGTCAACAAATATGAACAATAATAAAAAATAGTAACAATACTATTAGTATTAAAAACTAACAACCAGGGGTTTCCAGATGAACTGTTTTAATTCAACAGTTCAACTCATGAGCAATTCAACAATTGAAAATTCCCTTGATTCAGTTTTTTAGTTGCTTTTTACTGTTCACTTCATGTGAGGGCGCTGTAACCAGTCAAAAACTTTTGAGTATAGTGCCCGATACAGGAACTATTCCCCGCAAATTATGCATGCGCGGTGTCTTGACGCATGTCAAGTTCACGATGGTGCAAATTTCATGCACTAGCCTATAACTATTTAACCCCACATGGCGATGTTTCCGCCACCTGGATAACAGCGCCCTCTACAGCTCATTACTTGTCAGTGGGCAATGCAAATGTGGGATGTGACGTTACTTTGTACGTGCGCAATTTGGGATGTGACTTGAAAAGGGTCTTGGAACGCGACTATAAAAAGGTGTTATTTTCTCCTCTCTTTTATAGATTAAAGCGACTGTATTCCATTACATAAAGCAGAAGGGTAGCTATGACACTGTGCTGACCACCCCTCATTTCCCTGAACTAATCGACTACCTGGTGACTGAAGACAGCATAGAGGGCCTGCTCAGGAAATGCATCCTGGCAAAGAGGTAAGAACCTGCTTGTTTTAGGGTGTTTTGTTTTCTCTCAGGGCTTGGTAAGCACTGAGTATGCAATACTAAATTATACATTGATGCTTGTGGCAAAACTAAATCATATTGTTATATTGCTCTTGTGCTCCCTGGTGTAATAACTAAATCAGTAAAATTATTTACTTTTTGCTTAAAGAGAAGACCTTACCATCAAATTACTCGCTTGTTCAAAACTATCCACAAAATTACTGGTATCATATATTTTATCAAGTATGGTGTATGAAGAAGCATTTACAGTAAATGTGTGGTCTTTTTACAGTACTTTTTAAACTTGATTTGATCGATGGCATGGATGGCTAGTGCATAAAGCACTTGCCTCTCACCTGTGTGACCCCGTTTCGATTCCCAGCTAAGGCCATTATGTGAGTAGAGTTGTGCTCACATGCATGTTCTCTCCTGCGCCACAAGGGTTTTTCTCCCTCCGGAAAAATAAAATACTTTTGAATTCTGGCCGTGGTCATATGTGGGTCGATGTGGCTGGCTGCCAAAAGGCACCTTTACATGCCTGTAGCTGGACCATGGTGTAGTCGCATCCTTTGCAATTCAACTTCTCAGCTGCGAGCAAGGATGATAAGCATCCCAAATTATTCTTCTTTTGTTGCCATTCTTCCTTCCTCTTTTTTCGCATGGTGTGTTTCCCATACTTTTTGTGCCACATCTTTGTTTCTATATTTCCTCTTTGGCAATCACACTGTAGGTTGTAGAAGTTTTGTCCCTTTACTTTGGAAGTATTTCTTTCCACGCTAACAAAATCATCATATATTTCATTTTAAGAAATCTTTGGCTCATTTTATGCATTGGTCGCCTACTCCTTAGATTCAGTGATGCAGCTCGTCTAGTGACAGTGTACTACAGTCACAATCCTGGGTCCCCAAGTGCTCTGGTTACTGACTCTGTTCCTACATCGGACATGTTGCCGCTCAGGGTATGTAGTTTGCAGTCAGTTTGTTACATAAAGCTTAAATGGATATTGATACATATGTACATCATTGATTTTTGGAAGAGTAACTTCATTCTGTTGCTCTAGTTTTCACAAACACACTATACAAGTTGTGAAAGATTTATCAAATGAGATGGGTTTTTTTTTAGTGAAAACAACAAAAGATGATGGATGTTATGTTAGGGATTTTGTGCACCTTTACATACATGCTTATTTCAATTGCTGCAATCAGAATAAGCAACAGTGATTTGGGGTAATGTTTAAATGTTATTTTCTTAAATTTGACAGTATTTTCGACCTAGCTTTTTCTCTGGAGGACTTGACTGGTATTGGTATAAAGTTTATAATCAGTGAGCTCTAGATTGATACTAATCTTGTGCTTTGTCTCTGGTACACCATTAATACCATCCCATTTGATGGAGTTTTTCTCAGAACATATTATTGTTTAAACATCCTGTCAAAATTTCATTAAATTGGGTGCTAAACTTGATGAGAAGTCAGAAAAAACAGTTATATTTTGCTCAGTTTTTGATCTCTAACGTTAACAATACTGACAACTTTGTCAATTTCTACCACAAGGCATACATGGAGCACCATGACATGAGTGATTTGATTCCAGCCCTACCCCAATCACACTGCAACGGGGATGCAACGACGGAAGACGGGATCTAACCAGATACGCTTGGACACTCTCCAAACCCTCTAAAGCAAAAAGTACTGTCAGGTACCATCTCTTTCGTAAGAATTTTCCTGTTCGAGAATTGTTGTTCATTCTTGCACTGGAAAGGTACCAAGGTAGTTAGTGTATGTTTTAACTTTACATCATGCAGTATTCATGAGCTAATACTATCCTCAGGTTGGCCAAACTGTCACATCTCACTGGTTGATGATTTGACTAATGACCACCTAAACAATCCTCATAGGTAAAGCATACTTTGAAGCAAATGGTCTTCCTGGCCTAACACTGGGTGAGATTTATGCCATATCTTCAGCATAAAGACTTTTGAAAACTTTGAAAAGTTGAACTTGGTTTGTTAATACATGTTTTACTCATTTACAAACTACGACTTCTGTAAGTATTTTTCAAAACTAGGACTTGTTTTATATCCAAACCATGTGATGAAAGTATCACTAAAGTTTGCTGAATCTTGGAAAGTCCCACATCTAAAGGGCCCCTGAAGTGAACATTTCTTAGGAACATATTTTGTGCTACTTTCTTATCCCCATAAGTGAATGAAAACTAATTGACATCCCTTGTTGGTTAATTTTATTGAAAAGTGCACTTCTTTAAATATTCATAATTTTTCGTGCTTTTCTGGACAACTGAGGGCATTGTTGTCATGATTTCATTCCAGGGAGACACTGTGGTTTTCTGTTGAAATTCATGAAATTGTGAAACCACAAATTTGCTTATGGAAAGCTTTTGTGAAAAAAGTTTGCTCATTGGCATACTGCCATGAACACAAGAACAAATCACTAAAGAAAATAAAGTTTATGACAGCAAAATACCCTAAATTCTGTTTTGTTCATAATCTAATTGCAACATTGAGGTTCTGCCTGATATGACATCACACTTTCGCTCATGAATATGGAAATTCACATCAGTATAAAAACCAAAAGGGCACCAAAATACCCTTGATAATGGCAAAATGGAAACTGAAACTAAGGTGAAACAGGTCACAAAGGTGCATTTCCAATAAAAAAAAACTACATTTCAATGGCCTTTATAAAAAATATTTGACAGAAAACAGAGTTAAGGGTACTACTTTGCTTTCATTGTTACTAAAAGTACCTAAAACCACCATTAATCAGTAGGTTAATACTAACTTGATCTTTTTGCAGTTGAATTACTAGTTTTATATACTTACTTTGATTTAAAAAGGAAGACATTAAATTAGCTGTCAGGCTTCATTCCGAGAGATTTTTCAGTGAAAACCTCAGGATATAACAAAGCAAATAAAAAAGAAAGTCAACTCTATTTGTTTGTCTTCATTAACAAATACATACATTTGCTATCAACACACAGCCTTTTTACACTATTAAGCATATTTACTTTTGTGACTATTTAATAGTCAAGTATTTGTTTTTGTATACCACACACACAGATCCTTGTCATTTGATTGGTGGAACACACGTCACGTGTCATGCATTATTTAGGCATGTCATGGCCGAGTGGTCTTGCGCATCCAACTCCAGTTTCGATGGCTAGGCCATCGGAGTGTGAGTTCGAATCCCAGTCATGACAATTGTGTCCTTGAGCAAGACACTTTACTATAATTGCTTTTCATCACCCAGGAGTAAATGGGTACCTGCGAGGGTTGAGATTGTTGGTGTGAATGATAAGCAACCTGTGTGCTGCTTTGGCTACCAGTGCTGCATACTCCTAAAGAGTTGAGATGGTTTTAGGAATTCTTAGGGCCCGATGAAAAGGGGTAATATTAATGAATGGTGCTTTGAGAGGCCTAGGTGGCTTGATAAAGCCCATAATAAACACACTTTATTATTATTATTATTTTGCCATGTATTTATTACCACTTCAGTGGAAGGATCATGTGTATTGTTTTGACTGCTCAGTCCATTCTTTTTCAATCCAGTTGCTGGCTTTTGGAATTTTAAACTGAGATTTATTAAAGGGACAGTTGTACATTATTGGGATTTTTTGAGAAGTAACTTGATTTGTACCCTCTAGTTTTCAATTCAATAAACATACTATGCAACCAACCTGTGACATTTTCATTGAATTTCCATGTTCTTCTGAAAACAATGGAAATCAGTTTATGTTTTGTCAGGAATTTTTGGCTTGTTCTTGTTGACTTATTTGGCTAGCAGCAATCGAAATAAGCAATGATTTTTTGTGGATTCTTTAAATGCTGTTTTCTTATCATAGACAGCATGTCAGACAGAAAAAGATTCTCTGGGGAAATTATAATAATTCAATTTCTTTTTCTAATTAATTAGCTTCAGATTAATTGTTTTGTGTATGTGTGGAAAGAAGTTTCATAAGTTGTTATTAATTTCCCATGAAAGCTGATTTCATCGTGTCAATCAACGATATGTATTCTTCATTTAGTCAGTATGTCAACACATATCTGTGAATTCAAGGTACTACAGGAGAAACAAACATTTTTGGGGAGTCAACTGCCCCTTCCCCCACTCTTCTCCTACCACCACCACACACACAAAAACCAAGTTTTAATGAGAATGGATTTTGGTTCTGTGCACATGATTGACATGACCTCATTGTCATCTTTTATAACAAACTTGGCCAGACAAAACGCTCCCAACACAACCATTGATATTTATTTCAGTAAGTCTTTTGATACATTTGGATCAGATATTCTATTTTCCCCAAAAACGTTTTCTTTGCTGCTCAAATGCTTCTCCTCTTCCCCTCCCTGGAAAGTCTGGTACCAGCTGTCCATGATTGACAAGTTTACAAACTAAAAACCAAGGTTGGGTGGGTCTTTTTTTTACTATTGTGATTAAACCCTACTACTCAAAAAACAAGATGCAAGTAAAATGCCACAGCTACATTTCATTAATTGTGATTGGGCACATGTAAAGGAACACGTTATGAATGATGTTTTTAAAAGATTGGTTACATGGGGCAACCACGACAGAAAGTGGGTAGAGATTTCCAAATCCTCGCCTAGGATGCCGTGAAGGATCTCTGGTGCTGTGAAGTACATGACTTTAGGCTGTCTCCATGTTGATGGGATGCAGATGACTGCCTGGTAGAGGGGCATGCTGTGTAAGTGGAGGTAGTTTCAGACTATCCAGTGGTTGAGGCAGAGGAGAGCACTGAATTTTATGGAAAAAGAAATGTCTGCCTGTATGTTGAATGTAAATATTCTTATTCATTAAAAAAAAAATCATAATAAAATAAACCATTCTTTTTGTATACATTTTGTTCATGTATTGTGAAAGACAATGTACAGGACAGGTAATTATGTGTCTGAAAAAATGCACAAATGAATGTCAAGCAAATGCTAAAAGCTCCCCCAAATTATGTCTGTAACCCCCCCCCAAAAAAAAAAAAATAATAATAATAATAATAATAATAATAATAATTCTAATAAAATAAATAATAATAATTTAAAAACATAATAATTATAGTGATAATAAATTAATGAAATTGAATGAAATCAATTAATCAATAAATCAATAAATCAATCTATGTCTAGGTACCCTTGAATTATTATTATTTTTTTTAAATAAGCTCACTGATTTAAAAATAAAGTTTATACCAGTAACGCCCTCCCCTCTCCCCCCGGCAAGAAATAATTGCATCTGAAATACTTTTAAAAAAGTCACGAAAATAGCATTTGAAGACCTCCAAATCACCACCACTTATTTTGATTGTTGCAATCAAAACAAGCACGTATAGAAACAGACACAAAACCACTGACAAACATAAACTTTGTTTAATCTGTTTTCACGCAAATGGGGCCACCCAATTTGTTGAAATGTTCCCAGGGTGATTGATGGTGCTAGTATTAAAAACCTAGATGGTAATATAAGATAAGATGATAAGAAATTCTTTATTCATCCTCAAGGGAAATGGAGGATAGAATTTAATTTACTCTTCAAAAGACCATTGATAAAAGTTACCTTTAAAATTCATGCTAATTCTACCTCCATTGTGTTATCATATCATTTGGAATATATTAATAGACACGTGAAAAACAACGGAGAAACGTTTACATTAAGGCCCACTTGGATTATTAAACTGTTATAAATTAACAAGATGGTAAATAAAATACATTTTTTTTCAAGATTTATATTATTTTGCCCAAGGTTTAGTGACTGGAATTTTAATAGTCTTATTTTCCGACCAAAGCTTTTTGGTAGGCCAATGTGCAGTGCACACTTGCACAATCTCGCTGTCGAATTTCTGATTTAAGAGTTTTAAATTCCCTCTTTTTGTATTAGGAATAAAACTGGGTTTTTTTGTATGAGCATCGGAGAGAGCTTTTGAAAATTACAGCCTTACTTTGAATAATTAACGAAAAGGCGCATTGCAGCTTTTGCCTAAACATTCAAATTTCCTTGATGTTATGCAACAATCACTGCATCTGGAAAATACTTGCTTTTTCAAGGATCCAGCAGTGCATTCTTTTGAACTTAATCAGTGGTTAACCGTCTTAACCTAGTTAGTCTATTGACTGGTTGACTTCACGGTATCTGTACAAAGCGTACATACTGGTATACTGCCCCTTTGTCCTACTGTCGTAAAAAGAACCTCGTGCGCGCCAGTTTCAATATATCGAACTCAACTACCTTCTGAATAACATGGCTGCCAGTGATGTCAACCACCAACCACCGTTTTATTGCTGCTGTTTAATGTTGGACTTTCCAGTATTTTTTGGAGTCAAGGGCGAGATGTTTATTCCAAGAAAGACATATTATACGTAAGTTGGAAAATAACGTCAATATTACCCCTACAAAAAGTTTAATTTCAATGGGGAAAGAAATGAACAAGACCATACACTGTACACTCACTCGGTAGCGCCATGTTGGATTTTGGTTTCATTTTTATTCTAAAGCAAGTTTGGATGCCTCTGTCGCCATACTCATTGAGCTAGAAGGATTCTAGAAACCCATTAATATTTTACTTAATGTACTGAAGTTGTCGAATCACTATTTAAAATGAACAATAGTTGTGAGTCTTAGGCATGTTAGGGCCATGTCACATGGGGCAATTTACAGGCAACCAGTTCCAGGCAATCTCCAAGAAGAAAAGGCATTCACATTTGAATGTTCACCTAACTTTCTTGAGGATTGCAAGACATTGTCAGAAAAGTAAGCCCTGTGCTATCAAAGTGTTTCTTTTGCATGCAGTGCAATTGGTAGCCTCCAAGTTACCTGTAAAAATTGCCCCGTGTGACAAGGCCCTTGGTCTTATCTTTTAAGTTATTTATTATCATTTTTTTATTATTTAGTTTAACTTTGGGGGGCAAGTATGGTAGGCCTATTTAGTGTTTGTCAAATCATTGTCCAGTCAGGAATAGTCAAACTCCCTAATTCTAAATAGTGTCATTGTTTTCAACCAATCGTCATAATTTTGTTTGTATAGTTTAAAACAGGCACATAAAAAAATGTTTGAAGGTGAAATATTTTGTCACAAGAAGTGGCATATGCACTATATTATGTGTTGAAATAGTTGCTGTAGTCAGAACCCTTGATCCTCTCGACGGTCAGACAAATCGTCGCAGAGCTGACATACTGACGAATAACCTACTTTACAGATCTGACATACCGGCGAATACGCTACAGTAATACTATTACATATTCGCCGGTATGTCAGATCTGCAATGTAGGTTATTCGTCAGTATGTCAGCTCTGCGACGAAATGTTAATAATAATAGGCTACTTGTACACGTCAACCCTTGATAAATCTCGCTGAAATTGGTGGAATTGATCATTAAGTTTGAAAACGTCTTTTTAGGGATTTGCTTTCTTTTATTTAGCATTCTATCCCCACACAGCTGTTGTTAAAATTGATGCATGTATATGATTGATCATGTTTAAAACTGTGAATTTTTTATTTATTTTATTTTATTTTTATTTTATTTATTTTGCATACCTGTTTACGATTGAATCCCCCCACCACCCAATGCAACAGTGTTGAAAATTTTGAATAATTTTACAGGATTGACCACTGAAACATTTTCATTTATTTTGCATTTTTACATTTAGTTAATTGAAGAGCCCCCTTACTCCATTTTTAAGCAGTCAACCTTAAACTATTTTGCATTATAAACCCTGAGCTTTCAAACAAGAGATTGTTACAAATGTGGTCTCGTTGTGAGAATGAATGAATAAGCTTTCCATTGATGTGACATGACAAACAAGTCACAAATAACCAAGATATAGGTAATTTGTTTTCAAGGAGTTTAGTTTACTCATGATTCCCCCAATTTATATAATTGACAACACATTTACAATTTTACATTGACTAGGAATTCTTTTGTTTTTGCAACAATAGATACATGATTTAACCCCCCCCCCTCCCACTCCATTTTTAAGTGGTTCACTTTTTTGTTTTTTGCATTAGCATACTTAGAATATCCCTACAGTATTCTTGCTAAAATTGCTGCATTTGTAGGATTGATCATGTTTGAAGTTGTCAATTTAGGCAGGTTTATAACTTCATTTATTTAGCATACTAGTTTTACTAGTTTCGATTGCAACCCCCTCCATCCAACCCCCTCACTCCCTTTGTAGCAGTCAACTTTCCTTTACTTTGCATTAAAGTTTACTCATGGTTCCCCAATTTATAGAATTTCCAAAGATATTTACAATGTCACATTGATTAAAAATTTTCTTTTATTTTGCATTATAGTTAACTTATTGACCCCCTTCCATTTTTAAGTGGTCCACTTTTAGTTATTAGCATTAGCTTACTTAGAAAATCCCTACAGTATTCTTGTTAAAGTTGCTGCATTTCTTATAAAATTGATTTAACCCCACCCACCCCCATCCAACACTGTTGTCAATTTTGAATATTTGTTAAGGCTAGACCAATGAAACTTGTTTATTTATTTGCCTTTATTTATCCTGTAACAACCTCCCCCGCTCCATTTTTGGCGAGCTGCGAAGCAGAGTGAGCCTATATGTAATGACGATTTCCCTCCGTCTGGCCAGCGTCCGCATTCAGTGGAAATGTTAAAGTTAATGCCTCATGGTGTTAGATAGTTTTTTTTTGTGATGTCAGTGTTTTTTGACTCAATTTCAGTTCATTTGTCTTACATGGTCATAATGTGGTGGGATCCTCTATGTGGAAATGGAAATGTTAAAGTTTTTGTATTGTTTTAAAATGTTAAAGTTTTCAGGAACAGTATTACCCTCTAGAAATTAAACACCTTGAGAATTTTGTGCTGGAAATTTTGTTTTTGAAACTTCAATCAAATATTGCTACTGACATGAAGATCCATATGGAAAGATAAAACTCATGAGTATGTCACTGGTTCCAGTTGAATGAGCTAAAACAATGAAAACCTTGAACGGCCATAACTCCTTATTGCAATGATGTACTGACTTGAAACTTGAATCAAATGTTGCTACTCACATGAAGATTGATATGCAAGGATAAAACTCTTCATTGTGTCACCGGTTCCAGTTGAATGGGTTAAAACAATGTCAACCTTAAATGGCCATAACACCCTATTGCAATGATGTACTGACTTGAATCAAATGTTGCTACTGACATGAAGATTGATATGCAAGGATAAAACTCTTCATTGTGTCACCGGTTCCAGTTGAATGAGTTAAAACAATGTCAACCTTAAATGGCCATAACACCCTATTGCAATGATGTACTGACTTGAATCAAATGTTGCTACTAACATGAACATTCAATACAGTCTAATATCCCCCAATAATTGTTCACCATGCAATTATGTTTGAGATTTATTGCCAATTTTGTTTTATAAATGTTTACTCACTTGACTGGATACAACCCCACTTCCTCGAATTGATTTTAATTATACAGATCCTTAAATCTTGTTTCCCCTTCCTGATCCTACCCCCAGTGAAAAAAACACAATGTAAAAACACATGACCAGTGATCAGATGCACACATTTATGTCCTTTTCCATTTCCATTGCTTATTTTCTTCAGAATTATGTAAGCCTATTGTTTCACATATCTACATACATGTATGATAGTGGAAACACTCACGTCATTTCAGTTCATTGGTTCCTCAGAAACCTCAGAACATTTCCACCCCATGTGTAAAATGTGTGCCACACCCTCCATGGTCACACTTTATCAGACCATCACTTATATATATGTTGGTTTTCATAGTCAGCCCTCCATCATGAGTTCGTCTGCCACTCCAATTTCAAAACAAGTAGGCTGTGGTAAAGTGCATGCTTGTTAATGTTCCCCACCCCTTTGAACAACAGTTGAGCAAATGGTTGGTTTTTATAATAGTCATTGTTCCTTTATCGGCCGATCTGCAGCTCGCCATGGCAGCTTTCGCTGTTCTAGTTAAACAGTTGACTTTCAAATATTTGCATTATAGTTTATTCATGGATCCCCAAGTTTATAGATTCGACAAAGATGTTTACAATTTTGCATTGAGAAGATCTCTTCTATTTTTTTACATTAAAACTTAATTGATTGAACCCCCCCCCCTCCATTTTTAAGTAGTTTCTGCATTAGAGTTTATAGATAAATAATTGCACAAGGGATAAAGAATATTATTTTAGTTTTACCGATACACCAGTGTCTGAATTCTGTGGGGAAAAAATCCACAGGTATACTACTATGGTCGGATTCGAATTCAGGACCCCGCATTCTAGAGCAGATGACTTAACCACAAGATCACTGTTTACAATCTTACATTGATTAGTGATTCTCTTTCATTTATATTTTTCATTTCCCGTCAGTTGTTAAGAAGTTAATTCTAATTTGTCACATTATAAGTTAGTTAACTGAAACTGATTGAAGCCCATCCCCCTTAAGTGGTTTGCTTTCAGTCAATTTGCATTAGTTATGCAACCCCTGCAGTATTCTTGTTGCTGTATTTGTAGAATTAAGCAGTTTGACATATCTTTTGTTTTAGCCAATCACTTTCATTTTTGTGTGTGCATAGTTTAACATAATCTCAATCAGCCCCAAGTTTTACTTAGTTTTAGGGATTGATCTCGTTTGGATTTTGGCAGGATTATAACTTTGCATACCCCAAAACCAACTTTTAGAAAAATATTGTAGGATTGACAAATTTAATTATTTTTTTTGCATCAGTAATTTGTTTTCATTTGTTTTGTATTTTTGCATGTACTTAGCAGTACAACTTCACCCTCAATTCTTAAGTGGTTCACTTTCTATTATGTTGCATTTTAAACTAATTGAACCCCCTTCCATTTTTAAGTTGTTTAAATTCAGGTTTTTTTGCATTATTTTACTCATTGATACCCTACAGTAGTCTTGTCAGTTGCTGCATTTGTAGGGTTAATTATGTTTGAATGGTCATTTTTTAGCTGATCACTTTATTTATTTAACTTGAAATTTACTGAGAAATCCCCATCAGTGACCCTAAATTACTGTGTTTAAGGATTGACCATTTTGAAGATTTTAAATTTGGCTTTCGGTTGTAATTGTATAATAAGAATAGAATGAATTTCATCTCCTAATTTTGACACGGTTAGGCTTCATTTGTTTTGCCACGACCAAATTTTCTAACAACACCCCCACCACACCACACCACACCAAGAGCTCTTGTTAAAATTTCTGTGATTTTTTTATTGATTAGGTGTTCGGACTCGAGTCCGAAGACCTCAAGGTGAAGCCAAATATGCTTAAAAAGTCACAATTTAGGCTCTTGAGTCAATATGAAACAGAATTTTTCAGTGTACGAAATGAAATGTAATTCATGACCTTTGAAAATATTACATTGATGACGTCATCAAATGTTACAGTTTGTTACGACAACAAGTTTAAAAATAAGTTATTTTTCTATTTCAAATTTCTTTTGAGCAAACTTCATCTTGAATATTTTAATAATAGATAAGGACTATAAAACCCTAATTATGAAATTTTAACAAAATCGGCCGTTGCATGATGAAGTTATGCAAGGGCCGATTTTGTTCAAACTTCAACCGTTTGAGGTATGAACTTAATTCTATCGACAAATGTCAAGGTAAGGGAGGGTCTTTCTTGTGACACATTAGGTGACCTCTGTGACCTCTACTTCCTGTCCAACCGGAAGTAGATCCTCATTTAAAAGTGGTAAGAAGTACGAACATGATTGTTACAAGAAAGATCAAGGTAGGGAAGGCCTTTCTTTGTGAAACATTAAATGACCTTTGTGACCTCTACTTCCGGTCAAACCGGAAATAACTCTTTGTTTAAAAATGCTAAGAACTAGGAACATAATTCTTTCAACAAATAGCAAAGTTAGGGAAGGCCCTTCTCTGTTGCACTTTGGGTTAACTCTGTGACCTCTACTTCCTGTTAAACCGGAAGTAGCTCCTTATTTTAAAGGGGTTAGAAGTAGGAACATGATTCTTTCACCAAATGCCAAGGTTGGGGAAGGACCTTCTCTGTTGCACATTGCTTGACCTCAGTGACCTCTACTTCCGGTTAAACTGGATGTGGATCATTTACAAGGCTTACCGAACACCTTGTTTTTGTGATGTCACAAAAACTTATATCAAGTTTTTTTTTTTTTTTTTTTTTACTTCTCCTCCTTCTTCTTATGCCTGTCGATTGTCCGCTAACAAAAGCATACTGTTACGTGCGGCTAATTCATAAGCGTTCCAAAAGAACTAGGACACGACAGAGAAAGGATAAGACAGAAACAAATAACCAACCAGCAATTATTTTTACAAAAGTAATTTATTAAAGCAATAAAATAATCTAAAAATTAACACAGTTCCAGTAAAGGACCCTACGGTACCGGAGATTGAAGGATTGGTTGCCCATGTTATGGTTGTCCCTCAGGCCGACGTCTCTACCGCTGGTAGGCAGATGGAGCAGTGGTGGTGTTGTTACACTAGACCGGTCTGGCCCAGGCCGTCTAGGAAGAGCTTCAGCGTTGGGCGTGGGTTTTAGGGACTTCCATTCCAACGAATCCACTCAGGCAAAAGTTTCTCCCCTCTCGTTCGGCTGTAAGACGTGTCAGGACAAAGTCTTGACGTAGAGGGTGAAGACCATTCCGGCATACGTGGGACTAGGGCTTTAGGCTATCGGTGCGGGTGACACCCATCCGGGGTGGAGGCGAGCAGAGCCCCTGGCTAACTCGATGGGGTGGAGTGATGAGTGTGTTTAAGCATGAGAAATACCCTGTCTTATAATTATATAGTCTTACAAATTTACGGAATGTTATGGGTAGTTACATTAATCAGTGTACCCCCCTGCACATCAACAATAACAGAATGAGATACAAGCACAATAGTATTAAACACCATAACAAAACAACAAAGTCTACATTTTGTGCACCACATTCGTGCAGGTGATTCTCAATACCACAGGTGGGCCATAAGAGGTAGAAGATCAGTAAAAAAAATAAAGGTGAAGAGAAGGCCATCTGTAACAATACTTCCTAAACTTGTATAAAGTTGAAACTTCACACATAGTTAGATATTCATTAGAGTGACATTAGAGTGAAACCGTTTGAGTGACGTCATGATGACGTCATCGGGTGTCGAATTACATTAAATCAAAGTTTATTATTTCAAAAAATCAAAACTCCTGAAGTACACAATGGAATTTTACAATCTATACATCATCGGAAAGGTCATCCAAAACTGGGTGAACTCTTTACAGACATGACCCCAATTTTACCTTGTCTTCCGGTTCAAACCGGAAGTTCTAATATTCAAAAATTCATAATTTAAGAAGTTTTTATTATATAATCACAATTCTTACATCAGATTGTAGGTTAGGGAATGTCCTTCTATGTTGCACATTGCGTACCTGTGTGACCTCCACTTCCGGTGAAACCGGAAGTGGCTCCTCAATCAAAAGTTGTCAGAGGTAGGAACATGATTCTTTCACCAAGTACCAAAGTTAGGGAAGGTTCTTCTCTGTTGAACATTGCGTGACCTTTGTGACCTCTACTTCCGGTCAAACCGGAAGTAGCTCCTCAATTAAAAATGGTAAGGGCTAGGAACATGATTCTTACACAAAATACCAAGGTTAGGGAAGGTCCTTCTCTGTTGCACATTGCGTGACCTCTCTGACCTTTACTTCCTGTCCAACCGGAAGTAGCTACTCATTTAAAAATGGTAAGAGCTAGGAACATGATTCTTTCACCAAATACCAAGGTTAGGGAAGGTCCTTCGCTGTTGCACATTGCGTGACCTTTGTGACCTCTACTTCCGGTCAAACCGGAAGTAACTCTTTATTTAAAAATGGTAAGAGCTAGGAACATGATTCTTTCACCAAATACCAAGGTTAGGGAAGGTCCTTCTCTTTTGCACATTGCGTGACCTCTGTGACCTTTACTTCCGGTCAAACCGGAAGTAGCTACTCATTTAAAAATAGTAAGAGCTAGGAACATGATTCTTTCACCAAATACCAAGGTTAGAGAAGGTCCTTTTTGAAGGTAGTTAACAATCTTACAAGTTCATAATTTTGTTCAAAACTCGAACACCTAGTGTTTGTATCTACAAACACTTCATGTCTAGTTATGTTTGAAATTGTCCATTTGTTTTTTCATAAGTTTCATTTACTGAATTATATAGTGTACTTACTGGTCCACCACCCCTGAAATATATTAAATGCTGTATTTGAAAATGATTTTGAAGTTTATTTGAAATTTGTTTGCTTGCATTTGTATTGCATCATAGTTTACTTACAAATCCCCCGCCCCCATCCATGACAGCTCTTATTATATCACAACAACACACTTTGAAATGCGATAATATTGAACATTCTAACATTTCTTTGAATCTATATTCCTGCTTGAGTTTTCAGATTTGTGGAGTGCTACTGCAGTATTAGCTCCAGTAGCTTGACCCTGCTGTGAACAGTAAAGAGGCAGAACACTTACCATAAGCACCAGTGCCTCTTGACATCTAGCCTCTAACAAGTCAGCTAGCTTAGGCTCATCAATATAGACAAGGTAAGTAAATGAAGTCTTGTTTGGTCCTACCAAACTCATGGTTTGGTCCACATTCAATACTTAAGTAACTGTTTAGCTTGCAACTAACTTAAACAATTCAATTTGTTGTCACATATGAGTCGGTCAGATCTGTTAACAATGCTACTTTATACTACACCTGCACCTCAACACTGCACCTTAACACTGCACCTTAACACTGCACCTTAACACTGCACCTTAACACTGCACCTTAACACTGCACCTTAACACTGCACCTTAACACTGCACCTCAACACTGCACCTCAACACTGCACCCTAACTCTGCACCCTAACTCTGCACCTCAACAAGCTTACTAATATTAACCTCCTTGCATACTTTTATCATTCATTCCATCATCTAATAACAAAAGATCATGTCAAAACCCCAGCTAATGCTTACGTCTCAAACAACTATTATAATGTGTCGTATGATTTTTGTCACATTGGTTCTCTCCTATAGGGTTTTTCTCCAGGCCATCCAGTTTTTCTCCCTCCGAAAAAGCCAAATACTTTTGATCTCGGGCTGTGCTCCGTGGTCATATATGAGTTGATATGGCTGGCTGCCAAAGGGGCCCTTGAATGCCTGCAGCTCAAACAAGTGTAGCCACATTCTTTGCAATTAAGCTTCTCAGCTGTCAGTAAGGATGATTAGCCTCCCAAATTATTATTATTCTTCTTTGAATTGAAATTAAATTTCGAGTTTGTGTACTTCCTTTTGATTACTGCCATATGATGATATGCTACACCATCACCGTTGAGAGAGTGCTAAGATAACACCAGATGATGAAAGGGTAATGGAGGGTGCATTGCAGTCAAATGCTTCAGCTGAGCTGTCAGTCCTATCAGGTAGATTAAACATTAGAGTTATGCAAGCATTTTTAAACTTGTAAAACAATTGTGTCTTGGTTTTGTTGAGATGTAATCCAAACTTGAAATCCCTTAAGAGGCAAGTGATCTGAATAAGAACATTTGTGCAAGGAGTGTTTCCAAAGGGAGCTAGATATTTGTGTTAACTCTATACTTAAACCTGTTGAATGTTTATTTGATGCAATAAAGGTTGCTTTGAGGAGGAGGATTGCTCAACCATCTGCCTGTGAACGAGGGCTAAGATGTCAATGGACCTATGGATATTTTGCAGTCCGGTGTTACAGGTAAATTCATCTTATTTAAGAGGTAAATTACCTTTTTGAGAAATATCTGTAAATGCATTGTGTCCACCTCGCATTAGAGTTATGCAAGCATTTTGAATTCTTGTTAAACAATAGACCGATTGTGCGACCCGTGTCTCGTGACCTATTGTTGGTATTAAATGTACACACACACACGGCGTCCTCCATAGGAATGTGTGGTACGGTACACGATGATTGTTCCATTTACATTATTCAATCAAGGCTTTTCTTGCTCGAAACCGGTGAAAGAAAAGCCAGAGACCTTCGAGTGGCTGAATAAAGCCAGTGAGGACAGTTCCAGCAAGTCTTGGAAATTGTACAAGTAACATGTGCACGATTTGTACTAATGCACGACGGAATATTTAGGCCAGACTACCGCGATCACACACTTTTCAACACAAAAATTTCAAAGTTTTGAAGGTGAAATCATCCAAAGAAATTGCTTTCTAAAACTGTGTGATTCCTTTGCCTTTTTGAAATTTCGCAAGGCTAGGTATAAATGCTCACTTTTTCCTATTCTTTACCCTATTTTTACAGTGATTTAGGCCTACATTACAAACAGAATAACGTAGTCGTCCGACGCCGATCGTGCAAAACTAAAAATAAACCTCTTTTTAGTAGAATACTGGTAGTTTATGAAACAGTAATGTGATTAAAAATCAATGTCACAACATACTACTTTAATAAAATGGCCTAGTAACTGTGTTATTATTACCAAAATCTGTTTTTTGGTGTGACTCTGTCGGTCACGGCATGTATTTGCACATAGTTTGCCATCAGCTCAGATTACTATGACCCACAATAGGTCACGTGATGACACGTAAACATTGGTCGCGCAAGCAGTCTATTGTCTTGGTTTTATTTAGATGTCATCCAAACGTGAAATTCCTAAGGATACAAGTGATCTGAATTTGTGCAAGGGCTGTTTCCAAAGTGTTGAAAAGTAGTATTACAAAGTAAATTTCGAGTAAACGGTTTTTAAATCCCAGGTTTTCAAGACGAATCACTGATGCAATACTCTGCTGTTAATATGAGTCATCTCTCACTTGGAGAACAACATTTCTTGCATTTACTCAAGACTAGAATTGAAACTTGAAGGTAAGATCTATTACAGAGACTTTAACAGAAAGGTTTTATATGTTAATTCCTGAGCAATCTTGACCAAATACAGACTTTTTCTCATCTTCCAATGCCAGAACACATTGAAAGTATTGGTCTTCCTTTGAGTAATGTAATGAAATTTTTAAGATCCTGGAGAAAATATCAACTTAATAAGATTTACAATGGCATAGATTTGTATAATCTGTTCTTTGTTCATTGTTCATACAGTTCTTGATTGCTTTCATTTTGCCCAGATTGCAGTGATGAATTGCTCTAATGCCATGTTTTTTTCTTAGGGCGTGGACCATGAAGACATTGATAGAAGAGTTGTAAGGTATTTGCAGTTGGACATTTAGGCACTGGTATCCATTCATTACCAGGTCATAGATTAGATATCTAAGGTAAGATTTCTAAGTTTAAAACTCTCGAGTCAATTGAATACTTTCCAGGCTCAGAATGATAGATGTATAGCCACTACATGCAAAGTGCGCAGCTATCCACTATTCCTGGTATATTAAGTTTTTGCAAACATACACAATTATGAAAAAACTTTTCCAGTAATATGTAAATGGTTGGCTAAAGCATAAATCCAATACAATTCTTGTCAGTAGATGTATTTTGTGAAGTTTTCCTCAAGTAATAGGAAAAAGGAAGTTTATGATTAGTTGGAATAAAAGCATGTTAAACCAACTACAGTGTACAGTATTTGACATGTAAATTAGAAATCCTTCAGTTCTTAAGTACTGTTTGAAAACATCCATTTTTTATCAGAGCATTATTGTCAACAGCAATAGGTTACACCATGGCCTATTTTAAGAGCCTCCATAACTCTTGATGAGGTATTGACATGTATTTTTTATATGGTTTCTGTTTTATTATCATGGCAGTGATACTTGCTGAACCATCTTGTGAGCGAGGGCCAAGATGTTCACAGATTCAGGGATGTCTTGGAATCAGATGATGCAGGTAGATCTAGTTTACAGTGTAATCTTTATCAGGAGGTCTGCAACTTAAAAATGTCTTTTGATACTTTTTTTAAAGAGAATATATCCTTTTCATAATCCTTGAAATACGGTGATTTCTGAAAATGTATTTACATCTCCATTTTGTAACAGGTTGTCATGAGGAATGGCTGTGATTTAAAGCTCTGCTGTCAACCATGAAACACTGATGAAAACACATTGAAGGGTAAGGGGAGCAAATTCTTGTAATTACATTTACATCTACTCATCACATTTGAACTATTTTAAAAACAAAATCTCAACTGAAATGTTTAATGTAGGTTGAAAAATCAAGGGCATTATTTATAAGATGTCAAACAAAATGTAATGTTCAAATTACCTCTATGTAAGACTTATGATGGTACTGTTCTAACTTCGTACTCTGAGATCAACTTTGTTATTTTCATATGCAGATTGTCAGGATGACTCACTGGGATACAGTTTGTTACATCGTTGGAGGTGTGTCAAGGAGTGAGGAGAATCAGTTGTAACATCTACTCACCAACAGTTTGAAGAATGGAGTCTCAAGGTAACTTCTTTTGTGGAAGTTATAGAAGGTAACATGTTTGCGTAACTTTTGGATAGATGTTCCAATGTGCGAAGTCATTGCCTAGGAAGAATGATTATGGTAATATTGGATGTTGTCATTTTGAAGATCTTTGATTTTTTTTCTTCATATAAATCAGAAAAATTAAGATTGACTAAATTTAAACTTTGAAGACTTGTTTACAATTTTCACGAAGTTGTTCATTCAATGTTGACTTGTATGTTTATCAATCTTGATGACATCCAGATTGTCAAGATAAATCGCTTTGATGCAACATGTACCATGAAGTTATCAGTACAGGTGTGGCTTGGTCAAAGGAAACGACAGATATCTAGTCGAAGTATGAAATTTTAAGGTAACATTTTTTGTAGATCAGCTCAATACTTATGCAGCTTCAGAATAATTATGTCTTGTGGTGTAAAACCCAACAATGCTAAATTCTGCATCTTTTTACAATTTTTCATGGAAGAAGTCATTTGAGGAAAGCATTATTCCATAACTTGTAGATCTGATAGCTACAGTGTAGATGTAGTACAATTGTAACAATGTAGTAAGGTTTGTGTTAAGACCATGTAGATGAACAATCTCTGCCAGCTTACTAGATGGTATTTCCACCAAAATTCAAAAATCCTAGCTGTACAATTCTTGCATGCCAAAAAGAGTTTCTCTGTATTGCATATTTGTTTTCCCAAAGAAGTAAAAAGATAAATTAAGTTAATTTGATTAAAAACAAACTACTAAAACTTTTGAAGGATCGAAGGACATGTGTACATATCAAAACAAGGTGTTGTTACACCATTGGCTCTTTTCAGAGCCTTCCATATAAACTTTGTGAGATAATGATGCCATGCCCCCATAAAGTTACCCTCAATTGTCAGTTCTTGATCTAAGACGTTTTTCTGTTTTGATTTTTTCTGCTGATATTCGATGGTGATGATTGCTGAACAAACTGCCTGTGAGCGAGGACCAGGATGGCATCTATCTCATCCAGGGATGTTTGCAGTCGTTTGCTACAGGTATGTTAGGTTTATTTAATTGTTGTTTAATTTTGTTGTTTTTAAATGTTTTGCAACTTGTAAAACAGTCAACTATACTTTTACAGATATCAATCAATCTTAACAATTGTAAAGATTCAAGAAGTTTCAATGAATTTTTCAAAGCATATTTTCTTTGTGGGGGGGGGAAGTTGTGAGCTGTTCTGACAGATTTTCAGTAAGCATTCAGCAATTTTTCAACGACATGTTTTTATTGTCGTTGTATCAAAGGTTATTATCTGTGACTTGCTGTCATGTAAAGTTCTGCCAACATGGACCACTGAAGTTGCTGATGGAGTCTTTTCAGAGGGTCAGGAGATATAGAGGGGAAGTTGTAGATATGATCGGTTTCAAAGTCGAAGAATTTTTAGGTTTTCTTTTATTTGATTCTGAAAGTTTTTATACATTGTTAAATTTCCTCATAATTAATAGTCAATTATGGTAGTGTTAAGAAATAACATTCAGATTCAGTTGCAAAACATTTTAGAAGAAAAGGGTGTTCATGCAACAAATTGATCGTTTGTCAATGAATCCTGCATGGTTAACAACGTCCCAATATTAGATAAATAGCCTGTTGGACTTTGGTGTAGCTGGTAATGGGAAAATCAAGAAAAACAACAAATATTCTGTATAATTTGTTGTTCTCTATCACGTTATTCATCAATTAACATTTGCAGTGATTCAGTACTCTGCCATCTCCGCAAACTAGATGCTTGTGTGAGGACTGGGTATGGAGTGAGTCAATGAATTGCTTGGATACAGCATTCCTTCGTTGCCGCTAACATGAAGGTGAAGATTTCAGGACAAGAAGAGCTTGACATCTGAGCACTTGCAACTGGTCACTAGCATTTACCAGGTAACAGACAAGAGCTCTTGCAAACCTTGAAGACCTAAACCTTAATTTACAGCTCAACAATTCTGTGTTGACCCCTTGTACACACGTCACATGCGCTGACGGTGCCACGCTCACCATTTTGGTGGTCAATAGGTTTACGTGTAAACGCCGCGTCGCCTAAAATGCGCACTTCACTGAATAACTCAGTGACATTGACAACCAAAATGGCGCAACCAAGATTATTGTGAAGTTGACATCAGGTGAATTGGGTCAATACAGTGAAGTTTTAAATAAATAATTATCCATCCTCATTGATGCTGGCAGTTTCAAAATAAAGTGAAAAGTATTTCATTCAGAAGACAAGTGCATTGACTAAATTTCCATTATAGTTCACAATTCACAAATATTCTGAAGTTGGTATCATGATTTCCTTCAATTTGTTCTCTCAATTCTTTCTAATTTGCAGGTTATAATGAATTGCTTGGATGTATTTTACTGTTGTCAGTCAACATGGACCATTAAAACATTGATTGAATTGTGACTTGCTTTGAGGAGGACATCTTCAGACTTCAAGTTGAAAATCATAATTTTAAGGTAAGATCTGTTTTAGCTCAACATGATTTGATGAAACTAACCAAAAGTTATGTTTATACACTAAAAGTGTTTGTTATCCTTGGTCAAATACTCCTTGTTGATGGTGACTTGATTCACATGTCATTGTAGGAAACTGTATCCTGCTGTCAACATGAACCATGAAGACACGTATTGAGGTGTGTCAATGTGAGGAGAATGAATCAGTATTTACATTTATTCATTGCCAACTTTAAAGAATAGAATGTCAAGGTTAGATTGTTTATAACTTTGTTTGGTGAAGTAATTTGATAGAAATACAAATGGGCACACAAATTGAAAACCATACATCATCAACAACCTCTGCCCTTGAGTGTACCCTTTTACTCTGCAGTAATGAATAGCAATTAAATTTGAATGTCTGATTCACCACTTGCACAGGACATGCTAAAAATTATAATCTTAGCATATGAGCAGAATTCATGTAAATGATACTGTTATCCAAACAGTGGGATATAATGTTTGGTTGTAATGAAGTTATTGCCAATGGAAATAATTTGATCTTATTTTCACTTTGTTATATCGTACAGGTTTCATGATGAACCACTCTAATGCAGCACTCTGTTGTCAGCCTGGACCATAGAAACACCAATGTAAGTGTTTCAAGGCATTAGTAAATACTTATTTTTTAAAAGAAGAAAGATTGTTCATATTTCTTAAACTACAGTGATTTCTTTGAAATGAATTTACATTTCCATTTTGTAACAGGGTGTCATTAGGAATGGCTTTGATGTAAATGTCTGCATACAGTCAACCATTAAAGGATAAGGAGAACGAATTAGTTATAATTTTACATCTAGTCTTCACAATTTAATGTTTTTAATATCAAATATCAATTCCAAACTAAAATGTTTTGTGTATGATGTGAGTTTCAAGTTAACCTCATGTGGGACTGATGATGGTACTGATTTACCTTAGTATTCTGAGATCAACTTTGTTACTTTGATTGTGTAGATTTTTATTATGAATCACTGGGATACAGTTTGTTCTCTCCTGTGCCACAAGGGTTTTTCTCCAGGCACTCTGGTTTTCCTCCCTCCGCAAAAACCAAACACTTTTGATCTCAGGCTGTGCTTTGTGGTTATATATGGGTTGACATGGCAAGCGTAGCCGCATCCTTTACAATTAAGCTTCTCAGCTGTCAGTAAGGATAATTGGCCTCCCAAGTTATTAATATTGTTATTATTTGAAATGAAATGAAATTTTGAATTTGTGTACATTTCTTTTGATTACTTACATAATATGATGATATGCTGCACCATCACCGTTGAGAGAGTGCTAAGATAACACCAGATGATGAAAGGGTAATGGAGGATGCATTGCAGTCGAATGCTACAGCAGGTAGGTTAAACATTAGAGTTAGCCAAGCATTTTTTAACAATTGTGTCTTGATTTTGTTGAGATGTATTCCAAATTTTAAATTCCTTAAGATGCAAGTGATCTGAATAAGAACAAGTGTTTCCAAAGGGAGCTGGATATTTGTGTTAACTCTATACTAAAAACTTTTGAATGTTTATTTGATGCAATAAAGGTTGCTTTGAGGAGAATGATTGCTGAACCATCTGCCTGTGAACGAGAGCTGAGATATCATTGGACCTATGGATATTTTGCAGTCCGGTGCTACAGGTAAATTCATCCTTATTAAATTACCTTTTTGAGAAATATCTATTAATTCATTGTGTCCACCTGACTTTAGTTATAGAAGCATTTTTGTAACTTGTAAAACAATTGTCTTGGTTTTGTTGAGATGTCATCCAAACTTGATATTCCAAAGGATGCAAGTGATCTGAATAAGGACATTTTGTGCAAGGGATGTTTCCATAGTATTTGAAAAGTAATATTTTTAAAACAAAAAGTGAATTTCAAGTCAAAAGTTTTTAAATCCCAGGTTTTCACGCCGAATCACTGATGCAAAACCTTGCTGTTAACATGGACCTTGGAAACTTGAGTCATCTCTCAGTAGAACAACATTTCTTGCTTCTATTCAACACCAGAATTGAAACTTGAATTGAAATTTGAAGGTAATATCTATTACAGAGTCTTCAACAAAAAGGTTTATATGTTGTTAATTCCTGAGCAATCTTTACCAAATGTATACTTGTTCTCATATTCTAGTGTTAGAACACATTTCCTAATGATGGTATTGATCTTCCTTTGAATTTGGTAATGACATTTTTGAAGATCCTGAAGAAAATAAAAGCCTAACAAAATTTACAATATCATAGATCTATATAATCTTCTCTTTGTTCATTGTTCATACAGATCTTGATTGTTTTCATTTTGTCCAGATTGCAGTGATGAATTGCTCTGATGTCATGTTTTTTCTGTGGACGTGGACCATGAAGACATTGATAGAAGAGTTGTAAGGTATTTGCAGTAGGACATTTAGGCACTGGTATCCATTCATTACCAGGTCATAGACTGGATATCTAAGGTAAGATTTCTAAGTTTAAACTCTCGAGTCAATTGAATACTTTCTAGGTTCAGAATGATAGATGTATAGCCATTACATGCAAAGTGCACAGCTATCCACTATTCCTGATATATTAAATTTTGGCAGACATACATAATTATGAGGAAACTTTGCCAGTAATATAAAAATGGTTGGCTAAAGCATAAATCCAATGCAATTCTTTAAATTATTGCCTTGGTTGCTTTGCATGTGTTTTGTGCTTGTTTGTTATTTGATTATTTCGACAGTGATGTTTGCTGAGACATCTACCTGTACGGCAAGGGCCAAGATGTCAGAAGAGTCTAGAATGCTTTCAAATCTGATGATGAAGGTACATCAGTTCATGTTACTTTTGTCAGGAAGTTTATATCTTTAAATTATCTGCAGTGCCGCTCGTCCAACTACATAAACTGAATTATTCAAGCATTGTGTTACTTATAAGAATGAGTTTTTAAACCAGTATTTTTTTCCTGATATTCCTTAAAATAGGTGATTACTGAAAATATATTTACCTCTCTTACCTCTCTTATAGCACAGGTTGTCATGAGGAATGGCTGTGAAGTTCTCTGCTGTCAGCATGGCGATACTCGGGGAATTATGGCCAAGGGTAAGTAGAGTGAATTCTTTATACTTGCATCTACTCATCGCAAAATTGATGGTGTGAATGGAATTAAATGGTTGTAATATCACTTCTTTAAGAAAGGTTTTGTATGTTGACAAACTTCTCTATCTACTTGTTAATCATTTCATGTATGGCTTTATTGTGACTAGATTATCATGATGAATCACTGTGTTCATAGTTTGCTGCTTTCAACATGGACCATGAGGACTTCTATGGAGGTGTGTCAAGGAGTGAGAATGACCATCTAATAATCCACCGTGTTAATACTGGAATTGACAGGTAACTTCTTTTTTGAAGTAGTAGAACATTTTTACGAAAGTTTGTATGAAAGTTTTAATGTCTGACAATTCAGTTCATTCCAAAACAAATGAAGAAATTGCTGATGTTCTAATGTTAGAATACATTGTCTTGCTCAAGACTGATGGTGTTATTGCCTCTGTATTTTGAAGATACTATTTGTAGACAGGAAAAGAAAGTTAGCACCTAATCATCTCTGAAATCTGATTATGTGCTTTTAAACTTGAAAAACAGCTGACCAATCTTTTGCAGATAGCATTAAAAATCCTGGTGTGTTTTTTTTAAGATCCAAGGAAGTCAAATGCATTATTTTAAGTAGTGAGCTGTGTAAAGCTATACTGAAGGAGTGATTTTAAGTGCATGTCAGTTTTCAATCATGTATTTGCATTGATGTTGTAGAACTGATGTGATGTAAAGATGCTGATGGAGTTCTTGTCGGAGGGTCAGGAGAATGACGTCTTTGTGCTTGCACCTACTCATCACTAAGACGCAGAGTGAAAATTGTTGGTAAGAGCTCTTCCAAACTTAAAGAATTTCAAGAGGTTTTGTCTTGATTCTCAAAGATTTATACATTGTTAAATTTAGACTAGTTAGTAGTAAAGTTAAGTTGAACGTGAATCTGGAACAGGGTTTACCTTAGCAGTCGCACATCAACCATTTTAAATAAAATCTTTAAAAGATGTCAGCACTGGCCCAGAATTTTTTTTTAATGGCCTTGGATTTTGACCCTAGCAGTTTTCTCAAAGGCTAAAGAGAAAGACTCTGTTAGGGTCGAAACGTGAGGCCGTGAACAATTTTTCGCATTGGTAAGCAGTTTGCAACAGTTAATTTTATTTTTTCATCTTATACTTTCTGATAGCTGTTAAGATTTTTTTACTAATGCCATAACAACTTAACTGTCTTTCAGGTCATTGCTTGGATGTTGTATTCCACTGTTCAAGGCTGGAGTGACACCATGGCATGAGCAGACTGACATTCAAGTATTTATATGTACATCAACATGTCACCAGGTTCACTTATGGAATATCAAGGTAAGATTTCTTCTCGGAGTTCAACATAACTTTCATTTACAAATAAAATTTTATGAATTAACTGTCACACCCAAACAATTTTACATAAAATCTTTTTAGACATCAACATTGGCTCAATGCTGGATAAAAAAACCTGTAAGACTTTGGTGTAGCTGATAATTTGAAAATCAAGAGAAACAACAAATTATTCCTATAACGTTTTGTGTCCTGTCAAGTTAGTTGTTCATCAATTAATTAATTTGTGCATTGATGCAGTACTCTGATTGAGGGCTGCGATAAAGTCAGATTCATGGATGTTATGCAGTTGGGTGCTTCTGGTAGACTCTTTGTACTTGGGAGGTAAATACATTTTTGTGAAATGTCTTTACTTATGTGAACGCATCATGTCCACCTCAAAGAGTTATGCAAGCATTTGTTAGCTTAAAAATATGTCGTGATTTGATAAGATCAATTTGGGAAAGTCACATAGATGCAAGTGATCTGAATGAGAAAGTTTTTGTAAGGAATGTTTCTGGAAGTGTTTGAAAGATACTACTAAGCAAAATTAAAGTAAGCTGTTTTTATATTCCAGCTTTTCATGAAGAATTACTGGTGAACTCTGCCTTTAACATGGACCTTGGAAACTTGGGTAATCCAACAGAAGGATAATGACATTGGAGTTCTTGCATTGACTCAACCTGAAGGTATCGTATTATGTTGGTTGTTGTGTTCATTCTTGAACGTTCTTTAAAACATTTCTGATATTCAAAGTTCAGAACACATTTCCGGCCTAGTGATGGTATGGTCTTCCTTTGTATTGTGTGATCAGATTTTTAAGATCCTGAAACAGTAATTTGTGAAGAAAAGATCATCTGAATCAAATTTATAGTATTATCAAATATCTGCTTATTGTTCATTAATTATTCAGTTATTAATTGTTTTTATGTATGACATTGTATTCCTCAGATTGCAGTGATGAATTGCTTTGATTTTCTGTGGATGGATCATGAAGACCAGTTATTTGCAGTGGGACATTTATGCACTTGTATCCGTTCATTGCCGGGTTATAGACTGTCTTAAAACGTAAGATCCATTGTGGAGACCCAGACTGAAAGATTTTACGTGTTATTAATTCCTGAGCAATAAAATTAAATTTGGGGACAAATTTTGACAAATTTCCTGATGATAGTATTTGATCCTTGTGTTGTGTGATGCCATTTTGTTTTTAGTGAATAAGAAAATCCCACTTGATAAAACTTACAACATCACAAATCTATGTAACATCTAATGTTTGAAGATCGTTAATACAGTTCTTGATTATTTTATGTTTAGGTTGCTAGCAGTTGTGAAATGTTCTGGTGCTGTGTTCCTCTGTTGACATGGACCATGAAGACATTGGTGGAAAAGTAGTAATGTATTTCCAGTATGACATTCAGGCACTTAGGCCGATATCCATTCATCACCAATTTACAAACTGAACACTCATGAAAAGATTTAAGTTTAAAGTCAACTGAATACTTGTCAGTTTCAGAATTAGGGCAAGGTGTTGGGCTTTTTCATACATCATGTCAATATTCCTAAATATTGGTTCTTGTTTGCATCTCGGTTAGGAATGTTATCAAGTTTTCCTGAAAGTATCAACTTTAATAAGTGAAACCAATCACAATCCTACTGTTGTAACATTTCAATCAAAAACCTTTCTGTCAAGTATAAATCTTCAATTATATAAGTATCTTTATCAAAGCAGACACTTGTTACATCATCGGCTCTTTTTAGAGTCTTCACAACTCTTCATGAGGTATTGACAAGGTGCTACCACAAACAGTATATTCATTTTCAACTCCTGGTTGGTTTGCATGTGTTTTGTGCTTGTTTGTTTTTTGGTTATTTTGACAGTGATGTTTGCTGAGACATCTACCTGTACGGCAAGGGCCAAGATGTCAGAAGAGTCTAGAATGCTTTCAAATCTGATGATGAAGGTACATCAGTTCATGTTACTTTTGTCAGGAAGTTTATATCTTTAAATTATCTGCAGTGCCACTTGTCCAACAACATCAACTGAATTATTCATGCATTGTGTTACTTATTAGACTGAGTTTTTAAACTATTGTGTTTTTATTGTTTAAAGTTGTCCTGATATTCCTTAAGATAAGGATTACTGAAAATGTATTTACATCTCAACGTTATAGCACAGGTTGTCATGAGGAATGGCTGTGAAGTTCTCTGCTGTCAGCATGGTGATACTGAAGAAATTATGGCCAAGGGTAAGTAGAGTGAATTCATTATTTTTGCATCTACTCATCGCAAAATTTATCATGTGAATGGAATTAAATGGTTGTTATATCACTTCTTTAAGAGATGTATTGTATGTTGACAAACTTGTAGATCATTTCATGTACGGCTTTATTGTGACTAGATTATCATGATGGATCACTTTGTTCATAGTTTTCTGCTTTCAACATGGACCATGAGGACTTCTATGGAGGTGTGTCAAGGAGTGAGAATGACCATCTAATCATCCACTGTGTAAATACTGGAATTGACAGGTAACTTCTTTTTTGAAGTTGTAGAACATTTTTACAAAAGTTTGTATGAAAGTTTTAATGTCTGACAATTCAGTTCATTCCAAATTAAATGAAGAAATTGCTGATGTTCCAACGTTAGAATACATTGTCTAGCTCAAGACTGATGGTGGTATTGCCTCTGTATTTTGAAGATACTATTTGTAGACAGGAAAAGAAAGTTAGCACCTAATCATCTCTGAAATCTGATATGTGCTTTTAAACTTGAAAAACAGCTGACCAATCTTTTGCAGATAGCATTAAAATTCCTGGTGGTTTTTTTTAAGATCCAAGGAAGTCAAATGCATTATTTTAAGTAGTGAGCTGTGTAAAGCTATACTGGAGGAGTGATTTTAAGTGCATGTCAGTTTTCAATAATGTGTTTGCATTGATGTTGTAGAACTGATGTGATGTTAAGATGCTGATGGAGTTCTTGTTGGAGGGTCAGGAGAATGACATCTTTGTGCTTGCATCTACTCATCACTAAGATGCAGAGTGAAAATTGTTGGTAAGAGCTCTTCCAAAGTTAAAGAATTTTAAGAGTTTTTGTTTTGATTCTCAAAGATTTATACATTGTTAAATTTAGACTAGTTAGTAGTAAACTTAAGTTGAGAGTGAATCTGGAACAGGGTTTACCTTAGCAGTCGCACATCAACCATTTTAAAAGTTAAAGAATTTCAAGAGGTTTTGTCTTGATTCTCAAAGATTTATATATTGTTAAATTTAGACTAGTTAGTAGTAAACTTAAGTTGAACGTGAATCTGGAACAGGGTTTACCTTAGCAGTCGCACATCAATCATTTTGAATAAAATCTTTAAAAGATGTCAGCACTGGCCCAGAAAAAATTTTCTAATGGCCTCACGTTTTGACCCTAGCAGTCTTTCTCAAAGGCTAAAGAGAAAGACTCTGTTAGGGTCGAAACGTGAGGCTGTTAACAATTGTTTGCATTGGTAAGCAGTTTGCAACAGTTAATTTTATTTTTTCATCTTATATTTTCTGATAGCTGTTAAGATTTTTTTACTAATGCCATAACAACTTAACTGTCTTTCAGGTCATTGCTTGGATGTTGTATTCCACTGTTCAAGACTGGAGTGACACCATGGCATGAGCAGACTGACATTCAAGTACTTATACGTACACCTACATATCACCAGGTTCACTTGTGGAATACCAAGGTAAGATTTCTTTCGGAGTTCAACATAACTTTCATTTACAAATAACATTTGATGAATTAACTGTCACACCCAAACAATTTTACATAAAATCTTTTTAGACATCAACATTGGCCCAATGCTGGATAAAAAAACCTGTAAGACTTTGGTGTAGCTGATAATTTGAAAATCAAGAGAAACAACAAATTATTCGTATAACGTTTTGTGTCCTGTCAAGTTAGTTGTTCATCAATTAATTAATTTGTGCATTGATGCAGTACTCTGATTGAGGGCTGCGATGAAGTCAGATTCATGGATGTTATGCAGTTGGGTGCTTCAGGTAGACTCTTTGTACTTGGGAGGTAAATACATTTTTGTGAAATGTCTTTACTTATGTGAACGCATCACAGGCCTCTACCTTAAGCTTCGGAGGGTCAAGGCCACTTGGCCTCAAAGGCTCCAAAAAAGAAAGGGGCACCAAGGCCAACTGAAAGGGCACCAAGGCCATTTTAAACTTGTATTTGTTGATGAATTATTTACAGTTATTTTGCAGCACTTCTTGCATTGCAAGTTGCCCCAGTAACTTAACCATTTTCAACCCCCCCTAAATCATAGTTTACATTATACTACTCCGTGTGTGCAGGCACATGCACTAACATAAGGTTTGAATGTGATTTCCTGTAATGCTCGGGTCTCCGACCCTCGTATAAGCGTTACGGTTACTGTAACTACACCACCCCAACTCTCCAAGGGAGATAAACGAACCCCACCCACCCCACCCCAACCCCGAGGCTCAACAAAATCCGCTGATCGGAAAGTTAAACTTTGTGGAATATAAAATTCTTGAAAAACAATATTCTTAAAAATAAATATAATTATGAAAATTGAGAACGAATCCCCCGGCAAATAATTGGCCTACTAGTACTACTACTACCTAGTAGTAACGTTAATACAGTCTGACAGTATATGGATGGAACGTGCATGCCGACGATGCTGACGTTTATTGATTGCCTAGACTGTAATTTGTAAACAAACTCACCCCAAAAACGCGTCTAAACGTGGCACTTTGCTGCCGCTCCAACCCTTTTAGCTTCCCGTTTTTTTAAAAGCCTTTTATGGGATGGCATGCTGATTAATCGTTACGGTTAAGTTGATGTAGTATAAAATTAGGGCGCAGTGTACACAACGTGTACATAACTTTTGGCAATGAAAAAGAAAGTCGCAATGTCACAAACTTTTATCCAACACAACAAACCTTGGACACAGCGAGACCAGCGAGATAGCGAGGGAAAAACATAGACTGGATCCCGCCCCGGCCGCTCGCCTCCCGGCCCCCCATCCACTCAATAGACAGATAGAATCAGTGCGAACATGTGTAATTTAGTGTAGGGACTTGTAGCCAGTTTATACATGAGAGTAGTCTGGTGCCGTGTTTCAGTAGTAAACAACTGAACTACGTTTGATGTGGTTGCCGTGCCGAGTTCTCCACTTCGGTACAGTAGTAGTAAATGCATGGCGCGACACATGATGGCAAGCATTAAGAAAACTAGTAGTAGTAGTAGTGTGCGAAAGCGTACTCTACTTATACGGAAAAGGGCAAGACGGCCAAGTGGCCGTAAGGTACGTATTTTTTCAAGGGGCATCACGGCAATTTGCTGGGGCATCGCGGCAATGGCCGCTGGTGGCCGCTGTTAAGGTCGAGGCCTGGCATCATGTCCACCTCAAAGAGTTATGCAAGCATTTGTTTACAAATAACATTTGATGAATTAACTGTCACACCCAAACAATTTTACATAAAATCTTTTTAGACATCAACATTGGCCCAATGCTGGATAAAAAAACCTGTAAGACTTTGGTGTAGCTGATAATTTGAAAATCAAGAGAAACAACAAATTATTCGTATAACGTTTTGTGTCCTGTCAAGTTAGTTGTTCATCAATTAATTAATTTGTGCATTGATGCAGTACTCTGATTGAGGGCTGCGATAAAGTCAGATTCATGGATGTTATGCAGTTGGGTGCTTCTGGTAGACTCTTTGTACTTGGGAGGTAAATACATTTTTGTGAAATGTCTTTACTTATGTGAACGCATCATGTCCACCTCAAAGAGTTATGCAAGCATTTGTTAGCTTAAAAATATGTCGTGATTTGATAAGATCAATTTGGGAAAGTCACATAGATGCAAGTGATCTGAATGAGAAAGTTTTTGTAAGGAATGTTTCTGGAAGTGTTTGAAAGATACTACTAAGCAAAATTAAAGTAAGCTGTTTTTATATTCCAGCTTTTCATGAAGAATTACTGGTGAACTCTGCCTTTAACATGGACCTTGGAAACTTGGGTAATCCAACAGAAGGATAATGACATTGGAGTTCTTGCATTGACTCAACCTGAAGGTATCATATTATGTTGGTTGTTGTGTTCATTCTTGAACGTTCTTTAAAACATTTCTGATATTCAAAGTTCAGAACACATTTCCGGCCTAGTGATGCTATGGTCTTCCTTTGTATTGTGTGATCATATATTTAGGATCCTGAAACAGTAATATGTGAATAAGAAAAGATCAACTTAATAAAATTTACAATGTCATGCATCATTATCTAATATCCGCTCATTGTTCAATAATTGAACAGTTGTTGATTGTTTTTATGTATGACATTGTATTCCTCAGATTGCAGTGATGATTTGCTTTGATTTTCTGTGGATGGATCATGAAGACCAGTTATTTGCAGTGAGACATTTATGCACTTGTATTCATTCATTGCCGGGTTATAGACTGTCTTAAAAGGTAAGATCCATTGTGGAGATCGTTGATAAAGTTCCTGATGATAGGTTTTGATCTTCCTTGTGTTGTGAGGTGACATTTCTTTAGTGAATAAGACAAGACCCACTTGATTAAATTATACAACATCACAGATCTGTATCTAATGTTTGAAGATTGTTAATAAAGTCCCTGATTGTTTTATGTTTAGGTTGCTGGCAGTTGTGAAATGTTCTGGTGCTGTTTTCCTCTGTTGACATGGACCATGAAGACATTGGTGGAAAAGTAGTAATGTATTTCCAGTATGACATTCAGGCACTTAGGCCAATATCCATTCATCAAATTACAAACTGAACACTCATGAAAAGAATAAAGTTTAAAAGTCAATTGAATACTTGTGCAGTATCAGAAATAGGACAAGGTGTTGGGCTTTTCCATACATCATGTCAATATTCCTAAATATTGGTTCTTGTTTGCATCTCAGTTAGGAATGTTATCAAGTTTTCCTGAAAGTATCAACTTCAATAAGTGAAACCAATCACAATCGTACTGTTGTAACATTTCAATCAAAAACCTTTATGTCAAGTATGAATATTCTATTATATAAGTATCTTTATCAAAGCAGGCACTTTATACACCATTGGCTCTTTTTAGAGTCTTCACAACTCTTCATGAGGTATTGACATGGTGCTACCACAAACGTTACATTCCTTTTCAACTCTTGGTTGCTTTGCATGTGTTTTGTGCTTGTTTGTATTTTGATTATTTGGACAGTGATGTTTGCTTAGACATCTACCTGTACGGCAAGGGCCAAGATGTCAGAAGAGTCTAGAATGCTTTCAAATCAGATGATGAAGGTACATCAGTTCATGTTACTTTTGTCAGGAAGTTTATGTCTTTAAATTATCTGCAGTGCCACTTGCCAACTACATAAACTGAATTATTCAAGCATTGTGTTACTTATTAGAATGAATTTTTAAACTTGTTTTTTTTTTTATTGTTTAAAGCTGTCCTGATATTCCTTGAAATAAGGCGATTACTGGAAATATATTTACATCTCAATGTTATAGCACAGGTTGTCATGAGGAATGGATGTGAAGTTCTGCTGTCAACATGACGATACTGAAGAAGTTATGGACAAGGGTAAGTAGAGTGAATTCTTTTTACTTGCATCTACTCGTTGCAAGATTTATCATGTGAATGAAATTAAATGGTTGTAATATCTCTTCTTTAATACAATTACAATACATTGCCTACTTCAAGACTGATGATGGTATAATTCTTGGATGTTGACATTTTTCTTGAAAATAAGAAATGAGCACATTGACTAAATTTAAACTTTGGAGACTTGTTCATTTTTATCCAATGTTGACTTGTATGTATACCTTGATTATATTCAGATTGTCAAGATGAGTTGCTCTGATGCAGCGCTCCTCCATTAACACAGACCAAGAAGACTTCAACGGAGGTGTGACTTTGGAAAGAGGAAGTGACATCTAAATATGGAATTTTATGGTAAGATCTTTTGTAGCTTAACTCAATACTTATGCAGCTTCAGAAATATCTTAAGGTGTATAACCCGAAGATGCAAAATTCTGCATCTCTTTAATAATTCTTGCATATAAGTATTCATTTTGAGAGGAAACCGTAATACCATAGTATGTGGACACGAAAGCAAAAATGTAGATATCGGATGTGCATCATAGAGCAATCCTCATCTGCAGGGCTTAGCCTGCAGCATCAGAGTCTAGCTTTACCCTGAAGACTATCAGAGAACCACTACAACTCGCAGAAAGAGATTTTTGATGTACATAGTCGTACTGCAACGTAAGCTTATTAGATTATATCTCCACCAAGTATGAAATCCTACCCGTACGATTCTTGTTCGCAAAATATTTTTTAAAAGCTTGTTTGCCAAAAAGTGATTCTACGTTTGTCAATTTGTATAAAAGTTTTCCCTTAGAATTAAAGGGATAAAATGAAGTTCATATGATTAAGAACGTTAACATTACTAAATTGATCTTTCTAGTCTCAAATACAACTTTAAACTTTAAAAATCATGGTGCATGTATACCTTTATAAATTGTCAGTTGTTTTTTGTTTCCTTGTGGTATTCGATGGTGATGATTGCTGAACAAACTGCCTGTGAGCGAGGATCAGGATGGCTTATCAAGGGGATGTTTTGCAGTCTATTGCTACGGGTGAAATAAGTTTACGTAATCATCCTTACTACTTTTGTGTGTGTTGTTAGTGTTTTGCAACTTGTGAAACAGCCAGCTGTACTTTTATAGATATCTTTAATCATAGTATTTTTAAAGATCCAAGAAACTTCAGTTAAGTTTATCAAAGCATATTATGGGAGTTTTTAAGTGAGCAATCTGCAATTTTTCAGCGTGTATTCATTTTTGTCGTATAAAAGGTTATCATCTGTGACATGCCATGATGTGAAGCTCCGCTGTCAACATGGACCATGAAGACACTGATGGAGTCTTGTCAGAGGGCCAGGAGAATGTCGTCTTTGTACTTGCATCTAATCATCACAAAGATGATGAGTGGAAGCTGTAGGTATGATTACTTCCAGAGTTGAAGAATTTAAAGAGGTTTTATTTAAAGAGTGTTTTTACACAATGTTAAATAACCTCATAATTTATATTAAATTATGGTAGTGTTAAAAATAATATTAAGTGTCAGTTGCAAAATATTTTTGAAGAAAAGGGTGTTGGTTTATGCAACCAATTGATTGTTTATTTGTCAATGAAACCTTCATGTTTAACAATTGTTTTTTACAGATAACGTTTGTGTCTCTGCTCAGCATCCTCATGAACTAAATGGTGTTACAGCTTGAAATAACGAATGGTGAGGAGGGCTTATATTGGGAAAGCAGTGTGTTCTTTCATGCAAAGGTATTAAAACAATATTTGCAAACAGTTATCTTAAATTTGAAGCCAGACATGATTGTGTGTCTGTAAACTGACAGCTCTTAACCTATGGGTGACTTAATTGGATAGATTTTGATGATTTGGTACTAAAAGTTTCGAGATAACAGATTATTGCTTGAATTATGTATAATTTTTACCTGAATGGATTTGCAATGTCTATAAATTCAATTTAAAAGTCTTGGTAAAGAATCGTAACCTAAAATTATACTTGTGTTTTTTTTCTTTTCTTTTTTATCACAGTTTGAGGTTTGTCAAGACAAGGTTATGTTCTGTCATCTGCAGTGTTAATGCAACTATTGCCTCACCAACATATTTCTCAAGGAGGGCTGTTCCTTCGCGATGATTACCCTCCATCAATTTTATCTGTGAAGTTCTTCATGACACTGTGAATTATTGGATTGGACACTTGTGAACACCCGAACTCTTGGATACTCTGTGGATGTAAACTGCATGCTGAACTAATTAATTTGTAGTTATTAGTTGATTGGAAAAACTTTTCCGGATTGACATTAGTGAGATAAACTATTTGACTTTCCAGAGCATGTGACCAACATTGAACAATTTATTTTGAGGTTGTTAGTTCAAACATATTTTCTCAGGGATCATCACGTATGCAACTTACAAACTTGGTCTGCAGCAAGCATGGATTCTCACAATGAAGTAGATTTGTAAGTTGGGTATTTTTACGCATTAAAGTGTTATATCAAAATAATCAAAACCCATGTGATATTTTTGGAAGAGCAGAGGACAGTGATTATGCCATTGTTCAGAAATTGTCAACTTGCGTGTAATGAGGTAATTCATTACAAGTAAGTGGACCGAATACATGTACATGTATTCACATGAAAGATTGCATGTTTGTAATGAGGTACTTCATTACATGCATGCAATAATAACATACTTGCAATGAAGTACCTCATTGCAAGTATGCATTAGTTTCATGCATGTAATGAAGTACCTCATTACAGGCATGAAACACTTAATTTGTAATGCAATGGCTCATTACAATTATAAAGACCACAAGCTTGTGTGTTTGGGTGCTGGTTATTATAAAGTTACATTGCTTCATTACTATCAGTAACTACTTTTGTAAGGTGAAATGAAGCATGCAGTTGTAAAATGGTTTACGTGTATCTGTAATTCATAAGTAGGCCTATAGTTAACATTGAGCGCTCATTACCAAGTATTTATGCCATAACTTTTGTTGAAGTATTTGAATTGCAATGCAAGTACAGCAGATAGATTACAAATTATCCTTTGGTTTAAATGTTCAATTTCTCTTGCCTGGTAGTTGAACATATTCATGTAAGGCTTATAGTGTGAAATAAATGCATACTACTGTGTGTCGATTATGTGAAACAAAAAACAATTGTGTCCTGAAGAAAGAACATTGTATTGTATTGTCCATTCCTCACTGTTCATTGTCCATGTCCTTTGTCCCCATTTTGTCCATTGTGTCCAATGGTGTACATTGTCCCCATGGTGTCTATTGTCCCCATGGTGTCTATTGTCCCCATGGTATCCATTGTCCCCATGGTGTCCATTGTGTCATTGTTTCTAATGAGTCCATTGTCCCCATGGTGTCTATTGTGTCATTGTTTCTATTGTGTCCATTGTCCCCATGGTGTCCATTGTTTTAATTCTATCAATTGTTTTATTTCTATCAATCGAAGAAATCTACCATTGTGTCCATTGTCCCCATGGTGTCCATTGTTTCAATTGTGTCCTGAAGAAAGAACATTGTATTGTATTGTCCATTCCTCACTGTTCATTGTCCATGTCCATTGTCCCCATGGTGTCTATTGTCCCCATGGTATCCATGTCCCCATGGTGTCTATTGTGTCGTTGTTTCCATTGTGTCCATTGTCTCCCTGGTGTCTTTTGTGTCCATTGTTTCCATGGTATCCATTGTCCCCATGGTGTCTAATGTGTCATTGTTTCCATTGTCCCATGTGTCCATTGTCCCCTTGGTGTCTATTGTGTCATTGTTTTAATTGTATCCATTGTTTTATTTATATCCTTTGTTTTATTTCTATCAATGGAAGAAATCTACCATCGTGTCCATTGTCCCCATGGTGTCCGTTGTATCCAATGTTGTATTTCTATCAATCGAAGGGCGAAGGGCGAAGGGCGAAGGGCGAAGGGCGAAGGGCGAAGGGCGAAGGGCGAAGGGCGAAGGGCGAAGGGCGAAGGGCGAAGGGCGAAGGGCGAAGGGCGAAGGGCGAAGGGCGAAGGGCGAAGGGCGAAGGACAAAGGACAAAGGGCGAAGGGCGAAGGGCGAAGGGCGAAGGGCGAAGGGCGAAGGGCGAAGGGCAAAGGGCAAAGGGCAAAGGGCGAAGGGCGAAGGGCGAAGGGCGAAGGGCGAAGGGCGAAGGGCGAAGGGCAAAGGGCGAAGGGCGAAGGGCGAAGGACGAAGGACGAAGGACGAAGGACGAAGGACGAAGGACGAAGGACGAAGGACGAAGGACGAAGGACGAAGGACGAAGGACGAAGGACGAAGGACGAAGGACGAAGGACGAAGGACGAAGGACGAAGGACAAAGGACAAAGGACAAAGGACAAAGGACAAAGGACAAAGGACAAAGGACAAAGGACAAAGGACAAAGGACAAAGGACAAAGGACAAAGGACAAAGGACAAAGGACAAAGGACAAAGGACAAAGGACAAAGGACAAAGGACAAAGGACAAAGGACAAAGGACAAAGGACAAAGGACAAAGGACAAAGGACAAAGGACAAAGGACAAAGGACAAAGGACAAAGGACAAAGGACAAAGGACAAAGGACAAAGGACAAAGGACAAAGGACAAAGGACAAAGGACAAAGGACAAAGGACAAAGGACAAAGGACAAAGGACAAAGGACAAAGGACAAAGGACAAAGGACAAAGGACAAAGGACAAAGGACAAAGGACAAAGGACAAAGGACAAAGGACAAAGGACAAAGGACAAAGGACAAAGGACAAAGGACAAAGGACAAAGGACAAAGGACAAAGGACAAAGGACAAAGGACAAAGGACAAAGGACAAAGGACAAAGGACAAAGGACAAAGGACAAAGGACAAAGGACAAAGGACAAAGGACAAAGGACAAAGGACAAAGGACAAAGGACAAAGGACAAAGGACAAAGGACAAAGGACAAAGGACAAAGGACAAAGGACAAAGGACAAAGGACAAAGGACAAAGGACAAAGGACAAAGGACAAAGGACAAAGGACAAAGGACAAAGGACAAAGGACAAAGGACAAAGGACAAAGGACAAAGGACAAAGGACAAAGGACAAAGGACAAAGGACAAAGGACAAAGGACAAAGGACAAAGGACAAAGGACAAAGGACAAAGGACAAAGGACAAAGGACAAAGGACAAAGGACAAAGGACAAAGGACAAAGGACAAAGGACAAAGGACAAAGGACAAAGGACAAAGGACAAAGGACAAAGGACAAAGGACAAAGGACAAAGGACAAAGGACAAAGGACAAAGGACAAAGGACAAAGGACAAAGGACAAAGGACAAAGGACAAAGGACAAAGGACAAAGGACAAAGGACAAAGGACAAAGGACAAAGGACAAAGGACAAAGGACAAAGGACAAAGGACAAAGGACAAAGGACAAAGGACAAAGGACAAAGGACAAAGGACAAAGGACAAAGGACAAAGGACAAAGGACAAAGGACAAAGGACAAAGGACAAAGGACAAAGGACAAAGGACAAAGGACAAAGGACAAAGGACAAAGGACAAAGGACAAAGGACAAAGGACAAAGGACAAAGGACAAAGGACAAAGGACAAAGGACAAAGGACAAAGGACAAAGGACAAAGGACAAAGGACAAAGGACAAAGGACAAAGGACAAAGGACAAAGGACAAAGGACAAAGGACAAAGGACAAAGGACAAAGGACAAAGGACAAAGGACAAAGGACAAAGGACAAAGGACAAAGGACAAAGGACAAAGGACAAAGGACAAAGGACAAAGGACAAAGGACAAAGGACAAAGGACAAAGGACAAAGGACAAAGGACAAAGGACAAAGGACAAAGGACAAAGGACAAAGGACAAAGGACAAAGGACAAAGGACAAAGGACAAAGGACAAAGGACAAAGGACAAAGGACAAAGGACAAAGGACAAAGGACAAAGGACAAAGGACAAAGGACAAAGGACAAAGGACAAAGGACAAAGGACAAAGGACAAAGGACAAAGGACAAAGGACAAAGGACAAAGGACAAAGGACAAAGGACAAAGGACAAAGGACAAAGGACAAAGGACAAAGGACAAAGGACAAAGGACAAAGGACAAAGGACAAAGGACAAAGGACAAAGGACAAAGGACAAAGGACAAAGGACAAAGGACAAAGGACAAAGGACAAAGGACAAAGGACAAAGGACAAAGGACAAAGGACAAAGGACAAAGGACAAAGGACAAAGGACAAAGGACAAAGGACAAAGGACAAAGGACAAAGGACAAAGGACAAAGGACAAAGGACAAAGGACAAAGGACAAAGGACAAAGGACAAAGGACAAAGGACAAAGGACAAAGGACAAAGGACAAAGGACAAAGGACAAAGGACAAAGGACAAAGGACAAAGGACAAAGGACAAAGGACAAAGGACAAAGGACAAAGGACAAAGGACAAAGGACAAAGGACAAAGGACAAAGGACAAAGGACAAAGGACAAAGGACAAAGGACAAAGGACAAAGGACAAAGGACAAAGGACAAAGGACAAAGGACAAAGGACAAAGGACAAAGGACAAAGGACAAAGGACAAAGGACAAAGGACAAAGGACAAAGGACAAAGGACAAAGGACAAAGGACAAAGGACAAAGGACAAAGGACAAAGGACAAAGGACAAAGGACAAAGGACAAAGGACAAAGGACAAAGGACAAAGGACAAAGGACAAAGGACAAAGGACAAAGGACAAAGGACAAAGGACAAAGGACAAAGGACAAAGGACAAAGGACAGGGATTTTCAAGGGATTTTCAGGGATTTTCAAGGGTTTTTCAGGGATTTTCAAGGGATTTTCAGGGATTTTCAAGGGATTTTCAGGGATTTTCAAGGGATTTTCAGGGATTTTCAAGGGATTTTCAGGGATTTTCAGGGATTTTCAAGGGATTTTCAGGGATTTTCAAGGGATTTTCAGGGATTTTCAGGGATTTTCAGGGGATTTTCAGGGATTTTCAGGGGATTTTCAGGGATTTTCAGGGATTTTCAGGGGATTTTCAGGGATTTTCAGGGATTTTCAGGGGATTTTCAGGGATTTTCAGGGGATTTTCAGGGATTTTCAGGGGATTTTCAGGGATTTTCAGGGATTTTCAGGGATTTTCAGGGATTTTCAAGGGATTTTCAGGGATTTTCAAGGGATTTTCAGGGATTTTCAAGGGATTTTCAGGGATTTTCAAGGGATTTTCAGGGATTTTCAAGGGATTTTCAGGGATTTTCAAGGGATTTTCAGGGATTTTCAAGGGATTTTCAGGGATTTTCAAGGGATTTTCAGGGATTTTCAGGGATTTTCAGGGATTTTCAGGGATTTTCAGGGATTTTCAGGGATTTTCAGGGATTTTCAGGGATTTTCAGGGATTTTCAGGGATTTTCAGGGATTTTCAGGGGATTTTCAGGGATTTTCAGGGGATTTTCAGGGATTTTCAGGGGATTTTCAGGGATTTTCAGGGGATTTTCAGGGATTTTCAGGGGATTTTCAGGGATTTTCAGGGGATTTTTAGGGATTTTCAGGGGATTTTCAGGGATTTTCAGGGGATTTTCAGGGATTTTCAGGGGATTTTCAGGGATTTTCAGGGGATTTTCAGGGATTTTCAGGGGATTTTCAGGGATTTTCAGGGGATTTTCAGGGATTTTCAGGGATTTTCAGGGGATTTTCAGGGATTTTCAGGGGATTTTCAGGGGATTTTCAGGGATTTTCAGGGGATTTTCAGGGATTTTCAGGGGATTTTCAGGGATTTTCAGGGGATTTTCAGGGATTTTCAGGGGATTTTCAGGGATTTTCAGGGGATTTTCAGGGATTTTCAGGGGATTTTCAGGAATTTTCAGGGGATTTTCAGGAATTTTCAGGGGATTTTCAGGAATTTTCAGGGGATTTTCAGGAATTTTCAGGGAATTTTCAGGAATTTTCAGGGGATTTTCAGGAATTTTCAGGGAATTTTCAGGAATTTTCAGGGGATTTTCAGGAATTTTCAGGGAATTTTCAGGAATTTTCAGGGAATTTTCAGGAATTTTCAGGGAATTTTCAGGAATTTTCAGGGAATTTTCAGGAATTTTCAGGGAATTTTCAGGAATTTTCAGGGAATTTTCAGGGAATTTTCAGGGAATTTTCAGGGAATTTTCAGGAATTTTCAGGGAATTTTCAGGAATTTTCAGGGAATTTTCAGGAATTTTCAGGGAATTTTCAAGGAATTTTCAGGAATTTTCAAGGAATTTTCAGGAATTTTCAAGGAATTTTCAGGAATTTTCAAGGAATTTTCAGGAATTTTCAAGGAATTTTCAGGAATTTTCAAGGAATTTTCAGGAATTTTCAAGGAATTTTCAGGAATTTTCAAGGAATTTTCAGGAATTTTCAAGGAATTTTCAGGAATTTTCAAGGAATTTTCAGGAATTTTCAAGGAATTTTCAGGAATTTTCAAGGAATTTTCAGGAATTTTCAAGGAATTTTCAGGAATTTTCAAGGAATTTTCAGGAATTTTCAAGGAATTTTCAGGAATTTTCAAGGAATTTTCAGGAATTTTCAAGGAATTTTCAGGAATTTTCAAGGAATTTTCAGGAATTTTCAAGGAATTTTCAGGAATTTTCAAGGAATTTTCAGGAATTTTCAAGGAATTTTCAGGAATTTTCAAGGAATTTTCAGGAATTTTCAAGGAATTTTCAGGAATTTTCAAGGAATTTTCAGGAATTTTCAAGGAATTTTCAGGAATTTTCAAGGAATTTTCAGGAATTTTCAAGGAATTTTCAGGAATTTTCAAGGAATTTTCAGGAATTTTCAAGGAATTTTCAGGAATTTTCAAGGAATTTTCAGGAATTTTCAAGGAATTTTCAGGAATTTTCAAGGAATTTTCAGGAATTTTCAAGGAATTTTCAGGAATTTTCAAGGAATTTTCAGGAATTTTCAAGGAATTTTCAGGAATTTTCAAGGAATTTTCAGGAATTTTCAAGGAATTTTCAGGAATTTTCAAGGAATTTTCAGGAATTTTCAAGGAATTTTCAGGAATTTTCAAGGAATTTTCAGGAATTTTCAAGGAATTTTCAGGAATTTTCAAGGAATTTTCAGGAATTTTCAAGGAATTTTCAGGAATTTTCAAGGAATTTTCAAGGAATTTTCAGGAATTTTCAAGGAATTTTCAGGAATTTTCAAGGAATTTTCAGGAATTTTCAAGGAATTTTCAGGAATTTTCAAGGAATTTTCAAGGAATTTTCAGGAATTTTCAGGAATTTTCAGGAATTTTCAGGAATTTTCAGGAATTTTCAAGGAATTTTCAGGAATTTTCAGGAATTTTCAAGGAATTTTCAGGAATTTTCAAGGAATTTTCAGGAATTTTCAAGGAATTTTCAGGAATTTTCAAGGAATTTTCAGGAATTTTCAAGGAATTTTCAGGAATTTTCAGGAATTTTCAAGGAATTTTCAACTACTACTATTACTACCATTACTACTATATTATTACTATGTTGCAAGATACTTTTTACAAGTATTTAACTTTGCTATTTCTGACCTTTGACCTCTGACATGACCTTTGACCTCTGACATGACCTTACCCCTGAACTTTAACCTTTGACCCCTCAAAAAACGTTTATCTCACGTTTTGAACAGTTTGTATGGGTTTCTCTTTTTCTATTGAAATTATCGACTCAAATAAGTAAGTCTAACACTAATAGTTTATTTCTTTTTTTCTTTATTTTAATGACTCAATAAGTAAACAGCACAACAAAACATACTTTATTTAAATGTTGAAATGCATTTAAAAAATAAACAATTATTGTTCAACTTAGTTTTACTACAAGAATTTAACTTGAAAAGTTTTTAAACAAAATCAAAATTTAACACAAGGGTGGAGGGGTAAATTATTGCAAGGGAAATTGACAAATAAATGCAAGGATTGAAGTGAAGAAAAACAAAGATGGAAGTGGTAAGTGTTAGGCTGGACGTGGTGCATACATCGAAAATAATCGCAAAGATGGAAGTGGTAAATTTGTGCAAGGAGGGAAGTGATAAATAGGTGCAAGGGTGGAAATGTTACAAGGGTGGAGGGGTAAATGAACGCAAGGAGGGAAATGAAAAAAATGCAAGGATTGAAGCGAGAAAAAAGATATGTGCAAGGAGGAAATGGGTACCGTACATATAATAATAATACAATAAGTGCAAGGTTGGAGGTTGTTCATACGTTCGAGGAGGAAACTAATAAATATGTGCAAGGCTGGTGGCGATGCATACTGCAAGGAGGGAAATGGAGAATAAACGCTAAGATGGAGGTGGTAAATTCGTGCAAAAAGGGAACTGATAAATAAGTGTAAGGCTGGAGGTAGCGCAAGCGTGCAAGGAGGAAAATGAAAAATAGACACAAAGATGGAAGTGGTCAATTTGTGCAAGGAGGGACGTGATAAATAAGTACAAGGCTGGAAGTGTTACTAAGATAGAAGTGGTCAATTCGTGCAAGGAGGGAACTGATAAATAGGTGCAAGGCTGGTGGTGGTGCAAACGTGCATGTAGGGAAATGGAGAACTTAGATGGAGGTGGTTAATTCGTGCAAGGAGGGACGTGATAAATAAGTACAAGGCTGGAAGTGTTACTAACGTGCAAAGAGGTAAATGCAAAATAAACGTAAAGATGGAAGTGGTCAATTCGTACAAGGAGGGAACTGATAAATAAGTGCAAGGCTGGTGGTGGTGCAAACGTGCAAGGAGGGAACTGATAAATAGATGCAAGGCAGGTGGTGGTGCATCGTGCAAGGAGGGACGTGATAAATAAGTACAAGGCTGGAAGTGTTACTAACGTGCAAAGAGGTAAATGCAAAATAAACGTAAAGATGGAAGTGGTCAATTCGTACAAGGAGGGAACTGATAAATAAGTGCAAGGCTGGTGGTGGTGCAAACGTGCAAGGAGGGAACTGATAAATAGATGCAAGGCAGGTGGTGGTGCATCGTGCAAGGAGGGACATGATAAATAAGTACAAGGCTGGAAGTGTTACTAACGTGCAAAGAGGTAAATGCGAAATAAACGTAAAGATGGAAGGGGTCAATTTGTGCAAGGAGGGAACTGATAAATAGATGCAAGGCAGGTGGTGGTGCATCATGCAAGGAGGGAAATGGAGAATTAACGCTAAGATGGAGGTGGTAAATTCGTGCAAGGAGGGAACTGATAAATAGGTGCAAGGCTGGTGGTGGTGCAAACGTGCAAGGAGGGAAATGGAGAATAAACACTTAGATGGAGGTGGTCAATTCGTGCAAGGAGGGACGTGATAAATAAGTGCAAGGCTGGAAGTGTTACTAACGTGCAAAGAGGTAAATGCAAAATAAACGTAAAGATGGAAGTGGTCAATTTGTGCAAGGAGGGAACTGATAAATAGGTGCAAGGCTGGTGGTGGTGAAAACGTGCAAGGAGGGAACTGATAAATAGATGCAAGGCAGGTGGTGGTGCATCATGCAAGGAGGGAAATGGAGAATTAACGCTAAGATGGAGGTGGTTAATTCGTGCAAGGAGGGAACTGATAAATAGGTGCAAGGCTGGTGGTGGTGCAAACGTGCAAGGAGGGAAATGGAGAATAAACACTTAGATGGAGGTGGTTAATTCGTGCAAGGAGAGACGTGATAAATAAGTGCAAGGCTGGAAGTGTTACTAACGTGCAAAGAGGTAAATGCAAAATAAATGTAAAGATGGAAGTGGTCAATTCATGCAAGGAGGGAACTGATAAATATGTGTAAAGCTGGAGGTAGTGCAAGCGTGCAAGGAGGAAAATGGAGAATAGACACAAAGATGGAAGTGGTCAATTTGTGCAAGGAGGGACATGATAAATAAGTGCAAGGCTGGAAGTGTTACTAACGTGCAAAGAGGTAAATGCAAAATAAACGTAAAGATGGAAGTGGTCAATTTGTGCAAGGAGGGAACTGATAAATAGGTGCAAGGCTGGTGGTGGTGAAAACGTGCAAGGAGGGAACTGATAAATAGATGCAAGGCAGGTGGTGGTGCATCATGCAAGGAGGGAAATGGAGAATTAACGCTAAGATGGAGGTGGTAAATTCGTGCAAGGAGGGAACTGATAAATAGGTGCAAGGCTGGTGGTGGTGCAAACGTGCAAGGAGGGAAATGGTGAATAAACACTTAGATGGAGGTGGTAAATTCGTGCAAGGAGGGACGTGATAAATAAGTGCAAGGCTGGAAGTGTTACTAACGTGCAAAGAGGTAAATGCAAAATAAACGTAAAGATGGAAGTGGTCAATTCGTGCAAGGAGGGAACTGATAAATAGGTGCAAGGCTGGTGGTGGTGCAAACGTGCAAGGAGGGAAATGGAAAATTAACGCAAAGATGGAAGTGGTCAATTGGTGTAATGAGGGAAGTGATAAATTTCATAAATGCGAGGATGGAGGTGGTACACATGTGCAAGGAGGGAAATGGAAAATAAACGCAAAGATGAAACTGGTCAACATATGCAAGGATGCAAGTGACAAATTAGTGCAAGGTTGGAGATGGTACATATGTGCAAGGAGGTAACTGGAAAATAAACGAAAAGATAGAAGTGATAGAATCGTGCTGGGGGGAAATGGAAAAAAAATTGCAAGGATTGTGATAAATGTCTGGGAGGAGGGAATGATAAATGAGTGGGGATATAGATCCAATGATGAATGAATGAAAAAAGGAGGGTGTGAAATTGTGAAGCATTTAAAAACAGAGCACTTTTTTACCACATAGGCTCAATACTTTTTGAAAAGGTAAATTTCTAACACTACCATTTGAAAATTTCATTTAATGAAACTAACAGCAGTAGTACTTAACATGTATCTAAAGGGAGCGTCTCAAATGTCAGAAGCATTCCAATCTCGACAGTGGGGCCAGGCTTCTCATATCAGTGTGTAAAATTCTACGATAACTTCAAATTTTGTTTTTAGCTTTAATTTTGTTCTAAAAAATATAGTGACTGAGTGATTTGTGGATAACTTACATATACGCCTATTGGGCCCTATTTGGTTATATGAACAATCTTCATAGTTTTGCCACAACTATATAGTTTTTGCATGATAAAGCTAGCACAAAACTGGAGATAACCAACACAACTGAGATTAATAAAAGTCCAAACATGATCACAACTGTCAAGTGGGTTAGAGCATGCAAAGATGGAAGTAGTAAAGGCTCAGAAGAGCAGAACATCCAAACAGGGTATATCTGCTATCCGCTGGGAACTTGGGGGTATTCCCAACGGCCAGGGACATGTTCTCTTTTTAATATTTGAATTGAGATGCTCCCTTTCAAATGTCAAAAGTAAAGTATGTACCATTTTTTATATTCACAAAGAATTTTAAACGGCAAAATACGTTACCGGTAAGCTTAATCCATTTTGTTAAACCAGTTAATGTTACATATTATATACCACACACACATCCTTGTAATCTTGATGGAACATGCATTGTGTTTCATCAATTATTTGAAGCGTAATTACTGCAATTAGAATTTTCATTGTGTAGGGTGGACGGGTTTCCATGTGTACTATGTATTTATTGTGACAAAATTTCAAATGACAAGGATCTATGTGTGAGTTGTTATAAAACAAACAATGAATGCATTTTGTTCATGCAATCAAATAGTCCAGATTACACTTCTTGATTATATTCTGCAACAATGCTGTATAGATGTTTCGCAATAAGGTTCATCTGCAAAAACCTTATCATTTCCAGTATTTTTAAATGTATTTCTGGTTTGCTGAATTAACCATAGAAAGCCAAAAAGGTATGTACACCGAAATGTTTTATAACTGTTTTAAATTCCTTCTTGGAGTACATGTAAAATGAAATACAGTTTTATATTTTGTCAATACCTTATCTTGCTGGCATTTTGGGGAAACTTAACAAAGACACTATGAAGTTTCCTGCCATGTTTATGTGGGCTCTGAAAAGAATATTAGCATCATCTTAAAAGTAAAATGTCAAATATTATTATATACTGTATAAGTACACCATTGCAAGCAGTTTAATTTAATCGGTTTAAAATTTTGCCAATATTATCCTGGTTAGGTTAGTCTAAAGCAGGGCCACCACGTGCAGGTCCCAGGATACCAGCCCCACGACGCTTTCCGTATCTTTGAGGCCATCGTACTCCTTTCGAAGCGTCCGGTCCGCCACCCCGAGAACCAGGGCAGTCCCCTCAACGTACTAACGCGGTCCCTGGCCCCACGGCCTAGACCAGGAACTACTCCCGTTTGGTCAACCATGATTGTGATAACCCCAATACCATCTCATGGGGTAAGAGGAAGCATGACGCACCTTTAAGATCAACCACCAGCTGTTACCCTGGCCGGAAGTGGAACCCCACATGCCACGTGCAAGTGTCCAGGTCCCTTTGGCAAGTCGGAATTTCCGTGTTTCGCCGCCCATCATTCCGAACTAATCGAATCTCCGCCCTTCCAATCGAATCTCCGCACAACCAATCGTATCTCCGCACAACCAATCGAATCTCCGCACAACCAATCAAGTCTCCGCACAACCAATCGAATCTCCGCACAACCAATCGAGTCTCCGCACTACCGCAGCTCTAATAAGATCTCCAATTTCATTGTTCAAAAAACGTGTATGTGCTTGCTTGCAATGGTGTACTTATTTACAAGATATTAACTGTATAGTGCTGCAAAAACAGCCCACTATACGACGATTACAGAAAACATCAAACTAATACATCTAGATATACTACAATAACAGAAAACATCAAACTAACACATCTACATTATCTTACAGAATTAAAGATAACAAATTGCAGTTGTTCATTTGAGATGTCAGTGCAGTGCTCTCCTTTATACCCTGCAGCCTTCAAGAAGTCACTCTCCTGCACTTGATTTCAGGAAACATCTACATCTCTGGCTCCATCTCTGGATGTGAAAGGTTGAAGTTTACAAATTGTAAGAAAGCCAACAATTTCAATGTGCAAAAATCTCTTGCATTGGGTTATTAAAAACTGGGGAGGACCCCCTCCCAAAGTGCTGGATGGTATCATTGTTTCGTAACAGTGTCTATGGATGGAATGCTTTACGACATCATTGTTTTGTTTCTTGGTTTTTAGAAATTGTTTTCAATATCCTATAATTTCATAAAATAAATTCAGCTCATTTAAAAAAAGTTTTTGCCTAACAAGTCCTTGACATTCAAACTCAATTAGTGTTAGTGTTTGTTCAAAATTATGGCTAGTAAAACATTTAAGCCACTGGAATGAAGTCTATTATTTGAAAAATAGTTCTGCTCCAATTACAAGGTCTATTCTCCATGTACTCAATTCTTGAAAAGACAATCTGTCAACACTTTTAATTTAAAGGATTAGATATGTTTCCTTTTATTTGTCAATTTTTTTGAAGTTGGGTCACCACAAAAATGTTTGAAATAAAACTTGATTTTTACTACCATGTTTTAGTTGATACACATCAGCCCTCCATCCAGTCTAGTTGTACTCCTCCTATGTATGTTCATTCAGGCCTTGCTGAGGAATTGACACTGATGAATGAAGTGCTACCTCACTAAACAACACTCATCAGACAAAGTGAATGACATGGATCCTGTAGGTGCAGTGTCATCTTGCAGTTGCACTGTCTGTAAAGTAAAGCGATCGATTCTTGAATAAGTATTGTGTTTTAACAAATAGTAATGTCTTTAAATGGTTCTGATTGAACAAACTAAAGAAAATTGTTCCTTCTTCCTTAAGAGTACAACATATTGCTTGAAGTTTTTTACACCCACACAAATCTTTCACATCTGAAACTTCCAAAGCAAGAGTACTGAGCATTTGTATCTAAAATATTACAACCATGTAGCATTATCGGAGTTGTAGGTTAATATGATATAAAATAGAAGGCTTAATCAGCTCTGTAAACAGTCATTGATTTTAAAAAGAAAATCTGAAAGTGTAAGACATCTAATTAATGACATTTATCTAAATTTTGTCCCTATTTCTGTTTGCTCTATGGATGAAAGTTTGCAGGCCTAAAAACTGTTGTACTTTGACTGGACATTTAAAAAAAAAGCTTCCGGTTTGGGATTTTTTGTTGGAAACAGTCAAAGTCATAATATTCAATGTTCACAGAGAATCTTGTTAACACTAAAACACATAAGAACTGATCATAACTTCATCTTACAAAAGTCTGTAATAAACTCTGTAGTAAAGTTACCTGTATATGAACTCCATTAATGCTTGGTATCTTTCCCAGCTAGATCAAGGTTTCATGTCAAACTATTCTGTCCAGGAGCAGCTGCTGAAAAGACAAGGGATAAAGATATAGGCATGTTAAAAGAGAATTAAATTCACTCCAGACACATAATGGGATAGTTGGTTTTCTTATCTGTCCTATTTAAGATGTAGAGTTCTTAAACTAAGCCGTTTCCAAATTAGCGGCTTTGGCTATGGCTGCGGCTATTGCTATGGGTTGCTTAGGATGTCCTATACTTCCAGGCATGATGATGCGGCAATCTAGCCATAGCTGTAGCTGTACCTGCCAATCATACACGGCCTAACATCAAGATCTAGCGCTTTCAGATTCACACTAAGACAAGCATATCCAATGAAAGATTTAAATACGTCAGAAACACAAAGCAATACCTAATTCTTCTTTGCCATCTTGTTCTGTACGCGAACAACTACCAAAGGTTTTGTCCGATGAGGTTGGGGAATGACTCAAGGTGTGACACAAGGCTATTAGTGAGACACTAAGGCATCATGTTTTATTCACATGGTCTCAACATGTGTAAGGTAAGGTTAAGTGTTTCCTGTATCCTTGATGTATCAAAACCAACTCTCAGCTTTGCGGTAAATTTGCCTTCCATCTACAAGCTTTCTGAATGACTGTGGACTAACAGTTAACTAAAAAAAATCATTTTGCTTAAGCTTTTGCTTGATTCAAGTGGCATTGTTTGATTGTTAATTTGTGTGCTAAAGACCATTTCAGCCAACTGAAATATGCTGTTTAAACCTTAGGTTTCAGCATGTGCAATCTACTCAATTCTTTTAGACGCTTTTCTTTTTGTGAAAACTTCAATATCTGGGAGAGTAGTTTTTACAGCAAGAATGTTGTGCAGATAGTTGCATTGTATAAATATCTTCTTATAGAAACTGACTTTTCCCTGTTTGAATCCAGCTGTATTGCTGTAGCTGTAGAGATGGCAAACTGAAAACCTGTCTGATGTCACCGAACACTCTACGAAGGGGGCCTGTGATGTTGGTGCACCGTTTATTAGAGGTTGACACTTGCTTCAAGGCTTATAACTGTAAGATAAAAAATCAATGGTCACATTATTTCTTTCCTTTAAAAAACAATCAATAGCTGAACATAAAATTGCTTCACAATGTCTTAAAAACACAACACTTCCACATAAGTAAATGCACCTTTATCACTCTGCAAAATCCTTGTCAGGTTCCATGAAAACAACATGGCAACAATAATTCCTATACTCATTTCATACATTTAAAGGGTGCCTGACTATTTTTTCTTCCAAGCTCATTTTGGTCACACTGATTTATATGGAACAGAAACAAAATAGTGGCACTGTGATAATGGTATATAGATCTTAAGATCAATCAGACAAAATATAAACCAACAAAAATGTGTGCAAAAATTACATATCAACTTTTAACCAAAAGCACATGTTTTGCCTTCATTATTATTTGAAGATATATAACCGATATGTTTTGGGGGGCTCAATTTTTTGATATGAAATCCATGGTACGGTTTATACTTGACAAGTGCAAAAGTGAAGGCAATTTTACTTGTTCTTGGCTGTACACTTTTAAGCATTGCTGAAATTCACAATTTTTTTGTCTTTATTGAAAACTGGAGGATGAGATTGATATCAGTTTGAGCTATTCATGACAAGATTGGTATTACATGTTTTGTTCTGGCAAAGTTGCATTTTAGTCTTAAGTCACTAGAGTTGAGTCTGGATCTGAGTCTGGATCTGAGTCTTGAGTCACTAGGGTTGAATCTGAGACAGGTAATGAGACACCAGACCCTCAATTATTAAGGTGAAGGATCTTCTTATCTTACTGGTCAACATCCAGACAGCTTGAGTAATTTTTAACAAATGTTTTGTGCTGGCAAACATTTTCAACAAGTGAATCCTATAACTGAACTTCTGGTTGTAAAAGCAGCCTTAATAGATGTATGCTTATCACGATGTACATTTGCAATTTGGTACTGATGAAAAAGGTGGGTCAAAGCCTGAAACTAAACTAAAATTACCTTTTTGTTGTAATTTACTTATCAACTCAAGTCTTCAATACACAATTTGTTGCATTTTGCCTTCCAAGCATTCATGAAAACCATCCAGAACTTGCAGATTATCCAGAGAAATAATTGCTAAAAGCATGCATCTTACAACTTTGAAAAAGAGAGCGTATTCACCTTTATTGAGCCATTTACACATCAGCCTTGCATCCTTTCACTCTCCTAAGGAACATCATGTCTGTCTGACTGGGTACTGATGGAAAGTGGTCAGGGTGGTAAAAGTCATCAGGTGATGATGGTTGGACTGTCAGCTGGAAGATTACAACATTAAAATAGAAAATTAAATCAAGAACTACATTTTACAGTTGGAGTTTATCATGAAGCCAAAAAAAAACATTACATTTTATCTGTGGATGATGCATTTCCATCAATATTCCTTGATTGATGCATACATTTTCAAGAATTATCATTTCAGTAAGTGACAAATCCTTCAGTTTTGGGTTGAAAAAATCAGGGTATGCCATTTTATACATTGAAATACATGTGCTAAATACAAGTGATCTGACTATAAAGCTAAGCCCATTCATGAAGTGATAAATCCCTGTGTGCATTGTTTTGTTGCTCTGCACACAGAGCTTTTTTTTTTGGAAAGAAGTGAGAACTTAATTTAATCATTATTAAAACTAGTGAAAAAATCAGCATATTGAAGATGATTATTTGATTATTTGGGTCGTAAAATAGTGACAGTATTTTTCTTAAACCTTTGGGAAAAAAACCTTTACGCTTCCAGTTTGAGCTATGGTGAACTTAATTCTTGGGAGACAATCTGTATCATATTTTTCTCAAAGACATCAAAGTTCATCATGAAGCCACAACCAAATATAAGATGTTTTCTCTGATGAGCGTTGCATCTCCATCAATATTCCTCAATTGGTTGCATGAGTTTTCGATGAAAGACCATCATTTCACAACGTCACAAATCCGTTTTGACAAATCCTGGTTTGAATTTCATGCATAGAAACACATGGCAATGGTGTGGTGGCTGATACATGGGATTTGACTGTAAGGATAAGCACACTCATGAAGTGATAAATCCCTGTGTGCATTGTTTTGTACATCACTCTGCGCACAGATCGCCTTGGTCACTTTCAACAGGTGCTAACATTTAATAAATTTTATTAGGGGGGGGGGTTGAAATATAATTTCAGCACTTTTCTAATTAAACCCTGTATGCTTCAATTTTCTGCAATGATGCAATTTATCTTCTTGTCAGCTAACATGTATCACAGTTTTGTCAAAGACATTGGTAAAAACCCTTTATAATTTCAGTTTGAGCTATAGTTGGAGCTATAATGTACCAGACTTTTGTCAAAGACTTTGCATTATAAATAGTTTGTACACGCGGAGTCTCAACTTGGTCGTCTGTACTCAACTTTACTAAGTCGCTTCTCAATTATGTGCAGCGTGCGTGTCATGTAACTTTTTCGCAGTAACGCACGACCGATTTAGCGCGTAGGGGCAGATACCCAGTGTGTGTCAGTGCAAGTTTACGAGTGCCATCCACACAATGCATGCACAATCCGCATATAGTACCTGTACTTATTCTTCGGGTAGAAAGTGTATTAGTTTAATAAAAACAATAAAAAAGTTCCCATCATCTTCCATAGGACCTGAAGTACCAGGTACTCATGTGACAAAGGACTGGTGCCTGTGAAGAAAGAGACGGCCGTATATACACAACGCATTGACAGCAGTGCTTGCACTGCACTGGCATACTTGTTTTTTAACAAAAAACTAACAGAGTACAACAAATTGCCTCAAGTTTTTTACACCCATACAAGTCTTTCACATCTGAAACTTCCAAAGCAAGAGAACTCTTTTGCATGGGTTATTAAAAGTTGAAGCTTCCGGTGTGGGATTTTTGTTGGAAAACAGTCAAAGTCATATTCAATGTTTACAGAGAATCTTGTTAACACTAAAACACATAAGAAGTGATCATAACTTCATCCTCCAAAAGTCTGTAATAAACTCTGTAAAGTTACCTGTATACGGACTCTATTAATGCTTGCTATCTCTCCAAGCTAGATCAAGGTTTCATGTCTAACAATTCTGTCCAGGCAGACACATAATGGGATCGTTTGTTTTCTTCTTTGTCCTATCTAAGATGTAGAGTTCTTAAACTAAGCCGTATCCAAATTAGCGTCTATGGCAACGGTTGATGCTACAGGTATTTAAGTTTTCCTGTAATTGAGCAGATTATTACTTTGCTTATCATGTCAAGAATTTATTATTGCAATGCACTGTTTGCTGGTCTTCCCCAATCTAGCATTGCCCCCTTACAGAGAGTCCAAAACTGTGTGGCAAGGATCCTCACAGGTACTAGAAAGTTTGACCATATAACTCCGGTTTTGATGGAACTTCACTGGCTTCCAATCAAGTATTGAATAATGTACAACTGTGTTTGCTTGTTTATTAATGTTTTCATGATCAGTGTCCCCAGTATTTAAATGAATTGATTTCCAGTACCAGATCCGTTTCTCAAAGGACCACTCGCATGTCGCAAGATGCGACGAGGTTGCACTGTCTTATCATGAAGTTACCCATGTACAGTGACAGAGCATTTTCATCGGTTCCCCCTCGGGAGTGGAATAAGCTAAACAGGACTATTAGAGAAGCCGAGTCTGTTGGTCAATTTAAATCAGCAATTAAAACTCATCTTTTTAAAAAAGCATTTTTAACATAATTGACTGCATCTTTTTGTCTTGCATTCGGGTGTATATTTACCGATTTTTAGACTTATAGACCTTCATGATGCCACCGTCTTGGTCATTTCCTTCGTATCCTGTAACGTGAACATTTATGAAAGTATTTCTTTGCACGTGGGGGAACTGGGCTGTTTTGTTTTCTTCCAGCCTCGGTTTTATGTTACACTTTTTTGTATGAGAGAAGATCAGGATGGGTCTGATTCAGGGTCTATTCCTGTGTGTGCAATTGTTTTTTAGTTACTTGTATGTTTCATAGATATGCTGTTTGTGTGGAATGTTTTTTTTATCTTGTCACATAGGCCTAATGCCTGTTTCGAGCTTTGTGCCTTGCTTCACACTTGCTTGCTTATAGAGTTTTAGCTTGGGCTTTATGTCTTTTAATTTCAATTTGTTTTTTGGTCTTATGTATTTTAAAACTTTTATGTATTTTAAAATGTTTATTCTTGTATCTTTTTAAAACTTTACTGTATTTTTTAAGCCTTAATCTAAATCTATTTTTCTGGTGTTAAGTCTTTTTGGAAAGGGAATAGGAGCATGATTTTTTTTATGGATGGGCGCTATATAAATTTTAACATTATAATTATTATTACAGGTTGTCCTTTACTTCAACGCATGATTATACTATGCATTCAAGGATGTTTCAGCTCTATAAGCAGTCATTGATTTCAATAAAAACTGTGCATGTTAGACCTCACACAGGCTATTCATTTATTTCCAGTGTTTGTCAAAATGATGGTGTTTTAAATTCATAAAAGTAGGCAAAAGACTAAAAGCATAAACATAAAGCGAAAGGTAAAAACTTGACTCAACTTCCACCTATAATCTACTCAAGTCTTCAAGGTATTCAAATCACAGTAAACAAATTACAATGTACACAGCGAGCCTTTTAGATAATGAAATACATTAGAACTGATCGTAATTACATCCTACCAAGGTCTTTTACAAAAGAACTATAATTACCTTGTCTGCATCCAGTTGTTTCACTCTCTTGAGATGAGTGTTTCAGTCTCTCTTGCTGTAGAGATGACAATTCCGCTGCAGGTTGAAAATATCATCTGTAATTGTCTGTAGAAGAAAACAATTCTTGCATCAGTTGTTTCTATAGCTAAGATGTGATTGTTTGTACATAAATACTTTCAATCCTTAAACACAATGTACAATTATGATTGATAATACACTGGTGACTTTTAAAATCTAAGACTTTTTAAATGTTTGAAGTGTCGTGATGCTTCCAGACATTTGTTTGCATCCATTCTTATCATCTTGCCTTTCAAGGTAAAAGAAATAACAATCTGTATGCCTCTAATCCAAATCCAAAATAACACAAGTGAGTTCTGGCTGTTGTATCTTATATACATGTAAGCACATACCTCTTTTTATTTCATTCTACACAATATGGCAATAATATGATCATCTAATAAACCCTTGCACAGGAGTTAAACAGAGAGAAACAAGTTTGCCTATTTCAAAATTGTTCAGCTTCTTTGTCTTTCCTTCTTTGGGGCAAAAACTGTATTGTAAATATGATTGCCTTTTGATGTTTGAAATTGACAAAAGGACCACTTCAACCAACTCAAAGAAATTGAGGTGAAACTATTTACTTTCAATATTCTGCATTCTTTTACTCCACTCACGAGTATCTTTTGGATTTTTGTTGCTTTGTATAATCTACATGTACACCTCCTCATGAAATGAGAACATCCCATTCTTCATCCAACAAATGTCTTAATAAAGGAGTTTAATTAACCTGTTTTGAGCCTTGCGTCAGTTTACATCACTCCCCCAAGAAGTATTCTCATGATGGACTCCCTGTAGAACTGATGATGAGGACTGTCCAGCTAATAACACTAAGCAAGCTACACAAAGATTCCATGAGTTGTTTTAGGTGATGTCAGCTTGTTGGTTACTGAAGGTTCAAACTATACATCAAGTTGCATTGTCTGTAATATATAACAATTATTGCTTGTATGTTAGTTCTAAACATATAAATTAATTGTACAAATTCAAGACATGCACTCTTTTTACTTGACTCCTTGCATGTCACGTCCCCTGGTAGTCAACGCCCTAAGCATGTAATAATGCCACGTCACCTAAAATTTGTACTACACTGTATAACACACAGGGGCATCGACTCCCAAAATGGCGCAGCCAAAATTATTGTGATGACAATGTCAGGTGAATTGGGTCAATACATGGTAAAATATTCGGTAGTTATTGGAAAAGAAAGTTCACTTTTGTTGTTGCTGTTGTTGTTGGTTTAGAGGGTTTTTCTAATAAAAAGGCTATTTTTCTACAATTTTTAATGCAGTCATGCACCAGAAAGCCACGCTTGAATTATTAATATCTTATTTGTTTTGTCTTGTAAGCATCAAACGTATCGCAACAATGAAAGGAAATCATAGTTTTCTTGAAAACACAAGCACCCTTTCAGTAAACTACTCCAGTTTTAAAGACAAGGAAAGGATTTGGAAATATTGGTGGGAAATGGTTAGTTTCATCTGAAAGCTCGTTGATTAATAAGTTCATATCAGTATATACCAATACTCAAGAAAAATATATGGTTATGAGTAAATATTGTACACTCTTAAGTAAATTGTATTTGTACCTTTGACTTGTGTGTGAGCATGCATACATTTTTATAAATAGATCTTTTTAGAAGGTCAAGTTTCTTGAAAAATTTGTATAGGAGTTCACGCTTGTGTAGTGAATTATCTCCTTCTGATACAAATTAGGCCCAAATTAGGCCGCATTCATTTGAACTCCTAACACAGGTTTCACAATTAACCATGTTAGTTCAAAACCTAGTTACCAGTGAATCCAATGACGGACATCAAAATCGTGAACGTTCCAAAGAACGTCGTTATCGAAATTCTTCTGGTTCACGCAGCAGATCAAAACACCAATACAAGGACCAACCACGGGCTGGTTCCGAATGCTGGTAACACTGGCGGTTTGGCAACAAAGCACTAAAATGTGTAAAACCATGTAGTTTTGTTGAAAACTCACAAACTCAGGAAAACTAAGACGCCAGCAACTAAAGATGACGAGTAATTCTGGCAAACATCAAAGTCGTCTGTTCTATATCACTGATAGAATATCGGGTACTAGATTTTTGGTTTACACGGGTGCCGAAGTAAGCATGTTGCCGCCCACTAAGATGTATAAAAAGAACTCTAGTCCTTATACTTTACAAGCAGTAAACAAATCCACTATTGCAACATTTGGTGAAAAGTCCATGACATAGGCTTAAGACGAGCTTACAAATGGATTTTCATTATCGCTGAAGTTCCATTTCCAATAATTGGTGCAGACTTCTTGAGGCAATTTTCATGATTGTAGACATTCGAAAACATAAGCTGATTGACTCTCAAACTGAACTCGAGATTTCTGGTAACAAAACTTTAGCTCTGTCTCCAAAGCCGATGTTTTCAATTCCCGAAACAGATAAGGTATTCCTTCATTTACTTAATCAGTTCCCGGAATTAACGTGACAAAATTATGATGAGACTGCTATCAAGCACACCGTTACACATCACATTCGCACTAGGGGCCCCCGGTATAGTCTAGACCGCGACGACTTGCCCCAAACAAATTGCCAACTGCTAAAGTGGAATTCAATCACATTTTAGAGTTTGGCATAATTCGTCCATCTGAAAGTGCTTGGTCATCACCTTTGCATATGGTAAAAAAAAAAACGGGAGATTGGAGACCTTGTGGTGATTATCGTGCTTTGAACAATATCACATTTCCAGGCGACCCTATTCTGCACATCCACGATTTCACTGCTTCATTACAAGGCATGAACATTTTTTCAAAGATCGATCTTGTTAAGGCCTACCACCAAATTCCTATTGAGATATCAGACATCCCCAAACTGCTATCACGACACCTTTTGGTCTTTTTTAATACGTGCATATGCCATTTGGTCTAAGGAACACGGCACAAACTTTCCAAAGATTCATTGACCAAGTACTTCATGGACTTGATTTTGTATATGCTTAAATAGACGATCTATTAATAGCCAGTGTTGACGAAGAACAACACCAACGACACCTCAAACTAATTTTTGAGCATTTGCGTGATTTTGGAGTAGTAATCAATCCTAGGGATTGTGAATTTGGCGTAACTTCTTTGGAATTTCTAGGACATTACATTGCTAGTAATGGCATTTTGCCACTGAAGAATAAGGTTAAAGTCATCGATAATTTTCCAATTCCCAAATCCATTCGTAAGTTACGCGAATTTCTAGGACTGATTAACTTCTACCGCCGATTCATTCCAGACTGTGCAGATATACTGCAACCTCTGACTGATGTCTTGAAAGGTAAATAAAAAAACCAATCAATTGAGCTTTCTGATATCGCTTTACAGGCTTTTAAGGAATCTAAAACAAAGCTAACTGAAGCCACTTGGTTGGTGCATCCACACTCCGAAGCTCCACTTTGCTTGATAACAGATATGCATCTAACGTAGCAGTTGGAGGAGCACTCCACCAATGTATCGATAATATCATCAAGCCCATTGCCTTCTTTTCGAAGCGGTTACAACCAACAGAAACTAAGTACAGTACATATGGTCATGAGTTACTAGCTGTGTATTTGTCGATTCGACATTTTAGACATATGTTAGAAGGTCGAGAATTTTCTATCTTAACCAATCACAAACCTCTGAACTATTCTTTTTCGGCTAAAGCTGATCGATTTTCACCCAGAGAGATACGTCACTTAGATTATATATCACAGTTCAGTACAGAATGGTACGTGAAAGGTACTGAAAATGATGCCACACGAAAAAAGTGACTTCCGTCATCACATCAGTCAATGCAGTGAATTTCGATGCAATAGGCCGTATTTCTGACAGCAAGAAGGTGCAATACTAATTCCATTTTGCAAGTACAAAATTATTTCAAAACAATAAAAATACAGATTTTCCAAGCAAACATCTTACACTGATTACATTGTAAAACTGTCAATAAACAAAACCCTCAAAAGTTGTATATTAACTGCTTTATTAGAAGTCTTTTTGCATCTCGTTTACCACACTATTTCTTTGGTTTGACCCCCAATCTACCCCAAAGGGCGCCCTCTTGCAGTAAAAAATAAGGCCTATTGCTAGTAAATAAAAGACCGACGAAGAGCTATTTATACTACGTACATCGTCGAGTCTTCAATTCAAAGAAATGCCACTTTTCACTACCCACGGTACTATCACATGTGATACATCCACTACCCATCCACGTCCCTACATACCCAAAGAATTTCGGTGGGAAGTGTTTGATTCTATTCATGGTACATCCCATCCAGAATTAAGAGCTACCCAACGGCTTACGACACAAAGATTCGTTTGGCCATCTATTAATAAAGATGTTAGATTATGGACTCGAAGTTGTATGCAGTGTCAACGTGCAAAGGTACATCGTCACTCAGTAACACCGTTAGGTACCTTTGCCATACCAGACGCTCGCTTCAATCACATACATATTGATATTGTTGCAACAACCCACAAGATGGTGGTATACCACCATCTCGTGGGTTTACTTATTTGCTCACATGTATTGATCGATTTACTTGATGGCCTGAAGCAATCCCTATTTCTGATATCTCTGCTGAAACTATTGCAAGAGCATTTGTCGATAGATGGGTAGCTAATTTTGGAGTACCAGCGACTATCACTACCGATAGAGGTAGTCAGTTTGAATCTAACCTTTTCAAAAATCTGTCAAAGCTTTTAGGTAGTAATCACACTCGTACTACAGCATATCACCCACAGGCAAATGGATTAGTAGAACGTTTCCATAGATAACTTTAATCAGCATTCAAGGCTCAAGCAGAACCAAACCGATGGACAGAGTCCTTGTCGATGATATTACTGGTCATTACAACATCACTTAAGGTTGACTTAAGCTGAAGTGTAGCAGAACTAGTATATGGTACCACACTCAGACTACCAGGAGAATTCATAGTCCCGTCATCGGATTCGAAATCACTAGATCCAACAACTATGTTGATCGTTTGCGTCACCCCATGTCTGAACTTAAACCGAAACCACCGATCCCATTTGAAACCAATGTGATCTTGAAGGGGGCTACTGTAGTGAATTCTTTCCTTCTGATACAAATTAGGCCAAAGTAAGAGGCCAGGTGTTTAACTTCTTGACGCGCAGAAGACGCACGTTTTTGTTCCTTTTTCTTTCGTTTTTACTGAGGCGTGACGACAATGGAGAGTGAAGCACGTATAGGTTAACTCACTCTCACTCTATGTTCAGCTCTCGTCCCACAAGGTCATCTAGAGGAGACAACAATTTAACAGGTCCAAATTATTTAGCCAGTGTGGTGGATTTGGAAATTGACTTGGTGGTGTTTTCCCCTATACAACAGAAGAACCTGCCCATTGGTTAAATTCATAAGTAAGATAATAATTACTATGAAAAGCCTAGGCAGTTGCAGGCATTTCATTTAAAATTACGTTCTAACGAAATTCGGCAGAATGGCTTTAACTTATTTTAAGTCTCGGCAGAAGCAGGCTTAACATTTATTTTTCATTTTTTTGTGGGAAGGTTTTACATATCATTAATCTTCGCCACAAAACATGAAAGGAAGGAGCTTCTATATCATTTTATTTTAGTATTTACATAATTATTTAGATGGTTCTACAAAACATCAATCTATAAAAATATCTCAACGGAGATACGAGACAGAACCAAGAGTTGGAGGACTTTTGGACTTGTGAAAAGTTTTGGAGAGCGTAAAGTTTCTGATGGATTCGCTGCTGATTTCGTGCAGGAATTCATCGGGATGGAGTGACTTGTAAGCTGTGTTTAAAGCACAGAGTCAAGAGACTTTTTTTAGCTTTTTTTTGTTTGGTGTTTAGGGGTTTGTTTGTCCCCATGTTTCATTCAGGACAGCCATCAGACTGTCCTGGTTCTTCTCTTGTATTCCAGACTTTGTTAATGGTCCATTCACCATTTCTACAGATCCATATTTCAGCACTCATCCCAAACCTACTTTGAGAATCGAGATATACTGTCAATAACAACAAGTTTCCTGTCTAACCATGTGCAGCTTTCCCTTTGCCATTCTAGAGCAGATGTCCTACCAACTAGACACAAGCTCGATCCACTCTCCCAACGTGCCACTGGCCGACAATGTATTTTCTCCCGAAAATACACAAAACACCACCCCCGGGCATACCCTTTGTGGGAAGACCAATCATAAGTGGACTACTTTCTTCTCCCAATAGTTACCACCCAACCTACATATATACGCGACACAGCAAACATATTGCGGAAACTAGAAGGAACAACCTTCCCACCTCAAGTTCTGATAACAAGCATAGATGTCGTTTCAATGTATGCCAATGTTCGCCACACCGAAGCAATACACAGTATGTGTAATGCCTTAGACAGAAACAACCTCCATCACAAAACCACCCTCCGACTACATCCGAAGATTATTGGAACTAATCATAGGAAGAAATTGCTTCCAGTTTGGTAACAGTTTTTATCTTCAAAAAATCGGATGTGCCATGGGTTCAACAGCAAGCCCAGAAAATTGTGATATTACACTACACGATCTGGAAAAACAAATCCTTGAAAAAGCGGATCACATCTTAACTTGGTGGTGCTATAGAGACGACATTCTTGTCATCTTAACAACACCCTTGCAAACTTCAAGAGCCTTATCCACAATATGAATCAGCTACATCCAACCCTCAAATTTACTTTTGAGGCCTCTGATACTTCTATCAACTACCTTGATCTGACAATTTTCAAAGGTAAAAAGTTTGATGAAACAGGTATTCTTGACACAAAAGTCTATACCAAACCCACCAAACCTACCAGTACCTACATAACACATCATCACACCCCCCTCACGTGTTCAAAGCAATCATCTATGGAGAAACACTCTGTTACGCAAGGAACACAAATAACGAAGATGATTTTCGTGTCATGGTCAACAATTTTTCCGAAAAACTAATAACAAGAGGTTATAAAGCTTCGGAAATAAACAAAATCACGGGAAAAGTATCACACAATGAAAGACCCCAACTGATTCAAGAAAAACCGAACAATCAGAAAACCAAGACTCCACTAGTCTTCAGTACGACATACAACCCGTACATCAACCATGGTGACATCAACAAGGCGATAAACAAATATTGGTCTTATATACGGCGCAACAAAACACTCTCGGGTATTTTCCCAAAACCTCCTTTTGTTGCCTACAAAAAAGATCAAAATATACGGAAATAGTTGATTAAAGCTAAACTCAACAAGAGTCCAACTGACACATCCTCTCAACAGCTCACTTCTATCCCTCATGACCCTGGATTTATTGATGATCCAGATGAAACACTTAACATCCTAATTTCCTTGTTGGAAGAACAAGTCACCGATGACCAGGGTTTCACTCCTGAAAAATATCCGCATTTGGATTCACAGCCTTCACACTAAATCATAGCAAAATGGGAGACATGAGACCTACAGATTCTCATTTGAATCACCCACATCCGCAACTGATGATTCGAGTTGTGGTTCGAATCCCACGCAAGCGCCTTGTATCCTTTGGCAATTTGGCGCTTTATAAATACTGTTATTATTATTATTATTATTAATACGTCTTCGGATTTTTCCACAGAACTCGGGAAAGTATACAGTGCTCAGGCACATCTATTTGGATAAAACACTATTACTAGGCTATTCATTGATAGTTGTTCTAAAAGCTGACAGCATTCAATCGGAATCGAGAGAGACATACAATAACACCTGTGCGATGAAATTGCCCCGTCAAAAAAGAAAAGTACAAAAAAGTGAAGGAGAAAAGAATTATACAAAACTGTACAATAATCCTTTCATTCTTTCAGGGTATCCTACATGTTATCATTTTATTAATAAATACACATTGTGTAGTTCTTAGCAAACAAGCTCAAATTTCTGACAAACTGTGAATTGCTAACCATGATGTACAAGGCTTCAGCAGCGCACAACCCAGCCATGACCCATGCTGTACAGGGCTTTAGCGCGCACCAACTAGGCTTGTGCATCTACGTTTATTTTCCTAAACAATTAAACGGAGTTTGTGACTTTCGATTAAACGTTAGACATGTAAACTTGTCCATGTTTTTTGGCAGTGCCCACTCACCCACAAGAAAACAACACGGCAGAAGCAAAGTATTTCCTCAAAAAAAAACTTGGAATTCAACAATGTATTACATGTAATTGTATTGCTATACACAATTGTTTTGTGTTTACTGTACTTGCTGATTGTTGTTCAATTATCATTGGTACAAAACAAAGCAGGGAAATAATTCTTCACAAGCACAGGCACTCCGAAAAGGAAGGTCCAATTTTTTTTCGGTTCTGTTTAAACGTTTAGGAAATTCGGGAACGTTTAAGCGTTAGTTTTCCGTTTAAACGTGTAAACGTCCCAACCTTAGCACCAACAATGACATTGCTTAAAATTTTGGGGAATTTCTTTTTCACTGAGTATGTACAGATATGTAGTCTTAGTTCTCAAGCCATTAACTAGTGTTTTCTTGTGTTATCAGGTAATGCACTACTAACACATAAACACTTTAAAAAAATGGACACACATTTTGTGATCGTTGTGCTTTTTCCAAGGCGGAAATAAAAAATGTCCATGTTGAATGAAAAAGCAGATACAGCCTCTTTAAACTAGAAACGTCAACAAAGTCAAGGAAAAGATAAAATAATATGACAGAATTTGACATTTTCGCGGTCAAAACGCATGATACAATAAAGAGAATCTTTGTTCTCTTGATTTTATCAAGTCTGATTTGATTTGATTTCATTTGATTTGATTTGGCAAACAACATAGAAATAGACCGATTGCGTCACAATGTTTACATGCGGTCACGTGACCCCCTATCGGGTATGATGTTATACAGCTGATAAAAAAATACGTGTAAAAGCATAGGCCGTGACACAGAGTGAGTTCGAAAACAGTCGATTTTACTTTCGTTAAGCGATAAATTAGTTAATCAGCCCCTTTATTTAAAGTAGTATGTGGCATTAATCTAAAACACATCTCTGTTTCATAATTTAACAGGATTCTACTAAAAAGAGGTGTTTTTAGCCATGCACTACTGGCGTCGGACGACTATTATGTAGACACCTGTGTGTTATTTTGTTTGTAATGTTGGCCTAAATCACTGTAAAAAAAAGGGTAAAGAACGTTGGAAAAGTGAGCATTAATACCTAGCCTTGCAGAATTTCAAATAGGCAAAGGAATCACACAGTTTTGGAAAGCAATTTCTTTGGAGGATTTCAGCTTCAAAACTTTGAAATGTTTGTGTTGAAAAGTGTGTGGTGATCGCGGTCGTCCTCCATGGTCTGACCTAACGTTCCGTCGCGCGCTGTACACGTCGTGCACATTTGTATGGTACTTTTACAATTTTCAAGACTTGCTGGAACTGTCCTTACTGGCTTTATTCAGCCACTTGAATGTCTCTGGTACAAACTCTGGAATATCTTTCACAGATTTCGAGCAAAAAAAGCCTTGATCGAATAAACTAAATGCATTAATCATCGTGTAATGTACCACCCTTTCCTATGGAGGATTACGTGTGTGTTTACATTTTATGCCCAACAGGGGTCACCTGACGTAGGTCGCGCAATCGGTCTATACATACAAAAACAGACAGAGACAGAAAAAAGCAAGGAAATTCAAATGCAAGAAAAACAAAACAGAACAAGAAATTAGGTGTTTGTGAATAAACAGATAGCTGTTCTGGGGTTGTTTTTCTTTGATTAAACACTCCAGACCTTTAAAATGCGCCTACATGATACAAAGATTATGACTTTATGACAATTGGCTCAGGAGATACATATATGATTTTTTTTTAATTTAGAGGTTCCTATTTTGACCGGAGGTAAAGGTCAAAGTGGGGTCATGCCTCACAACCAAATGTCACATGGGCTATAAGCTACAAAACAACACAAAGATTACGACTTTATGGAATTTAGTTTGGGAGATAAGACTTTTTAAAGTTTTGAACTTCCTCTTTGGAAGTCTTATATGTAAATAAAATGTTACACGTGCTATGCTTCAAAATGGAACAAAGATTACGATTCTATGCTTCGTAATATATGCTTCGGGAGATATGATTTTTTTTTACTATTAAACTTTGAATTAATGTAACCTAATATCTGATGACGTCATGATGATGAAAATATGTTTGCCGTACTAATTTTTTTTTGTTACCAAGAAGGTGGTATATCTTTTTTATTCCCATGCGATGCCTTCGAACGAAAACCCTAAAAATACAAAGATTCTGCCCCTTTCATGTAGATGATCATTTACCGATAGAGAGCGCCATAGCATATGAGACGTCATAATAAATAGTTTTCATAGTTAATGAAAGCCAAACTAACATCTGCGAACAAAATAGACAAATAAACCAATAACTACATTTGCAGTTGGGATTTATCATGAAGCTGAAAACAACAAAGTTTGACGTTTATCTGTGGATGTTGCATCTCCATTCCTTGATTGGCGCATAAGATTTCAATAATTATCATCAAGTGACAAATCCTTCAGTTTTTAAAATGGTTCATATGTATTATTTTTTTGTCATGTAAACTTTTGGTTCACTCCCTTCGTGCCCGCGCACCGCCTTCCGTTTTGTGTACAAATTTTCTTTAAAATATACTCCTAAGGTAAACATATAAAGGCAACTCCCGAACCATTTATAGGAAAAACTAGTTCAAAATGGAACATTAATCTAGAAAATTGACTCTTTCAAGTTGTTTGAATTTAATTTCAATTCAAAAACATTTTGCCACATCATTTTTAGGTTTGTATGTCCAGCTTTGGTCACTTTCCTATGGAGAATGTCGTAAAAATACCAATTATTTCAGAAACCCGACGGCTGATTGCTTAGTTCAAAACAGTTACTGGAAGTGTAGATCAGTACCAATACAGTGTAGTAACAAATCTTGTGATTGGACAAAGTTCTGCTACGTCATTTTTGGGTTGAACTTAGGACCAATGAAAAGTCTGTTAACAACTTCAACTAAAGCTGTAGCTAAGCGTGAGATGTGAAGAGTCATCTTCCTCCACCCGTGTTTCCCAAAAAGCAGTCTTCTAAATCGGTAAGTTTTATCACTTTTCCATAGATTTTGCCGGCAAAACTTACATGTACAGGGGTCGATTTCACTAAGCGCTGTGATGAGTCGCATCTCGAGTTGCGACATATACGCATCGTAAACTTACGATGCGCTCTATCACATATTTCATGAAACTTGCGATGCATTCGATACGTCGCAAATTCCATTCCAACGAGCTAGAAACCATTGTAATTTCTGATGACCCTTTGAGTCATCTTAAGTGCAGTTGCGACTCACAAAATGGCATTGATGCTGCTGCTTGACAGAGAAGCCGGGCGGGCATTATGCTGAGAAAGAATATTTAGAGTTCGAAGATGCCCCCTTGATTCGTTAACGGACAACGAGATTTACAGACGGTACCGATTTACTCGAGATGGCATTGAAGGCTCTATTGGCAGTACCGGTAATTATAATTTTCGGGCTAAGTTAAAGTTATATCATGTCCCCTATTATTGACTTTAGTGCCCCATCCCCTTCCTGAGAGGTTGTCATTCAATATAAAGGTGCCATTAATCTTGAGGTTTAATTTGAGCAATATCAGTCAACATTTATTTACTCAAAACCATTATTATTAATAAAATACGTAGGCCTTACTGTGTGTGCAGCAAGCAACTGACAGCAGCAAGAAGTATGGAGTATTTGCTTCCCACTATTACCCCCTGTCCGCACAATGGAATGAGCCGTTGAAGTACATGTACACTTGGGCGCGGGCCCCTGTTTTCTGTGCGCGCGCTCTGACTGTGGTTTTTACATAGGGAAATTACTTTACAAATTTGTGCATGACAAATTCATTTGTGCCATTTGATACATTAAAATACATGGCAATGGCATGGTGCCAAATAAAAGCGATCTGACTATAAAGCTTGGTGCATTCATGAAGTGATAAATCCCTGTGTGCATTGTTTTGTTGCTCTGCACACAGAGCTTTTTTTTATTTGCAAGAAGTGAGAATTATTTTACTCATTATTAAAACTAACAAAAAAAAATCAGTATTACTGAAGATGTCTGCTTTATTTGGGTTGTAAAATAATGCCAGTATTTTTCTTACATACCTTTGGTACAAACCCTTTACAACTCCAGTTTGAGCATAAAATTTTTGTCAAAGACTTTGTAAAAATCAACTGAATGTGGAAGGTTTTACAACATGACGCATTTTGCTTCACATACTTCACGTGAATTGCGAGAAAAATAATAATAATAGTGTACATTTATAATGCGCCATGTGCGTCATAAAATGACACTCCTGGTGCCGAATATCAAATCTGGTGGAGTGGAGATGGTTAAGAATAATTTTATGAGATGAAGCAACCATAATACAACACCTTGAAAGGGATACAAGGTGAGGTGGAGCATATAATTGCTAACAGACCATGCCAGAAACACCGGGGCAAACAACAATATCTCTGCCGTTTCACCACTAATGTGGGGTTTTAAATAATTGATGGACAAAGGACCACTTTATCCAGTGGAAAGAAACAATATGACTTTCAAACTTTAGTTTCATTTTGCATGTATGATCTTCTCAACTCTTATAAGGTGATGATTTAGGGAATTTACTTTAAAGGTACAATACAGGACTGATATTCATCCTAAAAAATGTTTTATTTGAGTCAGTCTGGAAGTTTACTCATTATGAAGTTCACACCAGTACCAATCTTCTATAGAAATATTTTGGTCTGAGATACTGTCAAAGTCGAGAAAATAGAATTTGAAAACCACGATTTCAATTTTGGCTGTCATAATTGAAATTAAGGACAATGTGCTTACATGCTGAAAATGTGCATGGTTTTTCACTATTTTCTCCTAACTCGGACGGCGGATTGAACCCAAATTTTCACAGGTTTGTTTTTTCATGTACATATTGAATTACACAAAGTAAAAACACTGCACTATCAGGTTTACCAATCCTATATTTTACCTTTAACATCCTGTTAAAATACGCAAGGTATTGCTCACCTGCTAATTTTCTCTCTTGTTAGTGAACTTGCTCTTACTGCCAACGGCACTGGCAGGTTGCTGGGGATTTGCACACAGTATCACATCTAGTTGCTCATCTATAATAATAATAATACAAAGCAATCATGTCAGATTTTCCTCACTGTCTGTGTCCTCTAAAAAAACAATGTTCAATCAGTGCATAAGTTTAAAATAATGAGGAAGATGGTTGAGAGTGACAGACTTTAAGAGTGATAGGTTGGATTTTCTGTCATAGCCCAAGTTGGCAAAAATGTCGTATCCGGCTGCCACTTTATCCCCCTTAATTTAGGTCAAAATATATCTTTACCTGACCAGAAAGGTTGACAGAATGTGTACAGAGAAAAACAGGCGCTTTGAACAATTACAAATTGTCGAAATCATGAGGGAAAAAAATATATTTTCACGTCTACGCTGGGCTTCAACGCTACTCGCTAAACACCATTTTAGTTCCTTTGGGCATGAATGCACAAAAGTCAGGCCACATGATGAAATGTCCGCCTGTAAAGGCTACCAAATCCTCGAGAGGAACATTAAAAAAAGTAAAATAAAGTCCAACATCCATTAAAAAATCTAAAAAATCCCTTACAAAGTGGCAATCGAATATGGAAACTTTTCCTCCAAGTTTAATGATAGGCCTATGGAGCACAACTATGAATAGTTGGCTTTGGTGATTTAAAATAAAAAATAAAAAATCAGGGGGGGGGGAACACCCTCTAACAACAGTCCTCTAGATGTACAGAGGCCCTATCCCCATTAGCTTTGTGAAGAACAACAAAATCTCTCACAGGGACACAGTTAAGTTAAAATAATGAAACCGATGCACAGTGGGCCAGAGTGGGATCAAAGTGTGCCAAAAATAGTAAAATCTGACCACGGTGGTTTGAACTGTTTCAACGCTTTTTTGTTTGCTTATGCCCCATCTGACCATTTTCTGGTAAAATTGAGCAAATATTTTTGTTACTGATGTGTTATGACGTCAAAAGGCCGTTAAAAAACAAAAAAAAGTGAGAATAAAAGGTGAAAAGTTGCAATATTCTTCAACAATCAAAATCAGACACTTTCCATTTAACTACGGGGCTATTAATTCTCTTGCACATTATTTATAGTTTATATTTGGAGAAAATGTTATCACTTTTTACTTATTCTATTGTTTTCTATTAATAAAAACTAATAATTGTGTCAAAATTGATAGGAAACTTGTGAATTTTTGTTTAGCACTACAGAAAGTATACATCGCCGCCGATTTCCGCCAAAATTCTAACTTTTTCGGATACAGCAGCCTTTCTGCATTATTTTGGTACCAAATTTAGCTGCGACAACCTACGACACACAATTTAGGGCAGTTTTTCTGCAGCAATCACTATATGTTTTTGTCCCTTTTCTGAACTCTACTGTTGCACACTCTGGGAACACGACACCCTTATTTTCGAGTGTCGGCACTCTTTGAGTGAGGTTTTGTTTGTCCAATATTATTATTCCTTTAGATGTCTAATGACGCAGTTGAAATTATTGATACTGTGTGAAAAAGGTTGTGATTAGTCAATATAATGTCGATTGGTGAAATGTTGATGTCTTTTTAAGGTAGTAAGTCCTCAGATAGTGACACCTCATAGAATGTAGTAAGCTAAAGTTTGTTTTCTATTTTTGTAGTAATGTTAAATACTGTTAATCATGTTTATCTGATATTATAGTAGGTCTAAGTAGATGCTTTTATGTTCCTTCACCATTGAGTAAGGGACATACCCAATTAACTTAACATCCATTTTTAATGGCGTCAGAAACTGCAGATAACAGATTTATTTACCCAAAAATGTACATTATCGTTTTTTCACTGACAAATCGAAAAATGTGTAAATTCTTTTCATATGAAGGAAAAAATTACAGTTCATTACATAAAGATCAATCAGAAATTGGCATTTTACTGGAATTATACTTTGATCTGATTATCATCATTAAATTCTACGGGTCAGAAAACCCAATAAAGGAAACCTTTCTGTACAGGACTTACATAAAAACAAGACTGCAAATACCGTAACATTGGGACCAATCAAAAATCGACATTTTGATGACATCATACGCTCATGCGATTATAACCATTGGATTCTATGGGTCAGAAAACCTTGGGATGAGCCTCTTCCGAGATGGTTTTTTTATTTTTAGCACACTTTGATCCCATTCTGGCCCACTGTGCGATAGCATGATGAACCTCATTGACCATGTACACATTAAAATATCATAACAGCTGTAGATATATCGTCAACATCGAAATCTACAGCACAAAATAAGTCAGGGCAAAAAATTCACACTGTTCAAAGAAGTTTGCACACTGTGTACCGTACAAAGCGCCGACATCCGACCATGTGCCATTTTAACTATGAAGTAAATGGGAACAAATGCACGATTATACAGTTCTATCACCCACAAAATTCGGTCATCCAACTGCTATAACTTACGCACTTACCATATGATGGAGAAAAGACGCTGTATGATGCTTTCAAATGTCTTTTTTCTTTACACAAATTTGTGATGAAGGGAATTAGCGTCGAACTCCATGTCAGCCATCTTTTAAATTTAACCGCGGGACGCATGCGCTCTATCACCAACCCGCCTTCTTACAAGACACGTTTGCGCCCTCTCTCTTCTTCACTTTCCTTCCCAGGTACTTACGCGTACGAGGGTTAGAATTAGACCTTTTTTCAAAAAGAGAAAACAAAAACAAAAACAAATATATAACAAAAAGCTAATTTTAAATTTTCTTCACTGAAGAAACTGTAGGATTAACAAAAATTATTATAAATGGCGACAAAATCCTTTCCGCCGTACATTTACTTTTATAATCTATTATTTTTGTTTGTTTTTTTTGTGTTACGCGCACAATTGTAAAAAGTAAAATAGAAAGAAAGGAAAATATAAAACAGACAGACAAAAAACAAACAAACAAACAACAACAACAGCAAAAGTCCCGGCCTCCTTCTTTTTACCCGGTGAGGGTCTTGTTACTGAGCGCACTGAGAAAGGAACAACATGATGGTTATGAGGTAATAAATTAGCCACGGTCGCTATTATTTCTTAAAATAAATTAATACGTGAGGGGTAAACAAAACCCACAATGTAGACTTTGATAACAACTTTTCCTTTTCATAGCCACACAAAATGAGGAGTCAATTTTTTCTCCCAATCTTAACATCTTGTTATAAAACGAAAATGACATTGCATTTTTATTTTGCTCTCCTGCTGAAATTCACTGCTGCTTGCGGAAATACATTTTTTAATTTTAATGTTTGCAGTTTTCAATACCAAGGTCTGTCAATCTTTTCCTTATATTATTATTTAGTGTTAAGCGTTTATGTTGATTTTCGGAGGGATTGAGAGAAAATGATAAATAAAGGGAAGATGATACCAAAAGGGGGTACTGAAAGGGTGCGTGGGTGGGGGAGGTTGCATCCAGAAACATGGTATTTTGTGTAAATATTTTGTTTTCTATTTTATCTCAGCCCCCCATAGCCTACACCTTCTCAGCCCCATCCAAAGAACTTTCTGCGACGGCTAAACCTTAAATATAATTTCCAATGCTAGAAGACCAAGGGTCGATTTCACAAAGCACTAAGATTCATCTTAAGATGAGTTGTCAGTATTACCATAGTAATTTGTATTGTGACATCACACTTTGCTTAGCAACTAAGAGTGATTCGCAGTTAAGATCAATCTCAGTTGACTTTATGTGTAAGTTGGTTGACAAATGAACATAATGAAATAAAAAACAACAACAAATAATCACAACTGTTTTCCTTCCATAAAAAATACCTTTTTATTTGTCATTTCAATTTCTGCTTTTCGTCCTGCAAAATATATTGTATAATTATATCTCTACAAAGACTGAAATATGAAAAGAGAAAGAATAAAAAATAACAAAATGGGCTTGAAAATTAAGAGTCCCATCTAGACAATTTTATGCTTATTAAATGCAGGACTCTTAAGCAATTGTTAGAATATGCTGAAATTGCAGACATCAAGACAGTCATTTAAAAAAGTAAGAAAGTCACAATATCATAAATCGGAAAAATCTTACACTTAATGTTTAGGGGTAAAACCGCACTACACACAAAACAAAAGCTTTCAAGCTTTATGTTTGTCTACTTTGATTCTTGAAAGTTTCTTACTATTTTTTGTCATCTAAATTCTTGGGTTTATTGCTTGATTCCCCCCCCCCATGGAATTGGTGCAAATGTGACCAGAGTGGCTTTCCATTAGAATGAGAGACCAAACTAACCCTTCAAGACCTTAACCAAATTTTAGGGAGCTGCCAATTTTGAAACTCTGCTTTACAAATTTATTTCTTTGCAAAAGAATAGCATGATGATAACAAAGACAAGCAATAAACATAAAAACACTACAGTTAATTAAGTCAATAACCTGTTTCTACTGAGAAGTGTGTTTCTGCGCAACGAAAGCTGGCCAATGTTTACCAGAAAGGCTTCAAATAAAATATTAAAACAAGCTTGGGAACTCAATGATTTTTACTGGAAATCTTAAGGATGTCTTGCGATACTGCCTTGTTTAATTATGCCATGTAAAAGTTTGGTAGTTCATAAATAATGATTCAATTGAAAATAGACCTGTTATGATCCCTTTTTAATGTTTCAACTTAAAACAATGCAATCCAGGCATGCCCAGAAAAACGCCTCGCCCATGATGTGATGCCACTGGTGGAACAAGGAACATTATCAAACCATCTGAATTTCATTGCTACACGCACGTCATTCTATGGTAACACAAGTGTCGCATTCCACCAGTGACTTCCCATGAGCCAGGCATGCTTCCGTTGGAGTTCCAGGGGAGCATTATTTGTAATGAAATAAACTGACAAAAATCTATCAAGGGCATCGCAGCAGGTACAGTACTTTCAACAAACATTTTAACAAACTTTTACATGGCTTTTGGACATCCTTTAACAGAGGCAACCGACAGTACCACGTGGAACAAGGAGTATTTTGGTAGCCAAAGAGACATTTTCCTCCCCGTGAATACTATTCTAATCCACAAGAAAATGATGTAAAAGTTACAGCATGAGTTTTGTTCTTGTTGGTGATTGCCCCCATTTTGTTGGTGATTGCCCCATTTTGCACTTAAGGTTACCATTATGAACTTCCAGGGCAAGCCCCAAATTTCTGCGCTAGCTGTTTCAAGCTTACATTTCATGTCACTGCTTACAGTGGATTTTTTGGGCTCACGCACCTTTGAAATACATGCTTTTGAGGGTGCTAAGTGCAGAGTTCTGTGGTAAACAGTGCCATGAAGTCCAGCCATGGTCTTTAGTGAAATGGTTTGCAGTTAAACTTGCACGAAACTGATACTTGATGGGAAGCCAGTCATGTTCCTTTATAGGAAGCTTGGACTATAGACCTTGTGCATGTGACGTGACCGACCACTTGCAATCATTTTGGAAGTCACCAGCGCGTATTTCAGTCGTGTGCAACTGTTACAACTATCTGGTGAGCGACAGAAGGTGCAGAATTGAGCCAATCACTGCAAAGATATATATTCTGTGTTACGCTAAATTATGTGCGTAATGTTGCTGCATGTCAGGATGACACACGTGTTGATAAGTTTTGTGTAATTTTACCACATAAAATCTTCTTTTGAAATTCAAAATTCAAAAATCATCATTATGAAAGCAAGCTTGGTATGTAAATTCATTAAGTGACAAAATGGCTTTCAGTTTTCAGGAACGATTACAAAATTTCTGCTAAATCTGTTTAATGTTCATAGTTATAAACCTTGTGTACTTTTCTTATTAAGGAGTGATGATCAACAAAATGGCAGTATTAAAAGCGTGTGTATGATCTGTGACAAAGTTGCACAAGGTCTATAAAAGAAACCGTGGAACTAAGCTTCATAGTATTGAGAGTATTGGGCCATTTCGGAATTAGCGGCTGTGACTGCTGCTTGGTAACCGCATCATTATGCGTTGAAGCATAGGCTTCCCTTGGCAACACCTTTAGCAACTGCCACAGCCATAGCCATACCAGCCAATTCAGACCAGCCTCAACTAAGGTTATTGCATGTAGGGGATATGCCAACCATTCCCGTGGCATGCAAACAGGTCTATTCAACCTCTTTCAAGTCACACCACATGAACAGGGTTGTTAAAGGTTCTTTAATCAAAGGGTTACATGAACCTTGACCATCTCTGTAGAATTTAGCCTTCACTGCCAGGAGTAACTGGCTAAATCTCTCTGTAATTGTTACACTGGACGCAGCATCTTGAGGTAGTAGATCCTTGAGACTAACGCAACAGCATAAGATCCTGCAGCATTCTATGCACTGTGTCTCGTACCCTGTGGTATTTAAGAACGGAGACATGGCTGGCCATGTTTGAAGACAATCCTCCAGTCTAGTTGCCAGATCAATGAGTGTGATTCTCGCTGATACCTGAAGCTGCTGCTTTACACCAGCAGATAACTGAAGTTTTGAAAAAGATCCTACATCGATACATTCATCTCCCTTCAGAATACCTCTTAATGTCTCATTAACTTCAAAGTTTGCATCCTGACTCTGTGTCTGAACAGAAGAGGGAAGGGCCTCTATTCCTTCAGCGTTACTTTTATTAGTTATCTCTGACTCACATCCAGGTTCCAAGGGTTTCATATGTTTCTTCCCTGCGAACATCCCTGAGCTAGACTCACTCTGTCCAAACAAAATCTTGGGTGCTGTAGGTTGGTCAGTGATAGCTATTGCCAATTCTTGGATCTGTTTACTGATGATGTTTCCAAGAGCCACGCCTTCAAAGTTAGCATTTGATTCTCCCTGATCGAAGAGTCTTTCATTCTGGATAGAGAAAGGGGTTTAAATATTATGAAATATATCATTTGCATTAATCTTAGAGCAACTATACTATTACAAGTTATCACACAAGCACGGGTGAAATACAAAAAAACATAACGCTTCTGCATCCCATATCTAACAAGGCTGAAAATGAATCTATCTTCAAGCAAACTTGAAGTGCAGCTTAGAATAACACAATATTCAGAGTTAGAACAGCGTTAGAACAGGGTGTGGATATTGTTTAATATCACTCTGTTGTTGCCATGGATAGACCAATCAAAAATCATGGATTCAAATTCGCTTAAAGACAAATGGTCCTTGTGACATTTTGTATAAATTTCATAAAACTGGTTTTGAAGCAAATTGTAAATGGAGTTTTTTAATGACCTTCCCAAAGTGTTTGTTTGGCAAAGATAAACATGACTTTTTATCTGTGGGATTTGTATTGTTTTTGTTCTTCACATTTATAGCCATTTTAAAAGTTATTTTCGACCCTTTTGATTATTACAAATATTAATTTGCAAATAAGCACCTTGTAATACTAAGCTGATGCACTGTTTTGTTTGAAAATACATCTACACCATACATTCTATAGTTTTCAGGAGATATAAATATCAAGAAATTAAAGGCAAAATACAGGATTAGTAAATCTGATAGTACAGTGTTCTTACTTTGTGTGATTCAATATACATGAGAAGATAAACCTGTGAAAATTTGAGCTCAATCCATCATCCAAGTCAGGAGAAAATAGTGAAAAACTGTGGACACTTTTCAGCATGTAGACACATTGTCCTTCATTCCGATTGTTACAACGGAAACTATATCAAATATCAAGTGCATCAATAGCTCTGTGTAGTTCCATGCACAGTTGGGCCACTATATACAATCTGTATAGTTGAATAGTTTCAAATGGGTGGTCAACTTGCTGGGAAATGTTACCAAGAGTTGGAGTGTTAACTGCTTTATGTGTCATGATTATATGAACTTGGATGAGAGTGGTTTACCTGTAGCTGATCTTCTTCAGGACTCTCTGCATTCCGTGCACCAACTCCCCACTCAATCAAACTCTGTAGACAGTCTCCAGGTCTTCTTTCTAAGAACTGAATCAGGAAGAGCTTCACTCCAAGATGTAGACCAATAGATGACTGTGTCTCCATGCTATCAAGACCTGGAAAATTGGGAAAATTTGTAATTTCATTATGATATAAAGATCGATACCAACGAGGACATGCATTCAATTGGGGATAAAAAGAAGTTTTTGATAGAACTATGGAAATATCTAGAGTGTTGGAATTGGAACAATTCCGAAGACAATTCCAAAGAGAAACAAAGAGTGCAGAGTGATCACCAAGCCACAGTATAGATTGATAGGGATGACCACACACTATACATACATGCTCTTCAATTATCAATTTGCACTTCACAGAATCAGATACAATAATAAGACCCATCCCATCCCAAAAGGCAACTGAAGCACACACTTTAAGGTAGCACTCACCTTCTCATGTGCAATTTATTTTGGAGGATCTTAACTCTTTAATCAGTTGGCGCCGGATGGCGTGTGAACATGCAAATGTTTCATCTTCCTGGAAATGGAAGCCGTTTTAAGACGCCATCGTGTAATTTCAGAAAACCAGAGCAAAGGTTTCCCGGACATTCCACTGCTGACAGTGCACAGACCACACACACACACACACACACATCCTTACACATGGCCAGTTGTGGGGTACTTCATTGTTCAACTTATTGTCCCTTTTCTAAAGATTTCCCTTGTGGGGTCCTTTTGTTCCTATTGAATTTACCTTGTGGGGTCCATTGTTCTTTTGTTGTCAGGACCCCACAAGTGCCGATGTGTAAGCCCACACACACACACACACACACACACACACACCATCTAACGCTTCATTTCAACCACACAAAGACCAAATATGGTCTTGAATGTTTTGGAGTTTTCTAGCTAATGAGAGAAGGTTTTTGTTTCCAGAAGAGGATTATGAGGCATCAAGAGGCTTCCACCATTGTTTATTCATTGTATTTTGGCTCAATGGAGTAAGTCAGAGTGAGCCAGCAATCGAGTCATGAAAAAAAGACCACACACACCATCTAATGCTTCATTTCACCCACACAAAGACAAAAATGGTCTTGAATATTTTGGAGTTTTCTAGCTATTGAGAGATGGTTTTTGTTTCAAGAAGAGGGTTACGAGGCATCAAGAAGCTTCCATCATCATGTTTTCATTGAATTTCAGAGGAAAGTGCGAGTGAAATGAGTTTCAGCCTTGGACCAATTGCAGGCCGTGGCACACGGGACGAGGTTTTGCAATTCATGGTGCATAAACTTGACATTTTCTCGATAGAGAAACCAAACATTTTGGTGGTTTAAAGAGGATCTTTGTTCCTTTGGACTTGTCTATTCAAGGTTCCTTTGTGCCAGCAGTAATCTCAAAGAAGAATGATTCCGGCAATTAAGAGAAAAATAATCCTGTCAGGCTGGATGGGAAAAAATAGAAGATTCCTTGGGGGCACTGGTTAATTACTTATTGCAACAAATTGGTATAATAAGTATTTACCGTTGCAGCCGTTGGTAGCAACAGCTACCATCTTGATGCTAGACATGGCTCCTTGCTGGACGTCAACATCATCATCCTGTAAGAGTCTAATTATAATCCCCCACAGTATGAATGGAATAGTCCCTGAAAAAAACAACACATCCATAAAAATCATCATTTCGTCGGTTGCACCACGAATCGTCGTATCGTACTACACAGCCAAAATTCAGAGTTTGGAAAAAATCATGATTGCAGTTGAACTATTTTTCAAACTACTGTTTTGGAGACTGCTTACTACTTTTGTAAAATTTGTTTTATTAGTAAAATAAAACTGATTTCTTTATTCCGAACTGTCAAGGTGTTTTCAATCATTCAACTGTTTTGATGAGTTATTAATTCCTGAACACAGATGTCACATTGTGAAGAAGACAAAACGAAAAGTGGTCGTAGAGCGCTGTGTACAAATCAAGTAATATTAAGATAAGTCGCTTTGTGAAAAAACATAGGTCCGTTGATACACCACTTCATGAAAAAGCAAAAGTCGAACTGTGCGTGTTTGGCACCTTGCCAGTGCCATGTACTTCAATTGATACAAGTGGTGTATCATGATACGTCACTTCATGGAAAAGCAAAATGGCAAATCTTGCTAATTAGAGTAATTACGAAACTATTGTTAGGTCCCGAAACTTGCTGAAAATGTTAAGAGTAGTGAGTATATCAATTATTTGTAAAAAAACTGATCTCCCAAATTTTGAGAATTTGGACCCGTTCAAACACACCCATTGTTTAGTATTCCAAGTCATGTTTGCATACCACCTTCAATCAATTATTTTTACATTATAGCCCTCACAACACCAGTCCCCTGATCAATACTTTTTTAAAAATGTTATCAACGTTTGTAAAATGTTTGTAAAACTGCTATTAACGATTTCATTTCTGAAGTCATCGTGCAATTTTGATTGAAATACACAAAAGCTGATTTAAAAAGAAATAAAAATACACCGAAGCAGCAGACTTGGCAATTTCTTTTCTCATTGGAAACCAGCTAACTTTATTTAAAAATAAAAAGTGCTGTATCATTATGTTCTTGGGATAAATTTTTCGACTTTGTAATTCGCAACTGACTTACATAACTTTTGTCGTTAAATAAAATTCCAATTTCCAATTTTTTAAAAACATACCCAGACACGAACAGGGGTCGATGAGCACAGTAGTTGCCAAAGTCTCTATTGCTTTCACTATTGTGAGACGTGACTGGCTAGTTCGATCAGCCCCACTGTATCGATCAAGGAGGAGAGACCAATCAGAGAGAAGCTTACATTCTAATTCCCCATCCTGAAAAACAGAAAAGAGGAGAACAAATAACTTACATTTTAATGAATGTAATAATTGCAGAGCAGTTGGTTTTACCGTACACCAATGTGTGATAAGTACTGTATACTCTGTGCTTTCCCCGAGTCCTACAGAAACATAATTTGACAGGCATATAAATCCAGTGGGATTCCTAACCAAAACCTCGCATTCTAGAGCAGATATATATTTAACGAATGTTTATGAGTGCAATGGTGAATTGAAAATGGAATGTTCCATTCAATGAGGCGAAGCCAAGTTAAATGGAACATTTCATCTTTCTCTAAATTGCACAATTGCAAAACATTCAGTATTTGTTTAAAACAACAACCAAGTAGATCTTTGTTACTTGATTGGAGGAAATAAACAAAAACATACAAGATTGCATCCTAGCATTTACTACTTTACTGTTGTAAACAACTTACTTCATGGTTAAATGCATGAGGTGGTCTGATGCAATACATTAAAAAATAGGATGAAACAAAAATGCATAGTGGATGGAACCAAAATGCATGTTTTTGGACGTAAGCCAAGTAATGGTTTGATTAATGAGTGCTGCACAACATACAATCCTCCAACCAAATAATAATAATAATAATAATAGTAATAATAATAATAATAGTAATAATAATAGTAATAATATAAAGCACTTGCATAACGCCATCTATCTAGTGAAACTCTTCCAAGGCGCATGATGAAGAAAAGGATTGGGAAAACTAGGACAAATGACAAAGATCTTATTGTTGGGTGTAGTACAACAGTTTATATCATCAAGTGGCCTGATAAATACTGATGTAGTACCCTACCTTAACAGCATATATTTAACACTTACCTTTTCTTTGCAGCATGCTGAATAGAGGTTGCATACTAGACTACAGGTAAACTTCACAATAGAACAGACTAAATCCTCTCTGCAACAAATGGAAAGAATAACAAAGATTGGATTTGATGCTGTCAAGTCTTTAAAATTGAGTAGCTGGCCGTGGTCTTCGGTGGATTAAGTGCCTGTGATTACAGCAGTTTCTTCTTGAATGATTCAGGCAAAGAACTATAACCAGCTGTTAAATAATCGACCATTAGTGGCCGAGGCAGCTAACCTAGGTCTCTCCTTGGTTGAATTTGGGTTTGACACTCAAAACCACTCACATTTTCATTCGTCAAAAAAGAAAGACATTTAAAAAACCATCATTTATTAAAGGTGAATCCAGACAAGCATACTTAATGGAAATGAAGCAAGAGAGAATGTGTACTTTAACAAACTGAATAAACTGAAAGCGAATAATTAACCTTACATAAAAAACGAGAAAATATCATAAGGAAACAAAAAAAATTGTATTCAGGAGACTGACAGAGACTGATGAAGGGAAGAATCTGGCCTGTCATCTTTTATAAATGATGGTAAATGGTCCATGGAAACAGTCCAAATGAAATACCTCTGCTTTAGTTGACTAGCTTCAGTGACTGCAGTCTGAAAGCACTCAATACACGTTATCATCTTTCCATCAGTTTGTTGCCATGGAAATGGATGAAACAAAGAAAGCTGAGCCAGAAGTTCATAGATCTGTTGAATTATAATGTGAAAGAACAGTGTATCAAAAATCACTCTGTGTTGTATATTATTTATTTATTTTCGTAATCTTTTGTTGTTGATTTTCTTTTTTTGGGGGGCGAGGGGGTCATACATTTAACTGTTGATTGAAAAAAAGGTGTTTTATTTTTGTTTAAATAAAAAGTAAAAGTTAGTATTTTATCCAGAATGTAATTAAAAAAGATACAGGTAGTTAACAATAAATAGCGTCATTATTTGTTAATGTGGTCCGAGAAACAAGGTTATATCTTTCACATACACATATGGAAGTTTGTGCAACAAAGTTGTATCTTCAAGATACGACCTTTTGACCACCAAAAGCGTGCATATTCGTCAAAAAGGTTGTATCAATAATTACCATGGTAAATAAGGCATATAACTTGTTTCATAGGTAAGGGTAGATATAACTTTTAAAGTAACTTTTATATAATTTCTTCATATAAACAACTTGTTTAAGACAAGTGGACTTGTCTTAAACAAATTGTTTAAAATGTCCCCAAACCTTAAAAAGTGATTTATGCAAAACGAACGAAATCCAAGTTCTGGCCTAGTTGAACTGACTCGAACTGCGGTGTTTATCAGTGGACAATATTAAAGTTTTTAACTCTTAAAAGATTACCTTGAATAAAGTTGGCGCAAGTTCCAATCATCTTTGTGATAGATTTCTCTTGCTTTGCAAGTTAAAAGGAATAAGTGTGCAGGCCCGATACTTTTTTGTAAGGGCGAAGCAGTAATTCTTTTGAGGGAAATTTAATTTCTACTGGAACGTTGCGAAGAGCACCAAGGCAATGGCCAGGGGCATGGGGGCAATTTTTGCCTCCGTTTTCTCCATGAAGTATCATGCCCGAGTGTGTAACTGTTTTCTTTATAGCAAGAACAAATAAAAGTAAATTTAAGTGAAGATTAATTTGAATGGCTGTTTACTTCTAAGGAATGGTCTACCACCCCATTAAAAGGGAAGGTATAAACTCACACTTTTTGCTTGAAACGTAAAAATTTGCTTGAACCAGACCTTGATTAGCTACTTACTCTTTGGAGGCATTGCTCTTGTGTCTCCTCATTCACCATGGCAACCAGTTTGAGAAAGAGTTGACGGGATGACATCACCGCAGTCAAGGGTTGGTGCATACCTTCTGAGCATGTCTGACTCGTCTGAATTAAGTCAGTTAGAGTCAGAAGCCTGACCTCATAAATCGGTGAGGACAGAAGGGAAGTGAGAATATCCATCAATCTTACAGGAGGTGATGATTCCTCATTGATAAGTCTCACTCTCGGTGAAGTGGTTATGTTGGAGAGATCTTGTTTTCTGAGTTTGATCATGTCTGTTCTATCCTCTCCTTTTGTTTCAACTGATTGTGTCTTCAGTTCCACAACAGACGCTTCTTGAAGATTCACCCATCTCAAACAATAAGAAGCACAGGTGGTCTGTAAAGTAACAAAGCCTGGCTCCAGGAAAGGAACACCCCTTTTTGAACTTCCACTACAAATTTCCTCGACAGTGATGGCCATAATATTTCCCTCAAGCTTTTCTTGGAGAAGGCTCGGATCTGACCATGATGATGTCTTGAGGAGGAACTCATCCAAGATTGTCAAGTAAGCAGCACGAGTCACACAACATTTATTGTTCCTGCATAAATGGAAAATTCAAACTTAATGATCAAACGGCACTTTGCACAAAATGGTGAGTCCATTTGTTAAGTAACATTATACTTTAAAAAAAAAAAAAATGACAGCATTCGGACGGCACCAGTATCCTCTCTGATGAACCAACAATGTATATTAAACTTATAAAAGAAGTTAATTTTTGCATAGGGGATAAAGAATATTATTAGATTTGTGTTAAGCACTGTATACTCAGTACTTTTCTCAAGTCTTGTGAAAAAAACCCAACATCCACAGGCATATTCCTCGGGTGGGATTCAAACCCACGACCCCTGCAATTCTAGAGTAGATTTCTTACCAAATAGACTACCAAGATTGCCTGGCAGCTAAAGGCAGTTTGAATCCTAAGGTTGCGGTACCCGCTGCTAATAGGATTCGAACTGCATCTAGCTACTATGCAATCTCGGTAGTCTAGTTGGTAAGAAATCTGCTCTGGAATGGCGGGGGTCATGGGTTCTAATCCCACCTGGGGAATATGCCTGTGTTTTTTTTTCACAGGACTTTGGGGAAAGTACTGAGTATACAGTGCCTAACTAGTGCTTCACTTGTAATAAAACTTTATTACAAGTGAAACACACATGATTAGAAGTTTAATAGTAGCACTTGTACTAATTTTTAACAGTTGCATTTGTCCAGGGTGTAAGAGTGTTTTGGATAGAGGTAGCACCTTTGATGTCTGGCATGCTGAACTCTCCGAGTTGACTGCCATCACTGGTCCTCATCCATCCCCTAAGCTCTCACGTGTTGGCTCCAAGCGCCACACCCCGGTAAACTGCTTCAGCTGGCAGACTAAACCATGTGAGGGGGTGATGTAAACATGGCATCACTGGGCGGAGGAACTACAACAAGAAGTCAACGGCTAGAGCGTATGAGTTCCCAGACGAACTTCATCGACCACATGTTCGTGACCAGGGCGAGCAACCTAAAAGGAGGATTTCGGCTGTGGTCAGGCCTGGATGGGCTCTGCCAAGCTACAAATGCCCCAGACACACTGCATGAAGATGAACAAAACTCCAATGACCATACCGGATCGGTCGCCCCCTGGGATACCAAGGACCGCGCCATCTGTTGTACACAAGGGCGGAGGCGACAAGTATGCTACTGGTGATACCTCAACGAAGAGGATCCGCGGGAGGGAATACACTACCATCGCCACATGGAATGTGAGAACACTTGCCCAAACAGGTAAACTGCATGAACTCACATATGAACTTAAGAAGTACACCTGGGACATCGTGGGACTCTGCGAAGTCAGATGGAAAAACATTGGTGAACACATTACCGAGGAAGGCCATGTACTCTACTACAGTGGAGAATTTGACAAACATACCAATGGTGTAGGATTCCTCATCAACAACAAAAATTAGCAACTCAGTGCTTGATTGCTGCCCAGTATCAAGCAGGCTTATCTCCATCCGCCTCAGAGCAGCTCCTTTTAACATCACAGTGGTACAAGCCTACACACCAACAACTGCCTACGATTATGACCAAGTGGAGGAATTTTACACCCAGCTCCAGGGCATTAACAAGGTTGATAAAAAAGATATCCTAATCATCAAGGGAGACTAGAATGCCAAGGTGGGTGTTGATGCACTAAATGACTTGAGTGATTTCTGCGGACCCTCCTGTAGCGTTGTATCCAATGAGAGGGGATTACACCTACTAGAATTTGCCAGTTACAACAACATGGTGCTCGCCAACACCCTTGGAGAACACAAGGCATCACGAATACGGACCCGGCATGCATCAAACGGAATACACCACACCCTGATTGACTATGTCATGGTGCAAAATCGGTTTCAATCTGAAATCAACAGAGCCAAGACGAGGACATTCCCAGGGGCAGATATAGGAAGTGACCATGATCTGGTGATATTGAACTTCAAAGTGAGGCTGAAAAAGATCAATAAGCCGCAGAATACCAGACTCAAGTTCAACCTGGATAGACTAAAGGACCCCTCCATCTGTGAGTCCTTCCAGGCAACAATTGGCGGGAAATTCGCTCCACTGCTTGCTGTAGATGAAGATGCTGAAGCGATGACAACCAATTTCAACACGGTGATGATAGAAACTGCAAATGAGATACTCGGATAGCACCGTCGAAAGACTCAGCCTTGGGTTCAGATAAGATTCATGAACTGAGCGATATTAGAAGAGGTCTCAAGAAAGTCAAAAACACATCATCAGAAGCAGAAGAATACAAACAAGTAAATATGAAAATCAGAAAAAGCATGAAGAAGGCTAAAGAAGATTGGATCAGGAACCAATGCACAGACAAAGAAGAAAGCCTAAACAAGAACAACAGCAAAAGGGCTTTCTAAGTTGTGAAAGATCTCACAAAACAAAGGCAGCCCCAAGTCAGCACCATTCAAGACTCAGAAGGAAACTGCCTCACAGAAGGAAAAGACATCATTAACAGATGGACAGAATATTGTTCAGAACTTTACAACCACCACATCAACGGAGACCCCAGTCTCCCGTCATGCCAGGAATCAACAAGTGACATTGACTCTTCAATCCTTCGTGAGGAAGTTGAGGCAGCTATCAGATCGCTGAAGAATGCGAAAGCTGCAGGAATAGACAACATCTCAGCTGAACTGATAAAACATGGAGGAGAAGAAGTCATTGACATCCTCACTAGAATATGCAACAAGACCTGGCAGACTGGTGAGTGGCCAAAAACATGGACTCAGTCACTCATAATTACCATCCCAAAACTATAGGACCATCAGCCTTATTAGCCATGCAAGCAAAGTGATGCTGAAAGTCATCTTGAACAGGCTGAATCCACAGGCTGAAGAGATTATCACCGAGGAACAGGCCGGCTTCCGTAAAGGAAGAAGTACCACAGAACAAATCTTCAACCTGTGCGTCCTGTGTGAAAAGTACAGCAAACGCCAGCAGGGACATCTATCACGTTTTTATCGACTTTAAGAAGGCTTTCCATATTGTGTGGCATGATGCTCTTTGGGCCACAATGAAGAAATACAACATTGGCCGGAAGCTGATAGAGACCATCAAGCAGCTGTAGGCAAAAGCCACTGGTGCGAAACTTGTTCAATGTGCAGTTGGGGAATGGTTCCACACATCAGTCGGTGTCCGCCAAGGCTGTTTTCTGTCACCCACACTGTTTAACATCTTCCTTGAGTGCATAATGACTGATGCCCTCGAAGATCATTCTGGCACAGTCAGTATTGGAGGGCACACTATCATCAACCTTAGGTACACCGATGACTTCGATGGACTCGCTGGAAATGAAGATGAACTCTCCAATCTGGTGTGCCACCTGGATGAAACATCTACCAGATACGGCATGGAAATCAGTGCTGAAAAAAACAACAAGCTGATGACAAACAGCAGAACCCCAATCACAGCAAAGATCACTGTCAGTGGGCAAGAGTTAAAGACTGTTCAACAGTTCAATTATCTTGGGGCCATCATCAGTGAAGAGAGATCAAGAACTGAAGTCCTCACAAGAGCTGCGCAAACAGCAACAGCACTGGCTAAACTCAAACCAATCTGGAGAGACAAGAACATCACCCTCAAAACCAAGATGAGACTCCTCCATGCACTGGTCCTATCCATCTTTCTGTATGCATGCGAGGCTTGGACCCTTACAGTAGAACTACAGAATAAGATCAAAACTGTAGAAATGAGATGCTACAGAAGACTCTTAGGCATCTCATACACGGACCACATTACCAACAATGAAGTCCACAGAAGGATCATCCAGCATGTGAGTCAATATGAAGACATATTCACTACAGTGAAGAAAAGGAAACTAAAATGGTATGGTCATGTGACAAGGTCAAGCGGGCTCTCCAAGACCATTCTCCAAGGAACAGTGCGGGGGACAATAGACAGAGAAAGAATTGGGCGGACAACATTGCTGAGTGGACCGGAAAAAGCTTTGCTACAACCCAGGCACTTGCCCACAACCGTCAGGGATGGAATCAGCTGGTGCAGCGTTCATCATTATAGTGCCCCAACGACCCTGGCGGGTAACGGGATCAGTAACAGTAACAGCATTTGTCCAAAGTTGGATACAGTTTTCATCACAGGGAATCATGTCTTTATCACAAGAGGTCAGTAAAAATACTATTGAAGAGAAAACTTACCCTGAGGCAAGCCAGCCATAATCATTAACCATTTGGGATAAGATTTCTCTCAAGAGTGAGTACGTTTCTTGACTGATGGTTGCTTGAAGAATACACTCCAAAAGATCTCTAATCTATTGATAATCAAAGAGAAATATTTAGTGGACAGTGCGTCTTTGGTTTCTGGAAGACTACATTCTTTCAAACCACCTACACAAATAGAATGTTTGTAAACATTTTGTATATTCCCATAAATGCAGCAGAACAGAGATGGAAAACAATTAACACAAAGGGAGCATTTTATATGGAATATATAGTGTCCAAAACTAGTTCAGTGAACGATAAACATGGGAATTATCAGAAAATGTCAACTCAGGACATGACCTTACTTTGACCTTTTTTTATTGAGTGGAAGTAGGTAAAATGTTGCGACCATTTGAAGTAGGTATGGACATTTTTGTGCAAGCCATTTCAATCCTTAATTTTAAGAAATTTTAGGACAGCTTTATGCTGCTGTCCTTAACTTATTGATGCCTCGTAATCCTCTTTTTTGAGCAAAATGACAAAGGTCTGTAATCGGGGATTACACAAAAACCACCTCTCAATAGCCAGAAAATGCCAATATATTCAAGACCTTTTTTGTCCTTGTGTGTGTGAAACGAAGCTTTAGACGGTGTGCCCTTACACCCACCGACTTGCGGGGCACTTTGCACAATGGAACAATCTACCCCACAAGGTTTTCTTTGTTCTAGTGCTACCCCACAGAGGAATTCTTCAGAAAAGGGAATAATAGAACAACAATAAGAGGACCCCGTAACTGCCATATGTAAGGGTGTGTGTGTGTGATCTGTGCATGCTCCGAAGTGGATGTCCGGGCGACCTTTGCTCTGATGGTCCGAAATTACATAACAGCGTCTTTACACTGCTTCCATTTACAGGCAGGGAAAACATTTGTGTGCATACATGTCATCGGAAGCCTACTGGTTAAGGAGTTCTATTTTACAGACTCCTTGGCCAAGGTTAAGGAGTACAGACAAGTGTGATCGCACTCGCCCTCCCTAAAATGAATGGTCTGCTAATAGCGCCCCTTTCAGTCTCTAAAAGGTTAACATTTCACATCTCACCTGTAGGAGTATTCCATGGATCTGATTTTGTTGCATTCCTGTATCTGGTTGCCCTGGTAATGAGCTGATCAAGTCTTTCAGGGTATCTACTCTGTGGTTTGCTGATACTAAGGGAACCAATGCCCTGGCTGCTATGACGCGGGTCTTAAAGACAGCATTGTTTGCACACCTATTGAAATAATGCAATCATGTTATTCAAGACACCCGTGTTTTAAATGTATTCCTGCAGCACATCTGTTTCGTATATCTCTTTAAACATTCCTTTGGATTATGTAAATATTACTTTAATAATTTTGTATTTTCAAAGCACGTTCCTATTTTGAACTGAACTTACTAGAGAAGAAAACAATGGCCAAGGATAATCCCCTGAGGTACCACTGGACTCCTTTCAGAACAAATTTCATACAGAATAATTTTTTTTTATTTAGAATAATAAATTATTTGTTTCAGCACCCACCCATCTAAACTTCACCATACATGACATTCACAGTGGGCACCAGCTCTTACCTTAGTACATAGGGCACAAACTGGTCCATACTGAGCCTTGAATGAGCACTGTCCATGGGTGAAGGATAAAGCCTGGATAGGAGTAGAAGCACTGGGAACAGACTTGGATGCAGATGAGCAATACCTGATCTGGATTCCAAAGTAAATCAACAAACACATTCGATCAAAAAAAAAACCTAAACCCCCCCCCAAAAAAAAAAAAACAGCATGAAGGAAAAATATGATTATCCAATGGGAGACTTTTGGACAGTCCCTTTTCACGGTTCTCACTAGCAGTACACATGTGTCTCAAAAGTCTCCAATGGGGTCTTTCTCATTCTGCATGTAAATTGATGAAGTGGTGATTGTACAAATGGTTCCAAGGACCTGAATCCACCTCAGCTCAATCACCCGCACTAAATTTCATGGCACCATGCTATCGCAGAATTGTGCGCTTGCGGCCCAAAGAATTACACGCTGTATGGAGTGCTGCAAGTGCTGAATTTTTTTGTGAGTAGTGTCATGAAAATAGGCCCTGATTAATTGCTATTTTGAAACTTTCACAGTTGAGACTCATGGTAAGAGACTTGTAAGCTTGTCCATCTATGTTTATTTTCCGAATGTTTAAAATTGATAATAGGGACAACGGTGCAGGTGCTGGGTACCTGCGAAAGTTGATGCCTGATTTATATTTTCTGTGTATTTTGAGCCAACCTGTAAAGGAAGAGCAGATGTCAACACACTTACAGCGATTAAAAATAGAACGCTTTACCAAATCTCAACAAGTCACAAAAGGGCAGCGTGGCAATTTCTTTGTGTGTTCGGTGCCTTTGTGTTTTCCTCTCTGGTCCGATCTCGCACATGTTTTTGTCTGCAGCGCAACTTGATCTTTCGGACAGTTTGCGTTTGTATTTATTAGCAAGTAAGTAGAGCGCAACCACTGTATTGTTTGCACGATCAAGTGGGAGACGTTGTGCGCCCGCTGAATGCACTGCTACAGACCGCATGTAAAGTCAGTCACCACTGAATGTATTTTTGGTTTGTAGCGTGCATGGTGCAGCAACGGAACACAGACGGGTGTAGATTAATGTTGCCGTCGCCGCGTTCACGTTTAGCAAGTTTTTAATCCAAATCGATTGCTGTTTATCGGACATTATATTGAATAAGTGAGACCGAAATAGCATTAAACGATGGAAATCAGCAATGGCAATTTTGTGGGCGGGAGATCGAGATTAGGCCCGTTGAATAAGACAGGTAAACTTGTCCATGTTTTTTGGCAGTGCCCACTCACCCACAAGAGAACAACATCGGCAGAAGCAAAGTATTTCCTCAAAAAAAACTTGGCATGCAACAATGTATTACATGTAATTGTATTACTATACACTATTGCTTTGTGTTTAGGGTGCTTGCTGATTATTGCTCAATTATCAATGGTACAAAACAAAGCAGGGAAATAATTCTTCACAATCACAGGCACTCCGAAAAGGAAGGTACATTTTTTTTCTTTTTGGTTTCGTTTAAACGTTTAAGAAATTCGGGAACGTTTAACCCCCCAAGGAACAGGGTACTATTTTTGACAGTCGGTTTTTAGTGTTTTTTGAATAACTTGTTTAATTAAATTTGAACAATTTTGAAACTCCATGTGTTCCTCAAGCAGTCAACTCCCTTCAAAACAAGGTATCCCCCGTTAAAATCGGCCCAGGCACTCTGCCAAAACATGCCACCAGCTAGTCATGCCCCAGGGGAGTCCATTTCAACCCCTGCGCTAAGCAATACGGCCTTGTTGTTTATTGCGCTGTGTCACGAGGCCAGATGTGTGGTCTGATAATGGTCTGCCGCAGCATCAATGAATCATACACTTGGTTGAAGCCTGGCCTGACATCTAGTGTATCCCTTTTGAACCAATCCAGAGTCTGTATTGGGGCTGGGGATGGTGGGGGAAGGCGGGGCTTTAGTGTTGTTGTTTGATACTGAAAGTTCATCAGCCTTTGATGTCTGGGTGGGTAGACTTACGGTCTTTTCCTTCCTCAATGCTTGAGGCCTGGAGGTTGTAGATAATATCTTCTAGGAATAAGTTGTGATCAAACACCAGTCGACTGTTAGTTGTGGCATGGTTGTGGTGTGTGTATTTGGGGTGAAGTTGGGGGCGACGGGGGGGGGGGGGGGGGGGGGGGGGTGTCAAAGGCGGGGCTTAGCGTCAGGGTTGTTTTCTGATTAGGAGCTGTCAGCCACCTTTTGGAATGGCCTGAAAATGAATATATAGTGAGGGAGACACCTCTAGAAGATGGTTATATGTCAAGAAAAGCATTTGAATAAATATTGGTAACATGACACGCGTGTATGTAGGGTACTATAGAAAATAGTACGTCACTCCATCGGAATATAATTCAAGCATCAATGGCAGCGCAGGGTTAAACATTAGTTTTCCGTTTTAATGTTTAAGCGTTTAAACGTCCCAACCTTATAAGATAACTGGAATTAATGTTTACTTCCCAAAACAATTAGACTATTTTCCTTAACGTGGGTCCACTTCCAAATCACTGTTGTCTTTTCCTTAAATGTGCACACTGCCCTTCAATGTTTGTTCTTTAATACAGGTGCCCACTAATCTCCAGTTTTATTTGTTTTCCTCTTTAGGATGGCTAAAATCGTACCTTGTATTTAAACTGGTTGCTTCCTTCAACTGCTGCAATAAGAAAGGGTACAGAGATGGGAACCTCGCGAAGAATTCCTTCCCTGTCATACTGTAAGTGGGGGTATTAAAGTTGGGGAAAAACTGTTATCGACATGTTTAAAACAAATCATGCTAGGAAAGTTGTTGTAACCTAATCTCATCTCAAGTGTTGCGCTCCTCTACTGTTCACCCCTCTGTGGCAATGAGTTTGAATTCTACCTGTGATGGGGGTCTTTGCATTTACATTCTGGGTTAGATTTTTCAGTCCCTGCCTTTTATTACGGTAACGTGGTACAACACTGGGTGTAGGAGTACACAGCATTATATAAACCTCTTACTTTTTGAGATAAAAATATGCAATAAAACAAAACAAAAATTCTCACCAGTTTCTGCGATCATGTGACTGTTTGGCTCTCTGTACACCAAAGATCCTTGTAACAAGAGCACTGAATAAAAGTGTAGATGAATTCCTCACCTGGAGTTTAAGAACAATAATCAAAATAATAAGTGGCTCTTATATACCCCTCTCACGAATAATTCAGGTAAATCATGGTACTTATCTTCCAAGGACTTTCTCACATGCCCCCCTTAATACCTAAAAGCATCTTACATGTTCTAGGGGGCTCCATATAATGTGATACCATCTCCCCAATTATACACCTGGTTGAAGAGTAGCAATAATGATGTCCTGCTCAATGAATCAAGCTCCTTGACTAGATAGAAGAATGTTGAATTGATCTAGATTACACACCCTAGCAACAACTGCATTTATACAATTTGAGAGGAATGTTAACTTACCCCCCACAACTGAGCTGCAAAACCGAGTACAGATGCCCTAACTCCATCGGCAATGTATGGAATAACATCCTCTCCCAACCGTGTGTCTTTGTACAAAACACGCAGAATGTTTAAAGCATGAACCTGGTTCAAAAATGTCAAGCAAAATATGGTTATCACCACAATGACCATAAATTAACTTTTCAAACTTACACAGATCATTGTCATGTAAAGTTTAACAAATATTTAGCAGCATGGGATTCTTCCACCAAATTTACTGCATCTGGCCTCTTTCTCTTCACCCAAGTATTGCCCTTGTACTAATGCCGCATGCACCTAATGTCCGACATGCTCGCCATTTTGGGAGACAACTCATAAGCAAGTAAATTCTGCGTCGCCTAAAATGCGCACTACACTGTATAACACACCAGGTCAATTACTCCCAAAATGGCACAACCAAGATTGTCGTCATGATGGCTGTCAATACAGGGTTTCTTGGTATCCAAGAGATTGGAGTTTCCATCCTTTGATAAGGGTTGTTAAATTTATTGGGATGATCCATCCCTATACATTATTCTCATACTCTTGGATACTATATACTATTACCTGAGAGATAATGGCATCGCTGCTTGATGATGATGGCAAAGCAAGGTCCAGAAGAGTGGTCATGGCATGCTTAAAGCACCTCTTCCCAACCGTACCAGGTTCTGAACTTACCAATGCCTGAAAGAAATAACCATGAGAAAGGTTCCACATGAATCTGTTTTAGGTCCCCTATAGATGTCGTTATACATAATATAGCCAACTATCACCTACAATTCTAAAACAGCTTGTCTTTAGGAAGTAAGTGTAATATAAAATTAGTTCCAAGAACTTTATTTTTAAAGCCGACTGTGGTAATTACCTAAAAGAGGCAATTTATATCTTTTTCTTTCACATACAACAATCTAATCTCTTTTTTTCATCATTATTTTTATGTAATCATGATATATCCTGTCGATAAACCCAGGCCATAAACTGCCCACCTGTATAGCAAATGGAATGCCAGCGCTACGCCGTGTGGCACAAAGCATATATTGAGAAGTTGTGATATCAGAGAGGAGACCTTGTAACCACTGCTCAGGTAGGCGGTGTAATGATACTACTTCACTCCTGCAGTACACAAAGAGAACAACACTGGTAAAAATAACAATACAATCATTCCCCACCAGGCACTCTACTGAATGCATCGAAATAATCATATCATCAACTGAGTATTAAGGATCAATCTTGCAGTTGTTGTGAATTCATTTGTTTTTAGTCATTTATGAAGGAATGCTTACGTCCACAGCCTTGTAGTAAGCATGATGAATCCAGCATAGGCTAACTCAAATGCTCCTCTGTGTTTTGACTCCTTCAGCAATCTCAAGAAGAAGTTGCCGATCTCCTCCAGCTATAAGAATTGCCAAAATGACAGTAAAAAATTCAGTCTGAACATACAGAGTAAATCAAGGATCTCTACAGCACCCAAATGTGTTAAAACTGTCCTCATATCAGAACTTAGGATATATCCTGTCATTCAAAAGATCTCACCAAAGATATTTTAAAATATTTTTTTTTTATGGGAAATTGCACAATGCCCTTAAACAGGCCACTCAAAGTGGTGGCTAAAAAGGGGGAAAGGGGATAAAAGAAGAGGAAATCAAAAAGTAGAAAGACGACCATTGATATTGCATTTGAATTGGGGCAGGATACATGTAGTGAATACCAAAGTAAGGCACTACGTGGGAAAAAGCTTGATGAGTACCACTGTGTAGTCTTTGGGACAGCTACAGTATAAGGATGTGAATGGGCAGACAAACGAGTGGTAAGGCCAAAGGTACGGTTAGATGGAACAAACAGTGAGAGTCCATTTCAGCACCTACCAATACCCATAAAAGTGGCTTAATGAGGCTATAAGATTTATATTCCCTTCTGTTTACTTTTCTGGGTTTTTTTTTACTGTCCAGATTGGCCTCACCTGTTCTGGTGAAATCAGTCCAGGTTTGGAGTCCTTCACAGTGACTGGTGCCGATGATGCAAGTAGACCCATTAATAAGGAGACTTCTTTCATGCTGCGCCAACAGCATACCAAGACCATCTGTGGGGTTACCTTAAGGGCCTTGGTTGCCACATTTGTTGGCTGCTGGCTTGAGGATCCTTCCCCTTGCTCCAAGGTTGAGTCAGGGTTTTCAAGATCTGAAAAGATGGAAATGAACACAGCATCAATGTATACTTCTATCCACTGCCAAGTCTTGCACAAATCCAAATGTTGGGACCTGTTAAGGAGCATGATTTGGTTTCCTTCGTTACAGCAATGTATGTGGGAACCCAAAGTTCCCCAAAATGTTTGAATATGCAGGAGACTTGCACAATCTGTTTTAACTATCAGATCAAAGTTAGATGTAATCTTATATACTTTTACTAGAGTTTGCTAAAGTGTAATTTATAAACATATTACAAAGAAAATGCTTTAACAAAATTAGGTCATGTAGAAACCAGAGATATAACAGTCCAAAATCAACAGAAAAAAACTGGGATCCTCAAATGTAATGTTATAAGATTGCGTCTTCGTGTAAATGTTTAAGTATGTGTTTATAAGGTGTGCAAAAGACAGTTTCAATTAATGCATACAAACCATCAGCAAAACTCTTTTTTTTTTTTTTTTTTTTACAAAGTATAGTAGTTACAAGGTACACTGGCCTATTAAAATAAGAAGTAATCAATTTAATAGATAGTTCCAGATAGACGCCATCTTTACAGGCAACTTGAGTTTTGGTTTTGGGCCATGTTAAATGTTGTAATTTTTCTATGCAGCCAAGTGGTTCACCAACCAATCATGCAAGGAATTTGATAAAAAACCCACGTGCCATATGGGGTCTCTATGCAAAAAGCATAGTTCTGCATTTAAAAAATAACTATCACTGCCCATAAATATGTCAGAACTATATGGGAACTATCTATATATGGACAACCTGACTTAATTACATTACTGAACTAGCTGCTGCTGTCTCACCATGGTCAGTTTCCACTGGTATATAACCCTCTGGTGATGAATTACACACGACCACTGAGGTAGCATCAGCTACATCAAAACATAGCTTAATCACCATGACGACCATGGATTCCCATCCAGTGGACTTAGTTACACTCCTACAGGAAGAAAACCAAATAAGATAATAAATAAAAAGCAAGAATTGTCCATACATGTTTATCTATTTGAGTCACAGCTGGCTGCAGATTCATAGGGCAACTGGGTAAGCAAACTAACTCATCTCAAACAAATGCAATTTTCCCAAGTGAGCGAAAGGATGCCAGAAATCATATAGAAACAAAATACAAGTGACAGGATTTCATAAATAAAATCTTTACATAACCTGCAACATTGTGTCAAGTTTTGGCAAGAAAAAGGAACGATGTATAAACCGCTGTCAAGTAACTTCTGATACTGTTCATAAAGACACATTTTCAGTAACACGATGTGATAAAGATCTCTATTGCGTAGCGGTGGCTCTGAGAGGAGCTGTTTTGTGCAATTGCTCTAATTCGGTTTGTTCTAATACTGTTGCAAATGACAATTTGTTACAACAGTACCAGGATCACATGTAATCTAAGGACCTCATAAGAGGTTAGAATTTCAAAAAGTAAAGTGCCTCGCGCCAGTAGCTTTACAATTAGCTTTAATCTTCTGATACTGTCGTGGCGTGTTGTGGCCAAACGGTTTAGTGCATAAAACTCAACTTCTGGTGGCTAAGTTATCAGAGTAAGGGTTCATATCCCGGTTGTGACACTTGTGTCCTTGAGCACGACACTCAACTATAATTGCTTCTCTTCACCCAGGGGTAAATAGGTACCTGTGATGATTCTTGTGATTGATTTAGCTTGGTGCGCTACATACTTGGCAGCACAGACTGTATACTCCCAAGGGAGCTGAGATGGTTTAAGGAATGCAATACATGGCTCAGCGACCAGGGGTAATAATGTTGGAGCACATTGAGCGTCACTGAGTAACAGTTTTGAGCACTATACAAGAAGCCATTCTATTATTATTATAATTACATACCGTCACTGATGTCACGAAGTAGCACCTTGTGTACAAAACCATATTTTTTTCAGTTTTCAGATTTTTACATGTTTATACAACATTCTTCATGCCCTACAATTTCATGAAGTTTCAAAACTTCACTTGCTTTACTTTTTTAATTATAATAATTATGTATGGCAACATTTGCCCAAAATTGACAATCTTTGTTTTCACGAACTAGCACACAAGTAACATTTACCATTGAAATGCACGGCGCGCACCATACTCAAATGTGAACAAAACGATTTCACGAAGTAGCACTGTCCTTGTGTGCAAAGGACGTGTGCGCGCGCACAAGTTTGCATTACTAATACATTGGAGAGTGTTACTTTGTGAAATCGGAATTAGTCTATTTTGCTTCTTTTTTTGGTTTCAAGAAGTAGCACGCACCTTTTTTCCTTTATTGCTTGTTAATTTAGAATGCAAAGCAGACAAAAGTAGTATATTTATCAAGTTCAAAGCATCCAGAATCCACAATGAGAAAACCAGTTGAAAACACTCTGAAATTCTAAAGGATAGTGGCGTTTTAAAAAGTGTTCAGCTTTAGATGCCGTACGTGTGTGCTACTTCGTCGTGTCAGTGACGATACTAATGTGAGCGAGAATAAGTACTCAAGAAGTAAAGTAAAATGATACCTTAAATCTACATCAGAAAGAAGCTCCCTGATGCAATGCAAAACTCCATACATGGGACCCTGCACTGCTGCCTCCAGAAGACTACCTTTAGCCACGCCCACCTGCTCCGTCAGAATCTCGCACAGTTCCTCAAGGATTCCCATGATGCTTTGGGAGAGGTCAGCAGAGGGGGTCTTTAGGGGTAGCGTAAGCTGACGAGCCAGGAGACGAAAAGTGAATGCTGCTGTTTCACAGTTGTGGGGTTTATTGCTTGGTGCCAGTTGCAAGGCATCCTTGTAAAGCCGCTTTAGGTGCTCTCCATCCTGGAAAAACAAAAACAAAAGTGTACTGCCCGATTTTATTTCTATTACAATATATAAGATGTTAAATTCACAAAGAATCTTCAGCAGTCCAAATGAATAAAAATTAATGAACCCCCCATAAAAAAACACCAAAAGAAATGCATTTTTCTAATACCTACCATCAATCCTAGTGTTTTTTGAGGAAGGTTACTGAGCAAGTCAAAGGCCATGACCTTGTTACTCTCATAGGGGTCAGTGAGTCTGTGCAGAAGAACTTGAACATGGTCTTGAGTCCAGACGTCAATAATATCAAACAAGGGGGATTTGATATCTGCAATGGTAATTAAACAACAATTGTAAGTTTTAAACTTGTACTACTGATGCATCTGCAATAAAAAAAAATGTTCATAGTTATACACAATTCACATTTTAAATTGAAACAATATGTAAAAAGATATCTGAAATATTTGTACTGATCACTACAAAGAACCAGTCCGTTATGCACATGTTAAAGCCCAAGCTCAACATTGGTGAGAAGAAAAACATAAATATTAACAGATTTACATGGTATAAAGATTACATGCTAGGTATATGATAGTAGAAAACTTTCCTTGAAATATTTGAAATATTTCTGCCTGAAGTGTTATCGTTTTTAAATAATAAATGAAATAAGATCCAAAATTAGTTTTTGTCTCAGTGAGATGAAAACTCTGCCTATAGGAATGCGTACAAAAATGCTGCATGCATTTTTACCGTTTTCTCGCAAACGAAACAACGAAATGAGCTGACATTTTCACAGGCTGGTTTTATTACATACATTTTAATTTGTGCCAAGAATGGAAGCATTTACAGTCAGTTTACCAATGTTGAACTGGGGCTTTAAGGCCGTGTCTTACGAACAGAGAAGTTTCACGTGATGTCACCACAGACCTACTCACAGCTCCAAAGTCAGCATATGTTTGTGTGTATTTTTCATGGCTCACGAGCATTTCTTCTGACAGAAACTGATAAGTCTTTGCAAGAGATATGCAAAAGGTAAGTCCAAGACTTTTCTTGTCAATCTGCAAAGAAATACTAGCTTAATGCATTTCCTGTGCGCTTTTTGTTATCGTTGAAACTAGTTTGTGTGAAGTGGAAATATGTCATACTAACGAACAAACCACACTTCCATTACCTTCGACCTAGAAACCCAATAATGCAAGGTAAAATTTTCTGTTCTAAAGAATAAAAGTTCATTGGGCACTGGTTAATTGTTGATGTTAGTTATATAAATTGGTCAGCTAGCAGACATTTGAGAACCTTTTCATCAAGCAGTTTACCTTTGGTTTTACAGCTAAATACTTGGACCATTGTTTTGAGAGTATGTAGTGATACCGCTCTCTTTGGGTAGCAGCTCCCAGGTTGTAAGCCTCCAAAAAGATGGTCTGTCAGCCAAGATAAAAACTCCTGTGAAGAAAAGAGTTATTGACAGTATCATTACTTACACCTGGTTCAGACTGGTACTCCAGAGTCACGCCGAACGAAACTATTTAGTTAAGTACATGAAAAGTTTGAACCTGAAACAGCGACTAAATGTGCTAGAAGTTGACAGATAAACTGTTGCAGTCGTTTGAAACAACTCTGGAGCATCTCGGTTTCAGACGTCGATCTTGTCATGAGCTGGACCTAATGCAAATTTATGTTAATGTATGGTAATTAGGGAAAATAACCTTTAGCATCCCACAATTCATCGGGGCGCCCAAGGGGAGGTGCGAAAAGTAGAAATTCAATTTGGACAGGAAACACAACAAAGGGTACCACTTTGCATTCGTCACGTTAGCAGTTTCTCCAATAATTGTAACTTGTTGTTGAGTGCCTGAAACCACCCAAAAAGTGTTTAAACATATAAATGGACATGCAGGCTTATACTGAAAATACTGAAAATAACGTGAGTTGATTCAAAATTAATTCACCTTCAAAAAAGGAGGGAAATAGTTAACTGCCTTTTCCTTTCATTTTTTGATTGAAACTTGAGAGTTTTTTAAATATTCATAATCAAAATCAACTCAAATCCTTTTTTTAATAAGCCTGTAAGATGTCCATTAACATGGTGAAACACTTTTGGTTGTTTCAGGTAAATGTTACTACCATTGGAAATAAGTCGTACACTTTATTGCGTTTTCTGTCATTAATATTTTTTTTAACAACTCTCCTTCGGACAGTTGCTCGGCATTTGTACTCATTTCTGTATGTGTATGTAATTTATTGAGCAATTTGGCCGAGCGGTGAACACAAGTTCTGTAATTTACAGAATGTGGATTCAAATCTTGTGTCATGAGCAAGACACTTTATCATAACTGCTTCTCTCCACCAAGGAGTAAAACTGGGTACCAGCAAGAGCTGGGGAGTAACCGGCGATAGACTAGCATCCTGTTCAGGGGGAGTAGAAATATTCTCAGTCGTTTAATGCCAAGGAAACCTGATGTAAACATCGGCCTCATGAGCCATATTGGCTCGGGACAGACTTTACTAGTTTTATGCACTTTAGTTAGCCAGAAATATTGATTTAAAATGTGTAATCATCACAAAGAGATGCATTTAATACTTTACCTTATATGCTTTGATCAGTTCTCCTGGTGAATCTTGCAGAGTCCTTGGTGTTTCTTTCTTGTTCTGGTTAGTCATCTGTTTCAGACACACTCTGCCATTTTCTCTCAGTCTCACAAAAAGCTAATTCAAGAAGAAAATACATTGCAAAAGTCATCTTTGAGTAGAGTTAACGTGAGTTGTGGATAATTTTGATCTATATGCATCACACTGCCAACAATGATTTTCTTGTTGTAAGAAGAAAAAAGAACTGTCATGGGGCGTTTCATAAAGCTTTTTTTACAATTAGTCTATCATCAAATAATCAGTCTAGGGGTAATGTTTCATAAAGCTTCACAATTAATCTTATCTCCAAATACTCAATTTTAAACATGTTAAACTCCTCAAATTTAAAATTAATCTTTTCTGTAGTTCATAGCGCAAGTTAACCTTGATGGTCTATTTTTGAATCGATCTTAGTCTTACACTTGATCCAAATTAGTTGCAAAACAGTTAATATTAGGCCCAAGTCTTAAATGGGATTTTTTGGCGGGGAAATCTAAACTTTCAGTTTTACTTTTATACGATCCAAAATCAAATGGCTCTCCTATGTTCCTTCACAAAGAAAACAGTTGCATGGATAAAAATTTCACATATTTTGCAGTGTATTCCTAGTTATCCCTTACATCAATGAAGTATGGGTTTTTGCATTTGAAGGGAATTAAATCAAGCAGCAGAAACAATTTGTTACAAAAACACAAACCACCGTGCATGCACTGTGAAACTACAGTACTAGTCAGCATCACTATTTTGATGGGGCAGCCAGCAATGAACGCAGTTACTGTCACGTCACGGTGTGACTCCATGTCTATTGATTACCACTTTAACCATCGCTTTCACTTCCCAAAATTGAATTTCCTTAGATTAGCATAATTTTTTCCTTAGATTTTCCAATTTTTCCTTACATTTTTCTTGGAATTTCCTTAGAATTTTCTTAAATAGTCAAAAATACAAATCACAACGTCATACAGCAACTACAACTATTTGAAGTTATGAACACATATATCTCAGACCTAAGCTTAGCATACGATGTCAACGAAACCAGACTAATCAAACAGCCGCCGGGTGTAACCCTCGGTTCCGCAGCTGCTCGAAATGGCCACACTTTTCATTTAGACACAAATTTACTGTATTTTTACTTGATTGTCTTGATTTTTCTGTTTTTTCAACATTTCTTTAAAATTGTTTGTAGATTTTGAAATTTTCTTAAAATTTTCACTTCCTTAGAAATGTCCTTAGGAGATTAAAATTTCCTTAAAATAAGGAAATTTCCTTAGGAGTGGAAGCACTGCCCCATTTACTCCACCTCTATCTGTAATATACCCTGAACTATCCTACAACATCGAAGGGAACAAACAATGGACAGACCTAGGAAAGTTGAGGAATTGCCTCAACTATCCTAGGTTGAAAAAACAGTAGGCCAACCTGTTTGTTTAATCCTAGGATAGTTAAGGAAAATGCCTCAACTATCCTAGGAGAAAAAAGTCACAATACCTTTTTTTAATCCTAGGATACTTAAGGAAATGCCTCAACTGTCCTAGGAGAAAAAACATGGTGAGTGCACCTGTTTTTAATCCTAGGATAGTTAAGGAAATGCCTCAACTATCATAGGAGAAAAACACAGTGACTACAGCTGTTTTTAATCATATGACAGTTAAGGAAATGCCTCAACTATCTTCGAAAAAACACTGTGATTATATCAAGTTTTAAACCCCAGGATAATTTAGGCAAACAAGCTTATTACCGAGGAAGAACAGTTAACACATCTTTTAGTTCAATTCTAGGATAGGAAATGCCTCATTTATACTGGGAAGATACCACTGGTGAACATTTGATTAATTCTTATCCTAGGATTGAAATATTTTCTTGTTTTGTAATAAGAAAAATATAAAGCTTTTCTTTAGGGAAACATGTACCTTCTTTTTTAAATACACGTGGACTTGAAATTAGCTTGATGTAAAATTTCATTTTGTTTAAACTTTGGGGATGGCATGGTGCTTTGAACTACCTCTGGCATTTAACCTCTTAACTCACGCTATCACTATCAATCAATAGAAAGCTGTGCTAACGTTTTCACTATATTATTGTTCATTCTAACAAAGTAGATTTTTGTACATGTACTTTTAACCAGTTGAAAATGAATGACATGAATCACACAAATGTTTCCCCTGCCTGGAAACGGAAACCCTGTAAAGACACCGTTATGTAATTTTGGACCACCGGATCAAAGGTCGCCCGGTCATTCAACTGTGGAGCGTGCACAGACCACACACAGCTGCCTTACGCTTTGATTCACCCAAGATTCTTGAAATGAGAAAATGATTCTAAAAGAAGAGAACAATTTTTCTTCAAGTGGTAAATGACAAACATTTTAAGACTATTTTTCTTACCTTGATAAGATTATCTTGCCAAATTTCTTATAACGAGAATTATATTCTTAATTCTAGATTACTTTTCTTACGCAATAAAATCATTTTTGGCAGTGCATCGTCCTACTGGGTAGGGACCGCGTGTAAAGCTCTAAGATTTGAATTCAAAAGGTAGATGGAGAGTGAATGGAGTGTTGTGGTCGAGCTATCTAGTGCACTGGACTCAAGTTCTAGTGTTGCTTGAGTGTGGGGTCAGGTCCAAGTCATGGCACTTGTGTCCTGAAGCAAGACACTTCACCATAATTGCTCCTTCAGATGGGACAGAAAGACTAATGTAAGTAAAAGAACCCACTACACATAAGAAAGGGGTTTGCCCCAGAGTTTCAGGCATGGTTGGCTGCAGATTGTGCTGCATTGTAAACCCTAACAAGGTGCAATATATACATTGGTCTCATAATTCAAAATAGCTGTACATACCTGTCATAAAAATAGTGAATGCTTTGAGACACCCATCTTGTACGATAAGGGCTATATAAGAACTGCGTGTTATAAAAAGGAAAAGCAGGAAAACCAACAGCACTTAAACAAAAGTTAGAGTCCTAATGCACACATACCTTCTTGAGATGTGTTCCCATCTGCTGTCTGAATGAGGGAGATGGGCTGCTAACGTTCAACATCAGGAAGAATTGGATGAGTGAGAGTTCCTCAGCAGATACCTCCTCAGTTGTCTTGTTGCAATCACAGAGGAGTCCTAAAGCATCAATACGCACCTAACGTAAAAAATACACAGAGTAAGAGCAAAATCAATGACAACATTTACATACAACTAGAAGACCACTGCACAGTGGGCCACAGGAAGATGAAAGTGCGCCAAAATAGTGGTTTGGTGTATGTGACGGTTTTAAAATATTTTTTTCGAAAAGATTAGACCCCACAAACACTTTTTGAGAATACCTTTTGAGAATATCATTTTTTTAAATGTTTATTTTTCCCCTACATTTTTGAAAAAAATTAAAAATAAATAAAAGAGCCTAAATGAAGCAAAACAGTTAAAGTAGCTTTATTTGTTTAAGGCATGATAAAGGTATCAAAAAGAATGTATTTACTTAAAGATTTGTATAACTACTGTTCTATGGTTATACTTAAAAAATGTTGAGCTCTCAAAATTTTAGAAATTAATAATATTCCCATTATTAGAGGGTAGAAATTGTCAAAAAACACATACAATACAGTATTTTTTATAAAATAAGGAAAACTTGTTTAGGTTCCCATGGATTCCCCTCTTAATTCTTATACTGGTGTGATCCCCATAATTTCAGTATTTTTCGTCCAAATGCCATAAACCTTTGCAAACTTGTTTATTTTGAAATAAGCAATAACATGAAATTATAGTTCATTATGAGGGTTTATCTCATTTTTGGGAACAATTTGACATATACTTTTCAGACATTTCTCGTTAATGAGAAGTTTTTTAAATTTTATAATCTTTTATAAGGTGCACACAATATGTACAAGGGAATTTAAAGGTTATAACTGAAAAACTTGAGAGTGAAATGTCCCTTTACAGAGTTTACAAAAAGAGTGATCTTGTATACATACCTGACTATCCTTATGGCACAATGCTTCCTTCAGCTTTTTGTATGGCACAAGACTTTTCCACAGTAAAGTGTTCTGTGATTGGTCCTCATCACCACCTGGACAATGACCATCATGCTTCACTAGTCCCATTGCGCGAGCTGTCTTCAGGCAGGTGACTATTGCCCCCAGTTGTCCCGGTTTGTCCAGTGATGCCGAGTCATCGTTGGTTTGAAGAAGGTGAGTAACAACAAACGCAAGAGTCTCTGGGCTGCACTTCAAGAGTCTCGGAATGTAGTACTAAATAAAGGAAGAATGAGAAAGTGTTTCCCTGCCCATTCAAACGTGAGGCTATTTTCAGTGGCCACCTTGCTCACTTTTCTTGCCAACATCACAATCTCACTGAGAAGATTTGCAATAAAGGAAAAACAAATGAAAGCATTTTTCATTTTGGGTAATTTGTGAGATTTTTCCTTGACCTCTATGTATCAAAAACTCACAATTTGGATGTGCAGAGTGAATCATCATGCATTTGTGTGAGTGCTGCATGTTTGTCAGTTTACAGACTGCGTAGTTTTGTTTAAATAATCAATTAGAATTTTTGACCATCTCGCTCATTCAAACCCACACCCCAATGACTTGGCCACAAGTACTTGAGTCTGATGCACTACACCGCTCGGTCACAACATACTACAGATCAAGAACGATTAGTGAGAGTACTTCACACCAATACTTGACACCATGCCATCTTTTAGACTGAAGATAATCAATCTATTTTCCCATTGTGACTTTGAGAACTCACCTCAATCAAGTACGTTTTCTGATCCTTTGATGTTGTTGTGCTGCACAGACATTCTAAAAAGGGTAGAATCCATGTTCCCTGCCAGACCTTCAACCCTTTTGCTTTGTCTACATCCCTTGCTTTTGTCACCAAGCAATCTTTATGATCAGCGAACAGTGTGGCAAGAAGATCACATGCCTGAAATGCAATAGTCCATTTACATACAGTTTTCATTTTGTGGAGTGTAAAAGAAAACTTGGTTTTCACAATGATCTACTGGTTTATTCTTTAACCAGTTGGCATCAGATGACCTGTTTACACGCAAATGTTTCGCCTGCCTGGAAACGGAAGCCGTTATGTAATTTCGGAACACCGGAGCAAAGGTTGCCCGATCATTCCACTGCTGAGCGTGCACAGACCACACACACGCCGTCTAACGCTTTGTTTCACCCAAAAAGGACAAAAAAGTCTTGAATATATTGGCGTTTTGTGCCTATTGGCAGTTTTTTTGTGTGTAATCCCCAATTACAGACCTTTGTCATTAAGTTCCAAGAAGAGGATTACAAGGCATCAAGAGGCTTCCACCATTGTTCAGTCATTGTATTTCGGCTCAATGGAGGTAAGTCGGAGTGAGCCGGCAATCGAGCCATGGTTCCGTGTTTAGTACCATTCCTATGCCATAGGTAACGACCAATGTTTTGCAGTTCAAGGTATGTGAATTTGACATTTTCTTGGTCGAGAAGCAAAGCGGATGATCCAATTAAGAGAGTCTTTGTTCTCTCTGCATTGTCAAGTCAGGGTTTCTTTGTGCCAGCGGTACTCTCAGAGAAAAAAAATTCAGGCATCTCCGCCAAAAGAATCTCACCAGGCTCAATGGAGGTAATTCAAGAGTGAGCTGGCAATCAAGCCAGGATGGTTCTGTGTTTAGTACCACTCCTATGCCGTAGGTAACGACAGATGTTTTGCAATTCACTGAATTTGACATTTTCCCAGCGGCAACTGGTCAAAAAAAACCGACCAAACTGTTCTTCTCAATGTTTTGACTAGTCCGCTCTCCTTCAACAACTCCTTGAAAGAAGTTATCCCATAAATCACCATGAGAAATAAAAGGGGGAAAAGTGATTTAAATCCTCAATCATGGAAATGACTTTCTCAAAAAGGTTTCTGCCATTACCATTTAATGAAAATTACAAGCTTTTGTTTTCTTATGCACAAACAAGATGAATTTAAAAAAAAAAGTTACGGAGGATGGATGGCTGGTGTGTTACTGTACACCGAGTCTTTTCTCTTTTGCTTGGAAAAGTATAGGTATGTAGATGAGGTAATTTTTAAATATGATTTTCCTGCATTGACATTTTCCTGTTCTATCACCATACTTTGAAGGAAAGCTGAATGATACTCACATAAGGAGCCAATGTTTGATCCCCGAAGACACCGAGTAGCTCCTGAGGCATTGTCGGATACCATTCCAGCATCTTCAGCGCTCCAAGATGTCGAACTAGACAACCCAGAGGCATGTACTTGCCTCTTACATGCCAACTTATCTTAACCAGGGAGTTGAGAAGGCCACGTAAGAAGGGATCCTCAGATGCTGTGTATTCTATAGATGCAGGGGAGGAATATGTTTTGATATTTAAGTGGGAAGGTTTGAAGAAAATAATATACAAATAATGAATGTTTATGAGTGCAATGGTAAGAATATTTTCATGAGTTGAAAGATGGAATGTTCCATTCAACAAGTCGAAGCCGAGTTGAATGGAACATTTCATCTTTCAATGAATGAAAATATTCTTACTATTGCACGAATGAAAAACATTCATTATTTGTTTTATATACCATCCAAGTAGATCTTTGTCATTTGATTGGAGGGTAACACTATAAAGTACAATAAGCTTCAGCCATTTTTAATCGAATAGTCACTTTCGTCAATGGAGGGCGGGCGAGCATGCAATAGAACAAATCGGATGGAACGAAAAATGCACGGTGAATGGAACGAAAAATGCACGGTGATATGACGTAGCGTGCAATGGTACGTTTATTTGCTATCACGTGACCGACCATCCTCCAATCAAATGACAAGGATCTGCTTGGGTGTTATACAAAACATCTTAAGAATAATGTTTGCTCTGATAGGAGCTAGTGATGTAACTAACTGTTGTTTCACATTTCATGAATACCAGCTTCAAGATCAGCTTGTTTGTGTCTGTCATCTTTCCTCTGATGTGCTGGTGGTGTATCGATTAACCGGCAACATATCCTGCGTACTTCAGTTTAAAGTAAAAAGGTCTTTCATGGATTTCGAAGCAGTTTTTTTGTCACTCCCTGTTTTTGAGATTTGAATTTGTAAGGCATTTGTACACAGGTACCAACAAACACATGAGTGTTTACACTGATCCTACATATGCCAGATAATGTCCAATGTAATAAAAGTGTTATTGGGTCCCGTAACTCGGACTACGCCCAACACAGGTAACAAACAACCCTCTGTATTTCAACCCAATCCCTGTCCAGATCTACCTCTTGTTTAGTCATAACACTGTCTACTTTACACCTCTACTCTATCTAAACCCTTTATCCCCCCCTCTTCTATACACCCAACACCGATAGACCGATTGCACGACCTATGTTGACATGCGGTCAAATGACCTCCTATGGGTATAATGCCATACAGCTGATGGCAAAATACGTGTAAAGAGATATGCCCTGACACACAAAAAAGTACAAAAACAGTCGATTATACTTTTGTTAAGTGATAAACTAGTTAATCAGCCCCTTTATTTAAAGTAGTATGTTGTGGCATTAATTTAAATCACATCTCTGTTTCATAATTTAACAGAATTCTACTAAAAAGAGGTTTTTTTAGCCATGCACTACCGGCGTTGGACGATCGACTATGTAGCCACCCGCCTGTTATTTTGTTTGTAATGTAGGCCAAAATCACTGTAAAAAAAAGGGTAAAGAACGTTGGAAAAGTGAGCATTTAAACCTAGCCTTGCAAAATTTCAAATAGGCAAAGGAATCACACAGTTTTGGAAAGCAATTTCTTTGGATGATTTCAGCCTCAAAACTTTGAAATTTTTGTGTTGAAAAGTGTGTGGTGATCGCAGTCGTCTGGCCTAACGTTCAGTCGTGCACTAGTACACATCATGCACATTTATACCGTACTTGTACAATTTTCAAGACTTGCTGGAACTGTCCTTACTGGCTTTATTCAGCCACTCGAAGGTCTCTGGTACAAACTTTGGAATATTTTTCACAGATTTTGAGCAAAAAAAGCCTTGATCAAATAAACTAAATGCAACAATCATCGTGTACCGTACCGCATTTTCCTATGGAGGACGTCGTGTGTGTTTACATTTTATACCCCATACAGATCACGTGACTCGGGTCCCGCAATCGGTCTATCTTTAGATGGGGCAACTTGGCTTGTTAATAATATTCTTATTTTCTTTATTATTTTTATTTCTGCCACTATTGATATTCTTATAACATTGGAATTGTTGCATCACCAGCTTTTCTCAGAGCACATGCATTGTTAAATACATTTCAGTATTACAGACGCTAATAAAAAAATATATATGAAAGTTGATTTCTTTACAATAAAAAGTTTGCTTGTTATGAAATTGGTAATGTTACTAATGAGAAAAACTCCAGGAATGCAAACAAATTAAGCTGATAAATAAAAATTCAACAAATACAGACACCAATTCATTAAAATTGTTAACCAAATAGTAAAAATTGACTGACCCTCTTTGTCTTTGGTAAAAACATGAAGTTGCAGAACATTCTCCAATATACTCCTGGTCTGGTACCTGATCCCCTATAGACAAGGACAAAAGTTATAGAAGAGTGTGTATAACGTTGGTAAGATCGAATATTTAACTGTTCACAGATTTTCACATAACATAAGTGGTACAAAGATTGTCATGATGGAAAACTTCCCTTGAAATATTTGTGCCTGAAATGTTATAGTTTTTGAGAAATAAGTAAAACTAATTAATTCTGATCTTGTGAGTCCCAGATGTTTAAAAACAGTAAAAAACAGTGATGGGGGGTTTCACTTTTTTTGTGTGACACATAATTTTTGGGTCACACAAAGTGCAGATACTGGTTTTGGGCAATTACTAATGTTGGCCGAGTGCTTTAACAACAGATTATACTCTCCTGCGAAAAACTTTTCAACTACATTATTATCTGTACCCAGAAAAAGAGGGCATCAAAGTGCAGTGCAATGATGTTGTAACTCAGTTTGTAACAGAGGTCATATATTACAATCTTAAAAAACGCACAATTAGCTGCTTGAATATCCCATCTCTTGTCATTAGATTTGTGCATCTGAGAATTTTTAAGAAAGATATGATCATGAGAAAATTAAACATTTAAAAAAATTTGCATTTATACCACAGGACCTTTTGGTTGGTGAGCAGTTTGTAATAGTCAATTCTTTTTTCTTGCTCATCAAACTCATGATTCAAAAATGGTTGTTACTCTTTGAATGACATTGAAGTGACAATACAACCTTTAAAATCCCAAAAGAATCTTTTTCAGAAACATTAGTTTGATGATAATGGGAGACTTACAAGTAAATCCATCGCAAGCTCAAAATTATGTAAACAATGGAAAATTGCCTGTTATGTTTGCTGCCACCCGGTCCCAAAGTTCCCCACTGTCTTGAAAACTTATAATAATTTGTATCTTTTAAAGACTTAAATATGTGCTTCTTACATCAATAGGGTGATCCCAATTTGTCCACACATACTGGATAAGGTGCTGTGGAATCTCTGCTGTCCCAACAAGCTCGTCCATCGTCTGCAAGAATCGCTCATTGTCATGGCAACCTGAAGTCATGGCAACCACAGCACTAGTTGTCCACAAAGTGAGAGTGCGAGAAGCAATCAGTGCAGAGCTGGACTCGGTAAGACTGTTGAAAGATGTGGTGTGGTACTTTAGGATTTGTCACATTCTGGAAAAATTATTCTTTGTTCTTTTATTATTAAATCAGTAATAATCTAAGCACAAAAAATACACCTGTTGACCAATCCATTTTGGATCATCTGTACCAGTGTTTTCTGACATTACTGGGATGCAAATACATCCAGCGTTAATTTTTGTATGCATTACAGGCATCTCCGACCAATGACATTGATACAATTATTCACCACAACAGCATGAAAAAAGCTGAAGCCTGGGAACTACCCCTATGCGAGCGTAAACGCATCCCCATAATGGTGGATAAAGCTGGTGCAGGACTATGCAAATGAGCAAAAATGGATTAGTGTCAATGTAAACTTAATTCAATGGGAGACTTTTGAGGACGCTGATGGCAGCAGACCTACCAGGTATATCCACTGTTCTTGGAAATGTGCGCATGCTCATAACTTTGTAAACAATGACAATTTACCTGGTAAGTCTGCTGACACCTATCGTTCCAAAGTCTCCCATTCAATTCATCCATATTTATCCCCATGCGAAAAAACAAAATATACAAACTTTGTGGATTGAAAATTGAAAAAAATTGACATGGTGACATGATCCAAAACAGCAGGAGTTTATAAACAGAAAAAAGTAGTAAAATCCTCATTTCTCCTCACCTTTGCGTGAGATTTAGTATCTCTGGAAACAGCACATGCAGTAAGAGGTTGTGACCATCTGGACTGAGACATCCCTTGATGAGATCCTTGGAGTCTATCATCGCTAACACTCCATGACAGATGAAGAGATATGACTGGGATGGTAGATTGACTGTATCTAGCTGATACAGACGATGGGACGAAGTTGGGGATGGACTGATGGTGGATTCGGAGACATGATGAAAGAGGGTCCAGTAAATCTGAAATAGATAGGTTACACCAGTTTCAGACTGGCGCTCCAGAGTCGCACCAAACCAAATAGATTAGAAGCGACTCTAGATTTCGGTTTCAGACAAGCAAACTTAATTAACATAAATTTGCATTAGATTCGGCTCATGACAAGATTAACGTCTGAACCCAAGATGCTCCAGAGTCGTTCCGACCGACTGCAACAGTCGATCTTTCGACTTAACATAAATTTGCATTAGATTCGGCTCATGACAAGATTAACGTCTGAACCCAAGATGCTCCAGAGTCATTCCGACCGACTGCAACAGTCGATCTTTCGACTTCTACACATCTAGTCGCTCCTAACTGTTTCAGACGTCAAACTTTAAATGTACTTAATTCAATAGTTTGGTTCGGCGCAATTGTGGAGTGCCAGTCTGAAACGGGTGTCAGTGAACAAAATCCCTAATATCTATTTAATATGTATTCTACCTGAAAAATTTGTAGTAGAACACTGTTTCTTCTAGGCGATCAGGAAAGAAAATGCAGACTTTAACCAATAACCAAATAAGTTAAATTTTAGGAGATTACCCTCTAAAAAACAGGCATGCAACTTTGTTTTTACAAAAAAAAAAGAGGAAACTGCCTAGCACACACAAGTTTGAACAGTTTTCCACGGCACTCAAAAAGAATTAAAAAGAGGAAATAAACTGATCAGCTGAAAAGACCATGTAAACTGTGCAGGTTTGCCAATAGGTTGCCCAAATAAACACATACAAAAACAAACCAATAACTGCTCGTGTAGTCACTTTAATGAAAAAAAAAAACACTTTCATTTAACACCCGTCTTTTTAGACTGGCTCCTAATATCATCCAGACTCATCTACAAACTGATGCTGATTGTTTTAAAAGCACTCAATGGGCAAGCATCACTGTGCATCCTGGACATGCTCAACATCTATAAGCGATCCTGCAACCTTCAATCTGGAAATAAATATCTTCTTCAAGAAGTAAAATCTCATCCCACCTGGGGGGACAGAACATTCTCCGTTGCAGCACCACATCTCTGGAATCAGCTTCCTCTTCACATTAAAACCTCCACTACTATTCACTCATTCAAAAAGCCCTACAAAAACACCTCATGTCAAAATCTCTTTGTTTTCCTGAACTCATTTTTCTTTTGTTCCTTTCCCATTTGTTCTCTTTATTCTTTTGTAACAGCGCTTTGAGCACCTATGGTGGATACAGTATGAGCGCTTTATAAGACTTTGTTATTATTCATCTCTTCATATTCAAGATGGCTTTGGAAATTCCACTGTCAAGTCAAACCATTACGGACCATCTGATCTGAGAGCTGACGTTAAAGTTCACAAGACAGAGTAATATAAACCATCTCACCACACTACTAAGGCACTGTCCTTCTGTCACCAGTGATCGTAGCATGAGTACCAGGGCCACACCTGCAGCACTTCTACAGTCCGGTAGATATAAGGCTGTCACAAATTAAATTAATTACAATTACTACTTCAAATATTTTATATGTTTGTTTAAAAAATCGATTCATGAGTATACAAACAAGTTAATAAAGTGTATCATTTAATTTCACTTAAAAAATGTCCCCTGCAGTAAACAGATGGTGCATTTGTTCTTGTCAAAGTACACTGAAGGTAAAGGTAGGTGTGAGGTTCATGACAAAAAGAACTGACTTTAACCCATTACAGCACTTGTACACAACTTTAATTTAGTTTAGAGAAACTAAAGCACTGTGAATTTGATTTCTGAACTTTGAGCATTTGGAAATAGATTACTCCACTTTTTGAATGGTGACCATAGGTTGTTTTTGGATCATCATAGTCTTCAGATCACACTCTATCTATGGCTCTTTGGTATGATCCGCTAACATGTGTAAAACCCGAGATACAAAATGTATTGTAATCTTGGGCGGTTACGGGCGGTTCAGTGAGTAAATGACCGGTCGGTTTCGGGAGGTAAAAGGGCTAAAGGAAAATTCGAACTCACAATAAAAAACAAATAGGCCTACCAATCACGCCTTCTTGCGATATACAACAACAAATCTGTCTTACCATCAGCCAAAATCGTCCACACTGAGTGAAGTACTGCCTCCATCAACCCACGTACATCTGCAGTCTCAGGAGTGAGGCGATGATACAGCTGCAGGCATTTCTGTATAACAGCTATGAGAGTCTGGACTACAGCTAGGCAGTTATACATAGCTTCATTCTGACCAATTGTGTCTTTGATGGACCTCATCAGTAGAAAATACAATGTAAGTTATCAAACAAGCGCGAGTAGAATACAGAAAAATATTGCACTTCTGCACCCCATATCAAATGAAGGCAAAGGCTGAGTTGGATATGGGACGCAGACATGCTATATTTTTCTGTTATCCACAAGGTCCCATGTGATAATGAATTTATCTTCAAGTAAACTTGACATGGAGTTAGAACAGCGTGTTAGAACATGGTGTGATATAGACCGTGCATTATAGGTTAATATTACACAGTTCTTACTATGGATCGATCAATCAGGATCAAGGATTCAAGTTTGCTTGAAGATAAAAGAAAAAATCAAAAGAAAACGTATCGATTTTTGGGACGACAGGCAGGTTCCTTCCACCTAAAGAATCAGCAATGATGATACTGTTGATTGCAAGTCGCATCTCCGTGTAACTGGAATGGTTGCTGGTCACGTTGACAGAATAAATCAGCCAAGCAAAATAAAACCAAACTTTGTCTGCCTAAACCGCTTAGTAAAAAATTGACCACCTCAATACAGAGGGAAAAATAATTGAAACAGGTTTTGAACTTGAAATGTTTGAATGGTGTTCAAAGATGGTCCACCAATTTGAGGAGATGGTAAAGGTTTGTTAATCTTAAGGTAAATTTGGCATATAGTTGGTACAAGTTCTAGTACAAATTTTGCCCGAGATACTGTGCTGTATTTTTCAAGATAAATTGTTTTTAAACCTGATTTGATTTATCTTGCTTCGAAGGAAAGAGATAGGATCACACCATGACAAATTTCTCTTGATGGTTTGAAAGACTGAACTCTTCCATGAAGCAACATTAAATAATGAAACTTCCACAGTCCTAAGAAATTGAGCAAGGAATGATTACCTTGTGGTCTCCATGAAAACTTGTAGGGAACCATGAAGAAAACTGACAACTGCAATAATAAAGACAAGATTACTTTATGAGGAACTAGCTACACTTTTATAAATCACACATTTATCTGACAACAGATTAGGATAACACATGCTACCCTGTTTTAATATTCCTTACTTAATGGAGACCAAAGACAATATGAACAAAAGATCTCCACAGTGGAATTCTAAAGAGAGAGGTGTTCCACAAAGAATTTTGTGTAGAAAGTCTATGGGAGGATGGTTAATTACTGAGACAAAGGAAAACAAATTTCCACAGGGATGCAAAAATGGGAATGTGTGTGTTTACACAACTACATGCTGGGCCAAAGCTCAATGACTCCACTCACTTTGTCATGTCACAGGCAGGCATGATGTTTATCCCTTGGAAAAAAGTAGGAAAACTGTATTGGGTAGAAGGGCTGACCTACATACAATATGGTAAAGGCTTTAAAAGACTTTCCAGGCTATTTAATAACAATTTTACCGAGTGCAAAACAATCGGAAACCAGATTAAAGTAGGAAAAATATCATGCCTGGTCACAGATTACACTGAGCATTTCCTAGACCCTCCTGTAGGTGCATAAGATGCCTCAAATCTTCCATATGCTATGCACACAATGGTGAAGTAATCCATGCCACACTTTCCTGTCATTGTATTTGTATGTGCAGATTGCCACTGCTGATATTGACCAGATGTAAGAACCTGACCTATCTACATTACATTTAAGCACAGCTGGTGGTTTCTCCAATTTACCACTCTCATTGATGCACTTTGGGCTATGGCTCTACTCTCTACATAAAGAATGTGTGTGCCTCAAAATACCACTGTTGTGGCATAGTGAGGTATGGGTTGGTTTTCAAGAGAAACACACTGATCATAGGAGGGTTTTAAGTTTTTTTGTGGTTACAATAAAGTAGCAGACATGTATATCAAAAGAGCCACGGAGCCTTGACTCGCTGAAGGCACAATTCGTACACAGCCCAGTGGAAGAAAACATAAAGTCGTACAACTTTATCTACTTTTAATATGAGAAACGGGGACACATCTCAAAACTTGTACAGCTGTTATTTTTTTACAACTATTGATTTTATGTGGTTAAAATAAGCTGGTAGCCAGTGAATTTGACAGGCTACTACCAACTACTGAAACTGTATTGTTGAGACTAATGCTCAGCCCACTTTCATAGAGCTGCTTAAGCCCCGAAAAGTAGTGTAGCATAAAATAATTTTGTACTGAAACGAAAGTCCTGCTTATTTTTGCTTAGCAGAACTTATGGTAAGCAATATTTTTTGCTTAAAGCAGGTCTATGAAATTGGACCCTGGTATTTGTTTGCTAAGCAAACCACATTTTCTGCTTAACAGCTGTAAAAAACTGTCCATGGAAGACAAGACTTTGTTTCAAAGCACCTTGAACTAAAGTGGCAGGCCCTATATAATGTTAATGTTAGACTTTTAATAAATCAAGAATGAATGCTCACCTCTGTCAAGTACAGATGATACGCTCTTCTCTCCTAGGGGGAAGTTTTCAAGCAGTCCGGAGATCATGTACACACATCTCCGTTGATCTTTGACACTGCGCTCTTGACAAGAAGAGAGATGACCACAGAGGGCGCTACCCATCTTTGAAGACAAGAGATGGTGATCTGCCTGTGGCAAGCTCTGCAGGATACTGATAGGGAGTTTCAAGTGAAAAATAAGACTCAAATATCGACGAGGTAAGGGGTTATCAAAAAGGGGAAGAGCATTTCCAAAAGCACTCTTTTGTTTTGGGTAGTTGGATATAAAGAGGTTTCACATGACGTCACCCGAGACCTTTTTCTAATGCTGCGTGCACAAACAGAGGCTGGAGATCATTCAGCAGATGATGTGCCAGCCATTGAGTTTGTACATGGATGTACCCAACATGGCTGCGAAACAAACTTTTCCCGGGGTCACGCAACCTCTCTATTAGTTCATTTGGAAAAAGACTCAATGTTTTTCTTTGTTTTTCTTAGAGGCAACAACATTGGCCTCTCACTAAAAACAGATTGGTTTTTGATAAATTGGTTTTCATTCATAAAAAAAGGCCTATGAGAAAATATAATTAGCTGTTGCAAACTGCTTACCAACCAAAATGACCTATGGCATAAATGCAAAAAAATTATAATGGCCTCATGTTTTGACCCTAGCAGAGTCTTTCTCAAAGGTTGAAATGTGAGGCTATAAACAATTTGTTTGCATTTTTTCATTCATTATGAACAAATCATGGAAATAATTAAATTTTACAAACATCTAGGGTTTGAAAGGACCTTATACGTGTAGAGTTCAATTACAACATACCTAACAACAGTTCGATGGAGTGGATCCTTGGGTTCTGTTGCCATGACTAACTGAGTGAAAACATTCCGATACAGATCCTTTTCAGCCCCAGGAATGGTCTCCTGTGGTTGTTTCTTCAGCGTTGAGCCAAACTTTGGAAAAATGTATAAAAAGCAAATCTGAAAACATCTGAAAACTATTTATTCAATTTTGTCAATCTTTTATAGAAATCTTCAACAATGTATAACCTCAGAAATCTTTGCTTTTAGTAAATTACCTTCTTCAAAGATGCTACTTGCTGTAAAGACTGGCTCTCATTCAAGCAGTCTAGAAGATGCTGCCAAGGTAAACATGATGGCTCACTATGAGTGATGAAGCCTGTAAAATCAATGAAACACAGTGTAGTCAAATGGTTTTTGGGTACATATGTAATCTCATCATCATCACTGACTGGCAGATTGGAGCATTGGCCTACACATTGCCTTAATTCATTAAAATTGGTACATCAGTCATTGCTACATCAAGGTCTTAGCATTCGCAGTTTGGCTTTTGTTTTTTCTTTTTGTCCCTCTGATCCAATTGCCCAGATGCCGACAAGATGGATCTGAACATAAGTTCTCCTAAGTGTTGGCCAGCTTTTTTCTTTTAAAGTTTTATAGTTGTGATGTAACCCTCAATCTTCTCGACGGTCAAAGACTGGAGGTCTAAGGGACATGACCAACAGGTACGGTTATTGCAGCTACCTCTATTGTATCTTACTAGAGAGACTGTCTTTGTCCCTAGATAAATCTATTCCCAACAAAACCTTAAACTAAGTGGCATGACCTTCAATGCTTTTTGGCTTCATTTTTAATGAAGTAGATCGATACTTTTTTTTTTCAAACAGCTATAGGGGTGTGAACAAAAAATCAACAGACGGCTTACTCCATTAACAATACACGCAACTCAGCGCAGGATGATTGTTGCAAGCGATTTGTATGCACAGTTTTTTTTTATAATTGAATTTAATGATTTATTTGATTAATTTCATAATGAGTAATCAGTCAGTAGTTATAACTGTAGCTTTAAGTTAACGTGAATATAAACACGATTTGTATCACAATTGGCCTAACTGTCCTATTAAAAAAAAAGTGTTTACCTTTTTACACAATGGTTTGAGCCATAATTTTCTTGTCATGTGATTGTGTAATATTGTGTCCACCCCACCCCCCTCTTGTGAGGTCCAAGAGAGACTCTTTGTCACACCATGGAGGAAGGAATCCCTCCATGCATGGTCACACTGTCACTGATGACTGCGAGTGCAACAGTAATGTGATGTATGGGGGTCTGTACACACTTAGTGGCGTGTCGTGGCCGAGCGGTTAAAGGCACTGAACTCAAGCTTTGGTATTTCTTATAAGCAGAGTGGGGGTTCGAGTCCCGGTCGTGACACTTTTGTCCTTAAGCAAGACACTTAACCATTATTGCTGTGTCCTTCAGACAGATGGGACATAAAGCTGCGTAGGTCTTGTGTGTTGTATTAAGATCTATTAGGCCCTAATGCATGTAAAAGAACCCAGGAACACTTTATCGCTAAGAGAAGGGGTTCACCCCGGTGTTTCTGGCATGGTTGGCTGCAATTGGCTGCATTGAGATGCTCAACAGGCTTTGATGAGAACCGGCATAGAAATAGAAATAGAAAAAGAAATGAACTGAGGGCTAGGCTCGGGCTAAGAAAAAGTATTGATATTATAACTTGCAAGTGCTTACTCTCATTTATACTAGACCCAGTAACTAGGGAGCTGTACTCCTTTTATGAGATTTTGACATTATCAGTCGTAATAGCATTGACTGTGTAAACAATATGCAAGTCAGGATGTCAGCGAACATGCAATCCTTTTTGTTAGGAAACAGTAGTTGATGTCGCGTAGTAAAATGCAGATCGTAACGACTGCTGTTCAGCGCGCGGGTCGTATTCCTGCACTAGTCTTTTTCGTGTCGCTACATGTATGTGTGTGTATTCGTTCGTCGTGCCGTCGTCCGTAGCCGAACGCTAACAGACAATGTAAACGCCGCAAGAAGACTGCTGGAATAAAGACTAGTGCAGGAATATGACCCGCGCTGAACAGCAACCATCATGGCTCCTCCGCCATTGTTGACATGGGCTTATATCACCGAGATTTGACATAAAATTCCAGCAAAAGCCTAGGATTGATCGCACGGGGGATCGTGCGGAAATCTTCTCCAGACTCTGCCTGTGAGTCTGACATGTCTGACAGCAACGACCGACCGATCATTGAGGGATAAATTTGCCAAAAAAAGTAAGTCTCGATTCAAAAGTTGATGTCTGGTTTTAGAGGACAGGGTTCGTTGGGCCAAGAAGCGGAGGGAGTCCAGCGTATTGGCACAATGTATGGGGCTAGTCCAGTTGCTGTTTCATGCTGGGGCGCTAGTACGACCATGCTGGCGATAGGCGGTAGACCCAGTAACTGGGGCGCTGTACTCCTTTTTTAAAAATTTTGACATTATCTGTCGTACTAGTATGACAGATAATGTCAAAATTAAAAAAAAAGGAGTACATCGCCCCAGTTACTGGGTCTAGCCTACTTATGTCAAAATCTCAAAAAAGGAGTACAGCGCCCCAGTTACTTGTTCTACATTTATACCTATCTTGCCAGTCAAAAGATTATGAAATCCACACATTCCATGACATCATGGAGGTATAAACCTCCGCTAGACTACATCAACATGCCAAATCTACACTTGCAATAGCCACATTTAAATTAGCCATCCACGCTACACATGTACAAAAGGCACCCCTAGTGTCCGGAAATTGGACAGAACAATGAAAATATAGCAGAACACATCATTTTAACCCAAAGAATAATGATTACTGAACTCTCTTTACAACTTATGTTACCTACAGACATACCAATAATTTGCAGCTTGTATTCTTCTGCTATAATCTTCATATCGAAGCGTGAAATGTTGTGGATCTTGTGCTTGTGATCATTTTCAATCGGACTCTCGCCTGTTTGTGTAGTAAACACACGTGCCCTTGTAATAAACGACTGTTGTGTGCTTTGTATGTCTGTTAAACTGAGATGCAACAGTCGTAGACTTTCAAATGTTTCTTCGACTGTTCTGACAACTTGACGATTGGTAGTGCTCATTGATCAGTAGTACCGAAGTGCTGGTAGCTCTCATATTCTAAAATGGTATTCTTGTATAAGAAAAATATGTTATTTCAGGAAGAAAATTCTTTATTCAGATTTTTTGGAGTGACACAAGAAAAGTTTTCTTAAAATAAGAATACCATTTTTAGAGGAGTAAGAGGTGGGTTTGGGTCGGGGGGGGGGGGGGGTTCTTTGAATTTCCACTGATTCTTGCCATTTTGAAAATTTAATGAGGGAAATGGAGTTGGCACGTATTGTTTGCTGAAATTAAAGCAAAGTTAAAGCATTTTACCACCACTGGGACTAAAGATTTGTGCCAACCCCTATTTCTTAAGATCTCTTCGGACTTACACAGCTTATGGAAATAGTATCCAGGCTAAAGAAGTTGTTTCTTTTGAATTGGTTGTTCTTCTCTTAGCCTAACCCATAGCTGTCCCTGGCCACTCCCCCTTCCCCTCCCCCAATTCACAGGCACACAGTATAATTTATTATCAAGCTGAATACATTAAGGAAAACTATCTTCAATATAGAGTTAAGGTTCTCGACAAGGGAGGCCAGTAAAGATACAGACAAAAATCAAGTCAATTCATTTCAATTATTTATTTGACAAATCTAAGTAGCTCTAAAAAAGCTAGATATTTCAGTTGAAAGTTATCAATGCAAAATGGATGAGAAAAGCAAGATAAGGGGTTTACTCCTTTTCAGTTGCTCACAAATTATACACTGCCAATAAACTGCCTTAGAGGTCAAAAACAGGATTGGTAAAACTGATAGTGCATTGTTCTTACTTTGTGTGATTTAATATATACATGAAAAAACAAACCTGACAAAATTTGGGCCCAATCAGTCATCCGAGTCAGGAGAAAATAGCGATAAACAGTGCACACTTTTCAGCATGTACACACATCGTCATTAATTTTGATTGTTACAACCTAAATTAAAATTGGGGTCTTCAATGTCCATTTTTTCATTCTGACATAATTTCAGACAGAACAATTTCTATGGGAGATTGGTTACTGGTATGAACTTCAGTAAATTTTTAGACTGATACTAGTAAAAAAATTGTTTGATGAATACTGATACTGTATTCTACCTTTAACTCTATTATAAAATACAACAAACACTTCACCATCCATATCATATTCTAAAGAAAAATACAAGAAAGTATCAACATGATAATTCACATTTACCTTCATTTTGATTATGCTGATAATTCAAGTTAAAGCTTGCTTGAAAGTAATTGCAGAGAGCCAAAAGCATTACATAAAACACACCATAGTAACCTAAATAATGGGACATAATAATAATACAAGACATCTATATAACGTATAATGCAGGAGCCTCTATGCCCATAATGAAGGTGCAATGAAGGTGAAGGCTATTTGACCATAAAATTGTGAAGAAACAGTAGTTTGCGTCAGTAAGGATTGTCCAGCAGAACGAAGAGGACAAACAGGAATATAGTTATGCAGAATATAGATATATATGTGTATGTACTGTGTGGTAATTACAAGAACAAAAGCTATTAATATTGATGACTATCTTTAAACAAACAAATATCATTGACTTTTCAGCATCATGCTTCGATTATAATGTCATCACTTTTGTCAAATATTGTAATTGATTCAAGTGGATATAATTTTACTAATATGTTTCTTCACACAAGACAATGTGAATAAAAGTCAGAACTCATAGTCTTTGTACTATCATTTGAATGACAATGAGGACAGATCGAACTGTTTTATTGTTACTATCATAGTCACTGGACTACATCAAATATTCCAAGAGTTTGCTTAGACTTGGAACCTTCAAAAAGCAGTTTCTAAATCACCATTTTATATACTTAATTATACAATAGGGCCTATATTAAAGCAAGTTGTCGATGCAGCATTAAAATATAGAAGAAACAACTAATTTAGTTTTGTGTGTGTTTTTAACTTCTGGGAACCTTTGGAAACCTTGTATAGATGTTAAACACGTTTTGCAAGGAAAACAAATCGTGCGCTTAAATGGGTTCCAATGTTCTAATCCACACACAAGTGTTGCATAGTTTTGAATATCATAATTATTATTGCATGCATTCGTGCAAAAAGATGGTTACAAAATATAGTAAACCATAGCAGTGTCCAGGTCCAGTTAAATCGGCCCAATTTTCAGACTGTATTTGCAAGGCTGACTAAATCAACTCTGTTTACAATGCATTAGGATTGGTTACAACACACCACATGACCTTAAAATGACCTTTGTGAAAGTTCAAGAGGTGACCAAAACAAAGTTTGGAAAGTCAGCTTTTGAACTTGTGTCTTGGCTGCAGAAAGTGTTTCTAGAATTTCTTGTTGGCAATTCTATAACAAGGTAGTAACTTACAGCTTAAAATGCAAGGCACTGTGAATATCACAGGGCTTATAGGTCATATCAACAATACAAATGCATGAGTGCTGCAATGTAAATACCGTTTGTTGGTTTTGTGTTGTTTTCCCATCAATAATTTGAAAGAATCAAGATACATCACAATAAACAGAACCCTGTATCCAAGTACTGTATTCCTTGCACAGACGCAACATTGTTTAAGTTATCAACAAGCTTTTAAAGTTACCTAAAAGAAAGAAAAACACACACAAAGAAAAGTTTTCAAAGTTTATGCTTTGAAAATCACTTTGGAAACAATACATTTCAACAGACGGTCTTCGCTTTCATCACCTTTACACATAGAAATCTTTGATATAAAAATACTCATAAAACCACTTTCTTTCAGTTTGAACACCTTGACTACTATATACGGAAGAATACCATTCATAAAGTTTAAAGCACTAGTTCCCTTTGACTCTGGAACTAGCTTGGCAACTTCTAATACCGAGGAGAGCTAATATCAACTGTCCACCCGAACATAACTTCTCCAGTTCAGCACCATTGAACTCGGGAAAACGTGGATTGACATTTACGTGTGCCACCATATTTTCATGTGTATTTAGCTAGGGCGATGTTTGCACATGTGTTATTAAACTACACCTGTAAGACAGTTTACAATTGCTTCGTAAAGCGCATGCGTAGTAGACCAGTACACAAGCAACAGTCTACTACGCATGCGTATTCACCCTGTGCGTGAAGACTGGTGCGCACGCTTGGTAAACAGCAAAAATAGCATCAGGCACATGAGGGTGAATGGACCAGTGAGAATTTGGCTCTTGATCATTAATATGTATGAGGTATAGTAATAGCCAGTATGGGCCCCCATGCTAACAACATCATTACTTTCTGATGCAATATTTTGGAAATAAGGTACTGTGGTCTGCCATTACTTGAGGCATGATATTTGAGACTTAAAAAAAAAAGATATCTAATTGAGAATAAGTACCAATCTAAATATGGTTATTTCAATCATAATCTTACTGATTATTCCGAGGGCAAGAAAACTGAAAATCAGATTAAAGTAGGAAGAGTGTCATGATTGCATCTGGGCCCAATTTCATACAGATGGTGAGGCAGAACATGTTGCTTAAAAACTGTCTTCTAAGAAAACATTAACAGAAAACCAGTCACAGATGAAATGGTACTTTGGCTGGTTACCTTATTCTGGTAAGCATAATTTGTTTGTGCTTAGCTACTTTTTGTGCTAAAGCAGCTCTCTGAAATTGAGCCCGGTTGGAAGATATTTGTTTTGTTTCACGAATACGCATGCCTATTGTCTTATCTGACAACCACTGTTTTCATAACTGCAGTGGTAATACCATTTTCTATCCACAATATCTCCTGAAATTGTGCAAACAATCATTGGTAGTAGTAAGAGTACATAAAAAAACATGAGGAGAATACAGCAGTCACTGGATTTGTTGAAACTTACGAGAATGATGTGTCAGCAAGGGGTGTTAAGGGTAGGGAAGGACAGTTGTTGGTTGTATTTTTTAAGCCAACTTGTGCAGTGTTGCATGGCTGCTAGATGCAGATGTCATCCCTCAATCCTTCTTGGCAACTTCCTTCTTCCTTGGGTCTTGGCAACATCCCAGTTGAAAAGAGCCCTTCTCCAGCTTGGCAGTAAACCTTAGGGAAACAAATAAAATAAAAAATAAGGTAAGACTTAAAAAGGAACAGTCTTCAAAATAAACTGGGTTGGCCTGAGTTTGATGGATTCAGTGTTCATAGCCAAAGCACTCAATCACACCACATGTTGAATTCATTTTAAATAGGGCAGCCCCTTTCCTCAGAAGGAACCAAGTATTTGACACAATGTTTCTTGTCAATTGACAATTTCTATTTTGATTGGAGAGCCCCGTTCTCACATTTTCTTTTAAGCGACGTCCCAGCAGGTTTCGTACACAAATATGAAACATGAATGCCCCGCTCTGTGTAAAAAAACACGCTATGCACGGGTACCGCATGTTGAGTTAATTTTCAAGGGCAGCCCCCGTTCTCAGACGGAATGAAGTGTTTTACACAATAATTCTTGTCCCCATAAATCGAGGACTTCTCTTTGTTCTCCAATACAGATAAGCTGCAATGGACGCCGTCTTTGATGACAATGTCTATTATGATTGGACTCCCCACATTTTTTTTTTCTTTTAGCGACATCCCTTTTTTTTCTCTTTTTTTTCTTGCGACGTCCCCGCTAGTTTCATGCACGAAACTTTGACGTCCCCGCTCTGCCAGTTTCTGCTAGTTGAGTTAAGTCTACAATGGGTGTTTATGCACAGCTAACAATGCGCAGTTGGCATCATGCCTGCAAGGCATTTGTTTACACTACGCGCACGCAAAAACGCGTGTGCAGTAGTTTTAGAATGTGTGGTAATGCACACCGCACACACCTAGTATTGTTCAGCTCACACAACCAGTGAAAAAGGCATAAAAGTACAACGCATCGTGTCTGCAAGGCATTTGTTTACTTCGCGCACACGGAAAAGCAACGCACGCTGCATAGTGCCTGCAAGGCATTTGTTTAAACTACGTGTGCACAGTAATTTTTGAATGTGTGGAAATGCACAATGCACACAGCTAGCAACGCGCAGCCCATACAACCAGTAAAAAATGCATCACGATTGCAAGGCATTACACTTTGCATGCTCAGAAATGCAATGCACGCATGGACCATACGAAAAATGGATTCTCTCATACAAATTCACTGATTTTCGGGAGTTTTCGCTCACATCTCGATCAATTCTGAACGGATTTTTGTCATAGCTCGTCAAGGTTGAGGTTGAAACTGATACCCTTTTCCTGTGAAAATTTCACAAGGTTTGATGCAGGAGTTTGATGAGAGGAGTTCCAATAACATATAAACATACAAACACACACATTCGGCAAATTATATACAGATTATTACTATTATTATATCTTTCTGGTAATGAAACCAAGGGACCTTCAAACACTGTCATGTAGGACTGAAGGTAAGATGAGGGAAGGTGCAAAGCCAATATGCCAAACAGTTAGAATCCAAAAAGCAAACTGCCTTTAAACCTAGTGTCATTGGTAAAAAAAATACATTGCTAAGCAAAATTAAGCAGAGTACCAATCACAAGAACATAACACTACTTGACTGTATGGCTGGTAACATGCATTTGCTGAGAAAGTTTTCTCTTCACTCAGTAGGTTTGTGTGCTTAACAGCTTCGTGACGTTGAGCCCAGGGGCCACTCTAATAGCAGAAAATATTGATTGACAACTTTCTGCTCAGCAAAAATGAGTAGGAAACAGTCACAAATGTAACAAATGACATGGCATTTTGGTTGGTAAACTTAATCTGGTAAAACAAAAATGCTTTATGCTTAGTTACTTTTTGTGCTTAAGCTGCTTCATGACATTGGGTCCATATCGGAATGAGAATATTCAAATCCATCACTTACTTGGTGTCAGTTGGTATCAGCATACATTGACGCTCAGTCAACTCAAATTTCCTCACTTTCTCCCCTCCTACACTGACTTCTGACGACCCTTTCTGTAGGCCAAGGGGGTACAAAAAGATTGTTTATTGTTTTCAGTTTATAGTTTATAAATTTAGCAAAGAAAGTTCCTTCGAATTTTAAACAAAACTATAAACGTAGAAGTCGGACAAATTTTGAAGCAAATAAGATTAGTGTATCTTTTCACGTATTTTTTGGCTGGTTGTAAAGTAATCAATCTTCTAATCTTGTGTTTTATAGCAAATCTTTATTACCACTGTTTATTTAATAGTTTACACCATTTTCTTTCCTTATCACTGACCCTTCCCTCAGTTGCAACATGACCAGCATTAGAACTCAAGCTCCTAAAATACTCCATTTGGTTGGTTCAGTACTGTAAGATCTTTATTACATTCTGTATGAATTTCATACAATGACCCTATTTCAAAGCCCCTGGTAAACTGAGTTTATTGAAAATATTTCTTCCTCAACATATTTTTTTGTCAAAGAAGAACATGAATTTTGTTTAAAAAACATTTATCTTTGGCCATTGGTTATTTTATTCCTGTCTTCTGAACTATAGCCAATTCAGATATTTTTAACCAGTTGAAGCCGGGATTCTTCCATTTTTTTCTGCCCAAACTGACGTGAAATTGCCGGAAAAATTTTCTTTAAGTGTACCACTGGCACAAAGAAACCTTGACTTGACAAAGCCAAGCGAACAAATATTCTCTTTAATGCACCCTGTTTTGTTTTCTCTATTAAGAAAATGCCAAATTCATGCAGCGGGAATTGCAAAACCTTGGCCGTGTGCCACGGCATACGACATGTACGACTAGTCCTAAATCCAAAACCAAGGTTGGATTTATGCTTCACTCCGATTTACCTTCATTGGGCCAAATTACAATGAATGAACAATGGAAGAAGCCTCTCTATGTCTCGTAATCCTCTTCTTGGAACAAAAGGACAAAGGTCTGGAATATTGAGCGCCATGTGTCCTGTTTGTGTGGGTGAAACAAAGCATTACACAGTGTTTGCATGCTCTGTGAACACTCAGCAGTGGAATGTTCTAATGACCTTTGTTACGGTACTCTGATTTTACACAATGGCGTGTTTTAATGTCGCCGGTTTGCTGGCTCAAGAAATGTTTTCGTGGATATATGTCAGCTGGCGCCAACTAGTTAAGGCCCTGTTGGTTATTACAAATAAGGACCTTACAGCACTCAACTGATGATTTCATACTTTAGGGTATGCACTCTCTCAATCTGTACAACTTACAATTTGCCACAGCCATGTTTCTGCAGCTTCACATCCACCAACATGTTCTCCTGGCCCGTACATAACAATCTACAAAGAATTAGAAAGAATTTCTTACAATCTAGTCAACTGTACATGGATCTTCAGTTAACTAATTATTTTTTGGGGTAAAAGACAACATAAGTTGAACATTTTTTGTGCCACATTGTTTTACATAATCTACATGTGTCATAATTGTGGATGAAATAAGTAAATTCTTTCTATCAGGAACTGTTATTTCCCCTTACATGCCTTAATCAACAATGTTATGACAGTGTATGAAGCACTGTATGCTCTGTGAATATGTGCAGAAAAAAATTCTTCACACATACAGGGCTTGAAATACCCACTGGACTATTGACTAAAGTTCAGTAGATTTCACAATCTAGCCAGTAACCCACCAACCAAACAAGTCCTGCAGTCTAGTCTTTTCCAAACACATACTCTTGAAGATTAACTTATGTATTCTGAAGCTTTTCAGTTCCAAACCTCATTATAAAAGTAAATATAAAAGAATTCAATATTTTTTTGGTCTTTTAAAAACATTTATGGTGCAGAGAAAAATCAGAGCTACAAGACATTTGGTCTAGTGGAGAATCTCTTTAAATTTAAGCCCTGGTATACTTAAGTGAGGTTCCAACTAAAGATGTCACACCATTGTAATAGATAGTGAATTTTTATTTGTTGACAACTGATCACATGATGTGCTACAAGGACGCATGTACACAGCGTGCGCGCTCAGGAGGAGAACATGAGTAATCTAGCTCAGTTCATCAGCCACAAGTAAAACTGCCCGACTGGTCTTCATGAGTGGTATTCAGCTTTCAGAACCTTGGCAAGGGAAAGAGGATAGTTTTGTGAATCATAGTTTGGATAACGTGTGCAAGAACCAACATCTTCAGCATACCTCAAACTGATATTTCTTTCCAAAGAGAAACTTGTGTCCCTTTTCCTCAATCTCCTCCTTGTTCCTCTCAATCCATTCTTGGAGTGACACCGGGTCTTCCACCACGGTCTCTTTATCAATGGACACTGGAGGGTTCTCAGGAATGGTTCCTACAAGGAAAGATTAAAAGGCGTCTATCACTTAAACCACACTTGCGCCTCATCCTGATGAAATATTTGTTTCAGTACAACAAGAAGCAACCAAAGTAAAATCACAGCGTTGTCACTTTAAACAAGTTGCATGCTCTTTAAATGATCCTCAGACCAACAACATAAGGTCCAAGTATGATCCTATTGAGCAAAACCAACTGTGTGTTTGTAACTGTACAATATACAACTTTTTCTGAAAACTGAGTGATGACCTTCAACAAAAACAACAGAGAACAAAATCTAATCATTAGAAATTTAGTAACACACATCTTTGCATTAGCCTAAGAAAAACATATTGGCATTTTTAGAAGGTCATATTTTATTCTGGGGAAATAAGACTTATTTTAGGAATGTACAACGTCTGAAAATCGGTTATAAAATGACCAACCGGGAATGGGTTTTCCAGTCTTGTGTTGCTCAGATGCAAAAAAAGCCTTGATCAAGGGACCAAGCTGAGTGCCCAAGTCATCACAATGGAACCACACCTCATACAGAGATTCAGTAGTGTCACCAACAAAATACCTGATAACATTAAACATAGGAGATGTATAGGCGTGTAGTCCAATGTAGTCTATTGGGTCGGATTTCATGACTCTGCTTACCAAGGAATTTTGCGCTTATTACCCATAGAATTACATGCTTTACAAGCACTGTAAGCGCAAAATTCTGCGGTAAGCAGAGCCATGAAATTGGACCCTGAAGAAGAGCACAGTATACTTTTCTGTCGGGACAAAATATGTACCTCCTCGTCTCTGGTTCTTTTCAGAATCACACCTTCCTCCTACAAGAGACTATTATCCCATGGTTATCACTCTGAAACCTTTTATTTCTCTTATTTTTTTCCAGCACTTTTGCACTACTTACTTCCATAATATTTACATTTTGTGTACAAATAAGAACTTAAATGCACCCGAGTAAATTCCCTAGAGCTGGTCCAGCATACAAAGTTACCAAGCACAAAAACTGTCTATTAAGTTAAATAATTAACTAGTGCATCATGCAATGAATAGGTATTTACCTGATTCCATCTGTCTCTTTCTCATCACGTTCTCTCTCTAGGACCAGGCCGATGGTATCAGCTTCTCTCTGAGGAGAATGCGGAATGCGTGCCGGCAACAAGAGAAACTGCAGAGAGACATGGTATTTATGTTTACATCATATGTCTGTCAGGGTAATCAAATGAAGAAGACAGGCATGCTACTTCCAACTACTTTATCAGTTTATCTATGCCTTCCATCAGACCTTGAATTAACCCATGGTCTGATAACTTGCACTTGCAAAGGGTGCCCTTGCTCTAGCTTTCGAAAGTCCCAGTAGAAGTTTACATTTTCCTCTTGAAAAAAAATCACATTATCAGCCAGAGAAAAAAACCGCCATTTCCTTCCAAAACTATGTTCTCAGCCTGTTGACAGTGCAGTGCAGGTATACAACATTCCACTGGACTAAAGATCTAGTGGCCAAGTCATCACAATGTGGGTTCAAATGCTGGTCATGACACTGGTGTCAAGCAAGACACTTAAATATAATTGCTTCTGTTAACCCACATGGAAATGGGTACCTGTGAGGAAAAGAGATAATTCTTGTGATCGTTTTAGCTTCATACTCCCTAGGGGGCTGAAATGGTTTAAGGAATCAAATAAATGGCCCTGTGAGCGTCAAAACTGGTGGATACCTGCGCCATATAATTGTCTACCACCATTCCAGCATTGTTATATTCTCCTACGTGTGTCATCAACTAGTTTTAGTTTTGCACAAGTTATCAAGGTCATAATAGTTTGGGCAATCAAAACAAGGGACAATAACAGATTATTGATTTTAATTCAAATTCAAGTTTTTCTATCCTTTAAAATCAAGAACTACAATGCCTATATTTGCAATGATTATCCTTTTCCAACTTTAATTGATTAATGTTCATCAAATATTACAACCGGAGAATTGTAATAATTAACTCTTACCAACACCGACCCATCCAAATCCTATGACATATATGAGAGAATCTGCTGAACTGAAGACTGCACTCATTCACTGATTATGCTCAAGACCAGATGCTCATCATATACACAGTTCCATAACAAGAGTCCAAAAGTATGGAGGTAACTAAGTTAGAGTGATGATGGCTCCAAAAACTGATTTAATTTAAACACTTATTATTGTACATACTGTGCTGCATTGTGCAACCCACATGAGCCCTTTATCATGTTGTTTGAGCCAGCAAACAGAGGTCATGTAAACACGCTATTGTGTAACATTGGAATATACAAACAAAGGTCGCTGAGACATTTTACTTTGGAGTGTGCACAGAATATGCAATCACCATGCAACACTTTGTTTCACTCACATAAAGACAGATGATGTTGAACATTTTGCAGATTTTTGCCCATTATGCGGTGGTTATTGTGTAATCCCCCTGATTCCAGACCATTGTCCATTTTCCTTAATTGATTATTATCGAACAAATTTTTATCTATCATATTATGATGGGTGATAATTTTACGTTGGGCATAAAGAATATTATTTGTGTTTTTTACCCATACACCAATGTGTGTTAAGCACTGTATACTTTTCAACTAGTCATGTAAAAAAATCCACAGGCATATTCCTCAGGTGGGATTCGACCCCACAACCTTCGCCATTCTACAGCAGATGTCTTACCAACTAGACTACCGAGATTGCCCGGCAGCTAGAGCCAGTTCGAAACCTATTAGCAGCGGGTACCGCAACCATTATGTTATTATGCGCACAAAAAAGGAAAAAACTTACCTCTCCTTCTTTGATTGGAATATCTCGGTGTTTTCCCTGCTGAACAACCTTTAGACACATGTTGCCCTTTTCCATGTAGAAAAACTATCAAAGAAAATTGAGATACAAACACATAGTCAGAGTGGAAGGGCAGGCAGCCTACTTGTAGGCATACCATAGTGCTGTACATATTGACTGCAATAAATCTCAATTCTACATGCACAACTTTTTTGAAGCCTCCTGGACTGCTGGATGGAGACATGTTTGAGGCATACAGTATATGTGTGACTGAGGAACAAATTTACTTTTCGTATTACTTATGTTCCTGTTGAAACTGACGCTTGCATGTATGAGGGTTTGCAATACACATGCAAAAGTATACATTCTGATATAATATGCATTCAATTTAAAGATTATGTAGCACAAACAAAAGAAAAAAAAGGACTGCGACATAAATAGTTGCACAATGGTCACACAAAATATCAAGCTTTTACATAGATTTGAATGCGCCTACACAGCTTCAGAACAAGGGCAAGTTAGTGCTTTAGTCAATATACAGGTGTAGCCCTTTGAGGCATACACGTTGTTATTTAAATCACTAATAATTCACTCAGTTATTGCCATACACACTATAATGCATGTAGCAGTAGTGCAATAGGACAATAATAAATATATTTTTAATTCCATGATTATATGCTTGTTCTTCTCATTATTTCCTTTTTCTGTACATCCTGTTTTTGCAACTTGTGGAAAAAGATGATTGGTGTTACACTTATACACATGTAGATGCATATAGTCTGATTTTAGGCCGAGTCGAGGGTATTTTTGGACGGTACAAAATAAAACTAAATTTCAAATTGCTAATATTATAAGGAAAAGTTATAAGCTTTCATGTGAGACCTTGAACGAGAAAATCTGTCACGAATTAACGGCAGTTACAGTGTAGTTAAAAACACAAATTAATAAAATCTGGGTATTATAATATTTGTCTTTATTTCTTATAGTCCAGGTTTTCATTTCGACAACGAACAGTATTTATAAAAAACAAAATTTGGTGTTTCGAAAAAATTATTCAGTACTTTGGAGACCCCAGAACCAACTGGTTAAGGGCAGTGTCTGTTTATAAATTTCTGCCCACCTGTAAATTTGGTATTTTGTCTCTGCCTAAATTTCAACACATCATTTACCTCTTCCCCTTCCTCAATGTGGTAATCTTTGCGTTGGTTTGGACCCCCAACAAAGAAAGATTTCATCTGACCTTTGCTGTGCCTGAAAGGGGTACAACACACAAAACAACACATTTATCAACATGTTAAATGAGTTCTTCTTTTACCATCAGCAGGTTGAGTGGTTGGAAACATTTTCATACACTGTTGTGAACATTGATGTACAGGAGAATATGAGTAATTTTTAGTTATTTTTCCCAGGGTAGCCTTAGCAAGTTTTGTGCCTATTCAGTTTTGTTTCCATCATGTTAGAAGTTGGTAGACCCAGTAACTGGGGCACTGTACTCTTTTTTTTATTTTAGATTTTGACATTGTTGGTCGTAATAGCGCCCCAAAATGATATATGCAGTAACTAGACCATGGAGCGGATTTAAAATGAATCTGTGATACCCTGTTCAAAAAAATTGCTAAAGACTCAACAAAATTGCTAGAAAATTAGCAACTGGCTGCTCAAGATATCAAAGAAGAAATAAAATGCTTTTAATCACGATCATTTTCTGTCCCCCATATCGATGATTTTTTAGGCCAACTAAAAATGCAGTCATTATGATCTGCATTTTACTACTACGTGACTAGGACTATACGTGACATACAAAAAGGATTGCATGTTCCCTGGTGCCCTGACTTGCATATTGTTTTGCACAGTCAAGATACATGTAATTCATTGAAAAACATGGATCCTGCCTGCCCCCCCACCACTGAAAAGCAATGCCCCCCCATGTGTCCCCCCTCCCTCCATTGAAAAATACTGACTTTGCTGCTGCAGGTCACCTCAATGCCATGCACGGTCTTATTTTTGAGGTTTGCCACCCATATGAATTTGCCAAGCTCGATTATGTCTTTCCGAGGAGCAGCTCCAAGATATTGGGCCTTGTCTATGCATAGTCTGCATCTGCATCTGTTGAGTACTGAGATCAATACCTGCAGCAGAGCAACTGGGGGGGGGGGGGGGGGGTGTGACACCCCCAATATTTTTCCTCAGTGGGCATTTAGAGCCACAGTTGGCAAATTGAGTACTGAACTGAGTAAGGGCTCAGGCTGAACACAAATCCATTCGGCAAGCCTAGAGCCTTAATCCTTGTAGTGTGAGAAATCAAACTTAGAATTACCAAATTTAATACTATTTGGCAACGTGCAGAAATCTACACTCTGAAAACACTAAAAGCCCCGGACCCCCATAAGAGTTGTTGCCCCTAAATAAGCTCCAAGAGTAGGGGATTTGTCCCCAGTCCAAAATATTCAAAGTTTTAATTTCAAAATTAAATGTCTATTTTTTTAGTATTTTCAGCAACTTGACGGTCCTCCTTAGCCCTGAAAACACTTAAAAACATGAAGCGTCTGGCTGGGGGCTTCGCCCCTGTACACCACTAGAACTTGTGTCTCCATTTTGAATATGAGTTGTCGAATGATCGGCATCTGAGGGCCATTTTAAACCTTCGAATCACTGAAGAACCTCATGAGTGCTCGGGGGCAATGCCCCAGAAGCCCCACTTGTTGGTGGGTCCCATGGGATGTCATTTGAAATTTTGATGTCACTGATTGTCCGTCGGCAAATTTAGGCTTCCACACCCTCCAAAAGAAAGTGCCTTCGCTACACCAATGATCAATACATTGTTCAGTTCCAGCTATGATAGATACATGATAAAATAACACTCACATCATTTTATTGCAGACTGGCGGTAGGAACCACTGCTTGTTTTCTTTGATCCACTCATCAATATGGCAAATCTGCACGTCAGCCATCTTGGTCAAAATGCGACAGGAAAATGACAACTTCACGGGCTAATGACAAATTCAAAACATCTGTTAAGATCCCAGCTGTGCTCTTCAAGATGTAATTTAAACTGAAAATGGCTTAAATGTCGTATCCAGGTGCCAGCTTATGTCATAATTACCTTCCTCTGTTCATTGGAAGTACAGTCAGCAGCATGCAAACAACCAAAGTCCCAACTTTTCAGACCCTGGATATGCCGGGATGGATCCGCATGGACTAAATGGCGCCACCAATTGTTGCAGTGTGCCCAGCTTCGCTTCTGAGGAGTACGGTGTCCCGGTATAGCCATACGTGGAACAAATGTCTGCAGTGACTCCAAGTGCTATGTGCGACTCTATAATGGCTCTATAGCCGGCCGTTGCCTTAATTGTTTTCGAAATAAATGTGTTTTATACTTAAAAATTAGCATATGGTATTAATGCAATAAATTTCAATTGAAAAATAATATTTAGAATTGTTACAAAATGTTTCTTTGCTTTCACCTTTCAGGCTTTCTGTGTTTTGTCTTTTTATGTTTCTTATTTCATTGAACATCAAAACAAACAGTAATAATTGAATACATTTTATTGTGTTACTGTTATGTTGAACACATGTTTATTTTTTTAAAAACATTATTGGGGCGGTATCGGTGAAACAAGAGTGAAACAAAACACTTGTCAATTTGATCATTTTCAAGACGCTGACGTCATCATCCATTGTGCACATGTTCTGCGAGAATTAAAAAAAGAAACTTTTTTAAAGTTGGGTGTCGTGATGCTCCGAAAAATAATTGTTAGCTATTAATTATGGTTATTTTGTATTAAACTTCATTTTCCATGATCTTTTTAATAAAGAAATTATTCATAATAATGTAAAAAAAAATTAACTATTATTTTTACATCTTATAAATCATTGTTTTGAAAAGTCAAAGTATTAAGCAAAAAATAAATAAAATAAACGTAATTGGTGAATTTACCTTATATCTCACAGGCACATTTAACAACAATCAAATAAAATATGCCGTTTTATGAAATAGAGGGCGCTATTCTAATGTCAGGGTAATGAGAAAAATGATATACCACATGGCTTCTCTGGGCATTCGTAATTCATTTCCAAGACAGACTGCTCAACTATGAGTTGTCACGTGATTTTGATAGTCATGAATTGTGAATTGAAATGGTGTGATATGAAACTTTTTTATTTACAAGTACAACTTACCGGTGGAGCTTTACCTTTCCACAAGTTGTGGTCAAAGGAGAGGGAGACTCGATGTTTGGCAAGTATTTGATAGTTAGTTCGTTTCTACGGGTTGTTTACATTGCGCGCGGTGACGTAAAAGACTCGTCGTCGAAAACTGGACTATCGAAAGCAGGGCCCTCCACGAAATATCTCATAACGAGACTTAGGCAGAACGTTTGTGCATTGTTGCACTGCTGGCATGAAGTCGATTTCAAGCCTCCCCATCCCCTAAAAATAAAAAAGGGACAATAACATTTTTTTCTGTGTTTCCATCCGGACAATTTCCAGAAATTTATTTTCAAAACAGAGTGCTTAAATAGGGCCCTTGTTCACTCACTTGACATAATCATTAAGGTTATCGAAGCAAACATATACATATTTTTGTTGTGTGTCTTAAGACCGAAACATTTTAAGGACGAGGAAGAGGAAAGCTGATTTTTTTTAGCGTGATATTAATTAGTGAATTGAATGCATAGTTAAACTATTTACCAGTAGAAGCTTACTATAACAGGGGGTGGTAAAAAACCCATGCGTTTCAAGCCCAAGTGTATTCAGTCATAAACGATCAAAACGATTTGACAGTGCGGGGCGCGTTCACAATGGATTGCGTTGCTGGTTACAAAAATCACCAGCAAGCCAATGCGCCTTTCTTTGTATTTTATGAAATAGAAACTCCGAAGCGCTTTATTAAATCAGGCCCTGGTATCAATTACTATTTTAGTTCCGTGTGTGCATGCTTTTGTTGTAAAATATAATAAAAAAAAAAAAAAAAAAAATGGGGGGAAAATTTCTAACTTTGTTGCACTTTGTTTCCAGGGTTGACCTAAACCGCTCTTGGATTAAAGGCCCCTCCCAACCTCGGGTTGATTACATTGCTTTTAACGCGGGAATTCAACAATATTTAACAAATGTCTTAACGTCATGTTTACGTTCGGTCACTTTATAGAATGTTGCCATTGCGTCATGCATGCCTTTGTGGAAAAGGCCCTTTAAGTTCTTATACATTAGCAATCCAAGTGCTGATTGGTCGAATCGATGGACGTAATTTCCGGGGACAGTTTTGGTGTGTGGGTTCTGACTTCCATTTGGAGCAATGCAATTCACGTCCATAGCACAGACGACCCAAGGCTGTATTAGCTTTGCGTTGATGTAGGAGCTATTAACGAAGAAGATCCTAGACCCCTGAACTGCTGGAGTGAGCCCTCTGTCGTTTATGTAATTCGTCAGGTTAATCCCTAGATATCGTATCATATCAGGGTGAGTCTTGTTGTAGTTTGAAAATTTGTCGTTTATGGAGTTGTAGTTGGCAACCATTGGGATGTACCCGTGGAATTTCTTCACGTACTTGTACAAGAGTCGGATGCTCTTTTTGAATCGGATGGAAGTGTCAGCCCAGAAAATGGCGCCGAATTCGTGGAGCGTATCCTGTTGAGGAAATTTTAAAGCAAACAGTGATAATCAGTGCGTTTGATTAACTTATTTTGTTACACCTTGTATTGCATCTTATGTAATCCTCACTCAGAAAATGTATTACTACACCGGCAATACTATAATTGACAAAGAGTGCTGAAGTTCAATGATGAATTGATATGTTTAATCAAGATGAGTCAAGTAGTGCACCCAAGAAGAGGTTCGAGGAGCTTGAATAGAACAAGGGGAATGTCGGCACACCCCGAAAACCTTGCCAGTGTTCTGTGTTTCATGAGCCCGAAGCCCGAAGCCCGAAGCCCATGAGTCCCTATCTCACCCGAGCAACCCGCTGAAGGCAAAATGCTTTCCAACCCCTCCAAATTTAGATACCAGGTTAATATTCACCTGTATGACGCACGGCTTCCAAGCATAGTTTAGAAGATCTTTCACATGTGGCGGATACTTTGAGAAATCGAAGTTGCGCAATTTAACATTACACATCATCGAAACCTGAGATGTAAAAATATTGATTGCATAATTTACTTATTTGACAAATTATTGTATTGACCGTGCGTATTAAGAATCGACAAACACCGCGTCCTCCACAGGAAAGTGCCGTTGTACATGATGATTGTTGCATTTGTTTATTCAATCGAGACTTTTCTTTCTCGAAATCTGTGAAATATTTCAGTTGTACCAGAGAACTTACCGGAGTGGCTGAATAAAGCCAGAAAGGACAGTTTCCTCCAAGTTGGAAATTCTACAAGGAACTTTATGTTCACGATGTGATAGTTGCACGACGGAAAGTTTGGGCCAGACAACCGCGATCACATACTTTTCAACACAAGAATGTCGCATAATCATTTGAAGCTGAAATCATAACAATATTTTCCATGCTTTTCTGGACAGCTGAGGGTTCTGTCGTCATGATGTTATTTCATTGGCTCTATGGGCCCAATTTCATAGAGCTGCTTAAGCACAAATACCAGCCAAGCACAAAAATATTATGCTTACCAGACTAAAGTTACCAGCCAAAATACTATGTTGCAAGTAAAATTTTTGACTGGTACCAAGCTCATTTCGGATAAGCAGCAAATTGTTAAGCAATATTTTCTGCTTAAGCAGCTCTGTGAAATTGGGCCCAGGTCTAAAAATCATAAGCAGAGTGGCGTAAGAAAGAACACTCTTAAAGAAGATTAAGTTTGTGTCTTTATTAGTTTCACTTTTCATGCACAAAAATAAATATTGTAGCCCATAGTTGTATACTCAGGATAGCTGATCTGCCCCTGCACGTGGTTACTGTCTGCCACACGCTCGTTGTTTTGGTAGTCAAATTACACGAGCGTGCAAAACGCCGAATCGCCCCCCACAACCCTGCTGCATTGCTTAAAAAGTGCACCACACTGTATAACACACGGGGACACAGCCTCTCAAAATTACGCAGCCAAGATTATGATAATGACGTCAGGTAAATTGGGTCAACAATAGGGCCACATTAATGGCGTCCGACAACGTTGCAAATAACAACTCAAAGATTACGAAATATTATTGTCATAGTGAATGAAAAGCTAACTTTAAGTTGGTTTAAACTTACTTGATTACGTTGTCGTTTAGTAAGTCCCAAGTCATATACCATTATCTTCATGTGGGGCATGCGCACTTGTGCGGAGCGAACCATTTGAAACATCTCCCTGTAGTGGTTGGACGAGACTGCAGTGACAATAACTGTCCGTCTAAAGATATTATCCAAGTCTGGTACGTGATTTTCTATATCGATTGGTGGGAGTGTTGCAACTTTAATAGCTAGCACGTTTGTGTTATGTGCACGCATTTTAGATGCTGAGAAAGGCGGCACTACCTTCATTTGGGGAGAACCTGTGGTTGATATAAAAGAGATAAAATGGTGAAATGTTACCTCTGGCATGTCATGCGTCATGATGGCAAGTATATTTCCTCAAGATGAAACTCAGGTCTCTTTTTGAAAGAAGTTTGTCTTTATGTCACTCAGTATTAAACAGCATTAAGGTTGGACATTCAGGTTGGTTCAGTGGTTTCTTTCCCTGCTTTTAACCTCTGTGACCCCGGTTCGAATCCCGGACTGGAACCTTGCACGTGGCTTGGGATCTCAGTCCCTACCTGAATGCGTAGGTTTTCTCTATTTGTGCGACAAGGTCCATAATATAAAGAAGCGAATGGGCATTACCACTTGTTGCAATGTATGACCACACCAGTCCTCCCACAGCAACGAGTAGCATTATCCTTGTGAGGTGTGTACCTCTGTCTAAGGCAACATTGACGTGCATCGTCGTATGTTCTACTGACTGGAATGGAATCCTAACACCTTTTACCATGGTGGGTTGACAACTACAGAACAACCTTGCAGAAAAAACTAACTTGAACTCAATTTCAATCTGCGACCTCCGGATTAACGTACTGGCACTCTACCACCTGATAGTCCTGCAACCGAAAAAAGATACTTCTGGTTTGAAAAAACCCTGCTACATGTTTGACCATAACTTCAGAACTAAGTGTGCCACAGAAACACAACTTGTACCTGCATCTGCCTTTATGTAGTTCAGTACCCGAAAATCACCCATGCAGCATGTCCAAAAAATGTAGCCAACAGGGGCTGCATCTTATATCAACCATGCACAAGGAATATTTTGCCGAAAATGGTTTGAAATAAATCCCGCTCTATGTTTGACCAAACCTCCGGAACTAAGTATTCCACAAAAACACAACTTTTTTTTTTTTTTTTTAATATTTATTTTTGTTTTATTACACATCCAACAGCGCGAGCGCGAATTACAGGATGGTGATTATGAAACGTTGTGGTTGTGGCTTGATTGTACGAAACGTGAGAGGCAAGATAGAAGGGCTTCCTACCCCCAGCAAAAAAAAAACGAAACAAAAAAACCCCAAAACTGGCCTCTTATCAACCATGCACAAGGAATATTAAGTCGAAAAATGGTTCGACAAAAATCACGTTTTATGTTTGACCATAACTCCGGAACTAAATATGCCACAGAAACACAACTTGTACCTGTATCTGCCTTAGATAGTCCTGCACCCGCAGATGTAATTTTTTGGGCTTTGCAAAAGGTCGTTCAAACCTTAAATGACCACCAAGTAAGCATGCCCCGAATTCTTTCCGAACGAGTGTTCAACAGGATTTTTGACAACAAAAACAAAATACCAACGTCCATATCAACCCCACCAAATGGATGGATTTAAACAAGTTTTATACTGTTGGAAAGACCTACTCAAGGGCTATCCGATTCATGTTAACTGTGTGATTGTGGCCTAATTGTACGCGACGTGAGAGGCTAGAGAGTAGGGCTACCACCCAAATAAAACTGGACTCTTATCAACCAGGCACTAGGAATATTGTGCCGAAACCAAAGTTCGGAACAAAAATCACACTATGTTTGAGCATAACTCCGGAACTAAGTGTGCCACAGACACACAACTTGTACCTGCATCTGCCTTAGATAGTCCTGCACCCGGAAATGAAATTTGTTGGGCCATGCACAGGGTCCTTTAGTTCGAAAATGACCAGCAAGCAAGCATGCCCCGACTCGTTTTCAAACCAGCGTTCAACCGGATTTTTGACCAAAGAGCTGTCTTATAAACAAAAACAAAATACCAACGGCCATATCACCCCCACCAAATGGATGGATTTAAACAAGTTTTATACTGTTGGAAAGACCTACTCAAGGGCTCCCGACTCATGTTAACTGTGTGACTGTGGCCTAATTTTACGCGACGCGAGCGGCTGGAGAGTAGGGCTACTACCCCCAGCAAACTGGCCTCTTATCAACCAGGCACAAGGAATATTGTGCCGAAAACAAAGTTCGGAACAAAAATCACACTATGTTTTACCATAATTCCGGAAGTAAGTGAGCCACAGACACACAACTTGTACCTGCATCTGCCTTAGATAGTCCTGCACCCGGAAATCCAATTTGTTGGGCCGTGCAGAAGGTCCTTTTGTTCGAAAATGACCAGCAAGCAAGCATGCCCCGACTTGTTTTCAAACCAGTGTTCAACCGGATGTTTGACCAAAGAGCTGTCTGATAAACAAAAACAAAATACCAACGTCCATATCACCCCCACCAAATGAATGGATTTAAACAAGTTTTATACTGTTGGAAAGACCTACTGAAGGGCTCCCGATTCATGATAACTGTGTGACTGTGGCCTAATTGTACGCGACGTGAGCGGCAAAAGAGTAGGGCTACCACCCCCAGCAAACTGGACTCTTATCAACCATGCACTAGGAATATTGTGCCGAAACCAAAGTTCAGAACAAAAATCACACTATGTTTGAGCATAACTCCGGAACTAAGTGAGCCACAGACACACAACTTGTACCTGCATCTGCCTTAGATAGTCCTACACCCGAAAATCCAATTTGTTGGGCCGTGCAGAGGGTCCTTTAGTTCGAAAATGACCAGCAAGCAAGCATGCCCCGACTCGTTTTCAAACCAGTGTTCAACCGGATGTTTGACCAAAGAGCTGTCTGATAAACAAAAACAAAATACCAACGGCTATATCACCCCCACCAAATGGATGGATTTAAACAAGTTTTATACTGGAGGAAAGACGTACTGAAGGGCTCTCGACTCATGTTAACTGTGTGACTGTGGCCTAATTGTACGCGACGCGAGCGGCTGGAGAGTAGGGCTACTACCCCCAGCAAACTGGTCTCTTTTCAACCAGGCACAAGGAATATTGTGCCGAAAACAAACTTGCAAAAATCACACTATGTTTGAGCATAACTCCGGAACTAAGTGTGCCACAGACACACAACTTGTACCTGCATCTGCCTTAGATAGTCCTGCACCCGGAAATACAATTTGTTGGGCCGTGCACAGGGTCCTTTAGTTCGAAAATGACCAGCAAGCAAGTATGCCCCGACTCGTTTTCAAACCAGTGTTCAACCGGATTTTTGACCAAAGAACTGTCTTATAAACAAAAACAAAATACCAACGGCCATATCACCCCCACCAAATGCATGGATTTAAACAAGTTTTATACTGTTGGAAGGACCTACTCAAGGGCTCCCGACTCATGTTAACTGTGTGACTGTGGCCTAATTGTACGCGACGCGAGCGGCTAGAGAGTAGGGCTACTACCCCCAGCAAACTGGCCTCTTATCAACCAGGCACGAGGAATATTGTGCCGAAAACAAAGTTCGGAACAAAAATCACACTATGTTTGAGCATAACTCCGGAAGTAAGTGAGCCACAGACACACAACTTGTACCTGCATCTGCCTTAGATAGTCCTGTACCCGGAAACGAAATTTGTTGGGCCGTGCACAGGGTCCTTCAGTTCGAAAATGACCAGCAAGCAAGCATGCCCCGACTCGTTTTCAAACCAGTGTTCAACCGTATTTTTGACCAAAGAGCTGTCTGATAAACAAAAACAAAATACCAACGGCTATATCACCCTCACAAAATGGCTGGATTTAAACAAGTTTTATACTGTTGGAAAGACGTACTCAAGGGCTCCCGACTCATGTTAACTCTGTAATTGTGGCCTAATTGTATGCGACGCAAGCGGCTGGAGAGTAGGGCTTCTACCCCCAGCAAACTGGCCTCTTATCAACCATGCACTAGGAATATTGTGCCGAAACCAAAGTTCAGAACAAAAATCACACTATGTTTGAGCATAACTCCGGATCTAAGTGTGCCACAGACACACAACTTTTACCTGCATTTGCCTTAGATAGTCCTGCACCCGGAAATACAATTTGTTGGGCCGTGCAGAGGGTCCTTTAGTTCGAAAATGACCAGCAAGCAAGCATGCCTCGACTTGTTTTCAAACCAGTGTTCAACCGGATGTTTGACCAAAGAGCTGTCTGATAAACAAAAACAAAATACCAACGTCCATATCACCCCCACTAAATGGATGGATTTAAACAAGTTTTATGCTGTTGGAAAGACCTACTGCAGGGCTCCTGATTCATGATAACTGTGTGACTGTGGCCTAATTGTACGCGACTTGAGCGGCTAGAGAGTAGGGCTACCACCCCCAGCAAACCGGACTCTTATCAACCATGCACAAGGAATATTGTGCCGAAACCAAAGTTCAGAACAAAAATCACACTATGTTTGAGCATAACTCCTGAACTAAGTGTGCCACAGACACACAACTTGTACCTGCATTTGCCTTAGATAGTCCTGCACCCGGAAATACAATTTGTTGGGCCGTGCAGAGGGTCCTTTTGTTCGAAAATGACCAGCAAGCAAGCATGCCCCGACTCGTTTTCAAAACCAGTGTTCAACCGGATTTTTGACCAAAAAGCTGTCTTATAAACAAAAACAAAATACCAACGGCTATATCACCCTCACCAAATAGATGGATTTAAACAAGTTTTATACTGTTGGAAAGACGTACTCAAGGACTCCCGACTCATGTTAATTGTGTAACTGTGGCCTAATTGTACGCGACGTGAGCGGCTAGAGAGTAGGGCACCTACCCCCAGCAAACTGGCCTCTTGTCAACCAGGCACAAGGAATATTGTGCCGAAAACAAAGTTCAGAACAAAAATCACACTTTGTTTGAGCATAACTCCGGAACTAAGTGAGCCACAGACACACAACTTGTACCTGCATCTGCCTTAGATAGTCCTGCACCCGGAAATACAATTTGTTGGGCCGTGCAGAGGGTCCTTTTGTTCGAAAATGACCAGCAAGCAAGCATGCCCCGACTCGTTTTCAAAACCAGTGTTCAACCGGATTTTTGACCAAAAAGCTGTCTAATAAACAAAAACAAAATACCAACGGCTATATCACCCTCACCAAATAGATGGATTTAAACAAGTTTTATACTGTTGGAAAGACGTACTCAAGGACTCCCGACTCATGTTAATTGTGTAACTGTGGCCTAATTGTACGCGACGTGAGCGGCTAGAGAGTAGGGCACCTACCCCCAGCAAACTGGCCTCTTGTCAACCAGGCACAAGGAATATTGTGCCGAAACCAAAGTTCGGAACAAAAAACACACTATGTTTGACCTTAACTCCGGAACTAAGTGTGCCACAGACAACAAATTTGTACCTGCATCTGCCTTAGATAGTCCTGCACCCGGAAACGAAATTTGTGGGGCCGTGAACTGGGTCCTTTAGTTCGAAAATGACCAGCAATCAAGCATGCCCCGACTTGTTTTCAAACCAGTGTTCAACCGGATTTTTGACCAAAGAGCTGTCTTATAAACAAAAACAAAATACCAACGTCCATATCACCCCCACCAAATGGATGGATTTAAACAAGTTTTATACTGTTGGAAAGACGTACTCAAGGGCTACCGACTTATGCTAACTGTGTGACTGTGGCCTAATTGTACGCAACGCGAGCGGCTAGAGAGTAGGGCTACTACCCCCAGCAAACTGAACTCTTATCAACCAGGCACAAGGAATATTGTGCCGAAACCAAAGTTCGGAACAAAAAACACACTATGTTTGAGCATAACTCCGGAACTAAGTGTGCCACAGACACACAACTTGTACCTGCATCTGCCTGAGATAGTCCTGCACCCGGAAATGAAATTTGTTGGGCCGTGCAGAGGGTCCTTTAGTTCGAAAATGACCAGCAAGCATGTCCCGACTTGTTTTCAAACCAGTGTTCAACCGTATTTTTGACCAAAGAGCTGTCTGATAAACAAAAACAAAATACCAACGTCCATATCACCCCCACCAAATGGATGGATTTAAACAAGTTTTATACTGTTGGAAAGACCTACTCAAGGGCTCCCGACTCATGTTAATTGTGTAACTGTGGCCTAATTGTACGCGACGCGAGCGGCTGGAGAGTAGGGCTACTACCCCCAGCAAACTGGCCTCTTATCAACCAGGCACGAGGAATATTGTGCCGAAAACAAAGTTCAGAACAAAAATCACACTTTGTTTGAGCATAACTCCGGAACTAAGTGAGCCACAGACACACAACTTGTACCTGCATCTGCCTTAGATAGTCCTGTACCCGTAAATTGAATTTGTTGGGCCGTGCAGAGGGTCCTTTTGTTCGAAAATGACCAGCAAGCAAGCATGCCCCGACTTGTTTTCAAACCAGTGTTCAACCGGATGTTTGACCAAAGAGCTGTCTGATAAACAAAAACAAAATACCAACGTCCATATCACCCCCACCAAATGGATGGATTTAAACAAGTTTTATACTGTTGGAAAGACCTACTGAAGGGCTCCCGATTCATGATAACTGTGTGACTGTGGCCTAATTGTACGCGACGTGAGCGGCTAAAGAGTAGGGCTACCACCCCCAGCAAACTGGACTCTTATCAACCATGCACAAGGAATATTGTGCCGAAACCAAAGTTCAGAACAAAAATCACACTATGTTTGAGCATAACTCCGGAACTAAGTGTGCCACAGACCCACAACTTGTACCTGCATTTGCCTTAGATAGTCCTGCACCCGGAAATACAATTTGTTGGGCCGTGCAAAAGGTCCTTTTGTTCGAAAATGACCAGCAAGCAAGCATGCCCTGACTCGTTTTCAAACCAGTGTTCAACCGGATTTTTGACCAAAAAGCTGTCTTATAAACAAAAACAAAATACCAACGGCTATATCACCCTCAAAAAATAGATGGATTTAAACAAGTTTTATACTGTTGGAAAGACGTACTCAAGGGCTCCCGATTCATGTTAATTGTGTAACTGTGGCCTAATTGTACTCGACGCGAGCGGCTGGAGAGTAGGGCTACTACCCCCAGCAAACTGGCCTCTTATCAACCAGGCACGAGGAATATTGTGCCGAAAACAAAGTTCAGAACAAAAATCACACTTTGTTTGAGCATAACTCCGGAACTAAGTGAGCCACAGACACACAACTTGTACCTGCATCTGCCTTAGATAGTCCTGTACCCGGAAACGAAATTTGTTGGGCCGTGCAGAGGGTCCTTCAGTTCGAAAATGACCAGCAAGCAAGCATGCCCCGACTCGTTTTCAAACCAGTGTTCAACCGGATTTTTGACCAAAGAGCTGTCTTATAAACAAAAACAAAATACCAACGGCCATATCACCCCCACCAAATGGATGGATTTAAACAAGTTTTATACTATGGGAAGGACCTACTCAAGGGCTCCCGACTCATGTTAACCGTGTGACTGTGGCCTAATTGTACGCGACGGGAGCGGCTGAAGAGTAGGGCTACTACCCCCGGCAAACTGGCCTCTTATCAACCAGGCACAAGGAATATTGTGCCGAAAACAAAGTTCAGAACAAAAATCACACTTTGTTTGAGCATAACTCCGGAACTAAGTGAGCCACAGACACACAACTTGTACCTGCATCTGCCTTAGATAGTCCTGCACCCGGAAATTGAATTTGTTGGGCCGTGCACAGGGTCTTTTAGTTCGAAAATGACCAGCAAGCAAGCATGCCCCGACTTGTTTTCAAACCAGTGTTCAAACGGGTTTTTGACCAAAGAGCTGTCTGATAAACAAAAACAAAATACCAACGTCCATATCACCCCCACCAAATGGATGGATTTAAACAAGTTTTATACTGTGTGAAAGACCTACTCAAGGGCTCCCGACTCATGTTGACTGTGTGACTGTGGCCTAATTGTACGCAACGGGAGCGGCTAGAGAGTAGGGCTACCACCCCCAGCAAACCGGACTCTTATCAACCAGGCACAAGGAATGTTGTGCCGAAACCAAAGTTCGGAACAAAAAACACACTATGTTTGACCATAACTCCGGAACTAAGTGTGCCACAGACAACAAATTTGTACCTGCATCTGCCTTAGATAGTCCTGCACCCGGAAACGAAATTTGTGGGGCCGTGAACTGGGTCCTTTAGTTCGAAAATGACCAGCAAGCAAGCATGCCCCGACTTGTTTTCAAACCAGTGTTCAAACGGATTTTTGACCAAAGAGCTGTCTTATAAACAAAAACAAAATACCAACGTCCATATCACCCAAACCAAATGGATGGATTTAAACAAGTTTTATACTGTTGGAAAGACGTACTCAAGGGCTACCGACTTATGCTAACTGTTTGACTGTGGCCTAATTGTACGCAACGCAAGCGGCTAGAGAGTAGGGCTACTACCCCCAGCAAACTGAACTCTTATCAACCAGGCACAAGGAATATTGTGCCGAAACCAAAGTTCGGAACAAAAAACACACTATGTTTGAGCATAACTCCGGAACTAAATGTGCCACAGACACACAACTTGTACCTGCATCTGCCTTAGATAGTCCTGCACCCGGAAATGAAATTTGTTGGGCCGTGCAGAGGGTCCTTTAGTTCGAAAATGACCAGCAAGCATGTCCCGACTTGTTTTCAAACCAGTGTTCAACCGGATTTTTGACCAAAGAGCTGTCTTATAAACAAAAACAAAATACCAACGGCCATATCACCCCCACCAAATGGATGGATTTAAACAAGTTTTATACTGTGTGAAAAACCTACTCAAGGGCTCCCGACTCATGTTGACTGTGTGACTGTGGCCTAATTGTACGCAACTTGAGCGGCTAGAGAGTAGGGCTACCACCCCCAGCAAACCGGACTCTTATCAACCAGGCACAAGGAATGTTGTGCCGAAACCAAAGTTCGGAACAAAAAACACACTATGTTTGACCTTAACTCCGGAACTAAGTGTGCCACAGACAACAAATTTGTACCTGCATCTGCCTTAGATAGTCCTGCACCCGGAAACGAAATTTGTGGGGCCGTGAACTGGGTCCTTTAGTTCGAAAATGACCAGCAATCAAGCATGCCCCGACTTGTTTTCAAACCAGTGTTCAACCGGATTTTTGACCAAAGAGCTGTCTTATAAACAAAAACAAAATACCAACGTCCATATCACCCCCACCAAATGGATGGATTTAAACAAGTTTTATACTGTTGGAAAGACGTACTCAAGGGCTACCGACTTATGCTAACTGTGTGACTGTGGCCTAATTGTACGCAACGCGAGCGGCTAGAGAGTAGGGCTACTACCCCCAGCAAACTGAACTCTTATCAACCAGGCACAAGGAATATTGTGCCGAAACCAAAGTTCGGAACAAAAAACACACTATGTTTGAGCATAACTCCGGAACTAAGTGTGCCACAGACACACAACTTGTACCTGCATCTGCCTGAGATAGTCCTGCACCCGGAAATGAAATTTGTTGGGCCGTGCACAGGGTCCTTTAGTTCGAAAATGACCAGCAAGCATTTCCCGACTTGTTTTCAAACCAGTGTTCAACCGTATTTTTGACCAAAGAGCTGTCTGATAAACAAAAACAAAATACCAACGTCCATATCACCCCCACCAAATAGATGGATTTAAACAAGTTTTATACTGTTGGAAAGACCTACTCAAGGGCTCCCGACTCATGTTAACTGTGTGACTGTGGCCTAATTGTACGCGACCTGAGCGGCTGGAGAGTAGGGCTACCACCCCAGCAAACCGGACTCTTATCAACCAGGCACAAGGAATATTGTGCCGACACCAAAGTCCGGAACAAAAAACACACTATGTTTGACCATAACTCCGGAACTAAGTGTGCCACAGACAACAAAATTTGTACCTGCATCTGCCTTAGATAGTCCTGCACCCGGAAATAAAATCTTGTTTGGCCGTGCACAGGGTCCTTTAGCTCGAAAATGACCAGCAAGCAAGCATGCCCCTCGTCGTTTTCAAACCAGTGTTCAACCGGATTTTTGACCAAAGAGCTGTCTGATAAACAAAAACAAAATACCAACGTCCATATCACCCCCACCAAATGGATGGATTTAAACAAGTTTTATACTGTTGGAAAGACCTACTGAAGGGCTCCCGATTCATGATAACTGTGTGACTGTGGCCTAATTGTACGCGACGTGAGCGGCTAAAGAGTAGGGCTACCACCCCCAGCAAACTGGACTCTTATCAACCATGCACAAGGAATATTGTGCCGAAACCAAAGTTCAGAACAAAAATCACACTATGTTTGAGCATAACTCCGGAACTAAGTGTGCCACAGACCCACAACTTGTACCTGCAATTGCCTTAGATAGTCCTGCACCCGGAAATACAATTTGTTGGGCCGTGCAAAAGGTCCTTTTGTTCGAAAATGACCAGCAAGCAAGCATGCCCTGACTCGTTTTCAAACCAGTGTTCAACCGGATTTTTGACCAAAAAGCTGTCTTATAAACAAAAACAAAATACCAACGGCTATATCACCCTCAAAAAATGGATGGATTTAAACAAGTTTTATACTGTTGGAAAGACGTACTCAAGGGCTCCCGATTCATGTTAATTGTGTAACTGTGGCCTAATTGTACGCGACGCGAGCGGCTGGAGAGTAGGGCTACTACCCCCAGCAAACTGGCCTCTTATCAACCAGGCACGAGGAATATTGTGCCGAAAACAAAGTTCAGAACAAAAATCACACTTTGTTTGAGCATAACTCCGGAACTAAGTGAGCCACAGACACACAACTTGTACCTGCATCTGCCTTAGATAGTCCTGTACCCGGAAACGAAATTTGTTGTGCCGTGCAGAGGGTCCTTCAGTTCGAAAATGACCAGCAAGCAAGCATGCCCCGACTCGTTTTCAAACCAGTGTTCAACCGGATTTTTGACCAAAGAGCTGTCTTATAAACAAAAACAAAATACCAACGGCCATATCACCCCCACCAAATAGATGGATTTAAACAAGTTTTATACTATGGGAAGGACCTACTCAAGGGCTCCCGACTCATGTTAACTGTGTGACTATGGCATAATTGTACGCGACGGCATCGGCTGGAGAGTAGGGCTACTACCCCCGGCAAACTGGCCTCTTATCAACCAGGCACAAGGAATATTGTGCCGAAAACAAAGTTCAGAACAAAAATCACACTTTGTTTGAGCATAACTCCGGAACTAAGTGAGCCACAGACACACAACTTGTACCTGCATCTGCCTTAGATAGTCCTGCACCCGGAAATTGAATTTGTTGGGCCGTGCACAGGGTCTTTTAGTTCGAAAATGACCAGCAAGCAAGCATGCCCCGACTTGTTTTCAAACCAGTGTTCAAACGGATTTTTGACAAAAGAGCTGTCTGATAAACAAAAACAAAATACCAACGTCCATATCACCCCCACCAAATGGATGGATTTAAACAAGTTTTATACTGTGTGAAAGACCTACTCAAGGGCTCCCGACTCATGTTGAATGTGTGACTGTGGCCTAATTGTACGCAACGTGAGCGGCTAGAGAGTAGGGCTACCACCCCCAGCAAACCGGACTCTTATCAACCAGGCACAAGGAATGTTGTGCCGAAACCAAAGTTCGGAACAAAAAACACACTATGTTTGACCATAACTCCGGAACTAAGTGTGCCACAGACAACAAATTTGTACCTGCATCTGCCTTAGATAGTCCTGCACCCGGAAACGAAATTTGTGGGGCCGTGAACTGGGTCCTTTAGTTCGAAAATGACCAGCAAGCAAGCATGCCCCGACTTGTTTTCAAACCAGTGTTCAAACGGATTTTTGACCAAAGAGCTGTCTTATAAACAAAAACAAAATACCAACGTCCATATCACCCCCACCAAATGGATGGATTTAAACAAGTTTTATACTGTTGGAAAGACGTACTCAAGGGCTACCGACTTATGCTAACTGTGTGACTGTGGCCTAATTGTACGCAACGCGAGCGGCTAGAGAGTAGGGCTACTACCCCCAGCAAACTGGACTCTTATCAACCAGGCACAAGGAATATTGTGCCGAAACCAAAGTTCAGAACAAAAATCACACTATGTTTGAGCATAACTCCGGAACTAAGTGTGCCACAGACCCACAACTTGTACCTGCAATTGCCTTAGATAGTCCTGCACCCGGAAATACAATTTGTTGGGCCGTGCAAAAGGTCCTTTTGTTCGAAAATGACCAGCAAGCAAGCATGCCCCGACTCGTTTTCAAACCAGTGTTCAACCGGATTTTTGACCAAAAAGCTGTCTTATAAACAAAAACAAAATACCAACGTCCATATCACCCCCACCAAATGGATGGATTTAAACAAGTTTTATACTGTTGGAAAGACCTACTCAAGGGCTCCCGACTCATGTTAACTGTGTGACTGTGGCCTAATTGTACGCGACCTGAGCGGCTGGAGAGTAGGGCTACCACCCCAGCAAACCGGACTCTTATCAACCAGGCACAAGGAATATTGTGCCGAAACCAAAGTTCGGAACAAAAAACACACTATGTTTGACCATAACTCCGGAACTAAGTGTGCCACAGACAACAAATTTGTACCTGCATCTGCCTTAGATAGTCCTGCACCCGGAAACGAAATTTGTGGGGCCGTGAACTGGGTCCTTTAGTACGAAAATGACCAGCAAGCAAGCATGCCCCGACTCGTTTTCAAACCAGTGTTCAACCGGATTTTTGACCAAAGAGCTGTCTGATAAACAAAAACAAAATACCAACGGCCATATCACCCCCACCAAATGGATGGATTTAAACAAGTTTTATACTGTTGGAAAGACCTACTCAAGGGCTCCCAACTCATGGTAACTGTGTGATTGTGGCCTAATTGTACGCGACGTGGGCGGCTGGAGAGTAGGGCTACCACCCCCAGCAAACTGGCCTCTTAGCAACCAGGCACAAGGAATATTGTGCCGAAACCAAAGTTCGGAACAAAAATCACACTATGTTTGAGTATAACTCCGGAACTAAGTGTGCCACAGACACACAACTTGTACCTGCATCTGCCTTAGATAGTCGTGCATCTGGAAATTTAATTCGTTGTGCCGTGCAGAGGGTCCTTTAGTTTCAAAATGACCAGCAAGCAAGCATGCCCCGACTCGTTTTCAAACCAGTGTTCAACCAGATTTTTGACCAAAGAGCTGTCTGATAAACAAAAACAAAATACCAACGGCCATATCACCCCCACCGAATGGATGGATTTAAACAAGTTTTATACTGTGTGAAAAACCTACTCAAGGGCTCCCGACTCATGTTAACTGTGTGACTATGGTCTAATTGTACGCGACGGAAGCGGCTTGAGAGTAGGGCTACTACCCCCAGCAAACTGGCCTCTTATCAACCAGGCACAAGGAATATTGTGCCGAAAACAAAGTTCGGAACAAAAATCACACTATAATTGAGCATAACTCCGAAACTAAGTGTGCCACAGACACACAACTTGTACCTGCATCTGCCTTAGATAGTCCTGCACCCGGAAATGAAATTTGTTGGGCCGTGCACAGGGTCCTTTAGTACGAAAATGACCAGCAAGCAAGCATGCCCCGACTCGTTTTCAAACCAGTGTTCAACCAGATTTTTGACCAAAGAGCTGTCTGATAAACAAAAACAAAATACCAACGGCCATATCACCCCCACCGAATGGATGGATTTAAACAAGTTTTATACTGTGTGAAAAACCTACTCAAGGGCTCCCGACTCATGTTAACTGTGTGACTATGGTCTAATTGTACGCGACGGAAGCGGCTTGAGAGTAGGGCTACTACCCCCAGCAAACTGGCCTCTTATCAACCAGGCACAAGGAATATTGTGCCGAAAACAAAGTTCGGAACAAAAATCACACTATAATTGAGCATAACTCCGAAACTAAGTATGCCACAGACACACAACTTGTACCTGCATCTGCCTTAGATAGTCCTGCACCCGGAAATGAAATTTGTTGGGCCGTGCACAGGGTCCTTTAGTTCGAAAATGACCAGCAAGCAAGCATGCCCCGACTTGTTTTCAAACCAGTGTTCAACCGGATTTTTGACCAAAGAGCTGTCTGATAAACAAAAACAAAATACCAACGTCCATATCACCCCCACCAAATGAATGGATTTAAACAAGTTTTATACTGTGTGAAAGACCTACTCAAGGGCTCCCGACTCATGTTAACTGTGTGACTGTGGCCTAATTGTACGTGACGTGAGCGGCTGGAGAGTAGGGCTACCACCCCTAGCAAACAGGACTCTTATCAACCAGGCACAAGGAATATTGTGCCGAAACCAAAGTTCGGAACAAAAAAAACCCACTATGTTTGAGCATAACTCCGGTACTATGTGTGCCACAGACACACAACTTGTACCTGCATCTGCCTTTGATAGTCCTGCACCCGGAAATAACATTTTTTGGGCCGTGCACAGGGTCCTTCAGTTCGAAAATGACCAGCAAAGAAGCATGTCCCGACTTGTTTTCAAACCAGTGTTCAACCGGATTTTTGACCAAAGAGCTGTCTTATAAACAAAAACAAAATACCAACGGCCATATCAGCCCCACCAAATGGATGGATTTAAACAAGTTTTATACTGTTGGAAAGACCTACTCAAGGTCTCCCGACTCATGTTAACTGTGTGACTGTGGCCTAATTATACGCGACGCGAGCGGCTGGAGAGTAGGGCTGCTACCCCCAGCAAACTGGCCTCTTATTGTGCCGAAAACAAAGTTCGGAACAAAAAACACACTATGTTTGAGCATAACTCCGGAACTAAGTGAGCCACAGACACACAACTTGTACCTGCATCGGCCTTAGATAGTCCTGCACCCGGAAATATAATTTGTTGGGCCGTGCACAGGGTCCTATAGTTCGAAAATGACCAGCAAACAAGCATGCCCCGACTTGTTTTCAAACCAGTGTTCAACCGGATGTTTGACCAAAAGCTGTCTGAAAAACAAAAACAAAATACCAACGTCCATATCACCCAAACAAATGGATGGATTGAAACAAGTTTTATACTGTGTGAAAGACCTACTCAAGGGCTCCCGACTCATGTTAACTGTGTGACTGTGGCCTAATTGTACGCGACGTGAGCGGCTAGAGAGTAGGGCTACTACCCCCAGCAAACCGGACTCTTATCAACCAGGCACAGAGAATATTGTGCCGAAACCAAAGTTCGGAACAAAAAAAACATTATGTTTGACCATTACTCCGGAACTAAGTGTGCCACAGACACACAACTTGTACCTGCATCTACCTTAGATAGTCCTGCACCCGGAAATTTAATTTGTTGGGCCGTGCAGTGGGTCCTTTAGTTCGAAAATGACCAGCAAGCAAGCATGCCCCGACTTGTTTTCAAACCAGTGTTCAACCGGATTTTTGACAAAAGAGCTGTCTGATAAACAAAAATAAAATACCAACGGCCATATCACCCCCACCAAATGGATGGATTTGAACAAGTTTTATACTGTTGGAAAGACCTACTCAAGGGCTCCCGACTCATGTTAACTGTGTGACTGTGGCTTAATTGTACGCGACGTGAGCGGCTAGAGAGTAGGGCTACCACCCCCAGCAAACTGAACTGTTATCAACCAGGCACAAGGAATATTGTGCCGAAACCAAAGTTCGGAACAAAAAACACACTATGTTTGACCATAACTCCGGAACTAAGTGTGCCACAGACACACAACTTGTACCTGCAACTGCCTTAGATAGTCCTGCACCCGGAAATGAAATTTGTTGGGCCGTGCAATGGGTCCTTTAGTTCGAAAATGACCAGCAAGCAAGCATGCACCGACTCGTTTTCAAACCAGTGTTCAACCGGATTTTTGACCAAAGAGCTGTCTGATAAACAAAAACAAAATACCAACGTCCATATCACCCCCACCAAATGGATGGATTTAAACAAGTTTTATACTGTTGGAAAGACCTACTCAAGGGCTCCCAACTCATGTTAACTGTGTGACTTTGGCCAAATTGTACGCGACGTGAGCGGCTAGAGAGTAGGGCTACAACCCCCAGCAAACCGGACTCTTATCAACCAGGCACAAGGAATATTGTGCCGAAACCAAAGTTCGGAACAAAAAAACACTATGTTTGACCATAACTCCGGTACTATGTGTGCCACAGACACAAAACTTGTACCTGCATCTGCCTTAGATAGTCCTGCACCCGGAAATGAAATTTTTTTGGGCCCTGCACAGGGTCCTTTAGTTCGAAAAAGACCAGCAAGCAAGCATGCCCCGACTCGTTTTCAAACCAGTGTTCAACCGGATTTTTGACCAAAGAGCTGTCTGAAAAACAAAAACAAAATACCAACGTCCATATCACCCAAACAAATGGATGGATTTAAACAAGTGTTATACTGTGTGAAAGACCTACTCAAGGGCTCCCGACTCATGTTAACTGTGTGACTGTGGCCTAAATGTACGCGACGTGAGCGGCTAGAGAGTAGGGCTACTACCCCCAGCAAACCGGACTCTTATCAACCAGGCACAAGGAATATTGTGCCGAAACCAAAGTTCGGAACAAAAAAAACATTATGTTTGACCATTACTCCGGAACTAAGTGTGCCACAGACACACAACTTGTACCTGCATCTGCCTTAGATAGTCCTGCACCCGGAAATGAACTCTGTTGGGCCGTACAGAGGGTCCTTTAGTTCGAAAATGACCAACAAGCAAGCATGCCCCGACTCGTTTTCAAACCGGTGTTCAACCAGATTTTTGACAAAAGAGCTGTCTTACAAACAAAAACCAAATACCAACGGCCATATCAGCACAACCAAATGGATGGATTTAAACAAGTTTTGTACTGTTGGAAAGACCTACTCAAGGGCTCCTGACTCATGCAAACTGTGTGACTGTGGCCTAATTGTACGCGACGCCAGCGGCTAGAGAGTAGGGCTACCACCCCAGCAAACCGGAATCTTATCAACCAGGCACAAGGAATATTGTGCCGAAACCAAAGTTCGGAACAAAAAATGCACTATGTTTGAGCATAACTCCGGAACTAAGTAAGCCACAGACACACAACTTGTACCTGCATCTGCCTTAGTTAGTCTTGCACCCGGAAATCCAATTTGTTGGGCCGTGCACAGGGTCCTTTAGTTCGAAATGACCAGCAAGCAAGCATGCCCCGACTTGTTTTCAAACCAGTGTTCAACCGGATTTTTGACCAAAGAGCGGTCTGATAAACAAAAACAAAATACCAACGTCCATATCACCCCCACCAAATGGATGGATTTAAACAAGTTTTATACTGTTGGAAAGACCTACTCAAGGGCTCCCGACTCATGGTAACTGTGTGATTGTGGCCTAATTGTACGCGACATGGGCGGCTAGAGAGTTGGGCTACTACCCCCAGCAAACTGGCCTCTTATCAACCAGGCACAAAGAATATTGTGCCGAAACCAAAGTTCGGAACAAAAATCACACTATGTTTGACAATAACTCCGGAACTAAGTGTGCCACAGACACACAACTTGTACCTGCATCTGCCTTAGATAGTCCTACACCCGGAAATATAACTTGTTGGGACGTGCACAGGGTCCTTTAGTTCGAAAATGACCAGCAAGCAAGCATGCCCCGACTTGTTTTCAAACCAGTGTTCAACCGATTTTTGACCAAAGAGCTGTCTGATAAACAAAAACAAAATACCAACGTCCATATCACCCCCACCAAATGGATGGATTTAAACAAGTTTTATACTGTGTGAAAGAACTACTCAAGGGCTCCCGACTCATGTTAACTTTGTGACTGTGGCCTAATTGTACGCGACGTGAGCGGCTAGAGAGTAGGGCTACCACACCGAGCAAACTGGCCTCTTAGCAACCAGGCACAAGGAATATTGTGCCCAAAACAAAGTTCGGAACACAAAACACACTATGTTTGAGCATAACTCCGGAACTAAGTGAGCCAGAGACACACAACTTGTACCTGCATCTGCCTTAGATAGTCCTGCACCCGGAAATATAATTTGTTCGGACGTGCACAGGGTCTTTTAGTTCGAAAATGACCAGCAAGCAAGCATGCCCCGACTTATTTTCAAACCAGTGTTCAACCGGATTTTTGACCAAAGAGCTGTCTTATAAACAAAAACAAAATACCAACGTCCATATCACCCCCACCAAATGGATGGATTTAAACAAGTTTTATACTGTAGGAAAGACCTACTCAAGGGCTCCCGACTCATGCTAACTGTGTGACTGTGGCCTAATTGTACGCAACGTGAGCGGCTAGAGAGTAGCGCTACCACCCCCGGCAAACTGGCCTCTTATCAACCAGGCACAAGGAATAATGTGTCGAAACCAAAGTTCGGAACAAAAATCACACTATGTTTGAGCACAACTCCGGAACTAAGTGAGCCACAGACACACAACTTGTACCTGCATCTGCCTTAGATAGTCCTGCACCCGGAAATATAATTTGTTGGGACGTGCACAGGGTCCTTTACTTCGAAAATGACCAGCAAGCAAGCATGCCCCGACTTGTTTTCAAACCAGTGTTCAACTGGATTTTTGACCAAAGAGCTGTCTGATGAACAAAAACAAAATACCAACGGCCATATCACCCCCACCAAATGGATGGATTTAAACAAGTTTTATACTGTTGGAAAGACCTACTCAAGGGCTCCCGACTCATAATAACTGTGTGACTGTGGCCTAATAGTTCGCAACGTGAGCGGCTATACAGTAGGGCTACCACCCCAAGCAAACTGGACTCTTATCAACCAGGCACAAGGAATAATGTGTCGAAACCAAAGTTCGGAACAAAAAACACACTATGTTTGACCATAACTCCGGAACTAAGTGAGCCACAGACACACAACTTATACCTGCATCTGCCTTAGATAGTCCTGCACCCGGAAATAAAATTTGTTGGGCCATGCAAAGGGTCCTTTAGTTCGAAAATGACCAGCAAGCAAGCATGCCCCGACTTGTTTTCAAACCAGTGTTCAACCGGATTTTTGACCAAAGAGCTGTCTGATAAACAAAAACAAAATACCAACGGCCATATCACCCCCACCAAATGGATGGATTTAAACAAGTTTTATACCGTTGGAAAGACCTACTCAAGGGCTCCCGACTCATGTTAACTGTGTGACTATGACCTAATTGTACGCGACGCGATCGGCTGGAGAGTAGGGCTACTACCCCCAGCAAACTGGCCTCTTATCAACCAGGCACAAGGAATATTGTGCCGAAACCAAAGTTCGGAACAAAAATCACACTATGTTTGAGCATAACTCCGGAACTAAGTGAGCCACAGACACACAACTTGTACCTGCATCTGCCTTAGATAGTCCTGCACCCGGAAATATAATTTGTTGGGCCGTGCAGAGGGTCCTTTAGTTCGAAAATGACCAGCAAGCAAGCATGCCCCGACATGTTTTCAAACCTGTGTTCAACCGGATTTTTGACCAAAGAGCTGTCTGATAAACAAAAACAAAATACCAACGTCCATATCACCCCCACCAAATGGATGGATTTAAACAAGTTTTATACTGTAGGAAAGACCTACTCAAGGGCTCCCGACTCATGCTAACTGTGTGACTGTGGCCAAATTGTACGCAACGTGAGCGGCTAGAGAGTAGCGCTACCACCCCCGGCAAACTGGCCTCTTATCAACCAGGCACAAGGAATATTGTGTCGAAACCAAAGTTCGGAACAAAAATCACACTATGTTTGAGCACAACTCCGGAACTAAGTGAGCCACAGACACACAACTTGTACCTGCATCTGCCTTAGATAGTCCTGCATCCGGAAATATAATTTGTTGGGACGTGCACAGGGTCTTTTAGTTCGAAAATGACCAGCAAGCAAGCATGCCCCGAATTGTTTTCAAACCAGTGTTCAACCGGATTTGTGACCAAAGAGCTGTCTGATAAACAAAAACAAAATACCAACGTCCATATCACCCCCACCAAATGGATGGATTTAAACAAGTTTTATACTGTTGGAAAGACCTACTCAAGGGCTCCCGACTCATGTTAACTGTGTGACTATGGCCTAATAGTTCGCAACGTGAGCGGCTAGAGAGTAGGGCTACCACCCCCAGCAAACTGGACTCTTATCAACCAGGCACAAGGAATAATGTGTCGAAACCAAAGTTCGGAACAAAAAACACACTATGTTTGACCATAACTCCAGAACTAAGTGAGCCACAGACACACAACTTATACCTGCATCTGCCTTAGATAGTCCTGCACCCGGAAATAAAATTTGTTGGGCCATGGAAAGGGTCCTTTAGTTCGAAAATGACCAGCAAGCAAGCATGCCCCGACTTGTTTTCAAACCAGTGTTCAACCGGATTTTTGACCAAAGAGCTGTCTGATAAACAAAAACAAAATACCAACGGCCATATCACCCCCACCAAATGGATGGATTTAAACAAGTTTTATACTGTTGGAAAGACCTACTCAAGGGCTCCCGACTCATGTTAACTGTGTGACTGTGACCTAATTGTACGCGACGCGATCGGCTGGAGAGTAGGGCTACTACCCCCAGCAAACTGGCCTCTTATCAACCAGGCACAAGGAATATTGTGCCGAAACCAAATTTCGGAACAAAAATCACACTATGTTTGAGCATAACTCCGGAACTAAGTGAGCCACAGACACACAACTTGTACCTGCATCTGCCTGAGATAGTCCTGCACCCGGAAATATAATTTGTTGGGCCGTGCAGAGGGTCCTTTAGTTCGAAAATGACCAGCAAGCAAGCATGCCCCGACATGTTTTCAAACCTGTGTTCAACCGGATTTTTGACCAAAGAGCTGTCTGATAAACAAAAACAAAATACCAACGCCCATATCACCCCCACCAAATGGATGGATTTAAACAAGTTTTATACTGTAGGAAAGACCTACTCAAGGGCTCCCGACTCATGCTAACTGTGTGACTATGGCCAAGTTGTACGCAACGTGAGCGGCTAGAGAGTAGCGCTACCACCCCCGGCAAACTGGCCTCTTATCAACCAGGCACAAGGAATATTGTGTCGAAACCAAAGTTCGGAACAAAAATCACACTATGTTTGAGCACAACTCCGGAACTAAGTGAGCCACAGACACACAACTTGTACCTGCATCTGCCTTAGATAGTCCTGCACCCGGAAATATAATTTGTTGGGACGTGCACAGGGTCTTTTAGTTCGAAAAAGACCAGCAAGCAAGCATGCCCCGACTTGTTTTCAAACCAGTGTTCAACCGGATTTGTGACCAAAGAGCCGTCTGATAAACAAAAACAAAATACCAACGTCCATATCACCCCCACCAAATGGATGGACTTAAACAAATTTTATACTGTTGGAAAGACCTACTCAAGGGCTCCCGACTGATGTTAACTGTGTGACTGTGGCCTAATTGTTCGCGACGTGAGCGGCTAGAGAGTAGGGCTACCACCCTCAGCAAACTGGACTCTTATCAACCAGGCACAAGGAATATTGTGCCGAAACCAAAGTTCGGAACAAAAAACACACTATGTTTGACCATAACTCCGGAACTAAGTGTGCCACAGACACACAACTTATACCTGCATCTGCCTTAGATAGTCTTGCACCCGGAAATGAAATTTGTTGGGCCGTGCACAGGGTCCATTAGTTCGAAAATGACCAGCAAGCAAGCATGCCCCGACTTGTTTTCAAACCAGTGTTCAACCGGATTTTTGACCAAAGAGCTGTCTGATAAACAAAAACAAAATACCAACGGCCATATCACCCCCACCAAATGGATGGATTTAAACAAGTTTTATACTGTTGGACAGACCTACTCAAGGTCTCCCGACTCATGCTAACTGTGTGACTGTGGCCAAGTTGTACGCAACGTGAGCGGCTAGAGAGTAGCGCTACCACCCCCGGCAAACTGGCCTCTTATCAACCAGGCACAAGGAATATTGTGTCGAAACCAAAGTTCGGAACAAAAATCACACTATGTTTGAGCACAACTCCGGAACTAAGTGAGCCACAGACACACAACTTGTACCTGCATCTGCCTTAGATAGTCCTGCACCCGGAAATATAATTTGTTGGGACGTGCACAGGGTCTTTTAGTTCGAAAAAGACCACAAAGCAAGCATGCCCCGACTTGTTTTCAAACCAGTGTTCAACCGGATTTGTGACCAAAGAGCTGTCTGATAAACAAAAACAAAATACCAACGTCCATATCACCCCCACCAAATTGATGGACTTAAACAAATTTTATACTGTTGGAAAGACCTACTCAAGGGCTCTCGACTGATGTTAACTGTGTGACTGTGAACTAATTGTACGCGACGCGATCGGCTGGAGAGTAGGGCTACTACCCCCAGCAAACTGGCCTCTTATCAACCAGGCACAAGGAATATTGTGCCGAAACCAAATTTCGGAACAAAAATCACACTATGTTTGAGCATAACTCCGGAACTAAGTGAGCCACAGACACACAACTTGTACCTGCATCTGCCTGAGATAGTCCTGCACCCGGAAATATAATTTGTTGGGCCGTGCAGAGGGTCCTTTAGTTCGAAAATGACCAGCAAGCAAGCATGCCCCGACATGTTTTCAAACCTGTGTTCAACCGGATTTTTGACCAAAGAGCTGTCTGATAAACAAAAACAAAATACCAACGTCCATATCACCCCCACCAAATGGATGGATTTAAACAAGTTTTATACTGTAGGAAAGACCTACTCAAGGGCTCCCGACTCATGCTAACTGTGTGACTGTGGCCAAGTTGTACGCAACGTGAGCGGCTAGAGAGTAGCGCTACCACCCCCGGCAAACTGGCCTCTTATCAACCAGGCACAAGGAATATTGTGTCGAAACCAAAGTTCGGAACAAAAATCACACTATGTTTGAGCACAACTCCGGAACTAAGTGAGCCACAGACACACAACTTGTACCTGCATCTGCCTTAGATAGTCCTGCACCCGGAAATATAATTTGTTGGGACGTGCACAGGGTCTTTTAGTTCGAAAAAGACCAGCAAGCAAGCATGCCCCGACTTGTTTTCAAACCAGTGTTCAACCGGATTTGTGACCAAAGAGCTGTCTGATAAACAAAAACAAAATACCAACGTCCATATCACCCCCACCAAATGGATGGACTTAAACAAATTTTATACTGTTGGAAAGACCTACTCAAGGGCTCCCGACTGATGTTAACTGTGTGACTGTGGCCTAATTGTTCGCGACGTGAGCGGCTAGAGAGTAGGGCTACCACCCTCAGCAAACTGGACTCTTATCAACCAGGCACAAGGAATATTGTGCCGAAACCAAAGTTCGGAACAAAAAACACACTATGTTTGACCATAACTCCGGAACTAAGTGTGCCACAGACACACAACTTATACCTGCATCTGCCTTAGATAGTCTTGCACCCGGAAATGAAATTTGTTGGGCCGTGCACAGGGTCCATTAGTTCGAAAATGACCAGCAAGCAAGCATGCCCCGACTTGTTTTCAAACCAGTGTTCAACCGGATTTTTGACCAAAGAGCTGTCTGATAAACAAAAACAAAATACCAACGGCCATATCACCCCCACCAAATGGATGGATTTAAACAAGTTTTATACTGTTGGAAAGACCTACTCAAGGTCTCCCGACTCATGCTAACTGTGTGACTGTGGCCAAGTTGTACGCAACGTGAGCGGCTAGAGAGTAGCGCTACCACCCCCGGCAAACTGGCCTCTTATCAACCAGGCACAAGGAATATTGTGTCGAAACCAAAGTTCGGAACAAAAATCACACTATGTTTGAGCACAACTCCGGAACTAAGTGAGCCACAGACACACAACTTGTACCTGCATCTGCCTTAGATAGTCTTGCACCCGGAAATGAAATTTGTTGGGCCGTGCACAGGGTCCATTAGTTCAAAAATGACCAGCAAGCAAGCATGCCCCGACTTGTTTTCAAACCAGTGTTCAACCGGATTTTTGACAAAAGAGCTGTCTGATAAACAAAAACAAAATACCAACGGCCATATCACCCCCACCAAATGGATGGATTTAAACAAGTTTTATACTGTTGGAAAGACCCACTCAAGGGCTCCCGACTCATGTTAACTGTGTGAGTGTGGCCTAATAGGTCGCAACGTGAGCGGCTAGAGAGTAGGGCTACCACCCCCAGCAAACTGGACTCTTATCAACCAGGCACAAGGAATAATGTGCCGAAACCAAAGTTCGGAACAAAAAACACACTATGTTTGACCATAACTCCGGAACTAAGTGAGCCACAGACACACAACTTATACCTGCATCTGCCTTAGATAGTCCTGCACACGGAAATGAAATTTCTTGGGCCATGCACAGGGACCTTTAGTTCAAAAATGACCAGCAAGCAAGCATGCCCCGACTCGTTTTCAAACCAGTGTTAAACCGGATTTTTGACCAAGGAGCTGTCTGATAAACAAAAACAAAATACCAACATCCATATCACCCCCACCAAATTGATGGATTTAAACAAGTTTTATACTTTGTGAAAGACCTACTCAAGGGCTCCCGACTCATGTTAACTGTGTGACTGTGGCCTAATTGTACGCGACCTGGGCGGCTAGAGAGTAGGACTACCACCCCCAGCAAACTGAACTGTTATCAACCAGGCACAAGGAATATTGTGCCGAAAACAAAGTTCGGAACAAAAATCACACTATGTTTGACCATAACTCCGGAGCTAAGTAAGCCACAGACACACAACTTGTACCTGCATCTGCCTTAGATAGTCCTGCAACCAGAAATTTAATTTGTTGGGCCATGCACAGGGTCCTTTAGTTCGAAAATGACCAGCAAGCAAGCAGGCCCCGACTTGTTTTCAAACCAGTGTTCAACCGGATTTTTGACCAAAGAGCTGTCTGATAAACAAAAACAAAATACCAACGGCCATATCACCCCCACCAAATGGATGGATTTAAACAAGTTTTATACTTTGTGAAAGACCTACTCAAGGGCTCCCGACTCATGTTAACTGTGTGACTGTGGCCTAATTGTACGCAACGTGAGCGGCTAGAGAGTAGGGCTACCACCCCCGGCAAACTGGCCTCTTATCAACCAGGCACAAGGAATATTGTGCCGAAACCAAAGTTCGGAACAAAAATCACACTATGTTTGAGCATAACTCCGGAACTAAGTGAGCCACAGACACACAACTTGTACCTGCATCGGCCTTAGATAGTCCTGCACCCGGAAATATAATTTGTTGGGCCGTGCACAGGGTCCTATAGTTCGAAAATGACCAGCAAACAAGCATGCCCCGACTTGTTTTCAAACCAGTGTTGAACCGGATGTTTGACCAAAAGCTGTCTGAAAAACAAAAACAAAATACCAACGTCCATATCACCCAAACAAATGGATGGATTGAAACAAGTTTTATACTGTGTGAAAGACTTACTCAAGGGCTCCCGACTCATGTTAACTGTGTGACTGTGGCCTAATTGTACGCGACGTGAGCGGCTAGAGAGTAGGGCTACCACCCCCAGCAAACCGGACTCTTATCAACCAGGCACAGAGAATATTGTGCCGAAACCAAAGTTCGGAACAAAAAAAACATTATGTTTGACCATTACTCCGGAACTAAGTGTGCCACAGACACACAACTTGTACCTGCATCTACCTTAGATAGTCCTGCACCCGGAAATGAAATTTGTTGGGCCGTGCAGTGGGTCCTTTAGTTCGAAAATGACCAGCAAGCAAGCATGCCCCGACTTGTTTTCAAACCAGTGTTCAACCGGATTTTTGACAAAAGAGCTGTCTGATAAACAAAAATAAAATACCAACGGCCATATCACCCCCACCAAATGGATGGATTTGAACAAGTTTTATACTGTTGGAAAGACCTACTCAAGGGCTCCCGACTCATGTTAACTGTGTGACTGTGGCTTAATTGTACGCGACGTGAGCGGCTAGAGAGTAGGGCTACCACCCCCAGCAAACTGAACTGTTATCAACCAGGCACAAGGAATATTGTGCCGAAACCAAAGTTCGGAACAAAAAACACACTATGTTTGACCATAACTCCGGAACTAAGTGAGCCACAGACACACAACTTATACCTGCATCTGCCTTAGATAGTCCTGCACCCGGAAATGAAATTTCTTGGGCCATGCACAGGGACCTTTAGTTCAAAAATGACCAGCAAGCAAGCATGCCCCGACTCGTTTTCAAACCAGTGTTAAACCGGATTTTTGACCAAGGAGCTGTCTGATAAACAAAAACAAAATACCAACGTCCATATCACCCCCACCAAATTGATGGATTTAAACAAGTTTTATACTTTGTGAAAGACCTACTCAAGGGCTCCCGACTCATGTTAACTGTGTGACTGTGGCCTAATTGTACGCGACCTGGGCGGCTAGAGAGTAGGACTACCACCCCCAGCAAACTGAACTGTTATCAACCAGGCACAAGGAATATTGTGCCGAAAACAAAGTTCGGAACAAAAATCACACTATGTTTGACCATAACTCCGGAGCTAGGTAAGCCACAGACACACAACTTGTACCTGCATCTGCCTTAGATAGTCCTGCAACCAGAAATTTAATTTGTTGGGCCATGCACAGGGTCCTTTAGTTCGAAAATGACCAGCAAGCAAGCAGGCCCCGACTTGTTTTCAAACCAGTGTTCAACCGGATTTTTGACCAAAGAGCTGTCTGATAAACAAAAACAAAATACCAACGGCCATATCACCCCCACCAAATGGATGGATTTAAACAAGTTTTATACTTTGTGAAAGACCTACTCAAGGGCTCCCGACTCATGTTAACTGTGTGACTGTGGCCTAATTGTACGCAACGTGAGCGGCTAGAGAGTAGGGCTACCACCCCCGGCAAACTGGCCTCTTATCAACCAGGCACAAGGAATATTGTGCCGAAACCAAAGTTCGGAACAAAAATCACACTATGTTTGAGCATAACTCCGGAACTAAGTGAGCCACAGACACACAACTTGTACCTGCATCGGCCTTAGATAGTCCTGCACCCGGAAATATAATTTGTTGGGCCGTGCACAGGGTCCTATAGTTCGAAAATGACCAGCAAACAAGCATGCCCCGACTTGTTTTCAAACCAGTGTTGAACCGGATGTTTGACCAAAAGCTGTCTGAAAAACAAAAACAAAATACCAACGTCCATATCACCCAAACAAATGGATGGATTGAAACAAGTTTTATACTGTGTGAAAGACCTACTCAAGGGCTCCCGACTCATGTTAACTGTGTGACTGTGGCCTAATTGTACGCGAAGTGAGCGGCTAGAGAGTAGGGCTACCACCCCCAGCAAACCGGACTCTTATCAACCAGGCACAGAGAATATTGTGCCGAAACCAAAGTTCGGAACAAAAAAAACATTATGTTTGACCATTACTCCGGAACTAAGTGTGCCACAGACACACAACTTGTACCTGCATCTACCTTAGATAGTCCTGCACCCGGAAATGAAATTTGTTGGGCCGTGCAGTGGGTCCTTTAGTTCGAAAATGACCAGCAAGCAAGCATGCCCCGACTTGTTTTCAAACCAGTGTTCAACCGGATTTTTGACAAAAGAGCTGTCTGATAAACAAAAATAAAATACCAACGGCCATATCACCCCCACCAAATGGATGGATTTGAACAAGTTTTATACTGTTGGAAAGACCTACTCAAGGGCTCCCGACTCATGTTAACTGTGTGACTGTGGCTTAATTGTACGCGACGTGAGCGGCTAGAGAGTAGGGCTACCACCCCCAGCAAACTGAACTGTTATCAACCAGGCACAAGGAATATTGTGCCGAAACCAAAGTTCGGAACAAAAAACACACTATGTTTGACCATAACTCCGGAACTAAGTGTGCCACAGACACACAACTTGTACCTGCATCTGCCTTAGATAGTCCTGCACCCGGAAATGAAATTTGTTGGGCCGTGCAATGGGTCCTTTAGTTCGAAAATGACCAGCAAGCAAGCATGCACCGACTCGTTTTCAAACCAGTGTTCAACCGGATTTTTGACAAAAGAGCTGTCTGATAAACAAAAACAAAATACCAACGTCCATATCACCCCCACCAAATGGATGGATTTAATCAAGTTTTATACTGTTTGAAAGACCTACTCAAGGGCTCCCAACTCATGTTAACTGTGTGACTGTGGCCTAATTGTACGTGACGTGAGCGGCTGGAGAGTAGGGCTACCACCCCCAGCAAACCGGACTCTTATCAACCAGGCACAAAGAATATTGTGCCGAAACCAAAGTTCGGAACAAAAAAAAAATCTATGTTTGAGCATAACTCCGGTACTATGTGTGCCACAGACACACAACTTGTACCTGCATCTGCCTTAGATAGTCCTGCACCCGGAAATTTAATTTGTTGGGCCGTGCACAGGGTCCTTTAGTTCGAAAAAGACCAGCAAGCAAGCATGCCCCGACTCGTTTTCAAACCAGTGTTCAACTGGATTTTTGACCAAAGAGCTGTCTGATAAACAAAAACAAAATACCAACGGCCATATCACCCCCACCAAATGGATGGATTTAAACAAGTTTTATACTGTTGGAAAGACCTACTCAAGGGCTCCCGACTCATAATAACTGTGTGACTGTGGCCTAATAGTTCGCAACGTGAGCGGCTATACAGTAGGGCTACCACCCCAAGCAAACTGGACTCTTATCAACCAGGCACAAGGAATAATGTGTCGAAACCAAAGTTCGGAACAAAACAAACATTATGTTTGACCATTACTCCGGAACTAAGTGTGCCACAGACACACAACTTGTACCTGCATCTGCCTTAGATAGTCCTGCACCCGGAAATGAACTTTGTTGGGCCGTACTGAGGGTCCTTTAGTTCGAAAATGACCAACAAGCAAGCATGCCCCGACTCGTTTTCAAACCGGTGTTCAACCGGATTTTTGACAAAAGAGCTGTCTTATAAACAAAAACCAAATACCAACGGCCATATCAGCACAACCAAATGGATGGATTTAAACAAGTTTTGTACTGTTGGAAAGACCTACTCAAGGGCTCCCGACTCATGCAAACTGTGTGACTGTGGCCTAATTGTACGCGACGCCAGCGGCTAGAGAGTAGGGCTACCACCCCAGCAAACCGGAATCTTATCAACCAGGCACAAGGAATATTGTGCCGAAACCAAAGTTCGGAACAAAAAATGCAGTATGTTTGAGCATAACTCCGGAACTAAGTAAGCCACAGACACACAACTTGTACCTGCATCTGCCTTAGTTAGTCTTGCACCCGGAAATCCAATTTGTTGGGCCGTGCACAGGGTCCTTTAGTTCGAAATGACCAGCAAGAAAGCATGCCCCGACTTGTTTTCAAACCAGTGTTCAACCGGATTTTTGACCAAAGAGCGGTCTGATAAACAAAAACAAAATACCAACGTCCATATCACCCCCACCAAATGGATGGATTTAAACAAGTTTTATACTGTTGGAAAGACCTACTCAAGGGCTCCCGACTCATGTTAACTGTGTGATTGTGGCCTAATTGTACGCGACGTGGGCGGCTAGAGAGTAGGGCTACCACCCCAAGCAAACTGAACTCTTATCAACCAGGCACAAGGAATATTGTGCCGAAACCAAAGTTCGGAACAAAAAACACACTATGTTTGAGCATAACTCCGGAGCTAAGTAAGCCACAGACACACAACTTGTACCTGCATCTGCCTTAGATAGTCTTGCAACCAGAAATTTAATTTGTTGGGCCGTGCAAAGGGTCCTTTAGTTCGAAAATGACCAGCAAGCAAGCATGTCCCGACTTGTTTTCAAACCAATGTTCAACCGGATTTTTGACCAAAGAGCTTTCTGATAAACAAAAACAAAATACCAACGGCCATACCACCCCCACCAAATGGATGGATTTAAACAAGTTTTATACTGTTGGAAAGACCTACTCAAGGGCTCCCGACTCATGGTAACTGTGTGATTGTGGCCTAATTGTACGCGACATGGGCGGCTAGAGAGTAGGGCTACCACCCCCAGCAAACTGGCCTCTTATCAACCAGGCACAAAGAATATTGTGCCGAAACCAAAGTTCGGAACAAAAATCACACTATGTTTGACAATAACTCCGGAACTAAGTGTGCCACAGACACACAACTTGTACCTGCATCTGCCTTAGATAGTCCTACACCCGGAAATATAATTTGTTGGGACGTGCACAGGGTCCTTTAGTTCGAAAATGACCAGCAAGCAAGCATGCCCCGACTTGTTTTCAAACCAGTGTTCAACCGGATTTTTGACCAAAGAGCTGTCTGATAAACAAAAACAAAATACCAACGTCCATATCACCCCCACCAAATGGATGTATTTAAACAAGTTTTATACTGTGTGAAAGAACTACTCAAGGGCTCCCGACTCATGTTAACTGTGTGACTGTGGCCTAATTGTACGCGACGTGAGCGGCTAGAGAGTAGGGCTACCACCCCGAGCAAACTGGCCTCTTATCAACCAGGCACAAGGAATATTGTCCCCAAAACAAAGTTCGGAACACAAAACACACTATGTTTGACCATAACTCCGGAACTAAGTGTGCCACAGACAAAAAAATTGTACCTGCATATGCCTTAGATAGTCCTGCACCCGGAAATTTAATTTGTTGGGCCGTGCACAGGGCCCTTTAGTTCGAAAATGACCAGCAAGCAAGCATGCCCCGACTTGTTTTCAAACCAATGTTCAACCGGATTTTTGACCAAAGAGCTGTCTGATAAACAAAAACAAAATACCAACGTCCATATCACCCCCACCAAATGGATGGATTTAAACAAGTTTTATACTGTTGGAAAGACCTACTCAAGGGCTCCCGACTCATGTTAACTGTGTGACTGTGGCCTAATTGTACGCGACGTGAGCGGTTGGAGAGTAGGGCTACCACCCCCAGCAAACTGGCCTCTTATCAACCAGGCACAAGGAATATTGTGCCGAAACCAAAGTTCGGAACAAAAATCACACTATGTTTGAGCATAACTCCGGAACTAAGTGAGCCAGAGACACACAACTTGTACCTGCATCTGCCTTAGATAGTCCTGCACCCGGAAATATAATTTGTTCGGACGTGCACAGGGTCTTTTAGTTCGAAAATGACCAGCAAGCAAGCATGCCCCGACTTATTTTCAAACCAGTGTTCAACCGGATTTTTGACCAAAGAGCTGTCTTATAAACAAAAACAAAATACCAACGTCCATATCACCCCTACCAAATTGATGGATTTAAACAAGTGCTATACTGTGTGAAAGACCTACTCAAGGGCTCCTGACTCATGTTAACTGTGTGACTATGGTCTAATTGTACGCGACGCAAGCGGATGGAGAGTAGGGCTTCTACCCCCAGCAAACTGGCCTCTTATCAACCAGGCACAAGGAATATTGTGCCGAAACCAAAGTTCGGAACAAAAAACACACTATGTTTGACCATAACTCCGGAACTAAGTGAGCCAGAGACACACAACTTGTACCTGCATCTGCCTTAGATAGTCCTGCAACCGGAAATATAATTTGTTGGGACGTGCACAGGGTCTTTTAGTTCGAAAATAGGCAGCAAGCAAGCATGCCCCGACTTGTTTTCAAACCAGTGTTCAACCGGATTTTTGACCAAAGAGATGTCTGATAAACAAAAACAAAATACCAACGGCTATATCACCCCCACCAAATTGATGGATTTAAACAAGTTTTATACCGTTGGAAAGACCTACTCAAGGGCTCCCGACTCATGTTAACTGTGTGACTATGACCTAATTGTACGCGACGCGATCGGCTGGAGAGTAGGGCTACTACCCCCAGCAAACTGGCCTCTTATCAACCAGGCACAAGGAATATTGTGCCGAAACCAAAGTTCGGAACAAAAATCACACTATGTTTGAGCACAACTCCGCAACTAAGTGAGCCAAAGACACACAACTTGTACTTGCATCTGCCTTAGATAGTCCTGCACCCGGAAATCTAATTTGTTGGGCCGTGCACAGGGTCCTTTAGTTCGAAAATGAGCAGCAAGCAAGCATGCCCCGACTTGTTTTCAAACCAGTGTTCAACCGGATTTTTGACCAAAGAGCTGTCTGATAAACAAAAACAAAATACCAACGGCCATATCACCCCCACCAAATGGATGGAATTAAACAAGTTTTATACTGTGTGAAAGACTTACTCAAGGGCTCCCGACTCATGTTAACTGTGTGACTATGGACTAATTGTACGCGACGCGATCGGCTGGAGAGTAGGGCTATTACCCCCAGCAAACTGGCCTCTTATCAACCAGGCACAAGGAATATTGTGCCGAAACCAAAGTTCGGAACAAAAAACACACTATGTTTGAGCATAACTCCGGAACTAAGTGAGCCAGAGACACACAACTTGTACCTGCATCTGCCTTAGATAGTCCTGCAACCGGAAATATAATTTGTTGGGACGTGCACAGGGTCTTTTAGTTCGAAAATGACCAGCAAGCAAGCATGTCCCGACTTGTTTTCAAACCAGTGTTCAACCGGATTTTTGACCAAAGAGCTGTCTGATAAACAAAAACAAAATACCAACGGCCATATCACCCCCACCAAATGGATGGATTTAAACAAGTTTTATACTGTAGGAAAGACCTACTCAAGGGCTCCCGACTCATGTTAACTGTGTGACTGTGGCCTAATTGTACGCAACGTGAGCGACTAGAGAGTAGGGCTACCACCCCCGGCAAACTGGCCTCTTATCAACCAGGCACAAGGAATATTGTGCCGAAACCAAAGTTCGGAACAAAAATCACACTATGTTTGAGCAAAACTCCGCAACTAAGTGAGCCACAGACACACAACTTGTACCTGCATCTGCCTGAGATAGTCCTGCACCCGGAAATATAATTTGTTGGGCCGTGCACAGGGTCCTTTAGTTCGAAAATGACCAGCAAGCAAGCATGCCCCGACTTGTTTTCAAACCAGTGTTCAACCGGATTTTTTACCAAAGAGCTGTCTGATAAACAAAAACAAAATACCAACGGCCATATCACCCCCACCAAATGGATGGATTTAAACAAGTTTTATACTGTGTGAAAGACTTACTCAAGGGCTCCCGACTCATGTTAACTGTGTGACTATGGACTAATTGTACGCGACGCGATCGGCTGGAGAGTAGGGCTACTACCCCCAGCAAACTGGCCTCTTATCAACCAGGCACAAGGAATATTGTGCCGAAACCAAAGTTCGGAACAAAAAACACACTATGTTTGACCATAACTCCGGAACTAAGTGAGCCAGAGACACACAACTTGTACCTGCATCTGCCTTAGATAGTCCTGCAACCGGAAATATAATTTGTTGGGACGTGCACAGGGTCTTTTAGTTCGAAAATGACCAGCAAGCAAGCATGCCCCGACTTGTTTTCAAACCAGTGTTCAACCGGATTTTTGACCAAAGAGATGTCTGATAAACAAAAACAAAATACCAACGGCCATATCACCCCCACCAAATGGATGGATTTAAACAAGTTTTATACTGTAGGAAAGACCTACTCAAGGGCTCCCGACTCATGTTAACTGTGTGACTGTGGCCTAATTGTACGCAACGTGAGCGACTAGAGAGTAGGGCTACCACCCCCGGCAAACTGGCCTCTTATCAACCAGGCACAAGGAATATTGTGCCGAAACCAAAGTTCGGAACAAAAATCACACTATGTTTGAGCACAACTCCGCAACTAAGTGAGCCACAGACACACAACTTGTACCTGCATCTGCCTTAGATAGTCCTGCACCCGGAAATATAATTTGTTGGGACGTGCACAGGGTCCTTTAGTTCGAAAATGACCAGCAAGCAAGCATGCCCCGACTTGTTTTCAAACCAGTGTTCAACCGGATTTTTGACCAAAGAGCTGTCTGATAAACAAAAGCAAAATACCAACGGCCATATCACCCCCACCAAATGGATGGAATTAAACAAGTTTTATACTGTGTGAAAGACTTACTCAAGGGCTCCCGACTCATGTTAACTGTGTGACTATGGACTAATTGTACGCGACGCGATCGGCTGGAGAGTAGGGCTACTACCCCCAGCAAACTGGCCTCTTATCAACCAGGCACAAGGAATATTGTGCCGAAACCAAAGTTCGGAACAAAAAACACACTATGTTCGACCATAACTCCGGAACTAAGTGAGCCAGAGACACACAACTTGTACCTGCATCTGCCTTAGATAGTCCTGCACCCGGAAATATAATTTGTTGGGACGTGCACAGGGTCTTTTAGTTCGAAAATGACCAGCAAGCAAGCATGTCCCGACTTGTTTTCAAACCAGTGTTCAACCGGATTTTTGACCAAAGAGCTGTCTGATAAACAAAAACAAAATACCAACGGCCATATCACCCCCACCAAATGGATGGATTTAAACAAGTTTTATACTGTAGGAAAGACCTACTCAAGGGCTCCCGACTCATGTTAACTGTGTGACTGTGGCCTAATTGTACGCAACGTGAGCGACTAGAGAGTAAGGCTACTACCCCCGGCAAACTGGCCTCTTATCAACCAGGCACAAGGAATATTGTGCCGAAACCAAAGTTCGGAACAAAAATCACACTATGTTTGAGCATAACTCCGGAACTAAGTGAGCCAGAGACACACAACTTATACCTGCATCTGCCTTAGATAGTCCTGCAACCGGAAATATAATTTGTTGGGCCGTGCACAGGGTCTTTTAGTTCGAAAATGACCAGCAAGCAAGCATGCCCCGACTTGTTTTCAAACCAGTGTTCAACCGGATTTTTGACCAAAGAGATGTCTGATAAACAAAAACAAAATACCAACGGCCATATCACCTCCACCAAATGGATGGATTTAAACAAGTTTTATACTGTAGGAAAGACCTACTCAAGGGCTTCCGACTCATGTTAACTGTGTGACTGTGGCCTAATTGTACGCAACGTGAGCGACTAGAGAGTAGGGCTACCACCCCCGGCAAACTGGCCTCTTATCAACCAGGCACAAGGAATATTGTGCCGAAACCAAAGTTCGGAACAAAAATCACACTATGTTTGAGCATAACTCCGGAACTAAGTGAGCCACAGACACACAACTTGTACCTGCATCTGCCTTAGATAGTCCTGCACCCGGAAATATAATTTGTTGGGACGTGCACAGGGTCTTTTAGTTCGAAAATGACAAGCAAGCAAGCATGCCCCGACTTGTTTTCAAACCAGTGTTCAACCGGATTTGTGACCAAAGAGCTGTCTGATAAACAAAAACAAAATACCAACGTCCATATCACCCCCACCAAATGGATGGATTTAAACAAGTTTTATACTGTGTGAAAGACCTACTCAAGGGCTCCCGACTGATGTTAACTGTGTGACTGTGGCCTAATTATTCGCGACGTGAGCGGCTAGAGAGTAGGGCTACCACCCCCAGCAAACTGGACTCTTATCAACCAGGCACAAGGAATATTGTGCCGAAACCAAAGTTCGGAACAAACAACACACTATGTTTGACCATAACTTCGGAACTAAGTGTGCCACAGACACACAACTTATACCTGCATCTGCCTTAGATAGTCTTGCACCCGGAAATGAAATTTGTTGGGCCGTGCAGAGGGTCCATTAGTTCGAAAATGACCAGCAAGCAAGCATGCCCCGACTTGTTTTCAAACCAGTGTTCAACCGGATTTTTGACCAAAGAGCTGTCTGATAACAAAAACAAAATACCAATGGCCATATCACCCCCACCAAATGGATGGATTTAAACAAGTTTTATACTGTTGGAAAGACCTACTCAAGGGCTCCCGACTCATGTTAACTGTGTGACTGTGGCCCAATAGTTCGCAACGTGAGCGGCTAGAGAGTAGGGCTACCACCCCCAGCAAACTGGACTCTTATCAACCAGGCACAAGGAATAATGTGCCGAAACCAAAGTTCGGAACAAAAAACACACTATGTTTGACCATAACTCCGGAACTAAGTGAGCCACAGACACACAACTTATACCTGCATCTGCCTTTGATAGTCCTGCACCCGGAAATAAAATTTGTTGGGCCGTGCACAGGGTCCTTTGGTTCGAGAATGACCAGCAAGCAAGCATGCCCCGACTTGTTTTCAAACCAGTGTTCAACGGGATTTTTGACCAAAGAGCTGTCTGATAAACAAAAACAAAATACCAACGGCCATATCACCCCACCAAATGGATGGATTTAAACAAGTTTTATACTGTTAGAAATACGTACTCAAGGGCTCCCGACTCATGTTAACTGTGTGACTGTGGCCTAATTGTACGCGACGTGAACGGCTAGAGAGTAGGGCTACCACCCCCAGCAAACTGGACTCTTATCAACAGGCACAAGGAATATTGTGCCGAAACCAAAGTTCGGAACAAAAATCACACTATGTTTGAGCATAACTCCGGAACTAAGTGTGCCACAGACACACATCTTGTACCTGCATCTGCCTTAGATAGTCCTGCACCCGGAAATGAAATTTGTTGGGCCGTGCACAGGGTCCTTTAGTTCGAAAATGAGCAGCAAGCAAGCATGCCCCGACTCGTTTTCAAACCAGTGTTCAACCAGATTTTTTTTACCAAAGAGCTGTCTTATAAACAAAAACAAAATACCAACGGCTATATCACCCTCACCAAATGGATGGATTTAAACAAGTTTTATACTGTTGGAAAGACCTACTCAAGGGCTCCCAACTCATGTTAACTGTGTGACTGTGGCCAAATTGTACGCGACGTGAGCGGCTAGAGAGTAGGGCTACCACCCCCAGCAAACCGGACTCTTATCAACCAGGCACAAGGAATATTGTGCCGAAACCAAAGTTCGGAACAAAAAAACACTATGTTTGACCATAACTCCGGTACTATGTGTGCCACAGACACAAAACTTGTACCTGCATCTGCCTTAGATAGTCCTGCACCCGGAAATGAAATTTCTTGGGCCGTGCACAGGGTCCTTTAGTTCAAAAATGACCAGCAAGCAAGCATGCCCCGACTCGTTTTCAAACCAGTGTTAAACCGGATTTTTGACCAAGGAGCTGTCTGATAAACAAAAACAAAATACCAACGTCCATATCACCCCCACCAAATTGATGGATTTAAACAAGTTTTATACTGTGTGAAAGACCTACTCAAGGGCTCCCGACTCATGTTAACTGTGTGTCTGTGGCCTAATTGTACGCAACCTGGGCGGCTATACAGTAGGGCTACCACCCCAAGCAAACTGAACTCTTATCAACCAGGCACAAGGAATATTGTGCCGAAACCAAAGTTCGGAACAAAAAACACACTATGTTTGAGCATAACTCCGGGACTAAGTGTGCCACAGACACACAACTTGTACCTGCATCTGCCTTAGTTAGTCCTGCACCCGGAAATGAAATTTGTTGGGCCGTGCAAAGGGTCCTTTAGTTCGAAAATGACCAGCAAGCAAGCATGCCCCGACTTGTTTTCAAACCAGTGTTCAACCGGATTTTTGACCAAAGAGCTGTCTGATAAACAAAAACAAAATACCAACGTCCATATCACCTCCACCAAATGAATAGATTTAATCAAGTTTTATACTGTGTGAAAGACTTACTCAAAGGCTCCCGACTCATGTTAACTGTGTGACTATGGCATAATTGTACGCGACGCAATCGGCTGGAGAGTAGGGCTACTACCCCCAGCAAACTGGCCTCTTATCAACCAGGCACAAGGAATATTGTGCCGAAACCAAAGTTCGGAACAAAAATCACACTATGTTTGAGCACAACTCCTCAACTAAGTGAGCCACAGACACACAACTTGTTACCTGCATCTGCCTTAGATAGTCCTGCACCCGGAAATCTAATTTGTTGGGCCGTGCACAGGGTCCTTTAGTTCGAAAATGACCAGCAAGCAAGCATGCCCCGAATTGTTTTCAAACCAGTGTTCAACCGGATTTTTGACCAAAGAGCTGTCTGATAAACAAAAACAAAATACCAACGTCCATATCACCCCCACTAAATAGATGGATTTAAACAAGTTTTATACTGTTGGAAAGACCTACTCAAGGGCTCCCGACTCATGTTAACTGTGTGACTATGGACTAATTGTACGCGACGCGATCGGCTGGAGAGTAGGACTACCACACCCAGCAAACTGAACTGTTATCAACCAGGCACAAGGAATATTGTGCCGAAAACAAAGTTCGGAACAAAAATCACACTATGTTTGACCATAACTCCGGAGCTAAGTAAGCCACAGACACACAACTTGTACCTGCATCTGCCTTAGATAGTCCTGCACCCGGAAATATAATTTGTTGGGACGTGCACAGGGTCTTTTAGTTCGAAAATGACCAGCAAGCAAGCATGCCCCGACTTGTTTTCAAACCAGTGTTCAACCGGATTTTTGACCAAAGAGCTGTCTGATAAACAAAAACAAAATACCAACGGCCATATCACCCCCACCAAATGGATGGATTTAAACAAGTTTTATACCGTTGGAAAGACCTACTCAAGGGCTCCCGACTCATGCTAACTGTGTGACTGTGGCGTAATTGTACGCGACGGGAGCGGCTAGAGAGTAGGGCTACCACCCCCGGCAAACTGGCCTCTTATCAACCAGGCACAAGGAATATTGTGCCGAAACCAAAGTTCGGAACAAAAATCACACTATGTTTGAGCACAACTCCGCAACTAAGTGAGCCACAGACACACAACTTGTACCTGTATCTGCCTTAGATAGTCCTGCACCCGGAAATATAATTTGTTGGGACGTGCACAGGGTCTTTTAGTTCGAAAATGACCAGCAAGCAAGAATGCCCCGACTTGTTTTCAAACCAGTGTTCAACCGGATTTTTGACCAAAGAGCTGTCTGATAAACAAAAACAAAATACCAACGTCCATATCACCCCCACCAAATGGATGGATTTAAACAAGTTTTATACTGTTGGAAAGACCTACTCAAGGGCTCCCGACTCATGTTAACTGTGTGACTATGGACTAATTGTACGCGACGCGATCGGCTGGAGAGTAGGACTACCACACCCAGCAAACTGAACTGTTATCAACCAGGCACAAGGAATATTGTGCCGAAAACAAAGTTCGGAACAAAAATCACACTATGTTTGACCATAACTCCGGAGCTAAGTAAGCCACAGACACACAACTTGTACCTGCATCTGCCTTAGATAGTCCTGCACCCGGAAATATAATTTGTTGGGACGTGCACAGGGTCTTTTAGTTCGAAAATGACCAGCAAGCAAGAATGCCCCGACTTGTTTTCAAACCGGTGTTCAACCGGATTTTTGACCAAAGAGCTGTCTGATAAACAAAAACAAAATACCAACGTCCATATCACCCCCACCAAATGGATGGATTTAAACAAGTTTTATACTGTAGGAAAGACCTACTCAAGGGCTCCCGACTCATGTTAACTGTGTGACTGTGGCCTAATTGTACGCAACGTGAGCGGCTAGAGAGTAGGGCTACCACCCCCGGCAAACTGGCCTCTTATCAACCAGGCACAAGGAATATTGTGCCGAAACCAAAGTTCGGAACAAAAATCACACTATGTTTGAGCATAACTCCGGAACTAAGTGAGCCACAGACACACAACTTGTACCTGCATCTGCCTTAGATAGTCCTGCACCCGGAAATATAATTTGTTGGGCCGTGCACAGGGTCCTTTAGTTCGAAAATGACCAGCAAGCAAGCATGCCCCGACTTGTTTTCAAACCAGTGTTCAACCGAATTTTTGACCAAAGAGCTGTCTGATCAACAAAAACAAAATACCAACGGCCATATCACCCCTCCAAATTGATGGATTTAAACAAGTTTTATACTGTTGGAAAGACCTACTCAAGGGCTCCCGATTCATGTTAACTGTGTGACTATGGACTAATTGTACGCGACGTGATCGGCTGGAGAGTAGGGCTACTACCCCCAGCAAACTGGCCTCTTATCAACCAGGCACAAGGAATATTGTGCCGAAACCAAAGTTCGGAACAAAAATCACACTATGTTTGACCATAACTTCGGAACTAAGTGTGCCACAGACACACATCTTGTACCTGCATCTGCCTGAGATAGTCCTGCACCCGGAAATGAAATTTGTTGGGTCGTGCACAGGGTCCTTTAGTTCGAAAATGAGCAGCAAGCAAGCATGCCCCGACATGTTTTCAAACCAGTGTTCAACCGGATTTTTGACCAAGGAGCTGTCTGATAAACAAAAAAAAAATACCAACGTCCATATCACCCCACAAAATGGATGGATTTAAACAAGTTTTATACTGTTAGAAATACGTACTCAAGGGCTCCCGACTCATGTTAACTGTGTGACTGTGGCCTAATTGTACGCGACGTGAACGGCTAGAGAGTAGGGCTACCACCCCCAGCAAAATGGCCTCTTATCAACAGGCACAAGGAATATTGTGCCGAAACCAAAGTTCGGAACAAAAATCACACTATGTTTGAGCATAACTCCGGAACTAAGTGTGCCACAGACACACATCTTGTACCTGCATCTGCCTGAGATAGTCCTGCACCCGGAAATGAAATTTGTTGGGCCGTGCACAGGGTCCTTTAGTTCGAAAATGAGCAGCAAGCAAGCATGCCCCGACTCGTTTTCAAACCAGTGTTCAACCGGATTTTTTTACCAAAGAGCTGTCTGATAAACAAAAACAAAATACCAACGTCCATATCACCCCCACTAAATGGATGGATTTAAACAAGTTTTATACTGTTGGAAAGACCTACTGAAGGGCTCCCGACTCATGTTAACTGTGTGACTATGGACTAATTGTACGCGACGCAATCGGCTGGAGAGTAGGACTACCACACCCAGCAAACTGAACTGTTATCAACCAGGCACAAGGAATATTGTGCCGAAAAACAAAGTTCGGAACAAAAATCACACTATGTTTGACCATAACTCCGGAGCTAAGTAAGCCACAGACACACAACTTGTACCTGCATCTGCCTTAGATAGTCCTGCACCCGGAAATATAATTTGTTGGGACGTGCACAGGGTCTTTTAGTTCGAAAATGACCAGCAAGCAAGAATGCCCCGACTTGTTTTCAAACCAGTGTTCAACCGGATTTTTGACCAAAGAGCTGTCTGATAAACAAAAACAAAATACCAACGTCCATATCACCCCCACCAAATGGATGGATTTAAACAAGTTTTATACTGTAGGAAAGACCTACTCAAGGGCTCCCGACTCATGTTAACTGTGTGACTGTGGCCTAATTGTACGCAACGTGAGCGGCTAGAGAGTAGGGCTACCACCCCCGGCAAACTGGCCTCTTATCAACCAGGCACAAGGAATATTGTGCCGAAACCAAAGTTCGGAACAAAAATCACACTATGTTTGAGCATAACTCCGGAACTAAGTGAGCCACAGACACACAACTTGTACCTGCATCTGCCTTAGATAGTCCTGCACCCGGAAATATAATTTGTTGGGCCGTGCACAGGGTCCTTTAGTTCGAAAATGACCAGCAAGCAAGCATGCCCCGACATGTTTTCAAACCAGTGTTCAACCGGATTTTTGACCAAGGAGCTGTCTGATAAACAAAAACAAAATACCAACGTCCATATCACCCCACCAAATGGATGGATTTAAACAAGTTTTATACTGTTAGAAATACGTACTCAAGGGCTCCCGACTCATGTTAACTGTGTGACTGTGGCCTAATTGTACGCGACGTGAACGGCTAGAGAGTAGGGCTACCACCCCCAGCAAACTGGCCTCTTATCAACAGGCACAAGGAATATTGTGTCGAAACCAAAGTTCGGAACAAAAATCACACTATGTTTGAGCATAACTCCGGAACTAAGTGTGCCACAGACACACATCTTGTACCTGCATCTGCCTGAGATAGTCCTGCACCCGGAAATGAAATTTGTTGGGCCGTGCACAGGGTCCTCTAGTTCGAAAATGAGCAGCAAGCAAGCATGCCCCGACTCGTTTTCAAACCAGTGTTCAACCGGATTTTTTTACCAAAGAGCTGTCTGATATACAAAAACAAAATACCAACGGCCATATCACCCCCACCAAATTGATGGATTTAAACAAGTTTTATACTGTTGGAAAGACCTACTCAAGGGCTCCCGACTCATGTTAACTGTGTGACTATGGACTAATTGTACGCGACGTGATCGGCTGGAGAGTAGGGCTACTACCCCCAGCAAACTGGCCTCTTATCAACCAGGCACAAGGAATATTGTGCCGAAACCAAAGTTCGGAACAAAAATCACACTATGTTTGAGCATAACTCCGGAACTAAGTGAGCCACAGACACACAACTTGTACCTGCATCTGCCTTAGATAGTCCTGCACCCGGAAATATAATTTCTTGGGCCGTGCAGAGGGTCCTTTAGTTCGAAAATGACCAGCAAGCAAGCATGCCCCGACTTGTTTTCAAACCAGTGTTCAACCGGATTTTTGACCAAAGAGCTGTCTGATAAACAAAAACAAAATACCAACGTCCATATCACCCCCACCAAATGGATGGATTTAAACAAGTTTTATACTGTAGGAAAGACCTACTCAAGGGCTCCCGACTCATGCTAACTGTGTGACTGTGGCCTAATTGTACGCAACGTGAGCGGCTAGAGAGTAGCGCTACCACCCCCGGCAAACTGGCCTCTTATCAACCAGGCACAAGGAATAATGTGTCGAAACCAAAGTTCGGAACAAAAATCACACTATGTTTGAGCACAACTCCGGAACTAAGTGAGCCACAGACACACAACTTGTACATGCATCTGCCTTAGATAGTCCTGCACCCGGAAATATAATTTGTTGGGACGTGCACAGGGTCCTTTACTTCGAAAATGACCAGCAAGCAAGCATGCCCCGACTTGTTTTCAAACCAGTGTTCAACCGGATTTTTGACCAAAGAGCTGTCTGATAAACAAAAACAAAATACCAACGGCCATATCACCCCCACCAAATGGATGGATTTAAACAAGTTTTATACTGTTGGAAAGACCTACTCAAGGGCTCCCGACTCATAATAACTGTGTGACTGTGGCCTAATTGTACGCGACGTGAGCGGCTATACAGTAGGGCTACCACCCCAAGCAAACTGGACTCTTATCAACCAGGCACAAGGAATATTGTGCCGAAACCAAAGTTCGGAACAAAAAACACACTATGTTTGACCATAACTCCGGAACTAAGTGTGCCACAGACACACAACTTATACCTGCATCTGCCTTAGATGGTCTTGCACCCGGAAATGAAATTTGTTGGGCCGTGCACAGGGTCCATTAGTTCGAAAATGACCAGCAAGCAAGCATGCCCCGACTTGTTTTCAAACCAGTGTTCAACCGGATTTTTGACCAAAGAGCTGTCTGATAAACAAAAACAAAATACCAACGGCCATATCACCCCCACCAAATGGATGGATTTAAACAAGTTTTATACTGTTGGAAAGACCTACTCAAGGGCTCCCGACTCATGTTAACTGTGTGACTGTGGCCTAATAGTTCGCAACGTGAGCGGCTAGAGAGTAGGGCTACCACCCCCAGCAAACTGGACTCTTATCAACCAGGCACAAGGAATAATGTGTCGAAACCAAAGTTCGGAACAAAAAACACACTATGTTTGACCATAACTCCGGAACTAAGTGAGCCACAGACACACAACTTATACCTGCATCTGCCTTAGATAGTCCTGCACCCGGAAATAAAATTTGTTGGGCCATGCAAAGGGTCCTTTAGTTCGAAAATGACCAGCAAGCAAGCATGCCCCGACTTGTTTTCAAACCAGTGTTCAACCGGATTTTTGACCAAAGAGCTGTCTGATAAACAAAAACAAAATACCAACGACCATATCACCCCCACCAAATGGATGGATTTAAACAAGTTTTATACCGTTGGAAAGACCTACTCAAGGGCTCCCGACTCATGTTAACTGTGTGACTATGATCTAATTGTACGCGACGCGATCGGCTGGACAGTAGGGCTACTACCCCCAGCAAACTGGCCTCTTATCAACCAGGCACAAGGAATATTGTGCCGAAACCAAAGTTCGGAACAAAAATCACACTATGTTTGAGCATAACTCCGGAACTAAGTGAGCCACAGACCAGAACTTGTACCTGCATCTGCCTGAGATAGTCCTGCACCCTGAAATATAATTTGTTGGGCCGTGCAGAGGGTCCTTTAGTTCGAAAATGACCAGCAAGCAAGCATGCCCCGACATGTTTTCAAACCTGTGTTCAACCGGATTTTTGACCAAAGAGCTTTCTGATAAACAAAAACAAAATACCAACGTCCATATCACCCCCACCAAATGGATGGATTTAAACAAGTTTTATACTGTAGGAAAGACCTACTCAAGGGCTCCCGACTCATGTTAACTGTGTGACTGTGGCCAAATTGTACGCAACGTGAGCGGCTAGAGAGTAGCGCTACCACCCCCGGCAAACTGGCCTCTTATCAACCAGGCACAATGAATATTGTGTCGAAACCAAAGTTCGGAACAAAAATCACACTATGTTTGAGCACAACTCCGGAACTAAGTGAGCCACAGACACACAACTTGTACCTGCATCTGCCTTAGATAGTCCTGCATCCGGAAATATAATTTGTTGGGACGTGCACAGGGTCTTTTAGTTCGAAAATGACCAGCAAGCAAGCATGCCCCGACTTGTTTTCAAACCAGTGTTCAACCGGATTTGTGACCAAAGAGCTGTCTGATAAACAAAAACAAAATACCAACGTCCATATCACCCCCACCAAATGGATGGATTTAAACAAGTTTTATACTGTTGGAAAGACCTACTCAAGGGCTCCCAACTCATGTTAACTGTGTGACTATGGCCTAATAGTTCGCAACATGAGCGGCTAGAGAGTAGGGCTACCACCCCCAGCAAACTGGACTCTTATCAACCAGGAACAAGGAATAATGTGTCGAAACCAAAGTTCGGAACAAAAAACACACTATGTTTGACCATAACTCCGGAACTAAGTGAGCCACAGACACACAACTTATACCTGCATCTGCCTTAGATAGTCCTGCACCCGGAAATAAAATTTGTTGGGCCATGGAAAGGGTCCTTTAGTTCGAAAATGACCAGCAAGCAAGCATGCCCCGACTTGTTTTCAAACCAGTGTTCAACCGGATTTTTGACCAAAGAGCTGTCTGATAAACAAAAACAAAATACCAACGGCCATATCACCCCCACCAAATGGATGGATTTAAACAAGTTTTATACTGTTGGAAAGACCTACTCAAGGGCTCCCGACTCATGTTAATTGTGTGACTCTGACCTAATTGTACGCGACGCGATCGGCTGGAGAGTAGGGCTACTACCCCCGGCAAACTGGCCTCTTATCAACCAGGCACAAGGAATATTGTGTCGAAACCAAAGTTCGGAACAAAAATCACACTATGTTTGAGCACAACTCCGGAACTAAGTGAGCCACAGACACACAACTTGTACCTGCATCTGCCTGAGATAGTCCTGCACCCGGAAATATAATTTGTTGGGCCGTGCAGAGGGTCCTTTAGTTCGAAAATGACCAGCAAGCAAGCATGCCCCGACATGTTTTCAAACCTGTGTTCAACCGGATTTTTGACCAAAGAGCTGTCTGATAAACAAAAACAAAATAGCAACGTCCATATCACCCCCACCAAATGGATGGATTTAAACAAGTTTTATACTGTAGGAAAGACCTACTCAAGGGCTCCCGACTCATGCTAACTGTGTGACTGTGGCCAAGTTGTACGCAACGTGAGAGGCTAGAGAGTAGCGCTACCACCCCCGGCAAACTGGCCTCTTATCAACCAGGCACAAGGAATATTGTGTCGAAACCAAAGTTCGGAACAAAAATCACACTATGTTTGAGCACAACTCCGGAACTAAGTGAGCCACAGACACACAACTTGTACCTGCATCTGCCTTAGATAATCCTGCACCCGGAAATATAATTTGTTGGGACGTGCAAAGGGTCTTTTAGTTCGAAAAAGACCAGCAAGCAAGCATGCCCCGACTTGTTTTCAAACCAGTGTTCAACCGGATTTGTGACCAAAGAGCTGTCTGATAAACAAAAACAAAATACCAACGTCCATATCACCCCCACCAAATAGATGGACTGAAACAAATTTTATACTGTTGGAAAGACCTACTCAAGGGCTCCCGATTGATGTTAACTGTGTGACTGTGGCCTAATTGTTCGCGACGTGAGCGGCTAGAGAGTAGGGCTACCATCCTCAGCAAACTGGCCTCTTATCAACCAGGCACAAGGAATATTGTGTCGAAACCAAAGTTCGGAACAAAAATCACACTATGTTTGAGCACAACTCCGGAACTAAGTGAGCCACAGACATACAACTTGTACCTGCATCTGCCTTAGATAGTCCTGCACCCGGAAATATAATTTGTTGGGACGTGCACAGGGTCTTTTAGTTCGAAAAAGACCAGCAAGCAAGCATGCCCCGACTTGTTTTCAAACCAGTGTTCAACCGGATTTGTGACCAAAGAGCTGTCTGATAAACAAAAACAAAATACCAACGTCCATATCACCCCCACCAAATTGATGGACTTAAACAAATTTTATACTGTTGGAAAGACCTACTCAAGGGCTCCCGACTGATGTTAACTGTGTGACTGTGGCCTAATAGTTCGCAACGTGAGCGGCTAGAGAGTAGGGCTACCACCCCCAGCAAACTGGACTCTTATCAACCAGGCACAAGGAATAATGTGTCGAAACCAAAGTTCGGAACACAAAACACACTATGTTTGACCATAACTCCGGAACTAAGTGAGCCACAGACACACAACTTATACCTGCATCTGCCTTAGATAGTCCTGCACCCGGAAATAAAATTTGTTGGGCCATGCAAAGGGTCCTTTAGTTCGAAAATGACCAGCAAGCAAGCATGCCCCGACTTGTTTTCAAACCAGTGTTCAACCGGATTTTTGACCAAAGAGCTGTCTGATAAACAAAAACAAAATACCAACGGCCATATCACCCCCACCAAATGGATGGATTTAAACAAGTTTTATACTGTTGGAAAGACCTACTCAAGGGCTCCCGACTCATGTTAACTGTGTGACTGTGACCTAATTGTACGCGACGCGATCGGCTGGAGAGTAGGGCTACTACCCCCAGCAAACTGGCCTCTTATCAACCAGGCACAAGGAATATTGTGCCGAAACCAAATTTCGGAACAAAAATCACACTATGTTTGAGCATAACTCCGGAACTAAGTGAGCCACAGACACACAACTTGTACCTGCATCTGCCTGAGATAGTCCTGCACCCGGAAATATAATTTGTTGGGCCGTGCAGAGGGTCCTTTAGTTCGAAAATGACCAGCAAGCAAGCATGCCCCGACATGTTTTCAAACCTGTGTTCAACCGGATTTTTGACCAAAGAGCTGTCTGATAAACAAAAACAAAATAGCAACGTCCATATCACCCCCACCAAATGGATGGATTTAAACAAGTTTTATACTGTAGGAAAGACCTACTCAAGGGCTCCCGACTCATGCTAACTGTGTGACTGTGGCCAAGTTGTACGCAACGTGAGAGGCTAGAGAGTAGCGCTACCACCCCCGGCAAACTGGCCTCTTATCAACCAGGCACAAGGAATATTGTGTCGAAACCAAAGTTCGGAACAAAAATCACACTATGTTTGAGCACAACTCCGGAACTAAGTGAGCCACAGACACACAACTTGTACCTGCATCTGCCTTAGATAATCCTGCACCCGGAAATATAATTTGTTGGGACGTGCAAAGGGTCTTTTAGTTCGAAAAAGACCAGCAAGCAAGCATGCCCCGACTTGTTTTCAAACCAGTGTTCAACCGGATTTGTGACCAAAGAGCTGTCTGATAAACAAAAACAAAATACCAACGTCCATATCACCCCCACCAAATAGATGGACTGAAACAAATTTTATACTGTTGGAAAGACCTACTCAAGGGCTCCCGATTGATGTTAACTGTGTGACTGTGGCCTAATTGTTCGCGACGTGAGCGGCTAGAGAGTAGGGCTACCACCCTCAGCAAACTGGACTCTTATCAACCAGGCACAAGGAATATTGTGCCGAAACCAAAGTTCGGAACACAAAACACACTATGTTTGACCATAACTCCGAAACTAAGTGTGCCACAGACACACAACTTATACCTGCATCTGCCTTAGATAGTCTTGCACCCGGAAATGAAATTTGTTGGGCCGTGCACAGGGTCCATTAGTTCGAAAATGACCAGCAAGCAAGCATGCCCCGACTTGTTTTCAAACCAGTGTTCAACCGGATTTTTGACCAAAGAGCTGTCTGATAAACAAAAACAAAATACCAACGGCCATATCACCCCCACCAAATGGATGGATTTAAACAAGTTTTATACTGTTGGAAAGACCTACTCAAGGTCTCCCGACTCATGCTAACTGTGTGACTGTGGCCAAGTTGTACGCAACGTGAGCGGCTAGAGAGTAGCGCTACCACCCCCGGCAAACTGGCCTCTTATCAACCAGGCACAAGGAATATTGTGTCGAAACCAAAGTTCGGAACAAAAATCCCACTATGTTTGAGCACAACTCCGGAACTAAGTGAGCCACAGACACACAACTTGTACCTGCATCTGCCTTAGATAGTCCTGCACCCGGAAATATAATTTGTTGGGACGTGCACAGGGTCTTTTAGTTCGAAAAAGACCAGAAAGCAAGCATGCCCCGACATGTTTTCAAACCTGTGTTCAACCGGATTTTTGACCAAAGAGCTGTCTGATAAACAAAAACAAAATAGCAACGTCCATATCACCCCCACCAAATGGATGGATTTAAACAAGTTTTATACTGTAGGAAAGACCTACTCAAGGGCTCCCGACTCATGCTAACTGTGTGACTGTGGCCAAGTTGTACGCAACGTGAGTGGCTAGAGAGTAGCGCTACCACCCCCGGCAAACTGGCCTCTTATCAACCAGGCACAAGGAATATTGTGTCGAAACCAAAGTTCGGAACAAAAATCACACTATGTTTGAGCACAACTCCGGAACTAAGTGAGCCACAGACACACAACTTGTACCTGCATCTGCCTTAGATAATCCTGCACCCGGAAATATAATTTGTTGGGACGTGCAAAGGGTCTTTTAGTTCGAAAAAGACCAGCAAGCAAGCATGCCCCGACTTGTTTTCAAACCAGTGTTCAACCGGATTTGTGACCAAAGAGCTGTCTGATAAACAAAAGCAAAATACCAACGTCCATATCACCCCCACCAAATAGATGGACTGAAACAAATTTTATACTGTTGGAAAGACCTACTCAAGGGCTCCCGATTGATGTTAACTGTGTGACTGTGGCCTAATTGTTCGCGACGTGAGCGGCTAGAGAGTAGGGCTACCACCCTCAGCAAACTGGACTCTTATCAACCAGGCACAAGGAATATTGTGCCGAAACCAAAGTTCGGAACAAAAAACACACTATGTTTGACCATAACTCCGGAACTAAGTGTGCCACAGACACACAACTTATACCTGCATCTGCCTTAGATAGTCTTGCACCCGGAAATGAAATTTGTTGGGCCGTGCACAGGGTCCATTAGTTCGAAAATGACCAGCAAGCAAGCATGCCCCGACTTGTTTTCAAACCAGTGTTCAACCGGATTTTTGACCAAAGAGCTGTCTGATAAACAAAAACAAAATACCAACGGCCATATCACCCCCACCAAATGGATGGATTTAAACAAGTTTTATACTGTTGGAAAGACCTACTCAAGGTCTCCCGACTCATGCTAACTGTGTGACTGTGGCCAAGTTGTACGCAACGTGAGCGGCTAGAGAGTAGCGCTACCACCCCCGGCAAACTGGCCTCTTATCAACCAGGCACAAGGAATATTGTGTCGAAACCAAAGTTCGGAACAAAAATCCCACTATGTTTGAGCACAACTCCGGAACTAAGTGAGCCACAGACACACAACTTGTACCTGCATCTGCCTTAGATAGTCCTGCACCCGGAAATATAATTTGTTGGGACGTGCACAGGGTCTTTTAGTTCGAAAAAGACCAGAAAGCAAGCATGCCCCGACTTGTTTTCAAACCAGTGTTCAACCGGATTTGTGACCAAAGAGCTGTCTGATAAACAAAAACAAAATACCAACGTCCATATCACCCCCACCAAATTGATGGACTTAAACAAATTTTATACTGTTGGAAAGACCTACTCAAGGGCTCCCGACTCATGTTAACTGTGTGACTGTGGCCTAATTGTACGCGACCTGGGCGGCTAGAGAGTAGGACTACCACCCCCAGCAAACTGAACTGTTATCAACCAGGCACAAGGAATATTGTGCCGAAAACAAAGTTCGGAACAAAAATCACACTATGTTTGACCATAACTCCGGAGCTAAGTAAGCCACAGACACACAACTTGTACCTGCATCTGCCTTAGATAGTCCTGCAACCAGAAATTTAATTTGTTGGGCCATGCACAGGGTCCTTTAGTTCGAAAATGACCAGCAAGCAAGCAGGCCCCGACTTGTTTTCAAACCAGTGTTCAACCGGATTTTTGACCAAAGAGCTGTCTGATAAACAAAAACAAAATACCAACGGCCATATCACCCCCACCAAATGGATGGATTTAAACAAGTTTTATACTGTAGGAAAGACCTACTCAAGGGCTCCCGACTCATGTTAACTGTGTGACTGTGGCCAAGTTGTACGCAACGTGAGCGGCTAGAGAGTAGCGCTACCACCCCCGGCAAACTGGCCTCTTATCAACCAGGCACAAGGAATATTGTGTCGAAACCAAAGTTCGGAACAAAAATCCCACTATGTTTGAGCACAACTCCGGAACTAAGTGAGCCACAGACACACAACTTGTACCTGCATCTGCCTTAGATAGTCCTGCACCCGGAAATATAATTTGTTGGGACGTGCACAGGGTCTTTTAGTTCGAAAAAGACCAGAAAGCAAGCATGCCCCGACTTGTTTTCAAACCAGTGTTCAACCGGATTTGTGACCAAAGAGCTGTCTGATAAACAAAAACAAAATACCAACGTCCATATCACCCCCACCAAATTGATGGACTTAAACAAATTTTATACTGTTGGAAAGACCTACTCAAGGGCTCCCGACTCATGTTAACTGTGTGACTGTGGCCTAATTGTACGCGACCTGGGCGGCTAGAGAGTAGGACTACCACCCCCAGCAAACTGAACTGTTATCAACCAGGCACAAGGAATATTGTGCCGAAAACAAAGTTCGGAACAAAAATCACACTATGTTTGACCATAACTCCGGAGCTAAGTAAGCCACAGACACACAACTTGTACCTGCATCTGCCTTAGATAGTCCTGCAACCAGAAATTTAATTTGTTGGGCCATGCACAGGGTCCTTTAGTTCGAAAATGACCAGCAAGCAAGCAGGCCCCGACTTGTTTTCAAACCAGTGTTCAACCGGATTTTTGACCAAAGAGCTGTCTGATAAACAAAAACAAAATACCAACGGCCATATCACCCCCACCAAATGGATGGATTTAAACAAGTTTTATACTGTAGGAAAGACCTACTCAAGGGCTCCCGACTCATGTTAACTGTGTGACTGTGGCCTAATTGTACGCAACGTGAGCGGCTAAAGAGTAGGGCTACCACCCCCGGCAAACTGGCCTCTTATCAACCAGGCACAAGGAATATTGTGCCGAAACCAAAGTTCGGAACAAAAATCACACTATGTTTGAGCATAACTCCGGAACTAAGTGAGCCACAGACACACAACTTGTACCTGCATCTGCCTAAGATAGTCCTGTACCCGGAAATATAATTTGTTGGGCCTTGCACAGGGTCCTTTGGTTCGAAAATGACCAGCAAGCAAGCATGCCCCGACTTGTTTTCAAACCAGTGTTCAACCGGATTTTTGACCAAAGAGCTGTCTGATAAACAAAAACAAAATACCAACGTCCATATCACTCCCACCAAATGGATGGATTTAAACAAGTTTTATACTGTTAGAAATACGTACTCAAGGGCTCCCGACTCATGTTAACTGTGTGACTGTGGCCTAATTGTACGCGACGTGAACGGCTAGAGAGTAGGGCTACCACCCCCAGCAAACTGGACTCTTATCAACAGGCACAAGGAATATTGTGCCGAAACCAAAGTTCGGAACAAAAATCACACTATGTTTGACCATAACTCCGGAACTAAGTGTGCCACAGACACACATCTTGTACCTGCATCTGCCTGAGATAGTCCTGCACCCGGAAATGAAATTTGTTGGGCCGTGCACAGGGTCCTTTAGTTCGAAAATGAGCAGCAAGCAAGCATGCCCCGACTCGTTTTCAAACCAGTGTTCAACCGGATTTTTTTACCAAAGAGCTGTCTTATAAACAAAAACAAAATACCAACGGCTATATCACCCTCACCAAAGGGATGGATTTAAACAAGTTTTATACTGTTGGAAAGACCTACTCAAGGGCTCCCGACTCATGTTAACTGTGTGACTGTGGCCTAATTGTACGCGACCTGGGCGGCTATACAGTAGGGCTACCACCCCAAGCAAACTGAACTCTTATCAACCAGGCACAAGGAATATTGTGCCGAAACCAAAGTTCGGAACAAAAAACACACTATGTTTGAGCATAACTCCGGGACTAAGTGTGCCACAGACACACAACTTATACCTGCATCTGCCTTAGTTAGTCCTGCACCCGGAAATGAAATTTGTTGGGCCGTGCAAAGGGTCCTTTAGTTCGAAAATGACCAGCAAGCAAGCATGCCCCGACTCGTTTTCAAACCAGTGTTCAACCGGATTTTTGACCAAAGAGCTGTCTGATAAACAAAAACAAAATACCAACGGCCATATCACCCCCACCAAATTGATGGATTTAAACAAGTTTTATACTGTGTGAAAGACCTACTCAAGGGCTCCCGACTCATGTTTACTGTGTGCCTGTGGCCTAATTGTATGCGACCTGGGCGGCTATACAGTAGGGCTACCACCCCAAGCAAACTGAACTCTTATCAACCAGGCACAAGGAATATTGTGCCGAAACCAAAGTTCGGAACAAAAAACACACTATGTTTGAGCATAACTCCGGGACTAAGTGTGCCACAGATACACAACTTATACCTGCATCTGCCTTAGTTAGTCCTGAACCCGGAAATGAAATTTGTTGGGCCGTGCAAAGGGTCCTTTAGTTCGAAAATGACCAGCAAGGAAGCATGCCCCGACTTGTTTTCAAACCAGTGTTCAACTGGATTTTTGACCAAAGAGCTGTCTGATAAACAAAAACAAAATACCAACGTCCATATCACCCCCACCAAATGGATGGATTTAAACAAGTTTTATACCGTTGGAAAGACCTATTCAAGGGCTCCCGACTCATGCTAACTGTGTGACTATGACCTAATTGTACGCGACGCGATCGGCTGGAGAGTAGGGCTACTACCCCCAGCAAACTGGCCTCTTATCAACCAGGCACAAGGAATATTGTGCCGAAACCAAAGTTCGGAACAAAAATCACACTATGTTTGAGCACAACTCCGCAACTAAGTAAGCCACAGACACACAACTTGTACCTGCATCTGCCTTAGATAGTCCTGCACCCGGAAATCCAATTTGTTGGGCCGTGCACAGGGTCCTTTAGTTCGAAAATGACCAGCAAGCAAGCATGCCCCGACTCGTTTTCAAACCAGTGTTCAACCGGATTTTTGACCAAAGAGCTGTCTGATAAACAAAAACAAAATACCAACGGCCATATCACCCCCACCAAATGGATGGATTTAAACAAGTTTTATACTGTTGGAAAGACCTACTCAAGGGCTCCCGACTCATGTTAACTGTGTGACTATGGACTAATTGTACGCGACGCGATCGGCTGGAGAGTAGGGCTACCACCCCCAGCAAACTGGCCTCTTATCAACCAGGCACAAGGAATATTGTGCCGAAACAAAAGTTCGGAACAAAAAACACACTATGTTTGACCATAACTCCGGAACTAAGTGAGCCAGAGACACACAACTTGTACCTGCATCTGCCTTAGATAGTCCTGCACCCGGAAATATAATTTGTTGGGACGTGCACAGGGTCTTTTAGTTCGAAAATGACCAGCAAGCAAGCATGCCCCGACTTGTTTTCAAACCAGTGTTCAACCGGATTTTTGACCAAAGAGCTGTCTGATAAACAAAAACAAAATACCAACGTCCATATCACCCCCACCAAATGGATGGATTTAAACAAGTTTTATACCGTTGGAAAGACCTATTCAAGGGCTCCCGACTCATATTAACTGTGTGACTATGACCTAATTGTACGCGACGCGATCGGCTGGAGAGTAGGGCTACTACCCCCAGCAAACTGGCCTCTTATCAACCAGGCACAAGGAATATTGTGCCGAAACCAAAGTTCGGAACAAAAATCACACTATGTTTGAGCACAACTCCGCAACTAAGTAAGCCACAGACACACAACTTGTACCTGCATCTGCCTTAGATAGTCCTGCACCCGGAAATCCAATTTGTTGGGCCGTGCACAGGGTCCTTTAGTTCGAAAATGACCAGCAAGCAAGCATGCCCCGACTCGTTTTCAAACCAGTGTTCAACCGGATTTTTGACCAAAGAGCTGTCTGATAAACAAAAACAAAATACCAACGGCCATAATTATCACCCCCACCAAATGGATGGATTTAAACAAGTTTTATACTGTTGGAAAGACCTACTCAAGGGCTCCCGACTCATGTTAACTGTGTGACTATGGACTAATTGTACGCGACGCGATCGGCTGGAGAGTAGGGCTACCACCCCCAGCAAACTGGCCTCTTATCAACCAGGCACAAGGAATATTGTGCCGAAACAAAAGTTCGGAACAAAAAACACACTATGTTTGACCATAACTCCGGAACTAAGTGAGCCAGAGACACACAACTTGTACCTGCATCTGCCTTAGATAGTCCTGCACCCGGAAATATAATTTGTTGGGACGTGCACAGGGTCTTTTAGTTCGAAAATGACCAGCAAGCAAGCATGCCCCGACTTGTTTTCAAACCAGTGTTCAACCGGATTTTTGACCAAAGAGCTGTCTTATGAACAAAAACAAAATACCAACGGCCATATCACTCCCACCAAATGGATGGATTTAAACAAGCTTTATACTGTAGGAAAGACCTACTCAAGGGCTCCCGACTCATGCTAACTGTGTGACTGTGGTCTAATTGTACGCGACGGGAGCGGCTAGAGAGTAGGGCTACCACGCACGGCAAACTGGCCTCTTATCAACCAGGCACAAGGAATATTGTGCCGAAACCAAAGTTCGGAACAAAAATCACACTATGTTTGAGCATAACTCCGGAACTAAGTGAGCCACAGACACACAACTTGTACCTGCATCTGCCTTAGATAGTCCTGCACCCGGAAATCCAATTTGTTGGGCCGTGCACAGGGTCCTTTAGTTCGAAAATGACCAGCAAGCAAGCATGCCTCGACTTGTTTTCAAACCAGTGTTCAACCGGATTTTTGACCAAAGAGCTGTCTGATAAACAAAAACAAAATACCAACGGCCATATCACCCCCACCAAATGGATGGATTTAAACAAGTTTTATACTGTTGGAAAGACCTACTCAAGGGCTCCCGACTCATGTTAACTGTGTGACTGTGGCCTAATTGTACGCGACCTGGGCGGCTATACAGTAGGGCTACCACCCCAAGCAAACTGAACTCTTATCAACCAGGCACAAGGAATATTGTGCCGAAACCAAAGTTCGGAACAAAAATCACACTATGTTTGAGCACAACTCCGGAACTAAGTGAGCCACAGACACACAACTTGTACCTGCATCTGCCTTAGATAGTCCTGCACCCGGAAATAAAATTTGTTGGGCCATGCAAAGGGTCCTTTAGTTCGAAAATGACCAGCAAGCAAGCATGCCCCGACATGTTTTCAAACCTGTGTTCAACCGGATTTTTGACCAAAGAGCTGTCTGATAAACAAAAACAAAATACCAACGTCCATATCACCCCCACCAAATGGATGGATTTAAACAAGTTTTATACTGTAGGAAAGACCTACTCAAGGGCTCCCGACTCATGCTAACTGTGTGACTGTGGCCTAATTGTACGCAACGTGAGCGGCTAGAGAGTAGGGCTACCAACCCCGGCTAACTGGCCTCTTATCAACCAGGCACAAGGAATATTGTGCCGAAACCAAAGTTCGGAACAAAAATCACACTATGTTTGAGCACAACTCCGGAACTAAGTGAGCCAAAGACACACAACTTGTACCTGCATCTGCCTTAGATAGTCCTGCACCCGGAAATATAATTTGTTGGGACGTGCAGAGGGTCCATTAGTTCGAAAATGACCAGCAAGCAAGCATGCCCCGACTTGTTTTCAAACCAGTGTTCAACCGGATTTTTGACCAAAGAGCTGTCTTATAAACAAAAACAAAATACCAACGTCCATATCACCCCCACCAAATGGATGGATTTAAACAAGTTTTATACTGTGTGAAAGACCTACTCAAGGGCTCCCGACTCATGTTAACTGTGTGACTGTGGCCTAATTGTACGCGACGGCATCGGCTAGAGAGTAGGGCTACTACTCCCAGCAAACTCGCCTCTTATCAACCAGGCACAAGGAATATTGTGCCGAAACCAAAGTTCGGAACAAAAATCACACTATGTTTGAGCACAACTTCGGAACTAAGTGAGCCACAGACACACAACTTGTACCTGCATCTGCCTTAAATATTCCTGCACCCGGAAATATAATTTGTTGGGCCATGCACAGGGTCCTTTAGTTCGAAAATGACCAGCAAGCAAGCATGCCCCGACTTGTTTTCAAACCAGTGTTCAACCGGATTTTTGACCAAAGAGCTGTCTGATAAACAAAAACAAAATACCAACGGCCATATAACCCCTACCAAGAGGATGGATTTAAACAAGTTTTATACTGTGTGAAAGACCTACTCAAGGGCTCCCGACTCATGTTAACTGTGTGACTATGGCATAATTGTACGCGACGCCATCGGCTGGAGAGTAGGGCTACTACTCCCAGCAAACTGGCCTCTTATCAACCAGGCACAAGGAATATTGTGCCGAAACCAATGTTCGGAACAAAAATCACACTATGTTTGAGCATAACTCCGGAACTAAGTGAGCCACAGACACACAACTTGTACCTGCATCTGTCTTAGATAGTCCTGCACCCGGAAATATAATTTGTTGGGACGTGCAAAGGGTCTTTGAGTTCGAAAATGACCAGCAAGCAAGCATGCCCCGACTTGTTTTCAAACCAGTGTTCAACCGGATTTTTGAACAAAGAGCTGTCTTATAAACAAAAACAAAATACCAACGGCCATATCACTCCCACCAAATGGATGGATTTAAACAAGTTTTATACTGTGTGAAAGACCTACTCAAGGGCTCCCGACTCATGTTAACTGTGTGACTATGGCATAATTGTACGCGACGGCATCGGCTGGAGAGTAGGGCTACTACTCCCAGCAAACTCGCCTCTTATCAACCAGGCACAAGGAATATTGTGCCGAAACCAAAGTTCGGAACAAAAATCACACTATGTTTGAGCACAACTCCGGAACTAAGTGAGCCACAGACACACAACTTGTACCTGCATCTGCCTTAGATATTCCTGCACCCGGAAATATAATTTGTTGGGCCATGCACAGGGTCCTTTAGTTCGAAAATGACCAGCAAGCAAGCATGCCCCGACTTGTTTTCAAACCAGTGTTCAACCGGATTTTTGACCAAAGAGCTGTCTGATAAACAAAAACAAAATACCAACGGCCATATAACCCCTACCAAGAGGATGGATTTAAACAAGTTTTATACTGTTGGAAAGACCTACTCAAGGGCTCCCGACTCATGTTAACTGTGTGACTGTGGCCTAATTGTACGCGACGTGAGCGGCTAGAGAGTAGGGCTACCACCCCCAGCAAACTGAACTGTTATCAACCAGGCACAAGAAATATTGTGCCAAAACCTAAGTTCGGAACAAAAAACACACTATGTTTGAGCATAACTCCGGAGCTAAGTGAGCCACAGACACACAACTTGTACCTGCATCTGCCTTAGATAGTCCTGCACCCGGAAATATAATTTGTTGGGACGTGGAAAGGGTCTTTTAGTTCGAAAATGACCAGCAAGCAAGCATGCCCCGACTTATTTTCAAACCAGTGTTCAACCGGATTTTTGACCAAAGAGCTGTCTGATAAACAAAAACAAAATACCAACGTCCATATCACTCCCACCAAATGGATGGATTTAAACAAGTTTTATACTGTAGGAAAGACCTACTCAAGGGCTCCCGACTCATGTTAACTGTGTGACTGTGGCCTAATTGTACGCGACGCGAGCGGCTAGAGAGTAGGGCTACCACCCCCGGCAAACTGGCCTCTTATTAACCAGGCACAAGGAATATTGTGCCGAAACCAAAGTTCGGAACAAAAATCACACTATGTTTGAGCACAACTCCGGAACTAAGTGAGCCACAGACACACAACTTGTACCTGCATCTGCCTTAGATAGTCCTGCACCCGGAAATATAATTTGTTGGGCCATGCACAGGGTCCTTTAGTTCGTGACCAGCAAGCAAGCATGCCCCGACTTGTTTTCAAACCAGTGTTCAACCGGATTTTTGACCAAAGAGCTGTCTGATAAACAAAAACAAAATACCAACGGCCATATCACCCCCATCAAGAGGATGGATTTAAACAAGTTTTATACTGTTGGAAAGACCTACTCAAGGGCTCCCGACTCATGTTAACTGTGTGACTGTGGCCTAATTGTACGCGACGTGGGCGGCTATACAGTAGGGCTACCACCCCAAGCAAACTGAACTCTTATCAACCAGGCACAAGGAATATTGTGCCGAAACCAAAGTTCGGAACAAAAATCACACTATGTTTGAGCACAACTCCGGAACTAAGTGTGCCACAGACACACAACTTGTACTTGCATCTGCCTTAGATAGTCCTGCACCCGGAAATAAAATTTGTTGGGCCATGCAAAGGGTCCTTTAGTTCGAAAATGACCAGCAAGCAAGCATGCCCCGACATGTTTTCAAACCAGTGTTCAACCGGATTTTTGACCAAAGAGCTATCTGATAAACAAAAACAAAATACCAACGTCCATATCACCCCCACCAAATGGATGGATTTAAACAAGTTTTATACTGTAGGAAAGACCTACTCAAGGGCTCCCGACTCATGCTAACTGTGTGACTGTGGCCTAATTGTACGCAACGTGAGCGGCTAGAGAGTAGGGCTACCACCCCCGGCTAACTGGCCTCTTATCAACCAGGCACAAGGAATATTGTGCCGAAACCAAAGTTTGGAACAAAAATCACACTATGTTTGAGCACAACTCCGGAACTAAGTGAGCCACAGACACACAACTTGTACCTGCATCTGCCTTAGATAGTCCTGCACCCGGAAATATAATTTGTTGGGACGTGCACAGGGTCCATTAGTTCGAAAATGACCAGCAAGCAAGCATGCCCCGACTTGTTTTCAAACCAGTGTTCAACCGGATTTTTGACCAAAGAGCTGTCTGATAAACAAAAACAAAATACCAACGTCCATATCACCCCCACCAAATAGATGGATTTAAACAAGTTTTATACTGTGTGAAAGACCTACTCAAGGGCTCCCGACTCATGTTAACTGTGTGACTGTGGCCTAATTGTACGCGACGTGAGCAACTAGAGAGTAGGGCTACCACCCCCAGCAAACTGAACTGTTATCAACCAGGCACAAGGAATATTGTGCCGAAAACAATGTTCGGAACAAAAATCACACTATGTTTGAGTATAACTCCGGAACTAAGTGTGCCACAGACACAAAACTTGTACCTGCATCTGCCTTAGATAGTCCTGCACCCGGAAATGAAATTTGTTGGGCCGTGCACAGGGTCCTTTAGTTCGAAAATGACCAGCAAGCAAGCATGCCCCGACTTGTTTTCAAACCAGTGTTCAACCGGATTTTTGACCAAAGAGCTGTCTTATAAACAAAAACAAAATACCAACGTCCATATCACTCCCACCAAATGGATGGATTTAAACAAGTTTTATACTGTTGGAAAGACCTACTCAAGGGCTCCCGACTCATGTTAACTGTGTGACTGTGGCCTAATTGTACGCGACGTGAGCGGCTAGAGAGTAGGGCTACCACCCCCAGCAAACTGAACTGTTATCAACCAGGCACAAGGAATATTGTGCCGAAACCTAAGTTCGGAACAAAAAACACACTATGTTTGACCATAACTCCGGTACTATGTGTGCCACAGACACAAAACTTGTACCTGCATCTGCCTTAGATAGTCCTGCACCCGGAAATGAAATTTCTTGGGCCGTGCACAGGGTCCTTTAGTTCCAAAATGACCAGCAAGCAAGCATGCCCCGACTCGTTTTCAAACCAGTGTTAAACCGGATTTTTGACCAAGGAGCTGTCTTATAAACAAAAACAAAATACCAACGGCTATATCACCCTAACCAAATGGATGGATTTAAACAAGTTTTATACTGTTGGAAAGACCTACTCAAGGGCTCCCGACGCATGTTAACTGTGTGACTGTGGCCTAATTGTACGCGACGCCATCGGCTGGAGAGTAGGGCTACCACCCCCAGCAAACTGAACTGTTATCAACCAGGCACAAGGAATATTGTGCCGAAACCTAATTTCGGAACAAAAAACACACTATGTTTGAGCATAACTCCGGAGCTAAGTGAGCCACAGACACACAACTTGTACCTGCATCTGCCTTAGATAGTCCTGCAACCAGAAATTTAATTTGTTGGGCCGTGCACAGGGTCCTTTAGTTCGAAAATGAGTAGCAAGCAAGCATGCCCCGACTTGTTTTCAAATCCAATGTTCAACCGGATTTTTGACCAAAGAGCTGTCTGATAAACAAAAACAAAATACCAACGTCCATATCACCCCCACCAAATGGATGGATTTAAACAAGTTTTATACTGTTAGAAAGACCTAGTAAAGGTCTCCCGACTCATGGTAACTGTGTGATTGTGGCCTAATTGTACGCGACGTGGGCGGCTAGAGAGTAGGGCTACCACCCCAAGCAAACTGAACTCTTATCAACCAGGCACATGGAATATTGTGCCGAAACCAAAGTTCGGAACAAAAAACAAACTATGTTTGAGCATAACTCCGGAACTAAGTGTGCCAGAGACACACAACTTATACCTGCATCTGCCTTAGTTAGTCCTGCACCCGGAAATGAAATTTCTTGGGCCGTGCACAGGGTCCTTTAGTTCGAAAATGACCAGCAAGCAAGCATGCCCCGACTTGTTTTCAAACCAGTGTTCAACCGGATTTTTGACCAAAGAGCTGTCTGATAAACAAAAACAAAATACCAACGGCCATATCGTCCCCACCAAATGGATGGATTTAAACAAGTTTTATACTGTGTGAAAGACCTACTCAAGGGCTCCCGACTCATGTTAACTGTGTGACTGTGGCCTAATAGTTCGCGACGTGAGCAACTAGAGAGTAGGGCTACCACCCCCAGCAAACTGGACTCTTATCAACCAGGCACAAGGAATATTGTGCCGAAACCAAAGTTCGGAACAAAAAACACACTATGTTTGACCATAACTCCGGAACTAAGTGTGCCACAGACACACAACTTATACCTGCATCTGCCTTAGATAGTCCTGCACCCGGAAATAAAATTTGTTGGGCCGTGTAGAGGGTCCTTTGGTTCGAAAATGACCAGCAAGCAACCATGCCCCGACTTGTTTTCAAACCAGTGTTCAACCGGATTTTTGACCAAAGAGCTGTCTGATAAACAAAAACAAAATACCAACGTCCATATCACTCCCACCAAATGGATGGATTTAAACAAGTTTTATACTGTTAGAAAGACGTACTCAAGGGCTCCCGACTCATGTTAACTGTGTGACTGTGGCCTAATTGTACGCGACGTGAGCGGCTAGAGAGTAGGACTACCACCCCCAGCAAACTGAACTGTTATCAACCAGGCACAAGGAATATTGTGCCGAAAACAAAGTTCGGAACAAAAATCACACTATGTTTGAGCATAACTCCGGAACTAAGTGTGCCACAGACACACAACTTGTACCTGCATCTGCCTTAGATAGTCCTGCACCCGGAAATCCAATTTGTTGGGCCGTGCACAGGGTCCTTTAGTTCGAAAATGACCAGCAAGCAAGCATGCCCCGACTTGTTTTCAAACCAGTGTTCAACCGGATTTTTGACCAAAGAGCTGTCTTATAAACAAAAACAAAATACCAACGTCCATATCACTCCCACCAAATGGATGGATTTAAACAAGTTTTATACTGTTGGAAAGACCTACTCAAGGGCTCCCGACTCATGTTAACTGTGTGACTGTGGCCTAATTGTACGCGACGTGAGCGGCTAGAGAGTAGGGCTACCACCCCCAGCAAACTGAACTGTTATCAACCAGGCACAAGGAATATTGTGCCGAAACCTAAGTTCGGAACAAAAAACACACTATGTTTGACCATAACTCCGGTACTATGTGTGCCACAGATACAAAACTTGTACCTGCATCTGCCTTAGCTAGTCCTGCACCCGGAAATGAAATTTCTTGGGCCGTGCACAGGGTCCTTTAGTTCAAAAATGACCAGCAAGCAAGCATGCCCCGACTCGTTTTCAAACCAGTGTTAAACCGGATTTTTGACAAAGGAGCTGTCTTATAAACAAAAACAAAATACCAACGGCTATATCACCCTAACCAAATGGATGGATTTAAACAAGTTTTATACTGTTGGAAAGACCTACGCAAGGGCTCCCGACTCATGTTAACTGTGTGACTGTGGCCTAATTGTACGCGACGTGAGCGGCTAGAGAGTAGGGCTACCACCCCAAGCAAACTGAACTGTTATCAACCAGGCACAAGAAATATTGTGCCGAAAACAAAGTTCGGAACAAAAATCACACTATGTTTGAGCATAACTCCGGAACTAAGTGTGCCACAGACACACAACTTGTACCTGCATCTGCCTTAGATAGTCCTGCACCCGGAAATCCAATTTGTTGGGCCGTGCACAGGGTCCTTTAGTTCGAAAATGACCAGCAAGCAAGCATGCCCCGACTTGTTTTCAAACCAGTGTTCAACCGGATTTTTGACCAAAGAGCTGTCTGATAAACAAAAACAAAATACCAACGTCCATATCACTCCCACTAAATGGATGGATTTAAACAAGTTTTATACTGTAGGAAAGACCTACTCAAGGGCTCCCGACTCATGCTAACTGTGTGACTGTGGCCTAATTGTACGCGACGCGAGCGGCTAGAGAGTAGGGCTACCACCCCCGGCAAACTGGCCTCTTATTAACCAGGCACAAGGAATATTGTGCCGAAACCAAAGTTCGGAACAAAAATCACACTATGTTTGAGCACAACTCCGGAACTAAGTGAGCCACAGACACACAACTTGTACCTGCATCTGCCTTAGATAGTCCTGCACCCGGAAATATAATTTGTTGGGCCATGCACAGGGTCCTTTAGTTCGTGACCAGCAAGCAAGCATGCCCCGACTTGTTTTCAAACCAGTGTTCAACCGGATTTTTGACCAAAGAGCTGTCTGATAAACAAAAACAAAATACCAACGGCCATATCACCCCCACCAAGAGTATGGATTTAAACAAGTTTTATACTGTTGGAAAGACCTACTCAAGGGCTCCCGACTCATGTTAACTGTGTGACTGTGGCCTAATTGTACGCGACCCTGGCGGCTATACAGTAGGGCTACCACCCCAAGCAAACTGAACTCTTATCAACCAGGCACAAGGAATATTGTGCCGAAACCAAAGTTCGGAACAAAAATAACACTATGTTTGAGCACAACTCCGGAACTAAGTGAGCCACAGACACACAACTTGTACCTGCATCTGCCTTAGATAGTCCTGCACACGGAAATAAAATTTGTTGGGCCATGCAAAGGGTCCTTTAGTTCGAAAATGACCAGCAAGCAAGCATGCCCCGACATGTTTTCAAACCTGTGTTCAACCGGATTTTTGACCAAAGAGCTGTCTGATAAACAAAAACAAAATACCAACGTCCATATCACCCCCACCAAATGGATGGATTTAAACAAGTTTTATACTGTAGGAAAGACCTACTCAAGGGCTCCCGACTCATGCTAACTGTGTGACTGTGGCCTAATTGTACGCAACGTGAGTGGCTAGAGAGTAGGGCTACCACCCCCGGCTAACTGGCCTCTTATCAACCAGGCACAAGGAATATTGTGCCGAAACCAAAGTTTGGAACAAAAATCACACTATGTTTGAGCACAACTCCGGAACTAAGTGAGCCACAGACACACAACTTGTACCTGCATCTGCCTTAGATAGTCCTGCACCCGGAAATTTATTTTGTTGGGACGTGCAGAGGGTCCATTAGTTCGAAAATGACCAGCAAGCAAGCATGCCCCGACTTGTTTTCAAACCAGTGTTCAACCGGATTTTTGACCAAAGAGCTGTCTGATAAACAAAAACAAAATACCAACGTCCATATCACCCCCACCAAATAGATGGATTTAAACAAGTTTTATACTGTGTGAAAGACCTACTCAAGGGCTCCCGACTCATGTTAACTGTGTGACTGTGGCCTAATTGTACGCGACGTGAGCAACTAGAGAGTAGGGCTACCACCCCCAGCAAACTGGACTCTTATCAACAGGCACAAGGAATATTGTGCCGAAACCAAAGTTCGGAACAAAAAACACACTATGTTTGACCATAACTCCGGAACTAAGTGTTCCACAGACACACATCTTGTACCTGCATCTGCCTTAGATAGTCCTGCACCCGGAAATGAAATTTGTTGGGCCGTGCACAGGGTCCTTTAGTTCGAAAATGACCAGCAAGCAAGCATGCCCCGACTCGTTTTCAAACCAGTGTTCAACCGGATTTTTTTACCAAAGAGCTGTCTTATAAACAAAAACAAAATACCAACGGCTAAATCACCCTCACCAAATGGATGGATTTAAACAAGTTTTATACTGTAGGAAAGACCTACTCAAGGTCTCCCGACTCATGTTAACTGTGTGACTGTGGCCAAATTGTACGCGACGTGAGCGGCTAGAGAGTAGGACTACCACCCCCAGCAAACTGAACTGTTATCAACCAGGCACAAGGAATATTGTGCCGAAAACAAAGTTCGGAACAAAAATCATACTATGTTTGAGCATAACTCCGGAACTAAGTGTGCCACAGACACACAACTTGTACCTGCATCTGCCTTAGATAGTCCTGCACCCGGAAATCTAATTTGTTGGGCCGTGCACAGGGTCCTTTAGTTCGAAAATGACCAGCAAGCAAGCATGCCCCGACTTGTTTTCAAACCAGTGTTCAACCGGATTTTTGACCAAAGAGCTGTCTTATAAACAAAAACAAAATACCAACGTCCATATCACTCCCACCAAATGGATGGATTTCAACAAGTTTTATACTGTTGGAAAGACCTACTCAAGGGCTCCCGACTCATGTTAACTGTGTGACTGTGGCCTAATTGTACGCGACGTGAGCGGCTAGAGAGTAGGACTACCACCCCCAGCAAACTGAACTGTTATCAACCAGGCACAAGGAATATTGTGCCGAAAACAAAGTTCGGAACAAAAATCACACTATGTTTGAGCATAACTCCGGAACTAAGTGTGCCACAGACACACAACTTGTACCTGCATCTGCCTTAGATAGTCCTGCACCCGGAAATCCAATTTGTTGGGCCGTGCACAGGGTCCTTTAGTTCGAAAATGACCAGCAAGCAAGCATGCCCCGACTTGTTTTCAAACCAGTGTTCAACCGGATTTTTGACCAAAGAGCTGTCTTATAAACAAAAACAAAATACCAACGTCCATATCACTCCCACCAAATGGATGGATTTAAACAAGTTTTATACTGTTGGAAAGACCTACTCAAGGGCTCCCGACTCATGTTAACTGTGTGACTGTGGCCTAATTGTACGCGACGTGAGCGGCTAGAGAGTAGGGCTACCACCCCCAGCAAACTGAACTGTTATCAACCAGGCACAAGGAATATTGTGCCGAAACCTAAGTTCGGAACAAAAAACACACTATGTTTGACCATAACTCCGGTACTATGTGTGCCACAGACACAAAACTTGTACCTGCATCTGCCTTAGCTAGTCCTGCACCCGGAAATGAAATTTCTTGGGCCGTGCACAGGGTCCTTTAGTTCAAAAATGACCAGCAAGCAAGCATGCCCCGACTCGTTTTCAAACCAGTGTTAAGCCGGATTTTTGACAAAGGAGCTGTCTTATAAACAAAAACAAAATACCAACGGCTATATCACCCTAACCAAATGGATGGATTTAAACAAGTTTTATACTGTTGGAAAGACCTACGCAAGGGCTCCCGACCGATGTTAACTGTGTGACTGTGGCCTAATTGTACGCGACGTGAGCGGCTAGAGAGTAGGGCTACCACCCCAAGCAAACTGAACTGTTATCAACCAGGCACAAGAAATATTGTGCCGAAAACAAAGTTCGGAACAAAAATCACACTATGTTTGAGCATAACTCCGGAACTAAGTGTGCCACAGACACACAACTTGTACCTGCATCTGCCTTAGATAGTCCTGCACCCGGAAATCCAATTTGTTGGGCCGTGCACAGGGTCCTTTAGTTCGAAAATGACCAGCAAGCAAGCATGCCCCGACTTGTTTTCAAACCAGTGTTCAACCGGATTTTTGACCAAAGAGCTGTCTGATAAACAAAAACAAAATACCAACGTCCATATCACTCCCACCAAATGGATGGATTTAAACAAGTTTTATACTGTAGGAAAGACCTACTCAAGGGCTCCCGACTCATGCTAACTGTGTGACTGTGGCCTAATTGTACGCGACGCGAGCGGCTAGAGAGTAGGGCTACCACCCCCGGCAAACTGGCCTCTTATTAACCAGGCACAAGGAATATTGTGCCGAAACCAAAGTTCGGAACAAAAATCACACTATGTTTGAGCACAACTCCGGAACTAAGTGAGCCACAGACACACAACTTGTACCTGCATCTGCCTTAGATAGTCCTGCACCCGGAAATATAATTTGTTGGGCCATGCACAGGGTCCTTTAGTTCGTGACCAGCAAGCAAGCATGCCCCGACTTGTTTTCAAACCAGTGTTCAACCGGATTTTTGACCAAAGAGCTGTCTGATAAACAAAAACAAAATACCAACGGCCATATCACCCCCACCAAGAGTATGGATTTAAACAAGTTTTATACTGTTGGAAAGACCTACTCAAGGGCTCCCGACTCATGTTAACTGTGTGACTGTGGCCTAATTGTACGCGACCCTGGCGGCTATACAGTAGGGCTACCACCCCAAGCAAACTGAACTCTTATCAACCAGGCACAAGGAATATTGTGCCGAAACCAAAGTTCGGAACAAAAATCACACTATGTTTGAGCACAACTCCGGAACTAAGTGAGCCACAGACACACAACTTGTACCTGCATCTGCCTTAGATAGTCCTGCACCCGGAAATATAATTTGTTGGGCCATGCACAGGGTCCTTTAGTTCGTGACCAGCAAGCAAGCATGCCCCGACTTGTTTTCAAACCAGTGTTCAACCGGATTTTTGACCAAAGAGCTGTCTGATAAACAAAAACAAAATACCAACGGCCATATCACCCCCACCAAGAGTATGGATTTAAACAAGTTTTATACTGTTGGAAAGACCTACTCAAGGGCTCCCGACTCATGTTAACTGTGTGACTGTGGCCTAATTGTACGCGACCCTGGCGGCTATACAGTAGGGCTACCACCCCAAGCAAACTGAACTCTTATCAACCAGGCACAAGGAATATCGTGCCGAAACCAAAGTTCGGAACAAAAATCACACTATGTTTGAGCACAACTCCGGAACTAAGTGAGCCACAGACACACAACTTGTACCTGCATCTGCCTTAGATAGTCCTGCACACGGAAATAAAATTTGTTGGGCCATGCAAAGGGTCCTTTAGTTCGAAAATGACCAGCAAGCAAGCATGCCCCGACATGTTTTCAAACCTGTGTTCAACCGGATTTTTGACCAAAGAGCTGTCTGATAAACAAAAACAAAATACCAACGTCCATATCACCCCCACCAAATGGATGGATTTAAACAAGTTTTATACTGTAGGAAAGACCTACTCAAGGGCTCCCGACTCATGCTAACTGTGTGACTGTGGCCTAATTGTACGCAACGTGAGTGGCTAGAGAGTAGGGCTACCACCCCCGGCTAACTGGCCTCTTATCAACCAGGCACAAGGAATATTGTGCCGAAACCAAAGTTTGGAACAAAAATCACACTATGTTTGAGCACAACTCCGGAACTAAGTGAGCCACAGACACACAACTTGTACCTGCATCTGCCTTAGATAGTCCTGCACCCGGAAATTTATTTTGTTGGGACGTGCAGAGGGTCCATTAGTTCGAAAATGACCAGCAAGCAAGCATGCCCCGACTTGTTTTCAAACCAGTGTTCAACCGGATTTTTGACCAAAGAGCTGTCTGATAAACAAAAACAAAATACCAACGTCCATATCACCCCCACCAAATAAATGGATTTAAACAAGTTTTATACTGTGTGAAAGACCTACTCAAGGGCTCCCGACTCATGTTAACTGTGTGACTGTGGCCTAATTGTACGCGACGTGAGCAACTAGAGAGTAGGGCTACCACCCCCAGCAAACTGGACTCTTATCAACAGGCACAAGGAATATTGTGCCGAAACCAAAGTTCGGAACAAAAAACACACTATGTTTGACCATAACTCCGGAACTAAGTGTTCCACAGACACACATCTTGTACCTGCATCTGCCTTAGATAGTCCTGCACCCGGAAATGAAATTTGTTGGGCCGTGCACAGGGTCCTTTAGTTCGAAAATGACCAGCAAGCAAGCATGCCCCGACTCGTTTTCAAACCAGTGTTCAACCGGATTTTTTTACCAAAGAGCTGTCTTATAAACAAAAACAAAATACCAACGGCTAAATCACCCTCACCAAATGGATGGATTTAAACAAGTTTTATACTGTAGGAAAGACCTACTCAAGGTCTCCCGACTCATGTTAACTGTGTGACTGTGGCCAAATTGTACGCGACGTGAGCGGCTAGAGAGTAGGACTACCACCCCCAGCAAACTGAACTGTTATCAACCAGGCACAAGGAATATTGTGCCGAAAACAAAGTTCGGAACAAAAATCACACTATGTTTGAGCATAACTCCGGAACTAAGTGTGCCACAGACACACAACTTATACCTGCATCTGCCTTAGATAGTCCTGCACCCGGAAATCTAATTTGTTGGGCCGTGCACAGGGTCCTTTAGTTCGAAAATGACCAGCAAGCAAGCATGCCCCGACTTGTTTTCAAACCAGTGTTCAACCGGATTTTTGACCAAAGAGCTGTCTTATAAACAAAAACAAAATACCAACGTCCATATCACTCCCACCAAATGGATGGATTTCAACAAGTTTTATACTGTTGGAAAGACCTACTCAAGGGCTCCCGACTCATGTTAACTGTGTGACTGTGGCCTAATTGTACGCGACGTGAGCGGCTAGAGAGTAGGACTACCACCCCCAGCAAACTGAACTGTTATCAACCAGGCACAAGGAATATTGTGCCGAAAACAAAGTTCGGAACAAAAATCACACTATGTTTGAGCATAACTCCGGAACTAAGTGTGCCACAGACACACAACTTGTACCTGCATCTGCCTTAGATAGTCCTGCACCCGGAAATCCAATTTGTTGGGCCGTGCACAGGGTCCTTTAGTTCGAAAATGACCAGCAAGCAAGCATGCCCCGACTTGTTTTCAAACCAGTGTTCAACCGGATTTTTGACCAAAGAGCTGTCTTATAAACAAAAACAAAATACCAACGTCCATATCACTCCCACCAAATGGATGGATTTAAACAAGTTTTATACTGTTGGAAAGACCTACTCAAGGGCTCCCGACTCATGTTAACTGTGTGACTGTGGCCTAATTGTACGCGACGTGAGCGGCTAGAGAGTAGGGCTACCACCCCCAGCAAACTGAACTGTTATCAACCAGGCACAAGGAATATTGTGCCGAAACCTAAGTTCGGAACAAAAAACACACTATGTTTGACCATAACTCCGGTACTATGTGTGCCCCAGACACAAAACTTGTACCTGCATCTGCCTTAGCTAGTCCTGCACCCGGAAATGAAATTTCTTGGGCCGTGCACAGGGTCCTTTAGTTCAAAAATGACCAGCAAGCAAGCATGCCCCGACTCGTTTTCAAACCAGTGTTAAACCGGATTTTTGACAAAGGAGCTGTCTTATAAACAAAAACAAAATACCAACGGCTATATCACCCTAACCAAATGGATGGATTTAAACAAGTTTTATACTGTTGGAAAGACCTACTCAAGGGCTCCCGACTCATGTTAACTGTGTGACTGTGGCCTAATTGTACGCGACGTGAGCGGCTAGAGAGTAGGGCTACCACCCCAAGCAAACTGAACTGTTATCAACCAGGCACAAGAAATATTGTGCCGAAACCTAAGTTCGGAACAAAAAACACACTATGTTTGAGCATAACTCCGGAGCTAAGTGAGCCACAGACACACAACTTGTACCTGCATCTGCCTTAGATAGTCCTGCACCCGGAAATATAATTTGTTGGGACATGCAAAGGGTCTTTTAGTTCGAAAATGACCAGCAAGCAAGCATGCCCCGACTTGTTTTCAAACCAGTGTTCAACCGGATTTTTGACCAAAGAGCTGTCTGATAAACAAAAACAAAATACCAACGTCCATATCACTCCCACCAAATGAATGGATTTAAACAAGTTTTATACTGTAGGAAAGACCTACTCAAGGGCTCCCGACTCATGCTAACTGTGTGACTGTGGCCTAATTGTACGCGACGCGAGCGGCTAGAGAGTAGGGCTACCACCCCCGGCAAACTGGCCTCTTATCAACCAGGCACAAGGAATATTGTGCCGAAACCAAAGTTCGGAACAAAAATCACACTATGTTTGAGCACAACTCCGGAACTAAGTGACCCACAGACACACAACTTGTACCTGTATCTGCCTTAGATAGTCCTGCACCCGGAAATATAATTTGTTGGGCCATGCACTGGGTCCTTTAGTTTGAAAATGACCAGCAAGCAAGCATGCCCCGACTTGTTTTCAAACCAGTGTTCAACCGGATTTTTGACCAAAGAGCTGTCTGATAAACAAAAACAAAATACCAACGGCCATATCACCCCCACCAAGAGGATGGATTTAAACAAATTTTATACTGTTGGAAAGACCTACTCAAGGGCTCCCGACTCATGTTAACTGTGTGACTGTGGCGTAATTGTACGCGACGTGAGCGGCTAGAGAGTAGGGCTACCACCCCCAGCAAACTGAACTGTTATCAACCAGGCACAAGGAATATTGTGCCGAAACCTAAGTTCGGAACAAAAAACACACTATGTTTGACCATAACTCCGGAACTAAGTGTGCCACAGACACACAACTTATACCTGCATCTGCCTTAGATAGTCCTGCACCCGGAAATCCAATTTGTTGGGCCGTGCACAGGGTCCTTTAGTTCGAAAATGACCAGCAAGCAAGCATGCCCCGACTTGTTTTCAAACCAGTGTTCAACCGGATTTTTGACCAAAGAGCTGTCTTATAAACAAAAACAAAATACCAACGTCCATATCACTCCCACCAAATGGATGGATTTCAACAAGTTTTATACTGTTGGAAAGACCTACTCAAGGGCTCCCGACTCATGTTAACTGTGTGACTGTGGCCTAATTGTACGCGACGTGAGCGGCTAGAGAGTAGGGCTACCACCCCCAGCAAACTAAACTGTTATCAACCAGGCACAAGGAATATTGTGCCGAAACCTAAGTTCGGAACAAAAAACACACTATGTTTGACCATAACTCCGGTACTATGTGTGCCACAGACACAAAACTTGTACCTGCATCTGCCTTAGCTAGTCCTGCACCCGGAAATGAAATTTCTTGGGCCGTGCACAGGGTCCTTTAGTTCAAAAATGACCAGCAAGCAAGCATGCCCCGACTCGTTTTCAAACCAGTGTTAAACCGGAATTTTGACAAAGGAGCTGTCTTATAAACAAAAACAAAATACCAACGGCTATATCACCCTAACCAAATGGATGGATTTAAACAAGTTTTATACTGTTGGAAAGACCTACGCAAGGGCTCCCGACTCATGTTAACTGTGTGACTGTGGCCTAATTGTACGCGACCCTGGCGGCTATACAGTAGGGCTACCACCCCAAGCAAACTGAACTGTTATCAACCAGGCACAAGAAATATTGTGCCGAAAACAAAGTTCGGAACAAAAATCACACTATGTTTGAGCATAACTCCGGAACTAAGTGTGCCACAGACACACAACTTGTACCTGCATCTGCCTTAGATAGTCCTGCACCCGGAAATCCAATTTGTTGGGCCGTGCACAGGGTCCTTTAGTTCGAAAATGACCAGCAAGCAAGCATGCCCCGACTTGTTTTCAAACCAGTGTTCAACCGGATTTTTGACCAAAGAGCTGTCTGATAAACAAAAACAAAATACCAACGTCCATATCACTCCCACCAAATGGATGGATTTAAACAAGTTTTATACTGTAGGAAAGACCTACTCAAGGGCTCCCGACTCATGCTAACTGTGTGACTGTGGCCTAATTGTACGCGACGCGAGCGGCTAGAGAGTAGGGCTACCACCCCCGGCAAACTGGCCTCTTATTAACCAGGCACAAGGAATATTGTGCCGAAACCAAAGTTCGGAACAAAAATCACACTATGTTTGAGCACAACTCCGGAACTAAGTGAGCCACAGACACACAACTTGTACCTGCATCTGCCTTAGATAGTCCTGCACCCGGAAATATAATTTGTTGGGCCATGCACAGGGTCCTTTAGTTCGTGACCAGCAAGCAAGCATGCCCCGACTTGTTTTCAAACCAGTGTTCAACCGGATTTTTGACCAAAGAGCTGTCTGATAAACAAAAACAAAATACCAACGGCCATATCACCCCCACCAAGAGTATGGATTTAAACAAGTTTTATACTGTTGGAAAGACCTACTCAAGGGCTCCCGACTCATGTTAACTGTGTGACTGTGGCCTAATTGTACGCGACCCTGGCGGCTATACAGTAGGGCTACCACCCCAAGCAAACTGAACTCTTATCAACCAGGCACAAGGAATATTGTGCCGAAACCAAAGTTCGGAACAAAAATCACACTATGTTTGAGCACAACTCCGGAACTAAGTGAGCCACAGACACACAACTTGTACCTGCATCTGCCTTAGATAGTCCTGCACACGGAAATAAAATTTGTTGGGCCATGCAAAGGGTCCTTTAGTTCGAAAATGACCAGCAAGCAAGCATGCCCCGACATGTTTTCAAACCTGTGTTCAACCGGATTTTTGACCAAAGAGCTGTCTGATAAACAAAAACAAAATACCAACGTCCATATCACCCCCACCAAATGGATGGATTTAAACAAGTTTTATACTGTAGGAAAGACCTACTCAAGGGCTCCCGACTCATGCTAACTGTGTGACTGTGGCCTAATTGTACGCAACGTGAGTGGCTAGAGAGTAGGGCTACCACCCCCGGCTAACTGGCCTCTTATCAACCAGGCACAAGGAATATTGTGCCGAAACCAAAGTTTGGAACAAAAATCACACTATGTTTGAGCACAACTCCGGAACTAAGTGAGCCACAGACACACAACTTGTACCTGCATCTGCCTTAGATAGTCCTGCACCCGGAAATTTATTTTGTTGGGACGTGCAGAGGGTCCATTAGTTCGAAAATGACCAGCAAGCAAGCATGCCCCGACTTGTTTTCAAACCAGTGTTCAACCGGATTTTTGACCAAAGAGCTGTCTGATAAACAAAAACAAAATACCAACGTCCATATCACCCCCACCAAATAGATGGATTTAAACAAGTTTTATACTGTGTGAAAGACCTACTCAAGGGCTCCCGACTCATGTTAACTGTGTGACTGTGGCCTAATTGTACGCGACGTGAGCAACTAGAGAGTAGGGCTACCACCCCCAGCAAACTGGACTCTTATCAACAGGCACAAGGAATATTGTGCCGAAACCAAAGTTCGGAACAAAAATCACACTATGTTTGAGCATAACTCCGGAACTAAGTGTGCCACAGACACACAACTTGTACCTGCATCTGCCTTAGATAGTCCTGCACCCGGAAATCCAATTTGTTGGGCCGTGCACAGGGTCCTTTAGTTCGAAAATGACCAGCAAGCAAGCATGCCCCGACTTGTTTTCAATCCAGTGTTCAACCGGATTTTTGACCAAAGAGCTGTCTGATAAACAAAAACAAAATACCAACGTCCATATCACTCCCACCAAATGGATGGATTTAAACAAGTTTTATACTGTAGGAAAGACCTACTCAAGGGCTCCCGACTCATGCTAACTGTGTGACTGTGGCCTAATTGTACGCGACGCGAGCGGCTAGAGAGTAGGGCTACCACCCCCGGCAAACTGGCCTCTTATTAACCAGGCACAAGGAATATTGTGCCGAAACCAAAGTTCGGAACAAAAATCACACTATGTTTGAGCACAACTCCGGAACTAAGTGAGCCACAGACACACAACTTGTACCTGCATCTGCCTTAGATAGTCCTGCACCCGGAAATATAATTTGTTGGGCCATGCACAGGGTCCTTTAGTTCGTGACCAGCAAGCAAGCATGCCCCGACTTGTTTTCAAACCAGTGTTCAACCGGATTTTTGACCAAAGAGCTGTCTGATAAACAAAAACAAAATACCAACGGCCATATCACCCCCACCAAGAGTATGGATTTAAACAAGTTTTATACTGTTGGAAAGACCTACTCAAGGGCTCCCGACTCATGTTAACTGTGTGACTGTGGCCTAATTGTACGCGACCCTGGCGGCTATACAGTAGGGCTACCACCCCAAGCAAACTGAACTCTTATCAACCAGGCACAAGGAATATTGTGCCGAAACCAAAGTTCGGAACAAAAATCACACTATGTTTGAGCACAACTCCGGAACTAAGTGAGCCACAGACACACAACTTGTACCTGCATCTGCCTTAGATAGTCCTGCACCCGGAAATTTATTTTGTTGGGACGTGCAGAGGGTCCATTAGTTCGAAAATGACCAGCAAGCAAGCATGCCCCGACTTGTTTTCAAACCAGTGTTCAACCGGATTTTTGACCAAAGAGCTGTCTGATAAACAAAAACAAAATACCAACGTCCATATCACCCCCACCAAATAGATGGATTTAAACAAGTTTTATACTGTGTGAAAGACCTACTCAAGGGCTCCCGACTCATGTTAACTGTGTGACTGTGGCCTAATTGTACGCGACGTGAGCAACTAGAGAGTAGGGCTACCACCCCCAGCAAACTGGACTCTTATCAACAGGCACAAGGAATATTGTGCCGAAACCAAAGTTCGGAACAAAAATCACACTATGTTTGAGCATAACTCCGGAACTAAGTGTGCCACAGACACACAACTTGTACCTGCATCTGCCTTAGATAGTCCTGCACCCGGAAATCCAATTTGTTGGGCCGTGCACAGGGTCCTTTAGTTCGAAAATGACCAGCAAGCAAGCATGCCCCGACTTGTTTTCAATCCAGTGTTCAACCGGATTTTTGACCAAAGAGCTGTCTGATAAACAAAAACAAAATACCAACGTCCATATCACTCCCACCAAATGGATGGATTTAAACAAGTTTTATACTGTAGGAAAGACCTACTCAAGGGCTCCCGACTCATGCTAACTGTGTGACTGTGGCCTAATTGTACGCGACGCGAGCGGCTAGAGAGTAGGGCTACCACCCCCGGCAAACTGGCCTCTTATTAACCAGGCACAAGGAATATTGTGCCGAAACCAAAGTTCGGAACAAAAATCACACTATGTTTGAGCACAACTCCGGAACTAAGTGAGCCACAGACACACAACTTGTACCTGCATCTGCCTTAGATAGTCCTGCACCCGGAAATATAATTTGTTGGGCCATGCACAGGGTCCTTTAGTTCGTGACCAGCAAGCAAGCATGCCCCGACTTGTTTTCAAACCAGTGTTCAACCGGATTTTTGACCAAAGAGCTGTCTGATAAACAAAAACAAAATACCAACGGCCATATCACCCCCACCAAGAGTATGGATTTAAACAAGTTTTATACTGTTGGAAAGACCTACTCAAGGGCTCCCGACTCATGTTAACTGTGTGACTGTGGCCTAATTGTACGCGACCCTGGCGGCTATACAGTAGGGCTACCACCCCAAGCAAACTGAACTCTTATCAACCAGGCACAAGGAATATTGTGCCGAAACCAAAGTTCGGAACAAAAATAACACTATGTTTGAGCACAACTCCGGAACTAAGTGAGCCACAGACACACAACTTGTACCTGCATCTGCCTTAGATAGTCCTGCACACGGAAATAAAATTTGTTGGGCCATGCAAAGGGTCCTTTAGTTCGAAAATGACCAGCAAGCAAGCATGCCCCGACATGTTTTCAAACCTGTGTTCAACCGGATTTTTGACCAAAGAGCTGTCTGATAAACAAAAACAAAATACCAACGTCCATATCACCCCCACCAAATGGATGGATTTAAACAAGTTTTATACTGTAGGAAAGACCTACTCAAGGGCTCCCGACTCATGCTAACTGTGTGACTGTGGCCTAATTGTACGCAACGTGAGTGGCTAGAGAGTAGGGCTACCACCCCCGGCTAACTGGCCTCTTATCAACCAGGCACAAGGAATATTGTGCCGAAACCAAAGTTTGGAACAAAAATCACACTATGTTTGAGCACAACTCCGGAACTAAGTGAGCCACAGACACACAACTTGTACCTGCATCTGCCTTAGATAGTCCTGCACCCGGAAATTTATTTTGTTGGGACGTGCAGAGGGTCCATTAGTTCGAAAATGACCAGCAAGCAAGCATGCCCCGACTTGTTTTCAAACCAGTGTTCAACCGGATTTTTGACCAAAGAGCTGTCTGATAAACAAAAACAAAATACCAACGTCCATATCACCCCCACCAAATAGATGGATTTAAACAAGTTTTATACTGTGTGAAAGACCTACTCAAGGGCTCCCGACTCATGTTAACTGTGTGACTGTGGCCTAATTGTACGCGACGTGAGCAACTAGAGAGTAGGGCTACCACCCCCAGCAAACTGGACTCTTATCAACAGGCACAAGGAATATTGTGCCGAAACCAAAGTTCGGAACAAAAATCACACTATGTTTGAGCATAACTCCGGAACTAAGTGTGCCACAGACACACAACTTGTACCTGCATCTGCCTTAGATAGTCCTGCACCCGGAAATCCAATTTGTTGGGCCGTGCACAGGGTCCTTTAGTTCGAAAATGACCAGCAAGCAAGCATGCCCCGACTTGTTTTCAATCCAGTGTTCAACCGGATTTTTGACCAAAGAGCTGTCTGATAAACAAAAACAAAATACCAACGTCCATATCACTCCCACCAAATGGATGGATTTAAACAAGTTTTATACTGTAGGAAAGACCTACTCAAGGGCTCCCGACTCATGCTAACTGTGTGACTGTGGCCTAATTGTACGCGACGCGAGCGGCTAGAGAGTAGGGCTACCACCCCCGGCAAACTGGCCTCTTATTAACCAGGCACAAGGAATATTGTGCCGAAACCAAAGTTCGGAACAAAAATCACACTATGTTTGAGCACAACTCCGGAACTAAGTGAGCCACAGACACACAACTTGTACCTGCATCTGCCTTAGATAGTCCTGCACCCGGAAATATAATTTGTTGGGCCATGCACAGGGTCCTTTAGTTCGTGACCAGCAAGCAAGCATGCCCCGACTTGTTTTCAAACCAGTGTTCAACCGGATTTTTGACCAAAGAGCTGTCTGATAAACAAAAACAAAATACCAACGGCCATATCACCCCCACCAAGAGTATGGATTTAAACAAGTTTTATACTGTTGGAAAGACCTACTCAAGGGCTCCCGACTCATGTTAACTGTGTGACTGTGGCCTAATTGTACGCGACCCTGGCGGCTATACAGTAGGGCTACCACCCCAAGCAAACTGAACTCTTATCAACCAGGCACAAGGAATATTGTGCCGAAACCAAAGTTCGGAACAAAAATCACACTATGTTTGAGCACAACTCCGGAACTAAGTGAGCCACAGACACACAACTTGTACCTGCATCTGCCTTAGATAGTCCTGCACACGGAAATAAAATTTGTTGGGCCATGCAAAGGGTCCTTTAGTTCGAAAATGACCAGCAAGCAAGCATGCCCCGACATGTTTTCAAACCTGTGTTCAACCGGATTTTTGACCAAAGAGCTGTCTGATAAACAAAAACAAAATACCAACGTCCATATCACCCCCACCAAATGGATGGATTTAAACAAGTTTTATACTGTAGGAAAGACCTACTCAAGGGCTCCCGACTCATGCTAACTGTGTGACTGTGGCCTAATTGTACGCAACGTGAGTGGCTAGAGAGTAGGGCTACCACCCCCGGCTAACTGGCCTCTTATCAACCAGGCACAAGGAATATTGTGCCGAAACCAAAGTTTGGAACAAAAATCACACTATGTTTGAGCACAACTCCGGAACTAAGTGAGCCACAGACACACAACTTGTACCTGCATCTGCCTTAGATAGTCCTGCACCCGGAAATTTATTTTGTTGGGACGTGCAGAGGGTCCATTAGTTCGAAAATGACCAGCAAGCAAGCATGCCCCGACTTGTTTTCAAACCAGTGTTCAACCGGATTTTTGACCAAAGAGCTGTCTGATAAACAAAAACAAAATACCAACGTCCATATCACCCCCACCAAATAGATGGATTTAAACAAGTTTTATACTGTGTGAAAGACCTACTCAAGGGCTCCCGACTCATGTTAACTGTGTGACTGTGGCCTAATTGTACGCGACGTGAGCAACTAGAGAGTAGGGCTACCACCCCCAGCAAACTGGACTCTTATCACCAGGCACAAGGAATATTGTGCCGAAAACAAAGTTCGGAACAAAAATCACACTATGTTTGAGCATAACTCCGGAACTAAGTGTGCCACAGACACACAACTTGTACCTGCATCTGCCTTAGATAGTCCTGCACCCGGAAATCTAATTTGTTGGGCCGTGCACAGGGTCCTTTAGTTCGAAAATGACCAGCAAGCAAGCATGCCCCGACTTGTTTTCAAACCAGTGTTCAACCGGATTTTTGACCAAAGAGCTGTCTTATAAACAAAAACAAAATACCAACGTCCATATCACTCCCACCAAATGGATGGATTTCAACAAGTTTTATACTGTTGGAAAGACCTACTCAAGGGCTCCCGACTCATGTTAACTGTGTGACTGTGGCCTAATTGTACGCGACGTGAGCGGCTAGAGAGTAGGACTACCACCCCCAGCAAACTGAACTGTTATCAACCAGGCACAAGGAATATTGTGCCGAAAACAAAGTTCGGAACAAAAATCACACTATGTTTGAGCATAACTCCGGAACTAAGTGTGCCACAGACACACAACTTGTACCTGCATCTGCCTTAGATAGTCCTGCACCCGGAAATCCAATTTGTTGGGCCGTGCACAGGGTCCTTTAGTTCGAAAATGACCAGCAAGCAAGCATGCCCCGACTTGTTTTCAAACCAGTGTTCAACCGGATTTTTGACCAAAGAGCTGTCTTATAAACAAAAACAAAATACCAACGTCCATATCACTCCCACCAAATGGATGGATTTAAACAAGTTTTATACTGTTGGAAAGACCTACTCAAGGGCTCCCGACTCATGTTAACTGTGTGACTGTGGCCTAATTGTACGCGACGTGAGCGGCTAGAGAGTAGGGCTACCACCCCCAGAAAACTGAACTGTTATCAACCAGGCACAAGGAATATTGTGCCGAAACCTAAGTTCGGAACAAAAAACACACTATGTTTGACCATAACTCCGGTACTATGTGTGCCCCAGACACAAAACTTGTACCTGCATCTGCCTTAGCTAGTCCTGCACCCGGAAATGAAATTTCTTGGGCCGTGCACAGGGTCCTTTAGTTCAAAAATGACCAGCAAGCAAGCATGCCCCGACTCGTTTTCAAACCAGTGTTAAACCGGATTTTTGACAAAGGAGCTGTCTTATAAACAAAAACAAAATACCAACGGCTATATCACCCTAACCAAATGGATGGATTTAAACAAGTTTTATACTGTTGGAAAGACCTACTCAAGGGCTCCCGACTCATGTTAACTGTGTGACTGTGGCCTAATTGTACGCGACGTGAGCGGCTAGAGAGTAGGGCTACCACCCCAAGCAAACTGAACTGTTATCAACCAGGCACAAGAAATATTGTGCCGAAACCTAAGTTCGGAACAAAAAACACACTATGTTTGAGCATAACTCCGGAGCTAAGTGAGCCACAGACACACAACTTGTACCTGCATCTGCCTTAGATAGTCCTGCACCCGGAAATATAATTTGTTGGGACATGCAAAGGGTCTTTTAGTTCGAAAATGACCAGCAAGCAAGCATGCCCCGACTTGTTTTCAAACCAGTGTTCAACCGGATTTTTGACCAAAGAGCTGTCTGATAAACAAAAACAAAATACCAACGTCCATATCACTCCCACCAAATGAATGGATTTAAACAAGTTTTATACTGTAGGAAAGACCTACTCAAGGGCTCCCGACTCATGCTAACTGTGTGACTGTGGCCTAATTGTACGCGACGCGAGCGGCTAGAGAGTAGGGCTACCACCCCCGGCAAACTGGCCTCTTATCAACCAGGCACAAGGAATATTGTGCCGAAACCAAAGTTCGGAACAAAAATCACACTATGTTTGAGCACAACTCCGGAACTAAGTGACCCACAGACACACAACTTGTACCTGTATCTGCCTTAGATAGTCCTGCACCCGGAAATATAATTTGTTGGGCCATGCACTGGGTCCTTTAGTTTGAAAATGACCAGCAAGCAAGCATGCCCCGACTTGTTTTCAAACCAGTGTTCAACCGGATTTTTGACCAAAGAGCTGTCTGATAAACAAAAACAAAATACCAACGGCCATATCACCCCCACCAAGAGGATGGATTTAAACAAATTTTATACTGTTGGAAAGACCTACTCAAGGGCTCCCGACTCATGTTAACTGTGTGACTGTGGCCTAATTGTACGCGACGTGAGCGGCTAGAGAGTAGGGCTACCACCCCCAGCAAACTGAACTGTTATCAACCAGGCACAAGGAATATTGTGCCGAAACCTAAGTTCGGAACAAAAAACACACTATGTTTGACCATAACTCCGGAACTAAGTGTGCCACAGACACACAACTTATACCTGCATCTGCCTTAGATAGTCCTGCACCCGGAAATAAAATTTGTTGGGCCGTGTAGAGGGTCCTTTGGTTCGAAAATGACCAGCAAGCAACCATGCCCCGACTTGTTTTCAAACCAGTGTTCAACCGGATTTTTGACCAAAGAGCTGTCTGATAAACAAAAACAAAATACCAACGTCCATATCACCCCACCAAATAGATGGATTTAAACAAGTTTTATACTGTTGGAAAGACCTACTCAAGGGCTCCCGACTCATGTTAACTGTGTGACTGTGGCCTAATTGTACGCGACGTGAGCGGCTAGAGAGTAGGGCTACCACCCCAAGCAAACTGAACTGTTATCAACCAGGCACAAGAAATATTGTGCCGAAACCTAAGTTCGGAACAAAAAACACACTATGTTTGAGCATAACTCCGGAGCTAAGTGAGCCACAGACACACAACTTGTACCTGCATCTGCCTTAGATAGTCCTGCACCCGGAAATATAATTTGTTGGGACATGCAAAGGGTCTTTTAGTTCGAAAATGACCAGCAAGCAAGCATGCCCCGACTTGTTTTCAAACCAGTGTTCAACCGGATTTTTGACCAAAGAGCTGTCTGATAAACAAAAACAAAATACCAACGTCCATATCACTCCCACCAAATGAATGGATTTAAACAAGTTTTATACTGTAGGAAAGACCTACTCAAGGGCTCCCGACTCATGCTAACTGTGTGACTGTGGCCTAATTGTACGCGACGCGAGCGGCTAGAGAGTAGGGCTACCACCCCCGGCAAACTGGCCTCTTATCAACCAGGCACAAGGAATATTGTGCCGAAACCAAAGTTCGGAACAAAAATCACACTATGTTTGAGCACAACTCCGGAACTAAGTGACCCACAGACACACAACTTGTACCTGTATCTGCCTTAGATAGTCCTGCACCCGGAAATATAATTTGTTGGGCCATGCACTGGGTCCTTTAGTTTGAAAATGACCAGCAAGCAAGCATGCCCCGACTTGTTTTCAAACCAGTGTTCAACCGGATTTTTGACCAAAGAGCTGTCTGATAAACAAAAACAAAATACCAACGGCCATATCACCCCCACCAAGAGGATGGATTTAAACAAATTTTATACTGTTGGAAAGACCTACTCAAGGGCTCCCGACTCATGTTAACTGTGTGACTGTGGCCTAATTGTACGCGACGTGAGCGGCTAGAGAGTAGGGCTACCACCCCCAGCAAACTGAACTGTTATCAACCAGGCACAAGGAATATTGTGCCGAAACCTAAGTTCGGAACAAAAAACACACTATGTTTGACCATAACTCCGGAACTAAGTGTGCCACAGACACACAACTTATACCTGCATCTGCCTTAGATAGTCCTGCACCCGGAAATAAAATTTGTTGGGCCGTGTAGAGGGTCCTTTGGTTCGAAAATGACCAGCAAGCAACCATGCCCCGACTTGTTTTCAAACCAGTGTTCAACCGGATTTTTGACCAAAGAGCTGTCTGATAAACAAAAACAAAATACCAACGTCCATATCACCCCACCAAATAGATGGATTTAAACAAGTTTTATACTGTTGGAAAGACCTACTCAAGGGCTCCCGACTCATGTTAACTGTGTGACTGTGGCCTAATTGTACGCGACGTGAGCGGCTAGAGAGTAGGGCTACCACCCCAAGCAAACTGAACTGTTATCAACCAGGCACAAGAAATATTGTGCCGAAACCTAAGTTCGGAACAAAAAACACACTATGTTTGAGCATAACTCCGGAGCTAAGTGAGCCACAGACACACAACTTGTACCTGCATCTGCCTTAGATAGTCCTGCACCCGGAAATATAATTTGTTGGGACATGCAAAGGGTCTTTTAGTTCGAAAATGACCAGCAAGCAAGCATGCCCCGAATTGTTTTCAAACCAGTGTTCAACCGGATTTTTGACCAAAGAGCTGTCTGATAAACAAAAACAAAATACCAACGTCCATATCACTCCCACCAAATGAATGGATTTAAACAAGTTTTATACTGTGTGAAAGACCTACTCAAGGGCTCCCGACTCATGCTAACTGTGTGACTGTGGCCTAATTGTACGCGACGCGAGCGGCTAGAGAGTAGGGCTACCACCCCCGGCAAACTGGCCTCTTATCAACCAGGCACAAGGAATATTGTGCCGAAACCAAAGTTCGGAACAAAAATCACACTATGTTTGAGCACAACTCCGGAACTAAGTGAGCCACAGACACACAACTTGTACCTGCATCTGCCTTAGATAGTCCTGCACCCGGAAATATAATTTGTTGGGCCATGCACTGGGTCCTTTAGTTTGAAAATGACCAGCAAGCAAGCATGCCCCGACTTGTTTTCAAACCAGTGTTCAACCGGATTTTTGACCAAAGAGCTGTCTGATAAACAAAAACAAAATACCAACGGCCATATCACCCCCACCAAGAGGATGGATTTAAACACATTTTATACTGTTGGAAAGACCTACTCAAGGGCTCCCGACTCATGTTAACTGTGTGACTGTGGCCTAATTGTACGCGACGTGAGCGGCTAGAGAGTAGGGCTACCACCCCCAGCAAACTGAACTGTTATCAACCAGGCACAAGGAATATTGTGCCGAAACCTAAGTTCGGAACAAAAAACACACTATGTTTGACCATAACTCCGGAACTAAGTGTGCCACAGACACACAACTTATACCTGCATCTGCCTTAGATAGTCCTGCACCCGGAAATAAAATTTGTTGGGCCGTGTAGAGGGTCCTTTGGTTCGAAAATGACCAGCAAGCAACCATGCCCCGACTTGTTTTCAAACCAGTGTTCAACCGGATTTTTGACCAAAGAGCTGTCTGATAAACAAAAACAAAATACCAACGTCCATATCACCCCACCAAATAGATGGATTTAAACAAGTTTTATACTGTTAGAAAGACGTACTCAAGGGCTCCCGACTCATGTTAACTGTGTGACTGTGGCCTAATTGTACGCGACGTGAGCGGCTAGAGAGTAGGGCTACCACCCCAGGCAAACTGAACTGTTATAAACCAGGCACAAGAAATATTGTGCCGAAACCTAAGTTCGGAACAAAAAACACACTATGTTTGAGCATAACTCCGGAGCTAAGTGAGCCACAGACACACAACTTGTACCTGCATCTGCCTTAGATAGTCCTGCACCCGGAAATATAATTTGTTGGGACATGCAAAGGGTCTTTTAGTTCGAAAATGACCAGCAAGCAAGCATGCCCCGAATTGTTTTCAAACCAGTGTTCAACCGGATTTTTGACCAAAGAGCTGTCTGATAAACAAAAACAAAATACCAACGTCCATATCACTCCCACCAAATGAATGGATTTAAACAAGTTTTATACTGTAGGAAAGACCTACTCAAGGGCTCCCGACTCATGCTAACTGTGTGACTGTGGCCTAATTGTACGCGACGCGAGCGGCTAGAGAGTAGGGCTACCACCCCAGGCAAACTGAACTGTTATAAACCAGGCACAAGAAATATTGTGCCGAAACCTAAGTTCGGAACAAAAAACACACTATGTTTGAGCATAACTCCGGAGCTAAGTGAGCCACAGACACACAACTTGTACCTGCATCTGCCTTAGATAGACCTGCACCCGGAAATATAATTTGTTGGGCCATGCACTGGGTCCTTTAGTTTGAAAATGACCAGCAAGCAAGCATGCCCCGACTTGTTTTCAAACCAGTGTTCAACCGGATTTTTGACCAAAGAGCTGTCTGATAAACAAAAACAAAATACCAACGGCCATATCACCCCCACCAAGAGGATGGATTTAAACACATTTTATACTGTTGGAAAGACCTACTCAAGGGCTCCCGACTCATGTTAACTGTGTGACTGTGGCCTAATTGTACGCGACGTGAGCGGCTAGAGAGTAGGGCTACCACCCCCAGCAAACTGAACTGTTATCAACCAGGCACAAGGAATATTGTGCCGAAACCTAAGTTCGGAACAAAAAACACACTATGTTTGACCATAACTCCGGAACTAAGTGTGCCACAGACACACAACTTATACCTGCATCTGCCTTAGATAGTCCTGCACCCGGAAATAAAATTTGTTGGGCCGTGTAGAGGGTCCTTTGGTTCGAAAATGACCAGCAAGCAACCATGCCCCGACTTGTTTTCAAACCAGTGTTCAACCGGATTTTTGACCAAAGAGCTGTCTGATAAACAAAAACAAAATACCAACGTCCATATCACCCCACCAAATAGATGGATTTAAACAAGTTTTATACTGTTGGAAAGACCTACTCAAGGGCTCCCGACTCATGTTAACTGTGTGACTGTGGACTAATTGTACGCGACGTGAGCGGCTAGAGAGTAGGGCTACCACCCCAAGCAAACTGAACTGTTATCAACCAGGCACAAGAAATATTGTGCCGAAACCTAAGTTCGGAACAAAAAACACACTATGTTTGAGCATAACTCCGGAGCTAAGTGAGCCACAGACACACAACTTGTACCTGCATCTGCCTTAGATAGTCCTGCACCCGGAAATATAATTTGTTGGGACATGCAAAGGGTCTTTTAGTTCGAAAATGACCAGCAAGCAAGCATGCCCCGACTTGTTTTCAAACCAGTGTTCAACCGGATTTTTGACCAAAGAGCTGTCTGATAAACAAAAACAAAATACCAACGTCCATATCACTCCCACCAAATGAATGGATTTAAACAAGTTTTATACTGTAGGAAAGACCTACTCAAGGGCTCCCGACTCATGCTAACTGTGTGACTGTGGCCTAATTGTACGCGACGCGAGCGGCTATAGAGTAGGGCTTCCACCCCCGGCAAACTGGCCTCTTATCAACCAGGCACAAGGAATATTGTGCCGAAACCAAAGTTCGGAACAAAAATCACACTATGTTTGAGCACAACTCCGGAACTAAGTGAGCCACAGACACACAACTTGTACCTGCATCTGCCTTAGATAGTCCTGCACCCGGAAATATAATTTGTTGGGCCATGCACTGGGTCCTTTAGTTTGAAAATGACCAGCAAGCAAGCATGCCCCGACTTGTTTTCAAACCAGTGTTCAACCGGATTTTTGACCAAAGAGCTGTCTGATAAACAAAAACAAAATACCAACGGCCATATCACCCCCACCAAGACGATGGATTTAAACAAATTTTATACTGTTGGAAAGACCTACTCAAGGGCTCCCAACTCATGTTAACTGTGTGACTGTGGCCTAATTGTACGCGACGTGAGCGGCTAGAGAGTAGGGCTACCACCCCCAGCAAACTGAACTGTTATCAACCAGGCACAAGGAATATTGTGCCGAAACCAAAGTTCGGAACAAAAAACACACTATGTTTGACCATAACTCCGGAACTAAGTGTGCCACAGACACACAACTTATACCTGCATCTGCCTTAGATAGTCCTGCACCCGGAAATATAATTTGTTGGGCCGTGTAGAGGGTCCTTTGGTTCGAAAATGACCAGCAAGCAACCATGCCCCGACTTGTTTTCAAACCAGTGTTCAACCGGATTTTTGACCAAAGAGCTGTCTGATAAACAAAAACAAAATACCAACGTCCATATCACCCCACCAAATAGATGGATTTAAACAAGTTTTATACTGTTAGAAAGACGTACTCAAGGGCTCCCGACTCATGTTAACTGTGTGACTGTGGCCTAATTGTACGCAACGTGAACGGCTAGAGAGTAGGGCTACCACCCCCGGCTAACTGGCCTCTTATCAACCAGGCACAAGGAATATTGTGCCGAAACCAAAGTTAGGAACAAAAATCACACTATGTTTGAGCACAACTACGGAACTAAGTGAGCCACAGACACACAACTTGTACCTGCATCTGCCTTAGATAGTCCTGCACCCGGAAATATAATTTGTTGGGACGTGCAGAGGGTCCATTAGTTCGAAAATGACCAGCTAGCAAGCATGCCCCGACTTGTTTTCAAACCAGTGTTCAACCGGATTTTTGACCAAAGAGCTGTCTGATAAACAAAAACAAAATACCAACGTCCATATCACCTCCACCAAATAGATGGATTTAAACAAGTTTTATACTGTGTGAAAGACCTACTCAAGGGCTCCCGACTCATGTTAACTGTGTGACTGTGGCCTAATAGTTCGCGACGTGAGCAACTAGAGAGTAGGGCTACCACCCCCAGCAAACTGGACTCTTATCAACCAGGCACAAGGAATATTGTGCCGAAACCAAAGTTCGGAACAAAAAACACACTATGTTTGACCATAACTCCGGAACTAAGTGTGCCACAGACACACAACTTATACCTGCATCTGCCTTAGATAGTCCTGCACCCGGAAATCCAATTTGTTGGGCCGTGTGGAGGGTCCTTTGGTTCGAAAATGACCAGCAAGCAACCATGCCCCGACTTGTTTTCAAACCAGTGTTCAACCGGATTTTTGACCAAAGAGCTGTCTGATAAACAAAAACAAAATACCAACGTCCATATCACCCCACCAAATAGATGGATTTAAACAAGTTTTATACTGTTAGAAAGACGTACTCAAGGGCTCCCGACTCATGTTAACTGTGTGACTGTGGCCTAATTGTACGCGACGTGAACGGCTAGAGAGTAGGGCTACCACCCCCAGCAAACTGGACTCTTATCAACAGGCACAAGGAATATTGTGCCGAAACCAAAGTTCGGAACAAAAAACACACTATGTTTGACCATAACTCCGGAACTAAGTGTGCCACAGACACACATCTTGTACCTGCATCTGCCTTAGATAGTCCTGCACCCGGAAATGAAATTTGTTGGGCCGTGCAGAGGGTCCTTTAGTTCGAAAATGACCAGCAAGCAAGCATGCCCCGACTCGTTTTCAAACCAGTGTTGAACCGGATTTTTGACCAAAGAGCTGTCTGATAAACAAAAACAAAATACCAACGGCCAGATCATCCCCACCAAATGGATGGATTTAAACAAGTTTTATACTGATGGAAAGACCTACTCAAGGGCTCCCGACTCATGTTAGCTGTGTGACTATGGCATAATTGTACGCGACGCCATCGGCTGGAGAGTAGGGCTACTACTCCCAGCAAACTGGCCTCTTATCAACCAGGCACAAGGAATATTGTGCCGAAACCAAAGTTCGGAACAAAAATCACACTATGTTTGAGCATAGCTCCGGAACTAAGTGAGCCACAGACACACAACTTGTACCTGCATCTGCCTTAGATAGTCCTGCACCCGGAAATAAAAATTGTTGGGACGAGCACAGGAACTTTAAAATCGAAAATGACCAGCAAGCAAGCATGCCCCGACTTGTTTTCAAACCAGTGTTCAACCGGATTTTTGACCAAAGAGCTGTCTGATAAACAAAAACAAAATACCAACGTCGATATCACCGCCACCAAATGGATGGATTTAAACAAGTTTTATACTGTGTGAAAGACCTACTCAAGGGCTCCTGACTCATGTTAACTGTGTGACTGTGGCCAAATTGTACGCGACGTGAGCGGCTAGAGAGTAGGGCTACTACCCCCAGCAAACTGAACTGTGATCAATCAGGCACAAGGAATATTGTGCCGAAACCAAAGTTCGGAACAAAAAACACACTATGTTTGAGCATAACTCCGGAGCTAAGTAAGCCACAGACACACAACTTATACCTGCATCTGCCTTAGATAGTCCTGCACCCGGAAATTTATTTTGTTGCGCCGTGCAGAAAGTCCTTCTGTTCGAAAATGACCAGCAAGCAAGCATGCCCCGACTCGTTTCAAACCAGTGTTCAACCGGATTTTTGACCAAAGAGCTGTCTGATAATCAAAAACAAAATACCAACGGCCATATCAGTCCCACCAAATAGATGGATTTAAACAAGTTTTATACTGATGGAAAGACCCACTCAAGGGCTCCCGACTCATGTTAACTGTGTGACTATGGTCTAATTTTCAGCGACGCAAGCGGCTGGAGTGTAGGGCTACTACGCCCAGCAAACTGGCCTCTTATCAACCAAGCACAAGGAATATTGCGCCGAAAGCAAAGTTCGGAACAAAAATCACACTATGTTTGAGTATAACTCCAGAACTAAGTGTGCCACAGACACACAACTTGTACCTGCATCTGCCTTAGATAGTCCTGCATCCGGAAATGAAATTTGTTGGGCCGTGCAGAGGGTCCTTAAGTTCGAAAATGACCAGCAAGCAAGCATGCCCCGACTCGTTTTCAAACCAGTGTTCAACCGGATTTTTGACCTAAGAGCTGTCTTATAAACAAAAACAAAATACCAACGGCTATATCACCCTCACCAAATCGATGGATTTAAACAAGTTTTATACTGTTGGAAAGACCTACTCAAGGGCTCCCGACTCATGTTAACTGTGTGACTGTGGCCTAATTGTACGCGACGTGAGCGGCTAGAGAGTAGGGCTACCACCCCCAGCAAACTGGACTCTTATCAACCAGGCACAAGGAATATTGTGCCGAAAACAAAGTTCGGAACAAAAAAAACATTATGTTTGACCATAACTCCGGAACTAAGTGTGCCACAGACACACAACTTGTACCTGCATCTGCCTTAGATAGTCCTGCACCCGGAAATGAAATTTGTTGGGCCGTGCAGAGGGTCCTTTAGTTCGAAAATGACCAGCAAGCAAGCATGCCCCGACTCGTTTTCAAACCAGTGCTCAACCGGATTTTTGACCAAAGAGCTGTCTTATAAACAAAAACAAAATACCAACGGCCATATCAGCCCCACCAAATGGATGAATTTAAACAAGTTTTATACTGTAGGAAAGACCTACTCAAGGGCTCCCGACTCATGGTAACTTTGTGACTGTGGCCTAATTATGCGCGACGCCAGCGGCTTGAGAGTAGGGCTACTACCCCAGCAAACTGGCCTCTTATCAACCATGCAGGCACAAGGAATATTGTGCTGAAAACAAAGTTCGGAACAAAAATCACACTATGTTTGACCATAACTCCGGAACTAAGTGAGCCACAGACACACAACTTGTACCTGCATCTGCCTTAAATAGTCCTGCACCCGGAAATCTAATATGTTGGGCCGTGCACAGGGTCCTTTAGTTCGAAAATGACCAGCAAGCAAGCATGCCCCGACTTGTTTTCAAACCAGTGTTCAACCGGATTTTTGACCAAAGAGCTGTCTTATAAACAAAAACAAAATACCAACGTCCATATCACTCCCACCAAATGAATGGATTTAAACAAGTTTTATACTGTTGGAAAGACCTACTCAAGGTCTCCCGACTCTCGTTAACTGTGTGACTAAGGCCTAATTGTACGCGACGTGAGCGGCTAGAGAGTAGGGCTACCACCCCTAGCAAACTGAACTATTATCAATCAGGCACAAGGAATATTGTGCCGAAACCAAAGTTCGGAACAAAAAACACACTATGTTTGAGCATAACTCCGGAACTAAGTGTGGCACAGACACACAACTTGTACCTGCATCTGCCTTAGAAAGTCCTGCACCCGGAAATGAAATTTGTTGGGACGTGCAGAGGGTCCTTTAGTTCGAAGATGATAGTAAGCAAGCATGCCCCGACTTGTTTTCAAACCAGGGTTCAACCGGATTTTTGACCAAAGAGCTGTCTGATAAACAAAAACAAAATACCAACGTCCATATCACCCCCACCAAATAAATGGATTTAAACAAGTTTTATACTGTTGGAAAGACGTACTCAAGGGCTCTCGACTCATGTTAACTGTGTGACTGTGGCCTAATTGTACGCGACGTGAGCGGCTGGAGTGTACGGCTACTACGCCCAGCAAACTGGCCTCTTATCAACCAGGCACAAGGAATATTGTGCCGAAAACAAAGTTCGGAACAAAAATCACACTATGTTTGACCATAACTCCGGAACTAAGTGTGCCACAGACACACAACTTGTACCTGCATCTGCCTTAGATAGTCCTGCACCCGGAAATTTAATTTGTTGGGCCGTGCAGAGGGTCCTTGAGTTCGAAAATGACCAGCAAGCAAGCATGCCCCGACTCGTTTTCAAACCAGTGTTCAACCGGATTTTTGACCAAAGAGATGTCTTATAAACAAAAACAAAATACCAACGGCCATATCAGTCCCACCAAATGGATGGATTTAAACAAGTTTTATACTGTTGGAAAGACCCACTCAAGGGCTCCCGACTCATGTTAACTGTGTGACTATGGTTTAATTTTCAGTGACGCAAGCGGCTGGAGTGTAGGGCTACTACGCCCAGCAAACTGGCCTCTTATCAACCAGGCACAAGGAATATTGTGCCGAAAACAAAGTTCGGAACAAAAATCACACTATGTTTGAGCATAACTCCGGAACTAAGTGAGCCACAGACACACAACTTGTACCTGCATCTGCCTTAGATAGTCCTGCACCCGGAAATTTAATTTGTTGGGCCGTGCACAGGGTCTTTTAGTTCGAAAATGACCAGCAAGCAAGCATGCCCCGACATGTTTTCAAACCAGTGTTCAACCGGATTTTTGACCAAAGAGCTGTCTGATAAACAAAAACAAAATACCAACGTCCATATCACCACCACTAAATGGATGGATTTAAACAAGTTTTATACTGTTGGAAAGACCTAGTCAAGGGCTCCCGACTCATGCTAACTGTGTGACTGTGGCCTAATTGTACGCGACGTGAGCGGCTAGAGAGTAGGGCTACCACCCCCAGCAAACTGAACTCTTATCAACCAGGCACAAGGAATATTGTGCCGAAACCAAAGTTCGGAACAAAAAAACACTATATTAGAGCATAACTCCGGAACTAAGTGAGCCACAGACACACATCTTGTACCTGCATCTGCCTGAGATAGTCCTGCACCCGGAAATGAAATTTGTTGGGCCGTGCAGAGGGTCCTTTAGTTCGAAATTGACCAGCAAGCAAGCATGCCCCGACTTGTTTTCAAACCAGTGTTCAACCGGATTTTTGAACAAAGAGCTGTCTAAGAAACAAAAACAAAATACCAACGTCCATATCACCCCCACCAAATGGATGGATTTAAACATGTTTTATACTGTTAGAAAGACCTACTCAAGGGCTCCCGAGTCATGTTAACTGTGTGACTGTGGCCTAATTGTACGCGACGTGAGCGGCTAGAGAGTAGGGCTACTACCCCCAGCAAACCGGACTCTTATCAACCAGGCACAAGGAATATTGTGCCGAAACCAAAGTTCGGAACAAAAATCACACTATGTTTGACCATAACTCCGGAACTAAGTGTGCCACAGACACACAACTTGTACCTGCATCTGCCTTAGATAGTCCTGCACCCGGAAATCCAATTTGTTGGGCCGTGCAGAGGGTTCTTGAGTTCGAAAATGACCAGCAAGCAAGCATGCCCCGACTCGTTTTCAAACCAGTGTTCAACCGGATTTTTGACCAAAGAGATGTCTTATAAACAAAAACAAAATACCAACGGCCATATCAGTCCCACCAAATAGATGGATTTAAACAAGTTTTATACTGTTGGAAAGACCCACTCAAGGGCTCCCGACTCATGTTAACTGTGTGACTATGGTCTAATTTTCAGCGACGCAAGCGGCTGGAGTGTAGGGCTACTACGCCCAGCAAACTGGCCTCTTATCAACCAGGCACAAGGAATATTGTGCCGAAAACAAAGTTCGGAACAAAAATCACACTATGTTTGAGCATAACTCAGGAACTAAGTGAGCCACAGACACACAACTTGTACCTGCATCTGCCTTAGATAGTCCTGCACCCGGAAATATAATTTGTTGGGCCGTGGAGAGGGTCCTTAAGTTCGAAAATTATAGTAAGCAAGCATGCCCCGACTTGTTTTCAAACCAGTGTTCAAACGGATTTTTGACCAAAGAGCTGTCTGATAAACAAAAACAAAATACCAACGTCCATATCACCCCCACCAAATAGATGGATTTAAACAGGTTTTACACTGTTGGAAAGACCTACTCAAGGGCTCCCGACTCATGTTAGCTGTGTGACTCTGGCCTAATTGTACGCGACGTGAGCGGCTAGAGAGTAGGGCTACCACCCCCAGCAAACTGGCCTCTTATCAACCAGGCACAAGGAATATTGTGCCGAAAACAAAGTTTGGAACAAAAAAAACCCCACTATGTTTGAGCATAACCCCGGAACTAAGTGTGCCACAGACACACAACTTGTACCTGCATCTGCCTTAGATAGTCCTGCACCCGAAAATGAAATTTGTTTTGCCGTGCAGAGGGTCCTTTAGTTCGAAAATGACCAGCAAGCAAGCATGCCCCGACTCGTTTTTTCAAACCAGTGTTCAACTGGATTTTTGACCAAAGAGCTGTCTTATAAAGAAAAACAAAATACCAACAGCCATATCACCCCCATCAAATGGATGGATTTAAACAAGTTTTATACTGTTGGAAAGACGTAGTCAAGGGCTCCCGACTCATGTTAACTGTGTGACTATGGCCTAATTTTACGCGACGCAAGCGGCTGAAGAGTACGGCTACTACCCCCAACAAACTGGCCTCTTATCAACTAGGCACAAGGAATATTGTGCGGAAAACAAAGTTCGGAACAAAAATCACACTATGTTCGACCATAACTCCGGAACTAAAGGTGCCACAGACACACAACTTGTACCTGCATCTGCCTTAGATAGTCCTGCACCCGGAAATCGAATTTGTTGGGCCTTGCACAGGGTCCCTTAGTTCGAAAATGACCAGTAAGCAAGCATGCCCCGACTTGTTTTCAAACCAGTGTTCAACCGGATTTTTGACCAAAGAGCTGTCTTATAAACAAAAACAAAAAAACAACGTCCATATCACTCCCACCAAATGGATGGATTTAAACAAGTTTTTTACTGTTGGAAAGACATACTCAAGGTCTCCCGACTCATATTAACTGTGTGACTGTGGCGTAATTGTACGCGACGTGAGCGGCTGAAGAGTAGGGCTACTACCCCCAGCAAACTGGACTCTTATCAACCAGGCACAAGGAATATTGTGCCGAAACCAAAGTTCGGAACAAAAATCACACTATGTTTGAGCATAACTCCGGAACTAAGTGAGCCACAGACACACAACTTGTACCTGCATCTGCCTTAGATAGTCCTGCACCCGGAAATTTAATTTGTTGGGCCGTGCAGAGGGTCCTTTAGTTCGAAAATGACCAGCAAGCAAGCATGCCCCGACTTGTTTTCAAACCAGTGTTCAACCGGATTTTTGACCAAAGAGCTGTCTGATAAACAAAAACAAAATACCAACGTCCATATCACCCCCACCAAATGGATGGATTTAAACAAGTTTTATACTGTTGGAAAGACCTACTCAAGGTTTCCCGACTCATGTTAACTGTGTGACTGTGGCCTAATTGTACACGACGCGAGCGGCTTGAGCGTAGGGCTACCACCCCCAGCAAACCGGACTCTTATCAACCAGGCACAAGGAATATTGTGCCGAAAACAAAGTTCGGAACAAAAATCACACTATGTTTGAGCATAACTCCGGAACTAAGTGTGCCACAGACACACAACTTGTACCTGCATATGCCTTAGATAGTCCTGCACCCGGAAATTTAATTTGTTGGGCCGTGCACAGGGTCCTTTAGTTCGAAAAAGACCAGCAAGCAAGCATGCCCCGACTCGATTTCAAATCAGTGTTCAACCGGATTTTTGACCAAAGAGCTGTCTTATAAACAAAAACAAAATACCAACGTCCATATCACCCCACCAAATGGATGGATTTAAACAAGTTTTATACTGTGTGAAAGACCTACTCAAGGGGTCCCGACTCATGTTAACTGTGTGACTATGGCTTAATTGTAGGCGGCGAAGCGGCTGGAGAGTAAGGCTACTACGCCCAGCAAACTGGCCTCTTATCAACCTGGCACAAGGAATTTTGTGCCGAAAACAAAGTTCGGAACAAAAAAATCACACTATGTTTGAGCATAACTCCGGAACTAAGCGAGACACAGACACACAACTTGTACCTGCATCTGCCTTCGATAGTCCTGCACCCGGAAATCCAATTTGTTGGGCCGTGCACAGGGTCCTTTAGTTCGAAAATGACCAGCAAGCATGCCCCAACTTGTTTTCAAACCAGTGTTCAACCGGATTTTTGACCAAAGAGCTGTCTGATAAACAAAAACAAAATACCAACGTCCATATCACCCCCACCAAATCGATGGATTTAAACATGTTTTAAACTGTTGGAAAGACCTACTCAAGGGCTCCCGATTCATGTTAACTGTGTGACTGTGGCCTAATTGTACGCGACGTGAGCGGCTGAAGAGTAGGGCTACCACCCCCAGCAAACCGGACTCTTATCAACCAGGCACAAGGAATATTGTGCCGAAACCAAAGTTCGGAACAAAAAACACACTATGTTTGAGCATAACTCCGGAACTAAGTGAGCCACAGACACACAACTTGTACCTGCATCTGCCTTATATAGTCCTGCACCCGGAAATTTAATTTGTTTGGCCGTGCAAAGGGTCCTTTAGTTCGAAAATGACCAGCAAGCAAGCATGCCCCGACTCGTTTTCAAACCAGTGTTCAACCGGATTTTTGACCAAAGAGCTGTCTTATAAACAAAAACAAAATACCAACGGCCATATCACCCCCACCAAATGGATGGATTTAAACAAGTTTTATACTGATGGAAAGACCCACTCAAGGGCTCCCGACTCATGTTAACTGTGTGACTATGGCCTAATGTTAAGCGACGCAAACGGCTGGAGTGTAGGGCTACTACGCCCAGCAAACTGGCCTCTTATCAACCAGGCACAAGGAATATTGTGCCGAAACCAAAGTTCGCAACAAAAAACACACTATGTCTGAGCATAATTCCGGAACTAAGTGTGCCACAGACAAAACATTTGTACCTGCATCTGCCTTATATAGTCCTGCACCCTGAAATGAAATTTTTTTGGGCCGTGCAAAGGGTCCTTTAGTTCGAAAATGACCAGCAAGCAAGCATGCCCCGACTCGTTTTCAAACCAGTGTTGAACCGGATTTTTGACCAAAGAGCTGTCTGATAAACAAAAACAAAATACCAACGTCCACATCACCCCCACAAAATGAATGGATTTAAACAAGTTTTATACTGTTGGAAAAACCTACTCAAGGGCTCCCGACTCATGTTAACTGTGTGACTGTGGCCCAATTGTACGCGACGCGAGCGGCTAGAGTGTAGGGCTACCACCTCCAGCAAACCGGACTCTTATCAACCAGGCACAAGGAATATTGTGCCGAAAACAAAGTTTGGAACAAAAACCACGCTATGTTTGAGCATAACTCCGGAACTAAGTGTGCCACAGACACACAACTTGTACCTGCATCTGCCTTAGATAGTCCTGCACCCGGAAATCCAATTTGTTGGGCCGTGCACAGGGTCCTTTAGTTCGAAAATGACCAGCAAGCAAGCATGCCCCGACTTGTTTTCAAACCAGTGTTCAACCGGATTTTTGACCAAAGAGCTGTCTTATAAACAAAAACAAAATACCAACGTCCATATCACCCCCACCAAATAAATGGATTTAAACAAGTTTTATACTGTTGGAAAGACCTACTCAAGGTCTCCCGACTCATGTTATCTGTGTGACTGTGGCCTAATTGTACGCGACGCGAGCGGCTAGAGAGTAGGGCTACCACCCCCAGCAAACCGGACTCTTATCAACCAGACACAAGGAATATTGTGCCAAAACCAAAGTTCGGAACAAAAATCACACTATGTTTGACCATAACTCCGGAACTAAGTGTGCCACAGACACACAACTTGTACCTGCATCTGCCTTAGATAGTCCTGCACCCGGAAATCCAATTTGTTGGGCCGTGCAGAGGGTCCTTTAGTTCGAAAATGACCAGCAAGCAAGCATGCCCCGACTCGTTTTCAAACCAGTGTTCAACCGGATTTTTGACCAAAGAGCTGTCTTATAAACAAAAATAAAATACCAACGGCCATATCACCCCCACCAAATAGATGGATTTAAACAAGTTTTATACTGATGGAAAGACCCACTCAAGGGCTCCCGACTCATGTTAACTGTGTGACTATGGTTTAATTTTAAGCGACGCAAGCGGCTGGAGTGTAGGGCTACTACGCCCAGCAAACTGGCCTCTTATCAACCAGGCACAAGGAATATTGTGCCGAAACCTAAGTTCGGAACAAAAAAAAACCACTATGTTAGAGCATAACTCCGGAACTAAGTGAGCCACAGACACACAACTTGTACCTGCATCTGCCTTAGATAGTCCTGCACCCGGAAATGAAATTTGTTGGGCCGTGCAGAGGGTCCTTTAGTTCGAAAATGACCAGCAAGCAAGCATGCCCAGACTCGTTTTCAAACCAGTGTTCAACCGGATTTTTGACCAAAGAGCTGTCTTATAAACAAAAACAAAATACCAACGGCCATATCAGCCCCACCGAATGGATGGATTTAAACAAGTTTTATACTGTTGGAAAGACCTACTCAAGGGCTCCCGACTCATGTTAACTGTGTGACTGTGGCCTAATTGTACGCGACGCGAGCGGCTAGAGAGTAGGGCTACTAACCCAGGAAACTGGCCTCTTATCAACCAGGCACAAGGAATATTGTGCCGAAAACAAAGTTTGGAACAAAAAAACCCACTATGTTTGAGCTTAACTCCGGAACTAAGTGTGCCACAGACACACAACTTGTACCTGCATTTGCCTTCGATAGTCCTGCACCCGGAAATCCAATTTGTTGGGCTGTGCAGAGGGTCCTTTAGTTCAAAAAAGACCAGCAAGCAAGCATGCCCCGACTTGTTTTCAAACCAGTGTTCAACCGGATTTTTGACCAAAGAGCTGTCTTATAAACAAAAACAAAATACCAACGGCCATATCAGCCCTACCGAATGGATGGATTTAAACAAGTTTTATACTGTTGGAAAGACCTACTCAAGGGCTCCCGACTCATGTTAACTGTGTGACTATGGCCTAATTGTAGGCGGCGAAGCAGCTGGAGAGTAGGGCTACTACGCCCAGCAAACTGGCCTCTTATCAACCAGGCACAAGGAATATTGTGCCGAAAACAAAGTTTGGAACAAAAAATCACACTATGTTTGAACATTACTCCGGAACTAAGTGAGCCACAGACACACAACTTATACCTGCATCTGCCTTAGATAGTGCTGCACCCGGAAATGAAATTTGTTGGGCCGTGCACAGGGTCCTTTAGTTCAAAAATGACCAGCAAGCAAGCATGCCCCGACTTGTTTTCAAACCAGGGTTCAACCGGATTTTTCACCAAAGAGCTGTCTGATAAACAAAAACAAAATACCAACGTCAATAACACCCCCACCAAATGGATAGATTTAAACAAGTTTTATACTGTTGGAAAGACCTAGTCAAGGGCTCCCGACTCATGCTAACTGTGTGACTGTGGCCTAATTGTACGCGACGTGAGCGGCTAGAGAGTAGGGCTACCACCCCCAGCAAACCGGACTCTTATCAACCAGACACGAGGAATATTGTGCCGAAAACAAAGTTCGGAACAAAAATCACACTATGTTTGAGCATAACTCCGGAACTAAGTGTGCCACAGACACACAACTTGTACCTGCATCTGCCTTAGATAGTCCTGCACCCGGAAATTTAATTTGTTTGGCCGTGCAGAGGGTCCTTAAGTTCGAAAATTATAGTAAGCAAGCATGCCCCGACTTGTTTTCAAACCAGTGTTCAAACGGATTTTTGACCAAAGAGCTGTCTGATAAACAAACCCAAAATACCAACGTCCATATCACCCCCACCAAATGGATGGATTTAAACAAGTTTTTTTACTGTTGGAAAGACATACTCAAGGGCTCACGACTCATGTTAACTGTGTGACTGTTGCCTAATTGTACGCGACGTAAGCGGCTGAATAGTAGGGCTACTACCCCCAGCAAACTGGACTCTTAACAACCAGGCACAAGGAATATTGTGCCGAAAACAAAGTTCGGAACAAAAATCACACTATGTTTGAGCATAACTCCAGAACTAAGTGAGCCACAGACACGAAACTTGTACCTGCATCTGCCTTAGATAGTCCTGCACCCGGAAATTTAATTTGTTGGGCCGTACACAGGGTCCTTTAGTTCGAAAATGACCAGCAAGCAAGCATGCCCCGACTTGTTTTCAAACCAGTGTTCAACCGGATTTTTGACCAAAGAGCTGTCTGATAAACAAAAACAAAATACCAACGTCAATATCACCCCCACCAAATGGATGGATTTAAACAAGTTTTATACCGTTGGAAAGACCTAGTCAGAAGCTCCCGACTCATGTTAACTGTGTGACTGTGGCCTAATTGTACGCGACGCGAGCGGCTAGAGAGTAGGGCTACCACCCCCAGCAAACCGGACTCTTATCAACCAGACACAAGGAATATTGTGCCGAAAACAAAGTTCGGAACAAAAATCACACTATGTTTGAGCATAACTCCGGAACTAAGTGTGCCACAGACACACAACTTGTAGCTGGATCTGCCTTAGATAGTCCTGCACCCGGAAATTTAATTTGTTTGGCCGTGCAGAGGGTCCTTAAGTTCGAAAATTATAGTAAGCAAGCATGCCCCGACTTGTTTTCAAACCAGTGTTCAAACGGATTTTTGACCAAAGAGCTGTCTGATAAACAAAAACAAAATACCAACGGCCATATCAGCCCCACCGAATGAATGGATTTAAACAAGTTTTATGCTGTTGGAAAGACCTACTCAAGGGCTCCCGACTCATGTTAACTGTGTGACTGTGGCCTAATTGTACGCGACGCAAGCGGCTGGAGAGTAGGGCTACTACCCCCAGCAAACTGGCCTCTTATCAACCAGGCACAAGGAATATTGTGCCGAAAACAAAGTTTGGAACAAAAAAAAACACTATGTTTGAGCATAACTCCGGAACTAAGTGTGCCACAGACACACAACTTGTACCTGCATCTGCCTTCGATAGTCCTGCACCCGGAAATCCAATTTGTTGGGCCGTGCAGAGGGTCCTTTAGTTCGAAAATGACCAGCAAGCAAGCATGCCCCGACTCGTTTTCAAACCAGTGTTCAACCGGATTTTTGACCAAAGAGCTGTCTAATAAACAAAAACAAAATACCAACGTCCATATCACCCCCACCAAATGGATGGATTTAAACATGTTTTATACTGTAGGAAAGACCTACTCAAGGGCTCCCGACTCATGTTTAGCTGTGTGACTGTGGCCTAATTGTACGCGACGTGAGCGGCTAGAGAGTAGGGTTACCACCCCCAGCAAACCGGACTCTTATCAACCAGGCACAAGGAATATTGTGCCGAAAATGACTCCGACTCGTTTTCAAACCAGTGTTCAACCGGATTTTTGACCAAAGAGCTGTCTTATTAACAAAAACAAAATACCAGCGTCCATATCACCCCCACCAAATGGATGGATTTAAACAAGTTTTATACTGTTGGAAAGACCTACTCAAGGGCTCCTGACTCATGCTAACTGTGTGACTGTGGCCTAATTGTACGCGACGTGAGCGGCTAGAGAGTAGGGCTACCACCCCCAGCAAACTGAACTATTATCAACCAGGCACAAGGAATATTGTGCCGAAACCAAAGTTCGGAACAAAAAAAAACACTATGTTAGAGCATAACTCCGGAACTAAGTGAGCCACAGACACACAACTTGTACCTGCATCTGCCTTAGATAGTCCTGCACCCGGAAATGAAATTTGTTGGGCCGTGCAGAGGGTCCTTTAGTTCGAAAATGACCAGCAAGAAGGAATGCCCAGACTCGTTTTCAAACCAGTGTTCAACCGGATTTTTGCCCAAAGAGATGTCTGATAAACAAAAACAAAATACCAACGTCCATATCACCCCCACCAAATGGATGGATCTAAACAAGTTTTATACTGATGGAAAGACCCACTCAAGGGCTCCCGACTCATGTTAACTGTGTGACTATGGTTTAATTTTTGGCGACGCAAACGGCTGGAGTGTAGGGCTACTACGCCCAGCAAACTGGCCTCTTATCAACCAGGCACAAGGAATATATTATGCCGAAACCAAAGTTCGGAACAAAAGTCACACTATGTTTGAGCATAACTCCGGAACTAAGTGAGCCACAGACACACAACTTGTACCTGCATCTGCCTTAGATAGTCCTGCACCCGGAAATGTAATTTGTTGGGCCGTGCACAGGGTCTTTTAGTTCGAAAATTATAGTAAGCAAGCATGCCCCGACTTGTTTTCAAACCAGTGTTCAAACGGATTTTTGACCAAAGAGCTGTCTGATAAACAAAAACTAAATACCAACGTCCATATCACCCCCACCAAATGGATGGATTGAAACAAGTTTTATAATGTTGGAAAGACCTTCTCAAGGGCTCCCTACTCATGTTAACTGTGTGACTGTGGCCTAATTGTACGCAACGTGAGCGGCTAGAGAGTAGGGCTACCACCCCCAGCAAACTGAACTCTTATCAACCAGGCACAAGGAATATTGTGCCGAAACCAAAGTTCGGAACAAAAATCACATTATGTTTGAGCATAACTCCGGAGCTAAGTAAGCCAAAGACACACAACTTGTACCTGCATCTGCCTTAGATAGTCCTGCACCCGGAAATCTAATTTTTTTTGGGCCGTGCACAGGGTCTTTTAGTTCAAAAATGACCAGCAAGCAAGCATGCCCCGACTCGTTTTCAAACCAGTGTTCAACCGGATTTTTTACCAAAGAGCTGTCTGATAAACAAAAACAAAATACCAACGGCTATATCACCCTCACCAAATGGATGGATTTAAACAAGTTTTATACTGTTGGAATGACCTACTCAAGGGCTCCCGACTCATGGTAACTGTGTGATTGTGGCGTAATTGTACGCGACGTGGGCGGCTACAGAGTAGGGCTACCACCCCAAGCAAACTGAACTCTTATCAACCAGGCACAAGGAATATTGTGCCGAAACCAAAGTTCGGTACAAAAAAAAACTATGTTTGAGCATAACTCCGGTACTATGTGTGCCACAGACACACAACTTGTACCTGCATCTGCCTTAGATAGTCCTGCACCCGGAAATTTAATTTGTTGGGCCGTGCACAGGGTCCTTTAGTTCACAAATGACCAGCAAGCAAGCATGCCCCGACTTGTTTTCAAACCAGTGTTAAACCGGATTTTTGACCAAGGAGCTGTCTTCTAAACAAAAACAAAATACCAACGGCTATAATTATCACCCTCACCAAATGCTCGGATTTAAACAAGTTTTATACTGTTGGAAAGACGTACTCAAGGGCTCCCGACTCATGTTAACTGTGTGACTGTGGCCTAATTGTACGCGACGCGAGCGGCTAGAGAGTAGGGCTACCACCCCCAGCAAACTGAACTGTTATCAACCAGGCACAAGGAATATTGTGCCGAAACCAAAGTTCGGAACAAAAAACACACTATGTTTGAGCATAACTCCGGAGCTAAGTAAGCCACAGACACACAACTTGTACCTGCATCTGCCTTAGATAGTCCTGCAACCAGAAATTTAAATTGTTGGGCCGTGCAGAGGGTCCTTTAGTTCGAAAATGACCAGCAAGCAAGCATGCCCCGACTTGTTTTCAAACCAATGTTAAACCGGATTTTTGACCAAAGAGCTGTCTTCTAAACAAAAACAAAATACCAACGGCTATATCACCCTCACCAAATGCATGGATTTAAACAAGTTTTATACTGTTGGAAAGACCTACTCAAGGGCTCCCGACTCATGGTAACTGTGTGATTGTGGCCTAATTGTACGCGACGTGGGCGGCTAGAGAGTAGGGTTACCACCCCAAGCAAACAGAACTCTTATCAACCAGGCACAAGGAATATTGTGCCGAAACCAAAGTTCGGAACAAAAAACACACTATGTTTGAGCATAACTCCGGAGCTAAGTAAGCCACAGACACACAACTTGTACCTGCATCTGCCTTAGATAGTCCTGCAACCAGAAATTTAATTTGTTGGGCCAGGCACAGGGTCCTTTAGTTCGAAAATGACCAGCAAGCAAGCATGCCCCGACATGTTTTCAAACCAATGTTCAACCGGATTTTTGACCAAAGAGCTGTCTTCTAAACAAAAACAAAATACCAACGTCCATATCACCCCCACCAAATGGATGGATTTAAACAAGTTTTATACTGTTGGAAAGACCTACTCAAGGGCTCCCGACTCATGTTAACTGTGTGAATATGGCATAATTGTACGCAACGCGATCGGCTGGAGAGTAGGGCTACTACCCCCAGCAAACTGGCCTCTTATCAACCAGGCACAAGGAATATTGTGCCGAAAACAAAGTTCGGAACAAAAATCACACTATGTTTGACCATAACTCCGGAACTAAGTGAGCCACAGACACACAACTTGTACCTGCATCTGCCTTAGATAGTCCTGCACCCGGAAATTTAATTTGTTGGGCCGTGCACAGGGTCCTTTAGTTCGAAAATGACCAGCAAGCAAGCATGCGCCGACTTGTTTTCAAACCAGTGTTCAACCGGATTTTTCACCAGGGAGCTGTCTGACAAACAAAAACAAAATACCAACTGCCATTTCACCCCCACTAATTAGATGGATTTAAACAAGTTTTTATACTGTTGGAAAGACCTACTCAAGGGCTCCCGACTCATGTTAACTGTGTGACTGTGGTCTAATTGTATGCGACGCGAGCGGCTGGAGAGTAGTGCTACTACCCGCAGCAAACTGGCCTCTTAACAACCAGGCACAAGGAATATTGTGCCGAAAACAAAGTTCGGAACAAAAATCACACTATGTTTGACCATAACTCCGGAACTAAGTGAGCCACAGACACACAACTTGTACCTGCATCTGCCTTAGATAGTCCTGCACCCGGAAATTTAATTTGTTGGGCCGTGCAGAGGGTCCTTTAGTTCGAAAATGACCAGCAAACAAGCATGCCCCGACATGTTTTCAAACCAGTGTTCAACCGGTTTTTTGACCAGAGAGCTTTCTGACAAACAAAAACAAAATACCAACGGCCATATCACCCCCACCAAATGGATGGATTTAAACAAGTTTTATACTGTTGGACAGACCTACTCAAGGACTCCCGACTCATGTTAACTGTGTGACTGTGGCCTAATTGTACGAGATGCGAGCGGCTGGAGAGTAGGGCAACTACCCCCAACAAACTGGCCTCTTGTCAACCAGGCACAAAGGATGTTGTGCCAAAAACAAAGTTCGGAACAAAAATCACACTATGTTTGACCATAACTCCGGAACTAAGTGTGCCACAGACACACAACTTGTACCTGCATCTGCCTTAGATAGTCATGCACCCGGAATTCCAATTTGTTGGGCCGTGCACAGGGTCCTTTTGTTCGAAAATGACCAGCAAGCAAGCATGCGCCGACTCGTTTTCAAACCAGTGTTCAACCGGATTTTTGACCAAAGAGCTGTCTTATAAACAAAAACAAAATACCAACGGCCATATCAGCCCCACCAAATGAATGGATTTAAACAAGTTTTATACTATTGGAAAGACCTACTCAAGGGCTCCCGACTCATGTTAACTGTTTGACTGTGGCCTTATTATACGCGACGCGAGCGGCTTGAGAGTAGGGCTACTACCCCCAGCAAACTGGCCTCTTATCAACCAGGCACAAGGAATATTGTGCCGAAAACAAAGTTCGGAACAAAAATCACACTATGTTTGACCATAACTCCGGAACTAAGTGAGCCACAGACACACAACTTGTACCTGCATCTGCCTTAGATAGTCCTGCACCCGGAAATGAAAATTGTTGGGCCGTGCAGAGGGTCCTTTAGTTCGAAAATGACCAGCAAACAAGCATGCCCCGACATGTTTTCAAACCAGTGTTCAACCGGTTTTTTGACCAGAGAGCTTTCTGACAAACAAAAACAAAATACCAACGGCCATATCACCCCCACCAAAAGAATGGATTTAAACAAGTTTTATACTGTTGGACAGACCTACTCAAGGACTCCCGACTCATGTTAACTGTGTGACTGTGGCCTAATTGTACGAGATGCGAGCGGCTGGAGAGTTGGGCAACTACCCCCAACAAACTGGCCTCTTGTCAACCAGGCACAAAGGATGTTGTGCCAAAAACAAAGTTCGGAACAAAAATCACACTATGTTTGACCATAACTCCGGAACTAAGTGTGCCACAGACACACAACTTGTACCTGCATCTGCCTTAGATAGTCATGCACCCGGAATTCTAATTTGTTGGGCCGTGCACAGGGTCCTTTTGTTCGAAAATGACCAGCAAGCAAGCATGCGCCGACTCGTTTTCAAACCAGTGTTCAACCGGATTTTTGACCAAAGAGCTGTCTTATCAACAAAAACAAAATACCAACGGCCATATCAGCCCCACCAAATGAATGGATTTAAACAAGTTTTATACTATTGGAAAGACCTACTCAAGGGCTCCCGACTCATGTTAACTGTTTGACTGTGGCCTTATTATACGCGACGCGAGCGGCTTGAGAGTAGGGCTACTACCCCCAGCAAACTGGCCTCTTATCAACCAGGCACAAGGAATATTGTGCCGAAAACAAAGTTCGGAATAAAAATCACACTATGTTTGAGCATAACTCCGGAACTAAGTGAGCCACAGACACACAACTTGTACCTGCATCTGCCTTAGATAGTCCTGCACCCGGAAATTTAATTTTTTGGGCCGTGCACAGGGTCTTTTAGTTCGAACATGACCAGCAAGCAAGCATGCCCCGACTTGTTTTCAAACCAGTGTTCAACCGGATTTTTCACCAGGAGCTGTCTGACAAACAAAAACAAAACACCAACTGCCATATCAACCCCACTCATTGGAATGATTTAAACAAGTTTTATACTGTTGGAAAGACCTACTCAAGGGCTCTCGACTCATGTTAACTGTGTGACCTTCGTCTAATTGTACGCGACGCGAGCGGCAGGAGAGTGGGGCTAGTACCCCAACAAACTGGCCTCTTATCAACCAGGCACAAGGAATATTGTGCCGAAAACAAAGTTCGGAACAAAAATCACACTATGTTTGACCATAACTCCGGAACTAAGTGTGCCACAGACACACAACTTGTACCTGCATCTGCCTTAGGTAGTCCTGCACCCGGAAATGAAATTTGTTGGGCCGTGCACAGGGTCCTTTAGTTCGAAAATGACCAGCAAGCAAGCATGCGCCGACTTGTTTTCAAACCAGTGTTCAACCGGATTTTTGACCAGGGAGCTGTCTGACAAACAAAAACAAAATACCAACGGCCATATCACCCCCACTAATTGGATGGACTTAAACAAGTTTTATACTGTTGGAAAGACCTACTCAAGGGCTCCCGACTCAGGTTAACTGTGTGACCTTTGCCTAATTGTACGCGACGCGAGCAGCAGGAGAGTGGGGCTACTACCCCCACAAACTGGCCTCTTATCAACCAGGCACAAAGGATGTTATGCCGTAAACAAAGTTCGGAACAAAAATCACACTATGTTTGAGCATAACTCCGGAACTAAGTGTGCCACAGACACACAACTTGTACCTGCATCTGCCTTAGATAGTCCTGCGCCCGGAAATATAATTTGTTGGGCTGTGCACAGGGTCTTTTTGTTCGAAAATGACCAGCAGCAAGCATGCCCCGACTTGTTTTCAAACCAGTGTTCAACCGGATTTTTGACCAAAGAGCTTTCTGATAAACAAAAACAAAATACCAACTGTCATATCACCCCACTAATTAGATGGATTTAAACAAGTTTTATACTGTTGGAAAGACCTACTCAAGGGCTCCCGACTCATGTTAACTGTGTGACCTTTGCCTAATTGTACGCGACACGAGCGGCAGGAGAGTGGGTCTACTACCCCAACAAACTGGCTTCTTATCAACCAGGCACAAGGAATATTGTGCCGAAAACAAAGTTCGGAACAAAAATCACACTATGTTTGACCATAACTCCGGAACTAAGTGAGCCACAGACACACAACTTGTACCTGCATCTGCCTTAGATAGTCCTGCACCCGGAAATGAAAATTGTTGGGCCGTGCAGAGGGTCCTTTAGTTCGAAAATGACCAGCAAACAAGCATGCCCCGACATGTTTTCAAACCAGTGTTCAACCGGTTTTTTGACCAGAGAGCTTTCTGACAAACAAAAACAAAATACCAACGGCCATATCACCCCCACCAAAAGAATGGATTTAAACAAGTTTTATACTGTTGGACAGACCTACTCAAGGACTCCCGACTCATGTTAACTGTGTGACTGTGGCCTAATTGTACGAGATGCGAGCGGCTGGAGAGTTGGGCAACTACCCCCAACAAACTGGCCTCTTGTCAACCAGGCACAAAGGATGTTGTGCCAAAAACAAAGTTCGGAACAAAAATCACACTATGTTTGACCATAACTCCGGAACTAAGTGTGCCACAGACACACAACTTGTACCTGCATCTGCCTTAGATAGTCATGCACCCGGAATTCTAATTTGTTGGGCCGTGCACAGGGTCCTTTTGTTCGAAAATGACCAGCAAGCAAGCATGCGCCGACTCGTTTTCAAACCAGTGTTCAACCGGATTTTTGACCAAAGAGCTGTCTTATCAACAAAAACAAAATACCAACGGCCATATCAGCCCCACCAAATGAATGGATTTAAACAAGTTTTATACTATTGGAAAGACCTACTCAAGGGCTCCCGACTCATGTTAACTGTTTGACTGTGGCCTTATTATACGCGACGCGAGCGGCTTGAGAGTAGGGCTACTACCCCCAGCAAACTGGCCTCTTATCAACCAGGCACAAGGAATATTGTGCCGAAAACAAAGTTCGGAACAAAAATCACACTATGTTTGAGCATAACTCCGGAACTAAGTGAGCCACAGACACACAACTTGTACCTGCATCTGCCTTAGATAGTCCTGCACCCGGAAATTTAATTTTTTGGGCCGTGCACAGGGTCTTTTAGTTCGAACATGACCAGCAAGCAAGCATGCCCCGACTTGTTTTCAAACCAGTGTTCAACCGGATTTTTCACCAGGAGCTGTCTGACAAACAAAAACAAAACACCAACTGCCATATCAACCCCACTCATTGGAATGATTTAAACAAGTTTTATACTGTTGGAAAGACCTACTCAAGGGCTCTCGACTCATGTTAACTGTGTGACCTTCGTCTAATTGTACGCGACGCGAGCGGCAGGAGAGTGGGGCTAGTACCCCAACAAACTGGCCTCTTATCAACCAGGCACGAGGAATATTGTGCCGAAAACAAAGTTCGGAACAAAAATCACACTATGTTTGACCATAACTCCGGAACTAAGTGTGCCACAGACACACAACTTGTACCTGCATCTGCCTTAGGTAGTCCTGCACCCGGAAATGAAATTTGTTGGGCCGTGCACAGGGTCCTTTAGTTCGAAAATGACCAGCAAGCAAGCATGCGCCGACTTGTTTTCAAACCAGTGTTCAACCGGATTTTTGACCAGGGAGCTGTCTGACAAACAAAAACAAAATACCAACGGCCATATCACCCCCACTAATTGGATGGACTTAAACAAGTTTTATACTGTTGGAAAGACCTACTCAAGGGCTCCCGACTCAGGTTAACTGTGTGACCTTTGCCTAATTGTACGCGACGCGAGCAGCAGGAGAGTGGGGCTACTACCCCCACAAACTGGCCTCTTATCAACCAGGCACAAAGGATGTTGTGCCGTAAACAAAGTTCGGAACAAAAATCACACTATGTTTGAGCATAACTCCGGAACTAAGTGTGCCACAGACACACAACTTGTACCTGCATCTGCCTTAGATAGTCCTGCGCCCGGAAATATAATTTGTTGGGCTGTGCACAGGGTCTTTTTGTTCGAAAATGACCAGCAGCAAGCATGCCCCGACTTGTTTTCAAACCAGTGTTCAACCGGATTTTTGACCAAAGAGCTTTCTGATAAACAAAAACAAAATACCAACTGTCATATCACCCCACTAATTAGATGGATTTAAACAAGTTTTATACTGTTGGAAAGACCTACTCAAGGGCTCCCGACTCATGTTAACTGTGTGACCTTTGCCTAATTGTACGCGACACGAGCGGCAGGAGAGTGGGTCTACTACCCCAACAAACTGGCTTCTTATCAACCAGGCACAAGGAATATTGTGCCGAAAACAAAGTTCGGAACAAAAATCACACTATGTTTGACCATAACTCCGGAACTAAGTGTGCCACAGACACACAACTTGTACCTGCATCTGCCTGAGATAGTCCTGCACCCGTAAATATTATATGTTGGGCCGTGCACAGGGTCCTTCAGCTCGAAAATGACCAGCAAGCAAGCATGCCCCGACTTGTTTTCAAACCAGTGTTGAACCGGATTTTTGACAAGGGAGCTGTCTTAAAAAGAAAAAACAAAATACCAACTGCCATATCACCCCCACTAATTGGATGGATTTAAACAAGTTTTATACTGTTGGAAAGACCTACTCAAGGGCTCCCGAGTCATGTTAACTGTGTGACTGTGGCCTCATTGTACCAGACGAGAGCGGCTGGAAAGTATGGCTACTTTCCCGAGCAAACTGGCCTCTTATCAACCAGGCACGAGGAATATTGTGCCGAAAACAAAGTTCGGAACAAAAATCACTCTATGTTTGACCATAACTCTAAAAAATAAGTGTGCCACAGACACACAGCTTGTACCTACAACTGCCTTAGATAGTCCTGCAACCGGAAAACTAATTTGTTGGGCCGTGCAGAAGGTCCTTTAGTTCGAAAATGTCCAGCAAGCAAGCATGCCCCGACTTGTTTTCAAACCAGTGTTCAACCGGATTTTGACCAAAGAGCTGTCTTATAAACAAAAACAAAATACCAACGGCCATATCACCCTCTCTAAATGGATGGATTTAAAAGGGTTTTATACTGTTGGAAAGACCTACTCAAGGGCTCCCAACTCATGTTAATTGTGTGACTGTGGCCTAATTTTACGCGACGCGAGCGGCTACAGAGTAGGGCTACTACCCCCAGCAAACTGGCCTCTTATCAACCAGGCACACGAATATTGTGCCGTAAACAAAGTTCGGAACAAAAATCACACTATGTTTGACCATAACTCCGGAACTAAGTGTGCCACAGACACACAACTTGTACCTGCATCTGCTTTAGATAGTCTTGCACCCGGAAATAAAATTTGTTGGGCCGTGCACAGGGTCCTTCAGCTCGAAAATGACCAGCAAGCAAGCATGCCCCGACTTGTTTTCAAACCAGTGTTCAACCGGATTTTTGACCAAAGAGCTGTCTTCTAAACAAAAACAAAATACCAACGTCCATATCACTCCCACCAAATGGATGGATTTAAACAAGTTTTATACTGTTGGAAAGACCTACTCAAGGTCTCCCGACTCATGTTAACTGTGTGACTAAGGCCTAATTGTACGCGACGTGAGCGGCTAGAGAGTAAGGCTACCACCCCCAGCAAACTGAACTCTTATCAACCAGGCACAAGAAATATTGTGCCGAAACCAAAGTTCGGAACAAAAAAACACTATGTTTGAGCATAACTCCGGAACTAAGTGTGGCACAGACACACGACTTGTACCTGCATCTGCCTTAGATGTTCCTGCACCCGGAAATGAAATTTGTTTGGCCGTGCACAGGGTCCTCCTTTAGTTCGAAAATGACAAGCAAGCAAGCATGCCCCGACTCGTTTTCAAACCAGTGTTCAACCGGATTTTTGACCAGAGAGCTGTCTTATAAACAAAAACAAAATACCAACGGCCATATCAGCCCCACCAAATGAATGGATTTAAACAAGTTTTATACTATTGGAAAGACCTACTCAAGGGCTCCCGATTCATGGTAACTGTGTGACTGTGGCCTAATTATACGCGACGCGAGTGGCTTGAGAGTAGGGCTACTACCCCCAGCAAACTGGCCTCTTATCAACCAGGCACAAGGAATATTGTGCCGAAAACAAAGTTCGGAACAAAAAACACACTATGTTTGACCATAACTCCGGAACTAAGTGTGCCACAGACACACAACTTGTACCTGCATCTGCCTTAGATAGTCATGCACCCGGAATTCCAATTTGTTGGGCCGTGCACAGGGTCCTTTAGTTCGAAAATGACCAGCAAGCAAGCATGCGCCGACTCGTTTTCAAACCAGTGTTCAACCGGATTTTTGACCAAAGAGCTGTCTTATAAACAAAAACAAAATACCAACGGCCATATCAGCCCCACCAAATGAATGGATTTAAACAAGTTTTATACTATTGGAAAGACCTACTGAAGGGCTCCCGACTCATGTTATCTGTTTGACTGTGGCCTTATTATACGCGACGCGAGCGGCTTGAGAGTAGGGCTACTACCCCCAGCAAACTGGCCTCTTATCAACCAGGCACAAGGAATATTGTGCCGAAAACAAAGTTCGGAACAAAAAAACACACTATGTTTGAGCATAACTCCGACACTAAATGTGCAACAGACACACAACTTGTACCTGCATCTGCCTTAGATAGTCCTGCACCCGGAAATGAAATTTGTTAGGCCGTGCAGAAGGTCCTTTAGTTCGAAAATGACCAGCAAGCAAGCATGCCCCGACTCGTTTTCAAAACCAGTGTTCCACCGGATTTTTGACCAAAGAGCTGTCTTATAAACAAAAAAAAAATACCAACGGACATATCACCCCCACCAAGAGGATGGATTTAAACAAGTTTTATACTGTTGGAAAGACTTACTCAAGGGCTCCCGACTCATGTTAACTGTGTGACTGTGGCCTAATTGTACGCGACGCGAGCGGCTGGAGAGTAGGGCTACTACCCCCAGTAAACTGGCCACTTATCAACCAGGCACAAGGAATAATGTGCGGTAAACAAAGTTCGGAACAATAATAACACTATGTTTGACCATAACTCCGGAACTAAGTGAGCCACAGACACACAACTTGTACCTGCATCTGCCTTAGATAGTCCTGCATCCGGAAATATAATTTGTTGGGCCGTGCACAGGGTTCTTTAGTTCGAAAATAACCAGCAAGCAAGCATGCCCCGACTTGTTTTCAAATTAACCGGATTTTTGACCAGGGAGCTGTCTGATAAACAAAAACAAAATACCAACTGCCATATCACCCCCACTAATTGGATGGATTTAAACAAGTTTTATACTGTTGGAAAGACCTTTGCCTAATTGTACGCGACGCGAGCGGCAAGAGAGTGGGGCTACTACCCCAGCAAACTGGCCTCTTATCAACCAGGCACAAGGAATATTGTGCCAAAAACAAAGTACGGAACAAAAATCACACTATGTTTGACCATAACTCCGGAACTAAGTGTGCCACAGACACACAACTTGTACCTGCATCTGCCTTAGATAGTCCTGCACCCGGAAATTTAATTTGTTGGGCCGTGCAGAGGATTCTTTAAATCGAAAATGACCAGCAAGCAAGCATGCCCCGAGTCGTTTTCAAACCAGTGTTCAACCGGATTTTTGACCGGAGAGCTGTCTGACCAACAACAAGAAAATACCAACGGCCATATCACCCCCACCAAATGGATGGATTTAAACAAGTTTTATACTGTTAAAAAGACCTACATAAGGGCTCCCGACTCATGTTAACTGTGTGACTGAGGCCTAATTGTACGCGAAGCCAGCGGCTAGAGAGTAGGGCTACTACCCCCAGCAAACTGGCCTCTTATCAACCAGGCACAAGGAATATTGTGCTGAAAACAAAGTTCGGAACAAAAATCACACTATGTATGACCATAACTCTGGAACTAAGTGAGCCACAGACACACAACTTGTACCTGCATCTGCCTTAGATAGTCCTGCACACGGAAATATAATTTGTTGGGACGTGTAGAGGGTCCTGTAGTTCGAAAATGACCAGCAAGCAAGCATTCCCCGTTTTGTTTTCAAACCAGTGTTCAACTGGATTTTTGACCGGAGAGCTGTCTGACAAACAAAAACAAAATACCAACGGCCATATCACCCCCACCAAATGGATGGATTTAAACAAGTTTTATACCGTTGGAAAGATCTACTCAAGGGCCCCCGACTCATGTTAACTGTGTGACTGTGGCCTAATTGTACACGACTCGAGCGGCTGGAGAGTAGGGCTACTAACCCCAGAAAACTGGCCTCTTATCAACCAGGCACAAGGAATATTGTGCCAAAAACAAAGTACGGAACAAAAATCACACTATGTTTGACCATAACTCCGGAACTAAGTGTGCCACAGACACACAACTTGTACCTGCATCTGCCTTAGATAGTCCTGCACCCGGAAATTTAATTTGTTGGGCCGTGCAGAGGATTCTTTAAATCGAAAATGACCAGCAAGCAAGCATGCCCCGAGTCGTTTTCAAACCAGTGTTCAACCGGATTTTTGACCAAAGAGCTGTCTTATAAACAAAAACAAAATACCAACGGCTATATCACCCTCACCAAAAAGATGGATTTAAACAAGTTTTATACTGTTGGAAAGACGTACTCAAGGGCTCCCGACTCATGTTAACTGTGTGACTGTGGCCTAATTGTACGCGACGCCAGCGGCTGGAGAGTAGGGCTACTACCTCCAGCAAACTGGCCTCTTATCAACCAGGCACAAGGAATATTGTGCCGAAAACAAAGTTCGGAACAATAATCACACTATGTTTGACCATAACTCCGGAACTAAGTGAGCCACAGACACACAACTTGTACCTGCATCTGCCTTAGATAGTCCTGCACCCGGAAATGAAATTTGTTGGGCCGTGCAGAGGGTCCTTTAGTTCAAAAATGACCAGCAAGCAAGCATGCCCCGACTTGTTTTCAAACCAGTGTTCCACCGGATTTTTGACCAAAGAGCTGTCTGACAAACAAAAACAAAATACCAACGGCCATATCACTCCTACCAAATGCATGGATTTAAACAAGTTTTATAATTTTGAAAAGACCTACTCAAGGGCTCCCGACTCATGTTAACTGTGTGACTGTGGCCTAACTGTACGCGACGCAAGCGGCTGGAGAGTAGGGCTACTACCTCCAACAAACTGGCTTCTTATCAACCAGGCAGCATGAATATTGTGCCGAAAACAAAGTTCGGAACAAAAAAAACCAAACTATGTTTGAGCATAACTCCGAAACAAAGTGTGCCACAGACACACAACTTGTACCTGCATCTGCCTTAGATAGTCCTGCACCCGGACCAGCAAGCAAGCATTCCCCGACTCGTTTTCAGACCAGTGTTCAACCGGATTTTTGACCAGAGAGCTGTCTTATAAACAAAAACAAAATACCAACGGCCATATCACCCCCACCAAAAGGATGGATTTAAACAAGTTTTATACTGTTGGAAAGACCTACTCAAGGGCTCCCGACTCATGTTAACTGTGTGACTGTGGCCTAATTGTACGCGACGCGAGCAGCTAGAGAGTAGGGCTACTACCCCCAGCAAACTTGCCTCTTATCAACCAGGCACAAGGAATATTGTGCCGAAAACAAAGTCGGAACAAAAACACACTATGTTTGACAATTACTCTGGAACTAAGTGTGCCACAGACACACAACTTGTACCTGCATCTGCCTTAGATAGTCCTGCACCCGGAAATCCACATTGTTGGGCCGTGCAGAGGGTCCTTTAGTTCGAAAATGACCAGCAAGCAAGCATGCCCCGACTCGTTTTCAAAACCAGTGTTCAACCGGATTTTTGACCAAAGAGCTGTCTTATAAACAAAAAAAAAATACCAACGGCCATATCACCCCCACCAAGCGGATGGATTTAAACAAGTTTTATACTGTTGGAAAGACTTACTCAAGGGCTCCCGACTCATGTTAACTGTGTGACTGTGGCCTAATTGTACGCGACGCAAGCAGCTAGAGAGTAGGGCTACTACCCTCAGCAAACTGGCCACTTATCAACCAGGCACAAGGAATATTGTGCCGAAAAACAAAGTTCGGAACAAAAATCACACTATGTTTGACCATAACTCAAGAACTAAGTGAGCCACAGACACACAACTTGTACCTGCATCTGCCTTAGATAGTCCTGCACCCGGAAATTTAATTTGTTGGGCCGTGCACAGGGTCCTTTAGTTCGAAAATGACCAGCAAGCAAGCATGCCCCGACTTGTTTTCAAACCAGTGTTCAACTGGATTTTTGACCAAAGAACTGTCTGCTCAACAAAAACAAAATACCAACGGCCATATCACCCCGTCCAAATGGATGGATTTAAACAAGTTTTACACTGCTGGAAAGACCTACTCAAGGGCTCCCAACTCATATTAACTGTGTGACTGTGGCCTAATTGTACGCGACGTAAGTGGCTGGAGAGTAGGGCTACTACCCCCAGCAAACTGGCCACTTATCAACCAGGCATAAGGAATATCGTGCCGAAAAAAAAGTTCGGAACAAAAATCACACTATGTTTGACTAAAGCTCTGGAACTAAGTGAGCCAAAGACACACAACTTGTACCTGCATCTGCCTTAGATAGTCCTGCACCCGGAAATATAATTTGTTGGGACGTTTAGAGGGTCCTGTAGTTCGAAAATGACCAGCAAGCAAGCGTTCCCCGACATGTTTTCAAACCAGTGTTCAACCGGATTTTTGACCGGAGAGCTGTCTGACCAACAACAAGAAAATACCAACGGCCATATCACCCCCACCAAATGGATGGATTTAAACAAGTTTTATACTGTTGAAAAGACCTACATAAGGGCTCCCGACTCATGTTAACTGTGTGACTGAGGCCTAATTGTACGCGAAGCCAGCGGCTAGAGAGTAGGGCTACTACCCCCAGCAAACTGGCCTCTTATCAACCAGGCACAAGGAATATTGTGCTGAAAACAAAGTTCGGAACAAAAATCACACTATGTATGACCATAACTCTGGAACTAAGTGAGCCACAGACACACAACTTGTACCTGCATCTGCCTTAGATAGTCCTGCACACGGAAATATAATTTGTTGGGACGTGTAGAGGGTCCTGTAGTTCGAAAATGACCAGCAAGCAAGCATTCCCCGACTCGTTTTCAAAGCAGTGTTCAACCGGATTTTTGACCAAAGAGCTGTCTGGTAAACAAAAACAAAATACCAACGTCCATATCACCCCTACCAAATGGATGGATTTAAACAAGTTTATACTGTTGGAAAGACCTACTCAAGGACTCCCGACTCATGTTAACTGTGTGACTGTGGCCTAATTGTACACGACTCGAGCGGCTAGAGAGTAGGGCTACTAACCCCAGAGAACTGGCCTCTTATCAACCAGGCACAAGGAATATCGTGCCGAAAAAAAAGTTCGGAACAAAAATCACACTATGTTTGAGCATAACTCCGGAACTAAGTGAGCCACAGACACACAACTTGTACCTGCATCTGCCTTAGATAGTCCTGCACCCGGAAATGAAATTTGTTGGGCCGTGCAGAGGGTCCTTTAGTTCAAAAATGACCAGCAAGCAAGCATGCCCCGACTTGTTTTCAAACCAGTGTTCCACCGGATTTTTGAACAAAGAGCTGTCTGACAAACAAAAACAAAATACCAACGGCCATATCACTCCTACCAAATGGATGGATTTAACCAAGTTTTATACTGTTGGAAAGATCTACTCAAGGGCCTCCGACTCATGTTAACTGTGTGACTATGGCCTAATTGTACACGACTCGAGCGGCTAGAGAGTAGGGCTACTAACCCCAGAAAACTGGCCTCTTATCAACCAGGCACAAGGAATATTGTGCCGAAAACAAAGTTCGGAACAAAAATCACAATATGTTTGACCATAACTTCGGAACTAAGTGTGCCACAGACACACAACTTGTACCTGCATTTGCCTTAGGTAGTCCTGCACCCGGAAATATAATTTGTTGGGCCGTGCAGAGGGTCCTTTAGTTCGAAAATGACCAGCAAGCAAGCATGCCCCGACTTGTTTTCAAACCAGTGTTCAACTGGATTTTTGACCAAAGAACTGTCTGCTCAACAAAAACAAAATACCAACGGCCATATCACCCCGTCCAAATGGATGGATTTAAACAAGTTTTACACTGCTGGAAAGACCTACTCAAGGGCTCCCGACTCATATTAACTGTGTGACTGTGGCCTAATTGTACGCGACGTAAGTGGCTGGAGAGTAGGGCTACTACCCCCAGCAAACTGGCCACTTATCAACCAGGCACAAGGAATATCGTGCCGAAAAAAAAGTTCGGAACAAAAATCACACTATGTTTGACTAAAGCTCTGGAACTAAGTGAGCCAAAGACACACAACTTGTACCTGCATCTGCCTTAGATAGTCCTGCACCCGGAAATATAATTTGTTGGGACGTTTAGAGGGTCCTGTAGTTCGAAAATGACCAGCAAGCAAGCGTTCCCCGACTTGTTTTCAAACTAGTGTTCAACCGGATTTTTGACCGGAGAGCTGTCTGACAAAAAAAATAAAAAAATACCAACGGCCATATCACCCCCACCAAATGGATGGATTTAACCAAGTTTTATACTGTTGGAAATATCTACTCAAGGGCCTCCGACTCATGTTAACTGTGTGACTGTGGCCTAAATGTACACGACTCGAGCGGCTGGAGAGTAGGGCTACTACCCCCAGCAAACTGGCCACTTATCAACCAGGCACAAGGAATATCGTGCCGAAAACAAAGTTCGGAACAAAAATCACACTATGTTTGACCATAACTCCGAAACTAAGTGTGCCACAGACACACAACTTGTACCTGCATCTGACGAAGATAGTCCTGCACCAGGAAACCTAATTTGTTGCGCCGTGCAGAAAGTCCTTCTGTTCGAAAATGACCAGCAAGCAAGCATGCGCCAACTTGTTTTCAAACCAGTGTTCAACCGGATTTTTGACCAAAGAGCTTTCTGACAAACAAAAACAAAACACCTACCTCCATATCACCCCCACCAAATGGATGGATGCCCGGTATTGTTTCCAAACGAGTGTTCAAGAGGATTTTTGACCACAAAGCTGTCTGAGAAACAAAAACACAATATCAACGTCCATATCAAACTCATCAAATTATTGGATTTACACAAATTTTATACTGTTGGAAAGCCCTACTCAAGGGCTCTCGACCCATAGTAATTCTGTGACTGTGGCTTAATTTGACGCGACGCGAGCGGCAAGAGAGTAGGGCTACTACACACAGCATATTAGCCAACAACCATGCACATGGAATATTAAACCAAAAAATGGTTAATAGACAAATATCACGCTCTATGTTTGACCGTAACTCCGGAACTATGTATGCTAGCAAAACACAACTTGTACCTCTATCTGCCTTAGATAGTCCCACACCCGAAAATTTAATTTTCGGGGCCTTGCAAAGGGTCCTTCATACCAAAAATTACCACCAAGTAAGCATGCCCCGAATTGTTTTCAAACGAGTGATCAAGAGGATTTTTGACCACAAAGCTGTCTGAGAAATAATAAACAATATCAACGTCAATATCACCCTCATAAATATATTGGATTTACACAAGTTTGATACTGTTGCAAAGCCCTAATCAAGGGCTCTCGACCCATGGTAATTTTCTGACTGTGTTTTAATTTAATGCGACGCGAGCGGCAAGAGAGTAGGGCTTTTACACACAGCAAATTAGCCAACAACCATGCACAAGGAATGTAATACCGGAAAATGGTTCGACAAACAACACGCTTTTTGACCATAACTCCGGAAATAAGTATGCCAGCGAAACACAACTTGTACCTATATCTGCCTTAGATAGTCCTGCACCTGCAAATGTAATTTTTGGGGCCTTGCAAAAGGTCCTTCATACCAAAAATGACAACCATAAAGCTCTCTGAGAAATAAAAACACAATATCAACGTCCATATCACCCTCATAAATATATTGCATTTACACAAGTTTGATACTGTTGCAAAGCCCTACTCAAGGGCTCTTGACCCATGGTAATTTTGTGACTGTGGCTTAATTTAATGCGACACGAGCGGCAAGAGAGTAGGGCTACTACAAACAGCATATTAGCCAACAACCATGCACATGGAATATTATACCGAAGAATGGTTCGAAAAAAATCACGTTTTATGTTTGACCGTAACTCCGGAAGTAAGTGTTCCACAGAAACACAACTTGTACTTCTATCTGCCTTAGATAGTCCTGCACCTGCAAATATAATTTTTTGGGCCTTGCAAAAGGTCCTTCATACCAAAACTTACCACCAATTAAGCATGCCCCGAATTGTTTTCAAACGAGTGATCAACAGGATTTTTGACGATAAAGCTGTCTGAGAAATAAAAACACAATATCAACGTCCATATCACCCTCATAAATATATTGCATTTACACAAGTTTGACACTGTTGCAAAGCCCTACTCAAGGGCTCTTGACCCGTGGTAATTTTGTGACTGTGTCTTAATTTAATGTGACGCGAGCGGCAAGAGAGTAGGGCTACTACAAACAGCAAATTAGCCATAAACCATGCACAAGGAACATTATGCCGAAAAATGGTAGTCCTGCACCCGCAAAGGTAGTTTTTGAGGCCTTGCAAAAGGTCCTTCATACCAATAATGACCACCAAGCAAGCATGCCCCGAATTGTTTTCAAACGAGTGATCAAGAGGATTTTTGACCACCAAGCTGTCTGAGAAACAAAAACACAATATCAACGTCCATATCACCCACATCAAATTATTGGATTTACACAAGTTTGATACTATTGCAAAGCCTTACTCAAGGACTTTCGACCCATGGTAATTTTGTGACTGTGGCTTAACTTAATGCGACGCGAGCGGCAAGAGAGTAGAAAACAGCATATTAGCAAACAACCATGCACATGGAATGTTATACCGAAAAATGGTTCGACAAAAATCACGTTCTATGTTTGACCATAACTCCGGAGGTAAGTATGCCACAGAAACACAACTTGTACCTGTATCTGCCTTAGATAGTCATGCACCCGCAAATGTAATTTTTGGGGCCTAGGTCCTTTATACCAAAAATACCACCAAGCAAGCATGTCCCGAATTGTTTTCAAACGAGTGATCAAGAGGATTTTTCACCGTAAAGTTGTCAGAGAAACAAAAACACAATATCAACGTCCATATCACCCTCCTAAATATATTGGATTAATTTAATGCAACGCGAGCGGCAAGAGAGTAGGGCTACTTCACACAGCATTTTAGCCAACGGGGGTTGCATGTTATCAATCATGCACAAGGAATATTGAAATGATGTAACCCCTGGAGTTATAGATTGCAAGGAGCTTCTGTGAACATTATACTCACCACCAGAGGAGTAGATCAAAGATAAAGGGCAGGGCAATTTCGGGCGGTACAGTTAGTAAATAGCCGGGCGGTTTGGGGCGGTACAGCGAGTAAATAGCCGGGCGGTTTCGGGCGGAACAGTGAGCAACGCCCTTCACAAAGACATAAACCGCTACAGAAGTGCTAATTTCCAAACAGGAAAGCGGCCATCTCGGGACAAGGGTTTCTAGACGCTTGTGAGCAGAATAAGACAATTTTTTAAGGGAATCTCTGCCCAAATGATTTGGTCACTGTGGCAGAAAGTAATAATACTCTCTCCCTTACTCAGCTGATCTCATTCTCCTCCAATCCCGCCCCCCACAAAAAAAATAATAAAATCCGCTCGATGTTGTTAATTTTTACTGGAGCGTAGACCCCGCAACGAGAGTCAATATTGATCGGGGAGGGGTTCTCTTTTAAATAGTTAGATTGAAAATCACTCTTTTCGATTGGGGCCAGGGACAAATCTTTTACAGTTTATCCCGTAAAGTTTCAATCGAATAGACTAAATTTAAATCGAAAATTTTAAGAGAGTTCGCACAATGATATATGACCGGAATTGTCTGACTTGTCTAGGCGGAAATGAATAAATAAATACATAAAACAAAATAATGATAGAACTGGAATAAAGATTAACGAAAGTAATAATAATAATAATAAAAGTTTAAAATAATATTTTTGGAGATATGAACGGGTTTTGACTGAAAGTTACAAATTAAATGAAGCCAAAAGAAATATTAATAATAATAAAAAAAAAGATTATGAAGAGACAATCGACATACATTACTTCCAGAGTGAGGCGTAAATTAAAATAATAAACAAATAAATAAATAAGAATAAATACATAAACAAATTGAGGTTTTTTGTTCAGGATTTGAAGCCACGACGAATTTCTCATGTACGGAATGAAGAGGAGAGTCACTCTTTCTTTCTTTTTATGTTATTTTGGTAGCAAGGGTAAACCGTTGTTTTTTGTTTTCTTTGCTTTGCTTTTTCCGCCAAATGACGGAACTGGGTGGATTGAAAACAAAGCGAAGAGGCTTTTATGTGTTTGTGTAGCGTTCTTTGCTTTTGACGTTGAAAACAAAATGTCTTTTGGGAATTAAGGTGCCAAAATGGCAATGTAAACCGTTCCGGTAAATCGTTTTCGGCGTCGTTAGTTCGATAATTAACGTATTTACTACCAATTAGCACATCTTTCAAATGACCTTAAAAAGTGGAGGTTGGATACGGCAATTTTCCCCATCTTTTTACCCCAGGCACTAGCCACAACAGTCGCGCCTTAATTATTGAGCTCACCCTGTGTCTGTGGCCGGTGTGTTAACCGTATAGAGGCTATAGACGGTTGGTCTGAGGCAAAAATGACTTCCAACAAATACCATATTAAGAAAGCCTTGTCTTCCTAAGACAAGATTCACTTACCTAAAGGGTCTGTCAAGCAAACTTCTTTCTAATTGTTGTCTAAACAAAATTATGTAGGCTGGTCAGCTGAGAATCGTGGCTCCTTTAAACTGAAGCACCTAAATACGAGTGTTCTCGTGAACGGCATGGCAAGCCACTAGTCACGGCTTGATGAAGAGTTTCTCATAGATTAGGCTAGACGTGGAATTTCTGTTCGAGTAAAAACATTTAGGTGAAAGTTCAGACGCAATCGGGTTCTCAAAAGCGGCATATTTCTCATTGTTTTCAAGATCTTAAGCTTCAATGTGGAGTGCTGAATATGCAGTGTGCCGGTTAAAAGCCTTTTCAAGTATATGGCGATACAACGAAGTGCGCCACTATACGCGACAACTCAACATTAACTTAGAGTGCAAGAACCGGAACTAAGTATGCCAGCGAAACACAACTTGTACCTGTATCTGCCTGAGATAGTCCTGCACCCGCAAATGTAATTTTCGGGACCTTGCAAAGGGTCCTTCATACCAAAAATGACCACCAAGCAAGCATGCCCCACATTGTTTTCAAACGAGTGATCAATAGGATTTTTGACCACAAAGCAATCTGAGAAACAAAATTACAATATCAACGTCCATATTTACCCTCATAAATATATTGGATTTACACAAGTTTGATACTGTTGCAAAGCCCTACTCAAGGACTCTCGACCCATGGTAATTTTGTGACTGTGGTGTGATTTAATGTGACGCGAACGGCAAGAGAGTAGGGCTACCACACACAGCAAATTAGCCAACAACCATGCACAAGGAATATTATGCCGAAATATGGTTCGACAAAAATCACGTTCTATGTTGACCATGACTCCGGAACTAAGTATGCCAGAAGAACACAACTTGTACCTGTATCTGCCTTAGATAGTCGTGCATCCGCAAATGTAATTTTGGGGGTTTGCAAAAGGTCCTTCAAACATTAAATGACCACCAAGTAAGCATGCCCCGAATTCTTTCCAAACGAGTGTTCAACCGGATTTTTGACAACAAAAACAAAATATCAACGGCAACATCATCCCGACCAAATGGATGGATTCAAACAAGTTTCATACTGTTGGAAAGACCTACTCAAGGGCTCCCGACTCATGTTAACTGTGTGACTGTGGACTAATTGTACGCAACTTGAGCGGCTGGAGAGTAGGGCTTCTACCCCCAGCAAACTGGCCTCTTATCAACCAGGCACAAGGAATATTGTGCCGAAAACAAAGTTCGGAGCAAAAATCACACTATGTTTGAGCATAACTCCGGAACTAAGTGTGCCACATACACACAACTTGTACCTGCATCTGCCTTAGATAGTCCTGCACCCGGAAAATTTAATTTGTTGGGCCGTGCAAACTGGCTTCTTATCAATTAGGCACAAGGAATATTGTGCCGAAATCAAAGTTCGGAATAAAAATCACACAATGTTTGAGCATAACTCCGGAACTAAGTGAGCCACAGACACACAACTTGTACCTGCATCTGCCTTAGATAGTCCTGCACCCGGAAATCCAATTTGCTGGGCCGTGCACAGGGTCCTTTAGTTCGAAAATGACCAGCAAGCAAGCATGCCCCGACTCATTTTCAAACCAGTGTTCAACCGGATTTTTGACCAAAGAGCTGTCTTATAAACAAAAACAAAATACCAACGGCCATATCACCCCCACCAAATGGATGGATTTAAACAAGTTTTATACTGTTGGAAAGACCTACTCAAGGGCTCCCGACTCATGTTAACTGTGTGACTATGGTCTAATTGTACGCGACTCAAGCGGCTGGAGAGTAGGGCTACTACCCCCAGCAAACTGGCCTCTTATCAACCAGGCACAAGGAATATTGTGCCGAAAACAAAGTTCGGAACAAAAATCACACTATGTTTGAGCATAACTCCGGAACTAAGTGTGTCACAGACACACAACTTGTACCTGCATCTGCCTTAGATGGTCCTGCACCCGGAAAGCTAATTTGTTGGGCCGTGCAGAGGGTCCTTTAGTTCGAAAATGACCAGCAAGCAAGCATGCCCCGACTTGTTTTCAAACCAGTGTTCAACCGGATTTTTGACCAAAGAGATGTCTTATAAACAAAAACAAAATACCAACGGCCATATCACCCCCACCAAATGGATGGATTTAAACAAGTTTTATACTGTTGGAAAGACCTACTCAAGGGCTCCCGACTCATGTTAACTGTGTGACTGTGGCCTAATTGTACGCGACGTGAGCGGCTAGAGAGTACGGCTACCACCCCCAGCAAACCGGACTCTTATCATCCAGGCACAAGGAATTTTGTGCCGAAAACAGAGTTTGGAACAAAAATCACACTATGTTTGACCATAACTCCGGAACTAAGTGTGTCACAGACACACAACTTGTACCTGCATCTGCCTTAGATAGTCCTGCACCCGGAAATTTAATTTGTTGGGCCGTGCACAGGGTCCTTTAGTTCGAAAATGACCAGCAAGCAAGCATGCCCCGACTTGTTTTCAAACCAGTGTTCAACCGGATTTTTGACCAAAGAGCTGTCTTATAAACAAAAACAAAATACCAACGTCCATATCACCCCCACCAAATGGATGGATTTAAACAAGTTTTATACTGTTGGAAAGACCTACTCAAGGGCTCCTGACTCATGTTAACTATGTGACCTTTGCCTACTTGTACTCGAATCGGGAGTGGCTGGAGAGTAGGGCTACTATCCCCAGCAAACTGGCCTCTTATCAACCAGGCACAAGGAATGTTGTGCCGAAAACAAAGTTCGGAACAAAAATAATGATGTTTGACTATAACTCTAAAAAAAAAAATAGCTGTCTTATAAACAAAAACAAAATACCAACGGCCATATCACCCCCACCAAATACATGGATTTAATCAAGTTTTATACAGTTGGAAATACCTACTCAAGGGCTCCCGACTCATGTTAATTGTGTGACTGTGGTCTAATTGTACGCGACGCAAGCAGCTAGAGAGTAGGGCTACTACCCCCGGCAAACTGGCTTCTTATCAATTAGGCACAAGGAATATTGTGCCGAAATCAAAGTTCGGAATAAAAATCACACAATGTTTGAGCATAACTCCGGAACTAAGTGAGCCACAGACACACAACTTGTACCTGCATCTGCCTTAGATAGTCCTGCACCCGGAAATCCAATTTGCTGGGCCGTGCACAGGGTCCTTTAGTTCGAAAATGACCAGCAAGCAAGCATGCCCCGACTCATTTTCAAACCAGTGTTCAACCGGATTTTTGACCAAAGAGCTGTCTTATAAACAAAAACAAAATACCAACGGCCATATCACCCCCACCAAATGGATGGATTTAAACAAGTTTTATACTGTTGGAAAGACCTACTCAAGGGCTCCCGACTCATGTTAACTGTGTGACTATGGTCTAATTGTACGCGACTCAAGCGGCTGGAGAGTAGGGCTACTACCCCCAGCAAACTGGCCTCTTATCAACCAGGCACAAGGAATATTGTGCCGAAAACAAAGTTCGGAACAAAAATCACACTATGTTTGAGCATAACTCCGGAACTAAGTGTGTCACAGACACACAACTTGTACCTGCATCTCATGTTAACTGTGTGACTGTGGCCTAATTGTACGCGACGTGAGCGGCTAGAGAGTAGGGCTACCACCCCCAGCAAACTGGCCTCTTATCAACCAGACACAAGGAATATTGTGCCGAAACCAAAGTTCGGAACAAAAACCACACTATGTTCGAGCATAACTCCGGAACTAAGTGTGCCACAGACACACAACTTGTACCTGCATCTGCCTTAGATAGTCCTGCACCCGGAAATGAAATTTGTTTGGCCGTGCAAAGGGTTCTTTAGTTCGAAAATGACCAGCAAGCAAGCATGCCTCGACTTGTTTTCAAACCAGTGTTCAACCGGATTTTTGACCAAAGAGCTGTCTGATAAACAAAAACAAAATACCAACGTCCATATCACCCCCACCAAATGGATGGATTTAAACAAGTTTTATACTGTTGGAAAGACGTACTCAAGGGCTCCCGACTCATGTTAACTGTGTGACTGTGGCCTAATTTTACGCGACGTGAGCGGCTAGAGAGTAGGGCTACCACCCCCAGCAAACAGAACTCTTATCATCCAGGCACAAGGAATATTGTGCCGAAACCAAAGTTCGGAACCAAAAACACACGATGTTTGAGCATAACTCCGGAACTAAGTGTGCCACAGACACACAACTTGTACCTGCATCTGCCTTAGATAGTCCTGCACCCGGAAATGTAATTTGTTGGGCCGTGCACAGGGTCCTTTAGTTCGAAAATGACCAGCAAGCAAGCATGCCCCGACTTGTTTTCAAACCAGTGTTCAACCGGATTTTGGAGCAAAGAGCTGTCTTATAAACAAAAACAAAATACCAACGTCCATATCACCCCCACCAAATGGATGGATTAAAACAAGTTTTATACTGTTGGAAAGACCTACTCAAGGGCTCCCAACTCATGTTAACTGTGTGACTGTGGCCCAATCGTACGCGACGCAAGCGGCTGGAGAGTAGGGCTACTACCCCCAGCAAACTGGCCTCTTATCAACCAGGCACAAGGACAAATGTGCCGAAACCAAAGTTCGGAACAAAAATCACACTATGTTTGAGCATAACTCCGGAACTAAGAGTGCCACAGAAACACAACTTGTACCTGCATCTGCCTTAGATAGTCCTGCACCCGGAAATCTAATTTGTTGGGCCGTGCAGAGGGTCCTTTAGTTCGAAAATGACCAGCAAGCAAGCATGCCCCGACTCGTTTTCAAACCAGTGTTTAACCGGATTTTTGACCAAAGAGCTGTCTGATAAACAGAAACAAAATAACAACGGCCATATTACCCCCCCCCCACCAAATGGATGGATTTAAACACAAGTTTTATATTGTGTGAAAGCCCTACTCAAGGGCTCCCGACTCATGTTAACTGTGTGACTATGGTCTAATTGTACGCGACGCGAGCGGATGGAGAGTAGGGCTACTACCCCCAGCAAACTGGCCTCTTATCAACCAGGCACAAGGAATATTGTGCCGAAAACAAAATTCGGAACAAAAATCACACTATGTTTGAGCATAACTCCGGAACTAAGTGTGCCACAGACACACAACTTGTACCTGCATCTGCCTTAGATAGTCCTGCACCCGGAAATTTAATTTGTTGGGCCGTGCAGAGGGTCCTTTAGTTTGAAAATGACCAGCAAGCAAGCATGCCCCGACTCGTTTCCAGACCAGTGTTCAACCGGATTTTTGACCAAAGAGCTGTCTGATCAACAAAAACAAAATACCAACGGCCATATCACCCCCACCAAACGGATGGATTTAAACAAGTTTTATACTGTGTGAAAAACCTACTCAAGGGCTCCCGACTCATGTTAACTGTGTGACTATGGTCTAATTGTACGCGACGCGAGCGGCTGGTGAGTAGGGCTACTACCCCCAGCAAACTGGCCTCTTATCAACCAGGCACAAGGAATATTGTGCCGAAACCAAAGTTCGGAACAAAAATCATACTATGTTTGACCATAACTCCGGAACTAAGTGTGCCACAGACACACAACTTGTACCTGCATCTGCCTTAGATGGTCCTGCACCCGGAAATCTACTTTGTTGGGCCGTGCAGAGGGTCCTTTAGTTCGAAAATGACCAGCAAGCAAGCATGCCCCGACTCGTTTTCAAACCAGTGTTCAACCGGATTTTTGACCAAAGAGCTGTCTGATAAACAAAAACACAATAACAACGGCCATATCACCCCCACCAAATGGATGGATTTAAACAAGTTTTATACTGTGTGAAAGACCTACTCAAGGGCTTCCGACTCATGTTAACTGTGTGACTATGGTCTAATTGTACGCAACGCGAGCGGCTGGAGAGTAGGGCTACTACCCCAAGCAAACTGGCCTCTTATCAACCAGGCACAAGGAATATTGTGCCGAAACCAAAGTTCGGAACAAAACAAAAACACTATGTTTGACCATAACTCCGGAACTAAGTGTGCCAAAGACACACAACTTGTACCTGCATCTGCCTTAGATAGTCCTGCACCCGGAAATTTAACTTGTTGGGCCGTGCAGAGGGTCCTTTAGTTCGAAAATGACCAGCAAGCAAGCATGCCCCGACTCGTTTTCAAACCAGTGTTCAACCGGATTTTTGACCAAAGAGCTGTCTTATAAACAAAAACAAAATACCAACGGCCATATCACCCCCACCAAATGGATGGATTTAAACAAGTTTTATACTGTGTGAAAGACCTACTCAAGGGCTCCCGACTCATGTTAACTGTGTGACTATGGTCTAATTGTACGCGACGTGAGCGGCTAGAGAGTAGGGCTACCACCCCCAGCAAACTGAACTCTTATCAACCAGGCACAAAGAATATTGTGCCGAAAACAAAGGTTGGAACAAAAAACACACTATGTTTGAGCATAACTCCGGAACTAAGAGTTCCACAGACACACAACTTGTACCTGCATCTGCCTTAGATAGTCCTGCACCCGGAAATCCAATTTGTTGGGCCGTGCAGAGGGTCCTTTAGTTCGAAAATGACCAGCAAGCAAGCATGCCCCGACTCGTTTTCAAACCAGTGTTCAACCGGATTTTTGACCAAAGAGCTGTCTTATCAACAAAAACAAAATAACAACGGCCATATTACCCCCCCCCCCCCCCCAAATGGATGGATTTAAACACAAGTTTTATATTGTGTGAAAGCCTTACTCAAGGGCTCCCGACTCATGTTAACTGTGTGACTATGGTCTAATTGTACGCGACGCGAGCAGAACGAGAGTAGGGCTACTACCCCCAGCAAACTGGCCTCTTATCAACCAAGCACAAGGAATATTGTGCCGAAAACAAAGTTCGGAACAAAAATCACACTATGTTTGAGCATAACTACGGAACTAAGTGTGCCACAGACACACAACTTGTACCTGCATCTGCGTTAGATAGTCCTGCACCCGGAAATCCAATTTGTTGGGCCGTGCACAGGGTCCTTTAGTTCGAAAATGACCAGCAAGCAAGCATGCCCCGACTCGTTTCCAGACCAGTGTTCAACCGGATTTTTGACCAAAGAGCTGTCTGATAAATAAAAACAAAATACCAACGGCCATATCACCCCCACCAAACGGATGGATTTAAACAAGTTTTATACTGTGTGAAAGACCTACTCAAGGGCTCCCGACTCATGTTAACTGTGTGACTATGGTCTAATTGTACGCGACGCGAGCGGCTGGTGAGTAGGGCTACTACCCCCAGCAAACTGGCCTCTTATCAACCAGGCACAAGGAATATTGTGCCGAAACCAAAGTTCGGAACAAAAATCATACTATGTTTGACCATAACTCCGGAACTAAGTGTGCCACAGACACACAACTTGTACCTGCATCTGCCTTAGATAGTCCTGCACCCGGAAATCTACTTTTTTGGGCCGTGCACAGGGTCCTTTAGTTCGAAAATGACCAGCAAGCAAGCATGCCCCGACTCGTTTTCAAACCAGTGTTCAACCGGATTTTTGACCAAAGAGCTGTCTGATAAACAAAAACAAAATACCAACGTCCATATCACCCCAACCAAATGGATGGATTTAAACAAGTTTTATACTGTTGGAAAGACCTACTCAAGGGCTCCCGACTCATGTTAACTGTGTGACTATGGTCTAATTGTACGCAACGCGAGCGGCTGGAGAGTAGGGCTACTACCCCAAGCAAACTGGCCTCTTATCAACCAGGCACAAGGAATATTGTGCCGAAACCAAAGTTCGGAACAAAACAAAAACACTATGTTTGACCATAACTCCGGAACTAAGTGTGCCAAAGACACACAACTTGTACCTGCATCTGCCTTAGATAGTCCTGCACCCGGAAATTTAACTTGTTGGGCCGTGCAGAGGGTCCTTTAGTTCGAAAATGACCAGCAAGCAAGCATGCCCCGACTCGTTTTCAAACCAGTGTTCAACCGGATTTTTGACCAAAGAGCTGTCTTATAAACAAAAACAAAATACCAACGGCCATATCACCCCCACCAAATGGATGGATTTAAACAAGTTTTATACTGTGTGAAAACCTTACTCAAGGGCTCCCGACTCATGTTAACTGTGTGACTATGGTCTAATTGTACGCGACGCGAGCGGCTGGTGAGTAGGGCTACTACCCCCAGCAAACTTGCCTCTTATCAACCATGGCACAAGGAATATTGTGCCGAAACCAAAGTTCGGAACAAAAAAACCACTATGTTTGACCATAACTCCGGAACTAAGTGTGCCACAGACACACAACTTGTACCTGCATCTGCCTTAGATAGTCCTGCGCCCGGAAATATAATTTGTTGGGCAGTGCAGAGGGTCCTTTAGTTCGAAAATGACCAGCAAGCAAGCATGCCCCGACTCGTTTCCAGACCAGTGTTCAACCGGATTTTTGACCAAAGAGCTGTCTGATAAACAAAAACAAAATACCAACGTCCATATCACCCCCACCAAATGGATGGATTTAAACAAGTTTTATACTGTGTGAAAGACATACTCAAGGGCTCCCGACTCATGTTAACTGTGTGACTGTGGCCTAATTGTACGCGACGTGAGCAGCTAGAGAGTAGGGCTACCACCCCCAGCAAACCGGACTCTTATCAACCAGGCACAAGGAATATTGTGCCGAAACCAAAGTTCGGAACAATAAAAACACTATGTTTGACCATAACTCCGGAACTAAGTGTGCCACAGACACACAACTTGTACCTGCATCTGTCTTAGATAGTCCTGCACCCGGAAATGAAATTTGTGGGGCCGTGCAGAGGGTCCTTTAGTTCGAAAATGACCAGCAAGCAAGCATGCCCCGACTCGTTTTGAAACCAGTGTTCAACCGGATTTTTGACCAAAAAGCTGTCTGATAAACAAAAACAAAATACCAACGGCCATATCACCCCCACCAAATGGATGGAATTAAACAAGTTTTATACTGTTTGAAAGACCTACTCAAAGGGCTCCCGACTCATGTTAACTGTGTGACTATGGTCTAATTGTACGCGACGGAAGCGGCTGGTGAGTAGGGCTACCACCCCCAGCAAACTGGCCTCTTATCAACCAGGCACAAGGAATATTGTGCCGAAACCAAAGTTCGGAACAAAAAAAACACACTATGTTTGACCATAACTCCGGAACTAAGTGTGCCACAGACACACAACTTGTACCTGCATCTGCCTTAGATAGTCCTGCACCCGGAAATCTAATTTGTTGGGCCGTGCAGAGGGTCCTTTAGTTCGAAAATGACCAGCAAGCAAGCATGCCCCGACTCGTTTTCAAACCAGTGTTCAACCGGATTTTTGACCAAAGAGCTGTCTTATAAACAAAAACAAAAAACCAACGGCCATATCACCCCCACCAAATGGATGGATTTAAACAAGTTTTATACTGTGTGAAAGACCTACTCAAGGGCTCCCGACTCATGTTAACTGTGTGACTATGGTCTAATTGTACGCAACGCGAGCGGCTGGAGAGTAGAGCTACTACCCCCAGCAAACTGGCCTCTTATCAACCAGGCACAAGGAATATTGTGCCGAAACCAAAGTTCGGAACAAAAAAACCACTATGTTTGACCATAACTCCGGAACTAAGTGTGCCACAGACACACAACTTGTACCTGCATCTGCCTTAGATAGTCCTGCGCCCGGAAATATAATTTGTTGGGCAGTGCAGAGGGTCCTTTAGTTCGAAAATGACCAGCAAGCAAGCATGCCCCGACTCGTTTCCAGACCAGTGTTCAACCGGATTTTTGACCAAAGAGCTGTCTGATAAACAAAAACAAAATACCAACGTCCATATCACCCCCACCAAATGGATGGATTTAAACAAGTTTTATACTGTTGGAAAGACCTCCTCAAGGGCTCCCGACTCATGTTAACTGTGTGACTGTGGCCTAATTGTTCGCGACGTGAGCGGCTGGAGAGTAGGGCTACTACCCCCAGGAACCTGGCCTCTTATCAACGAGGCACGAGAAATATTGTGCCGAAAACAAAGTTCGGAACAAAAATCACACGATGTTTGAGCATAACTCGGCAACTAAGTGTGCCACAGACACACAACTTGTACCTGCATCTGCCTTAGATAGTCCTGCAACGGAAAGCTAATTTGTTGGGCCGTGCAGAGGGTCCTTTAGTTCGAAAATGACCAGCAAGCAAGCATGCCCCGACTCGTTTTCAAACCAGTGTTCAACCGGATTTTTGACCAAAGAGCTGTCTTATCAACAAAAACAAAATACCAACGTCCATATCACCCCTACCAAATGGATGGATTTAAACAAGTTTTATACTGTGTGAAAGACCTACTCAAGGGCTCCCGACTCATGTTAACTGTGTGACTATGGTCTAATTGTACGCAACGCGAGCGGCTGGAGAGTAGGGCTACTACCCCCAGCAAACTGGCCTCTTATCAACCAGGCACAAGGAATATTGTGCCGAAACCAAAGTTCGGAACAAAACAAAAACACTATGTTTGACTATAACTCGGGAACTAAGTGTGCCAAAGACACACAACTTGTACCTGCATCTGCCTTAGATAGTCCTGCACCCGGAAATTTAATTTGTTGGGCCGTGCACTGGATCCTTTAGTTCGAAAATGACCAGCAAGCAAGCCTGCCCCGATTCGTTTTCAAACCAGTGTTCAACCGGATTTTTGACCAAAGTGCTGTCTGATAAACAAAAACAAAATACCAACGGCCATATCACCCCCACCAAATGGATGGATTTAAACAAGTTTTATACTGTGTGAAAGACCTACTCAAGGGCTCCCGACTCATGTTAACTGTATGACTATGGTCTAATTGTACGCGACTCAAGCGGCTAGAGAGTAGGGCTACCACCCCCAGCAAACCGGACTCTTATCAACCAGGCACAAGGAATATTGTGCCGAAACCAAAGTTCGGAACAAAAA